>CM030044.1:16030189-17230189 GCA_017639485.1 Pluvialis apricaria
GCGGTTGTCTCCAGCTCCCCTCTCCTCTCCCCCAAACACATCACGGATAACACCTAACCGGCCTTTCCTGAAATTTTTTTTTATGCTTCGCGCAGAGCAGCCGCACGCTCACCGCCAGAAACTCTGGCGACCGAAACCCCTCCTTGCTACGCTATCGGCATGGCTGCTTCAGCCACGGGGAGCGCGCCGGCACGGCCCGGCCCGCCGCAGGCACGGAGGAGACCCGGCGGCGGCCTCCCCCACGGCGGCCTCCCCGCCCGGGACGAGAAGCCCCGTGCCGCGCCGCGCCCATGGACAGCAGCGGCAGCTCCCGCCGCCGCCAGGCCCTCAGGCGCAGGCCCCGGCCCCGCAGCGGCCGCCCCGCAGCGCCGTCCCGCCGCCGAGCCCGCCCGCAGCAGAGCGCATGACCGCCCCCCGCCCCAGACCGGGCCCGCGGCCCAGCGGGACCCAGCGCGGCGGCGGATGGCAGTGGATGGCGGCGGATCCCCCGCGCCCGCGCCCCAGCACTCACCATCTTCCCCGGCCGCCAGCACCAAAGAGGCGGGGCCTCGCCCCGCTTCCGCTAAGGCCCGCAGAGCGCTTCCGGGGGCGAGATGGCCGCCGCTGGCCCCGCCCGGCGCGGCTGCGGCCTGGTCCGGCCCGGGGCGGGAGTCGGCGAGACCGCCGGGGGCCCGCGGCCTGCCTGAAGGCTGTGCTGTCCGCGGCGACACCGGCCCAGCAGCGGTGGGTGGCGTGCGGCGGTATGTCCTAGGCCATGGCCCCGCTGCGCCCGCACCATCCGTGGCGGCTGAGGGGCGGCTGCGTGTAAACGCGCCTCTGCCTGGTGAAGGCAGCGTGAGATGCGGCGGAGCTGCCGTGCTGGCACACCGCCCGTGTCCCCGGTGCTGCCGCCCGTCAGAGGTACCCACAGCTGCGCTCCAGGCTGCAGAGCCGATTCCTGGCTCTACTCACACCTCCCGTGAAAATTGTTTTAATTAATGAAATTCGGGGACAGGGTACTCGTGCCTGTAACACGTACTTTGAAACTAAGCGGCCTTAAAAGATAGCGCGGTCTGCTCGTCCGTGTCTCCCCCGGCCGTCCCACACCACGTCAAAAGCATTGCAATGGACATCATTAAGGTTAAAGTCGGGGTTTTTATTCCGGTGCACCACTTAAATTGTCTGTGCCAGCCTACCGCGCGTCCTCAGCAGACTCACAGTCTACACCCAACTTTATCTTAGAAGAGTTAATTCAAGGGAAGTAACATGCACAGAGACAAATTGAAGAATTTTGTGTTTGTCTTATCACCAGTCCAACACTTTGTCATCTCAAACAAAGCCAGAAATTGATGATGAAGCCAGTTTATTTATCCCCGATTGTAGAATTAGAATTGCCTAACAGCTCCTGATAAAAGTATGTATTTATCTGGCAGGCTGGGTCGCAACCCTTCTGCTTCTGGTTTACTGACTAAAAATGCAGTTATTCCAGAATGCAGTTGTCTGGGCCGGCCACAAGCCATGAAACTGTGAGGAACCCCCCACGATGCACGAGTGGACAGTTCAACCCCTGTAACATGGAGCTCGTTGTCCTGAAAAAGGCGTCATTCCCTGGCACAATCCCCGAAGCAGTGAAGCTGTGTCCGACTGCTGCATTTTCACTCCTGGACAGACCAGCCTTCTACGGTTGTCTCACTTAATTTATCCTCACTTGTTTCCTCAGCGTGGCCTCTTGCTGAATTCCTTCGGTGCTAATTTATGTGCTGGGAGGCTTTTGACCTCTGCTAAGATTGAGGGACAGGGAAAAAGGCCATTTTGACTTCAGGTGCATTTCTTCCAGACTCACAAATGTGTGGCCCAGGCTGTCCACTCAGCTCTTTCATTTTGATTGTCAATTTCTATCATCTGAATGACACCTAAGACAGAGGTCTTTGCTCATATTCATATTACCTCACCTGAAAATCCAGGTATTTGGTCCATCCATGGTCCTGCTGTAGTTAAAGGAGAGAGATAAATGGTTCCAAAGGGTAAATCATCCCATCTTAAATTAGGTGTCTAAAGTAGGCTGGAAAAATCATCCTTGGGAGGAACCCTTCTCCTTCCGTCAGTTCTAACAGGAGCCTAGACAGCCCCCTTAGGCTAGGCACATAGATGGCTGAAGTTAGGTAAAATGAATTTTGCCCTGACTGACTTAATGAAAATATTTTTATAGCAATTCTGACTTTCTTGCCAAAAATCAAAAAAGAAAACTCAGTGTCCTGTGGATGAAATGCCATACAGAAAAAAAAAAAAAGAAAAGCCAATTAGCTCAAACAGTATGAATACATCCTACAGGGTGGACTGCAGTCACATTTCTCCCAGCAGCCTTGCTGTGTGTCTTTTAACTAGTGCCTCCTTTCCTCTTTCTTTCTCGTTAGATCTCAGAAATCTGGAAGATGCTGTGAAGACATTGGACAGATGCCATGGCAACAGCCTCCAAAGGAGGTATCTTTGTTTGGCTGCCTGCAAGGATATGCTGCCAGAGGAATTACTCTTATCCTTTGTGGGATAAAAATAATCTTGTTCATTTACATGTCTTCAAACCTGTTAGGAAAGAAAGATTTTTCATGTGGTCATGCAGTTGCCTTTGGATACTTTTGATAGTAATTTTGATTTGTCATGCAGTTGTCTTTGGATACTTTTTGGATACTTTGGATACATTGGATGCTTTTAGGGTAGAGAACGGGTGGTGCTGTGGCTGACCCAGTACCGTCCCAGACGCTCTTAGCCCCTGTGCAGGTCATGGATGAGGACAGAGTTCACCGCCATAGTGAACTCCAGCCTGCTCAAAACCCGCAGACGCATGTACTGGCAGCTGCTGAATGGCACCAGCCTAAATTCAGCACTGGCTAATTCACCCTTCTTTGATGCATAGGAAGTAGTCGAAAATTTAGAAGGTGACGTGTCTGGACTTCAGGGCTGTCTTTTCGTTGTAGTGAACAGCAGTCTGTCACTGCAGCCAGTGTCCCACCACAGCTTTCACACAGCGCTTTTGGTCCAGCCAGATCCAGTGATGGGAGAAACTCTTTGTTGTGCCAGCAAACACTGATCCTGTTAAGCATCTAGATCAGGATTTACTGGATATTGTGGAGGCGAGTGCCTTTCTGTATCCCCTAGCACCGTGTTCTGCAGCCTGTCCGATCTGGTTGGGGTTGAAAAAATGAAACAAAATGCAACACTGGATATGCCCATCCATTTTTTCTTCCATCCCTCTGGGGTACAAGCTCTTTTTCCCCAAGCTGATCCCACCCAAGGCCCATCGACCTTCCTGACCTCCCTGCTCCGCCCTGGCACTTTGCTGGGAAAGAGGAGAATGACCCATTTCCAGTCCCTCCCACAGCTAAAGCATAACAGCCTTACAGATAAGTCCAGCTCAGGGACAGGGAGAACAAAGCCAGGGCTGGCTAGGCAGTAGAGAGGAGGGTGGGTATGGCCACCAGATAACCTCAGTGACGTTTGTTTTGCACAGGTTTGGTGTCATGCTACTACCTCACACCATCACCAGGGTGCAAGTACAGCCATACAGTCCTTGATGTGACCATGGTGGGATTTGCTCAAAAAAGTAAGAGTAGTTGTACTGCTTCTACAAAACTTGAATGCTGCTGGGATGACTTGTGTGTGGCAAATGCAAGACTGATCGCCAAGCAATTTCTGTCTAGTGTCATCATATGGCATCACTTATTTGTGCATGTGTGTAGTGCCCTTTGCACACGCAGGGATGACTTCAAGGGATAGGAACAGTGAAGATTCAAGCTCGATATATACTAGAAACTAGTTGATGCTTGATACCAGTTATCTGCACAGGTGCAGACAAGCTGAAGTCTTTGTTTCTAAATGTGATCTCTTAGATCAAAGGATTGCCTTTCAGTGTCCTCGTGGATATTGATCACTGTGACCTAGGTAACAATGTCTCAGGAAGGCTGCAGGAGGACTGAAGACTTTAAGGGCAATATTTTCGTAAGAGTCAGTTTGGATGCCTTTGATTCTGGATATCATATTGATTTGCAGGGGTAGACTCCTCGGTTGGAATTAGTGTGGAAGAAACTACACTGAATATCTGTTACCAAGCAGCCAGAAAAGAAATGTAACTTTATTTGTATAGTATCCATATTCTTCAGTTTGAAGAGAAAACTTTCATGTGTGAATTTGAACCAGAAACATTGGTCACCACAAGATGACAGTATAGTTCAGCTAAAACTTTTCTCCTCAACAACTTGGTAAAAACTCTCTAAACAGTAACAGTAAATTAGGTTAATAAATTGAAAACAATATTATCTGTACAGTTCTTAAATCTCTATGACAATAACAGAAAATATGAGCAAACAGGAATGCTTATGAAAAACGCTCTTGCATCCTGCTAAGAAACTAATGATTATAATACAAAAGGCTTTCTATTTGTTTAAAATGAAAATGAGTGGAAGAAAATTAAACAGCTGTCAGTAACTTGCGAAATGGCATGTTAAAATATAGTGGAAATGATCAAAAAATTATAAAAACTCTTTGTATAGCAAAGCTTATACAATGTGTATAAAATACATCTGATACTGTTGCTTCCTATAGCCAGTCCTGAATGGGAAGGGAAGAGCCCCTTTCTTACAACTACACACTCTTTCCATGCATTGAAACTCTTCTTTTCCACAAAAAAAGAGCACAAAATATGACCTCACATGTAGCACACTGAAATCAATGCCAGAGTTTAATAACAAAAATTAATTCTTCAAACTCACTCTAAAGAAAGTCTCTGGGTATTTTTCTCAATATTGAACCAGAATTTTTCACGGCCAGTCATCCTTTCTGTTTATGATGCCATGAATAGGTTCATACTGGTGATCACATAACGTCTTTTCTACAAGGCTCATGAGCAGTGCTCATGTAGGTGATTTACATTAGAAGAGCAGTATTTTTTTATTACTGCTCCTTAGCCTTGGACAGAGAGACCAGACAGTAGTCTTTAGACCACTGGCAAATGCTTGGAGGGTGGCACTAATACTTGGTAGATCATGGTTGAAGCATGACTACCATCACAAACATAGCAGGAGCAAGAGCTCCCCACTCATGTCCTCGGCAGACTTTAATCTTTACCTTTGGGTAGCTGGGAGGCATCCTGGGTCATTCCCCACCCGACCCCCGGCTAAAATCTTTGTTGTTCCGTCTAGCTAGAGGAACAGGGCAGCATACCTCTGTGCAGCAGAGGTAGCTACAAACGTCGGACACACCTGTTACACAGTGCAACAGCATAATTCAGAATTTTTAAATTTCCTTAGTTTTTATTTTTAATGCTTATACTTAGATACATTACAAGGTTGTAGTGCATTGTTGCCCCAAAGCAGTAACTCTCAGAGGGGATTTTGCTGGCTAGCCTCAAGCTTGCAGAGGTGGTTGCTTGGCAATATGGGCTGAGCACCAGAAGGGGTGCACAGGAGAAAGCCACAAGTTCCTTTACAAGGTGACGGTGACAGCCATTTTCTTTTCTTCTCAGTCGTATAACAACTAAATTTTCTTGTCTTTCTGATATTATTTTGATAAAAAGCAACCTATACTGATCTTGTTGTGTTTGATACTGTTGTCCTAAACCTTTGTCATGTTATTCAGGCACAAATACATGCACAAACAAGCCTAGAACAGAATTTTCACTGGAGACACACAAAAAGCATTTGAGCCACCACACTCTGGAATTGTAGTTTGCATCGCATTCCAGGTGGAAAGGCCCAGCTTCCAACCACGTTCCCCTTACATTGCAGCAGAAAATATTTCAGTTAGTCATTAGGAAAATTTTTGTACCAGTCCACTGCAAAGCACTGGACTTCATTTTGCTTCAGATGCTTCTGGAGTTTTTGAGAAGAAGGTGGGCAAATGTTTGTCTGAAATGGCTTTGGTGTAGCAGATTTTGCAGTGGCGAGGCAAATAGTCTGGATGGTTTTCTGAGGTTCCTCCCAGCCATATTCCTCTGATGCTGTGACTTTATAAAAGGCCTCTAAGTATAAAGACATAACTGTATCTTTCGTCTCCCTGGCTGTCATGTTCTCAGACAGACGCATTTGACCAATTTTATGCTTGCAAAAAAAAGGTCAGATCTTCATGAATTCTACGTTCAAATGTTATCTGCTTTTCCCGTTGTAGTGGTTGGCCAAATAAATGGTATGGCCTCTACCTTACAAACTCGCCTTGTGCTGACAGGCCTGCATTTTAAACGTCTGTCCTTCCCCACAGTAACATAGGTCTCTGACTTGCAACTTCAGTATTATTCCAAAACACATTAAACCGAAAAGATTTATTATTGAACAAAAGAAAAGTGAATGTCACCCAGTCTTATGTGTCTATATGCGTGTATATAGAATCACAGAATCATGAATTGTTTGGGTTAGAAGGGTTCTTAAAGTTCATCTAGTTCCAACCCCCCTGCCATGGGCAGGGACACCTCCCACTAGACCAGGTTGCTCAGAGCCCCATCCAACCTGGCCTTGAACACTTCCAGGGATGGGACATCCACAACTTCTCTGGGAAACCTGTTCCAGTGTCTCACAACTCTCACAGTAAAGAATTTCTTCCTAATATCTAATCTAAATCTGCCTTCTTTCAGTTTAAAACCATTATCCTTTGTTCTATCACTACACTTCCTGATAGAGTCCCTCCCCATCTTTCCTGTAGGCCCCCTTGGACGTTTCCATGTCCTTCTTATGTTGGGGCCCCCAGAACTGGACACAGTACTCCAGGTGGGGTCTCACGAGAGCGGAGTAGAGGGGCAGAATCACCTCCCTCAACCTGCTGGCCATGGTTCTTTTGATGCAGCCCAGGATGCAGTTGGCTTTCTGGGCTGCAAGTGTGCATTGCTGGCTCATGTTGAACTTCTCATCAACCAAGACCCCCAAGTCCTTCTCTGCAGAGCTGCTCTCAATCCATTCTCCACCCAGCCTGTTTTTTTTGCATGGGATTGCCATGACTGACGTGCAGGACCTTGCACCTGGCCTTGCTGAACTTCATGTGATTTGCATGGACCCACCTCTCAGTCCTGTCTAGGTCCCTCTGGATGGCATCTCTTCCCTCCAGAGTGTCAACCACACCACACAGCTTGGTGTCATCAGCGAACTTGCTGAGGGTGCACTCAATCCCACTGTCCATATTGCCAACAAAGTTGTTGGTCCCACTATTGACCCCTGAGGAACACCGCTCGTCACTGGTTTCCACTTGGACATCGAGCGGTTGACTGCAACTCTTTGAGTGTGACCATCCAGCCAATTCCTTATCCACCAAGTGGTCCATCCGTCAAATCTGTATCTCTTCAGATTAGAGACAAGAATGTTATGCGGGACAGTGCCAAATGCTTTGCAGAAGTCCAGGTAGGTGATGCCAGTGATGTCTCTGTGCAGGCACATACACATGAATGTCACACACTTAGCAGTACTAGCAATCTTTTATTTCCTTTTTTTCACTAAAAAAATTATCAAAAAATTGCCTGATTCATAGATAGACACAGCGTAAATCTAAGCCCAGATGTTATGGCTGAAATTTGCTAACTTGGAAGCTGAGTGTCTAAACATAACTAACAACGTCAATTCTTTTATTCCTCCAAATGTTCTGGTATGAATGATACATGGGCATACTCTGGAAAAGAAACATAATTTCAACCGGTTGGAAAAAAAACACCTTTTCTGCAGAAATATTGAAGTAAAAGTTTTTGCCAGAAGCTTGGGAAAGGAAGCCATCTTAAATTTAAAATTAGATTCAAACAGTTGGCTATCTTACTCTCTCAATTTTCTCAAATTTTATGTGGAATTACACACTTGCCTAGGTATATCTCTTCCATCACATTCCCTCCATATGTTATTCAGCTATGCTTTAAGTGCATATGTGAATGGTTTTGTCTTCAGTAAAAGTATGTGAATGATTTTACTGCTCACCAGCCATTCCTTAGAACATGACTTGTTGTTTTTCTCCTCCCAGGAGACTTCTGGGTAGCTGGAGAAATGCACGTGCATGCCTCACAGGGCCTTCTGTCTCCAAAGGTAAGCAGGTAATTCAGTTTTACAAGACCCATCCAGGTTTGGCACCTGTTAGTGTTGAAAGCACTGGTATAGCATGTATGTACATTGTCAAATTTTTCATGTATGTTACAATTGGAAGCATCCAAGTGTGTGAATAAATACAAAGATGTACACAAAATGTGCGTTGAGTAAATATAAGGTGTCTGATTTGCTTTCAGTAATAGGTCTTTACTTCTCACAAATATTTGCTATTTATACCTTTCAAGTTTTACTTTAGATCTAACATTCAGGGGATAAAATACATATGTCTGCAGTAAAGTAGAAGGTCAGAGAAAACATTGGAGAAAACTGGGGCACTCGTGTTTAATCTGAAAACAGTAAAATAAGCCTAATATTTTTTATTTATTTACTTTATCTCATATTGCACTTCAGGCATCCTAAAGAATTTACATTTATCTTGCTCTGGACCTATGGCAAATGACTGTTTTTCCTGGTCACTCTGTTGCTTCTCTAGAAATAAAAATATAAGCTCCCTTTAAAGTAGCAAAACCCATCACTCTTACGGCACTCTTTACTCTGTATGGAATTGTGGGGTTTTGCCTTTAATATTCAGATGTGAGACACAAACTGTAAGAAAAAAAGGCTTTGCAGTGAAATGAAGAGGACAAACGCAAGTTCTGTATTTATTGAAGATAAAGCCTGTTTCCCCAGGTAAAATAAGTTTGCCTTCCTTCATCAACATCACTGTTGCATTTTATTATTTTCACCAGCTGAGAACATTCCCAAAGTACAAATGCTTTGCTAACAAAGGTCAGCTCAACTCTGCAGTGACAAATGTTATCTTCTGTTTATTCTGGAATACGTTTTTCATGCATCGGGCACTTTCAGTTTTGCATTTACTGGAACTGAAGCATCCTGTCTCAATCAGGGAATTCCCCTAACATCCATGCACAATTTCCCCCTTGTACTATTTCACTTTAATAAAAACAGAGGACAAAACATTATAGGGCCTTACTAGTGTGTGCAAAGAGGACACAGAAAAGAAACGGAGCTTTTTGAACTTTTTCTTATTTTATCACAACGTGGAGCTCATGATCCCGTGGCCACAAGACCTAGACTGGACTAGCACATGCAGCAGAGCTAGTTTTCTGGAGGGGAAGGCTGTGCACTAGTTGGTGGGACAGAGGGACATGCTGTTAATGATCTGCCTGCCAAGGCAGCAGATATACAGAAAGGTTTTCCAAAATGTCCAGTTGAGTAGCTCCCGTTATTATGATTGGAGCTACACCTTAGCACCTTTCTATCTCTGAAAGGCTGCTGTTGGATGAAGTGGGGCAGACTCAGCTGTGCCAGCACTTACGCTTATGGTGGAGAACATGACAGTACTTACAATTTTAGATTTGGTTTATCATGTTAGTTAGTAGTTGTTAACTAATTGTTGTAAATTCAAAATGTTTTTCAGTTGTGTTTGAACATATGTTAGGGAGAGGTGTAGCCTAAAAAACAGCCGCTTGAGAAGGGAAGAATGCCTGAGGGAATGTTGCACTGAGAAAAGTTCACAAAACTGTGACAAGTCCAAGCCTACTTGCTCTGTCTTGCTGTGTTTTAACAGCATAATGAAATATGGCAACCCTTGAAGCAACAATATTGGTAACCGACATTTTCTGCTGGGTGTTTCAAACATTTTACAAGTTTGTTATTGACTTCATTCAAAACCGAATACCAACCTTTCTCAAGGTACAAAATGCCGATGCATTTTGTATGTGGCAGTATTTCCCTGCCCTGGCTTCATTACTGCCTCAGAAGACGCAACATACGGTCACCAGTAAATGGACAGAGATGCATACGTCTCTTGTCAGGAGCCCACCCAAAGGAGGAAACAGGAGGCTTCCTTGTCTGTTGCTATTACAAGCTTTACATTTTACAATCTCTCCTTGGGATGATCAGTATTTATCTCTTTTTTTTTTGCTCATTTATAAAAATTTCAAAGCCATTTGCTAGCTCTAAAAAGTCTGGACATTGTTGTTTGCTGAATACATTTTCCTAGCTATTAATTGTTCTACAGAACCTCTGCCCATACTAGAAACACCATACTTTTATTCACTCTCACTGATACCAAGCTGAAGCAGATACGGTTCCCTCCCTAGAGCAATACAGCCAAATTCTGGGATGTTTTACAAGCAGATAGGTCAAACGGGTGTTTGGGTAGATAAAAGGAAGTTTTGAGACACAGTAGCCTTGAATACAGTAGATAAGGAGTATATGCTAGAATGAGCTAGTTTTGTGTAATTGTCATCTAATTAGGCCAAAAGTAAACTGAGCAGGCGCAAAGACAGAGTTCAATCAGCAGACACAGTGAGGAAGACTATCGACGACCACCAGAGAGCCCTGGAAGATGACCAATAGACATCAATGTGCATGTATCAAATACATTTACATATATTAATGAGTTATGGAAATAGTTTGAATATGTTAATCATTTCTTGGCAATCTAATGAATATGTATAATTTGATTGCATATAATCTTTGTAGTTGAGTAAGTGGGCACACACACTAGGTGGAGCGATCCCCTGTGCGCCCAGTGCTGCAATAAAGAATGCCTGCTTTCTAAAACTCCAAACTGAGTCTGAGAGAGTTATCTTTTTGCTGACTTACGGTAACATCATGATGGTATTTCATCCAAATAAGTACAGTATGGGATGTGTTTACAGGCTGATTAAGAACAAGTGCCGTCTCCAGAAATGCAGATTCTTTTGAAGATATTTAGTGATATGGTCTCCACTACCAGATAAAAACATTTCCACGTTAGACAACTCTAAATCAGCTTTTTCCATACTAATCAAAATTGGTACATACCAGTAATTGCATGGCTTGATAGGCAGAAGTTTGCTGAGAGTTTTATATCTGGAAATAACAAAGAACATTATTAATATGGGCACAGAGGGAGATATGTATTCACCTACAACAACAACAACAAAAAAGATATATATATATATTAAGGGATTACTTTGACCCTATGCTTCAGTGCTGCTCCTTTGAACTGAACTGCAAGTACAGACGAAAGACACATAAAAGGACGTCACGCCAATTTTAAGGGTTTATAAGCTTGTTGTAGAAGAAGTAACAAATGTTAAGCACACCTAAATTTCTCTGGAGCTCAGGTGAATGTCTGCAACTATACCAGACTTTTTTTATTACTGGTATATGTTTTCATTTATTGCAGTCTGATGGTTGCTGTATGCGTAGCCAGCCCAGAATCATCAGGGCAAAAGTCAATGCCAGGTCATTTCTGTTTCTGCACAATGCTCTGCATCTCCATTGTCTCTACGAAAGTTTGCAAAAGCCTACTTTATTTGTTACACTTTGGTTACAGCTGGTAGATATCTACAAAAGCTCATTCCAGAAAGTTTCACAGGAGCAGTTAGGGTTAATTACTGACTTCTTGACTAAGCTGTCAAAATTTTAATGAATTTCGGATGGTCCTAAAATGTTGTAGTTCAAAAAGACATCCTAATAAGATCTGTTTCTTTGAAGTCCTGCCTTCATTTTCTTCCCTAACTCTCCTTTACAGGAGAAGAATCTTGGTTCCACTTATTGAAAAACATTTTTTAGGTTTCAATTTCAAGATACTTGGAAAGTTTCAGAGGGACACAGATTATTCTTCAAAGTTTGCTGCTTGAAGCATTTTAGCTTTCCAAGTAGTTACAATAATAATTCTAAAATATATAACGCACATCAACCACTGATTCAGAAAGAACCAGAAATATAAAAGCATGGGCAAGGTTATTAATGGCTGATGTTTGACATTCCATTCATTCTACAAAGAAGAATCAGAAAGAGATGATATTTTGAAAAGCACCAAGACCTCAGGCTAAAAGAGAACTTGTGGATGATCAGCTCAAGATACTGCTGTCTCAAGCAGTCATATAAAGATGGTTATGAATTTATTAAGCTGCATGAATTAAATTCATAGTTAAACAATGTAGAAGAATAAAAAAAAAATCAATGAAAACTTAAATAATTGAATACTTGTGAAAAATTGACCTGTCTGGATCTGAGGATCAATTGCTTTGAACAGGCTCTGCAAGCCTCCATGTGATTTAACTTCTGTTACACCCCTTTATACAATATGTGTGGTTTTGTGTCACTATTAATGCAAATGCAGTAGTACTTATACTTTAGCCCTTTCCATGTGACTCTTTTTGTGTTAGCTTATTTAAAGTGCTAAAATAGGGAGATCAGTTCTCTGGTTCAAGAAATTTACCTATTTTATGTGTGTGTGAGCCTCTCTGTTGCTGGGGAGGCATGTGAGAGCATATAAATTTGTTGTAGACACAGTACCTCTGCTTCTGCACACAGCTGGCAGGTGAGCTCTCAGCAGAGATTGCACAGAAGCCCTGACCCCTGTGAACTCTGTGGGCATGATTTTCAGGTTGAGCAGAACTCATGGTGGACCTAAGCCTGCCCCCAACCCTCAACCATGGAGTAATAGAATGGTTTTGGTTGGAAGGGTCCTTAAAGATCATCTAGTTCCAACTCCCCTGCCATGGGCAGGGACACCTCCCAGTAGACCAGGTTGCTCAGAGCCCCATACAGCCTGCCCTTGAACACTTCCAGGGATGGGGCATCCACAGCTTCTCTGGGCAGGCTGGTCCAGTGTCTCACCACCCTCACAGTAGAGAATTTCTTCCTAATACCTAACCTAAATCTCCCTTCTTTCAGTTTAAAACCATTATCCTTTGTTCTATCACTACACTTCCTGATAGAGTCCCTCCCCATCTTTCCTGTAGGCCCCCTTTAAGTACTGGAAGGCTGCTATAAGGACTCCCCAGAGCCTTCTCTTCCCCAGGCAGAACAACCCCAACTCTCTCAGCCTGTCCTCATAGGAGAAGTGCTCTAGCCCTCTGATAATTTTTGTGGCCCTCCTCTGGACTCGCTCCGACAGGTCCATGTCCCCTTTATGTTGGAGGCTCCAGAACTAGACACAGTACTGCAGGTGGGGTCTCACCAGAGCAGAGTAGACGAGAAAAATCATCTCCCTCAACCTGATGGCCATGCTTCTTTTGATGCAGCCCAGGATGCAGTTGGCGTTCTGGGCTGCAGGTGTGCATTGCCGGCTCATGTTGAACTTCTCATCAGCCAAGACGCCCAAGTCCTTCTCTGCAGAGCTGCTCTCAATCCATTCTCCACCCAGCTTGTTTTTTTTTGCATGGGATTGCCATGACTGACGTGCAGGACCTTGCACTTGGCCTTGTTGAACTTCATGAGGTTGGCATGGGCTCACCTCTCAGTCCTGTTTAGGTCCCTCTGGATGGCATCCCTTTCCTCCACTGTATTGACTGCTCCACATAGTTTGGTGTCATTGGTAAATTTGCTAAGGGTACGTGGCCTTCAGTGATGAGGCCATTGAAAATCTCATTCATATTTACTATCCATACTTTGGTTGTAGTCATATTCAAAGACAGATGGTCTGAACCTTAGCAGTATTTTCAGCCTGAAAGTGGGATGTCTCAGAAAGGCAAGTATCAGTAATGGTAGAAATGAAAAATAAATATTCAACTTCAATGAACACCTAAATCAGACTTGTCTGGGCAACCAACCACTAGATAGGATGGTGAATTTGGATTCCACCATCCCATCCAGGAGAATCCTGTGAAGTAGTGAGCAGTGGGGTGGTCTATGTCTGCTAGTCTAGGATGAGCAGTGACCAGAAGAGTTTGTGCAAGATGGTGGTTCACTAGCACTTGAGCAGATGCAGCAGCTGGCTGCCTCACCCCGCTGTGCTCACTCCTCTCACACTCCCCACCTCTCTTCTCCCCTCTCCCTCCTCCATGGCTGTATGTTTTTACCCTCTCCCCAGGTCTGTTGCCCACCAGACCTTCCTGGGAGATGATCTAATTTATTAAAAGAGCACAAAACCACCCAGATTGTTTTTCTGGGTTTATTTTCTGTTGTTGTAATAAATTAAACTGGCTCACAGAGAGGACTGAAGTGTGCCAAAGGCAGCACCAGATGTGCAGAAGGAACGCATGGTGGGGGTTGGAAGTGAAAGCAGGGAAAGATGTGGAAAAAACTGAATAGTAACTCATGATTTTGGGCAGTTTCAAACTGCTAAATTTATTCACCATGTTTTGTGTCCTAAGTTCAGAATCTAACTCTAAAGAACAGCAATTATTTGTTTGCCCAGTGATGACCTTTGTGTACACACAGACTGAATTGTCTATGCTCCAGACAAGTCTGATTTATTACCTATATGCTGCAAAAGCTCTCTGAATTTTGAATTATAATAACATGAGCTCTTCTCTTCCAACCCAGTTCATTCAAACAAGAACTCTCACAGCCCTTGTTTGTTTGGTGTAGTTTCTGCAGCATATGGATTCCAGTATCTAAGGCAATATCCTTCTACGAGGTCCCCTGAGAGAGAATCATTTGCATTACAGTTAGCACAGCATTAATGCTATTTGACATATTTCATAGAGACACATCCCAAGCCATTGTCATTAATCCTTGAAACGTGACAAATACATTAAAAGCAAAATATGCAATTAAAATGCTTAAAAAAAAAAAAGTGAGATGGCATTAGCAAACAGAAACAAATCCAAAAACTCTCCAAGTCAATTTCACAATTTAAAACCATAATGACAAGATGTTCTTTCTCCACTCAGTTGTCACTGGATCCTCAGCATTTGCAGCAGTCACAGAGCACAGACTGTCTTTAGGGCCGTAATACATAATGAACTTGGACAATGAAGACACAAGACTATTTAAAGCTTGGTAAACTATTGAGTAACCTTAGCATCAATCCTGTAAAAGGCTGGAAGTCTATGGGGAAATATCGCTGATATAATTACATCCTGGCTGACCTTAGTGTGAAGTAGAATACAGACAATACCATTTCATGCTGTCTCCAGACCGGGCAGGATATCATTAGCCCAGCAAGTGAAGCATTGCGTTAATCATTCTTGTGCTAGAATTATCATTTGGTGCAAGACAAGAAATGCCTTGCCTTATGGCTAACCCTTTGTGTCTCTCAAACTACTCCTCTTTTACTTCCCTAAAACATTATTTTTAAGCCTAAAGACAGTTTATTTCTGAATAGACAGTGGAAATGTCTAGGAAGAACTTAAAGTTGCTATGATAAAACACATTTTTAACTGCAAAACGGTTAGTAGATTGTTGCCATTTTCACTAACAGTGGGGAAAATCAGCCCCATCTTCTCTGTAAGTTACACTCTGTCCCTCACTACCATGCAGTCAGGGGAAGTAACGGGGGAGCTCACTCAGTCAGGGGTTTTATTATAATTTATGTTGTTATAGAAGTGGCTATCAGTCAGACTGGGACCGAGCGAGGTGCTGCATAGTCCCTCGTCACAAAATTACAGTGTGCACAGATCATCATGCAACTGCACATAGCCTTAAGTATCAATAACACACAAAAGTAGCAAACTATCTAAATGGTCCAGAGCCTAAATGCTGACTATAGGTACCCTATGAAATGAAAGAAGAATCAACCATTTACAGTCCCACTGTTGCAGAGGAAACTGAACATCCTTTCACTGCAAACCAGTAAAGTGCCACAGCACCTGTGGACTTGCAGTCCTAGGAGTGACACAAGTCCAACTCTAACCTCCCTCTGTTTTGCCCCTTAGTTCAGTCTGCTTTTGTTACTGCGGAAGCCAGGATCTATAAAAAACCAGGATTCCATTTCCAAATGAAAGAAGATGGAAGTCTTTAGGCTGAGGTACCTGAAAATGTGTGCTAAAAGAACTATTATACAGCATCTGCCAAAGCAATATTTTTGTCTTGCTGAAATGCTTCTTGCAAGAAGTCACTCCATCAATCTAAACTCATTTGAATACAATACCTGTTACTATCAATGATTATTTAATGACCCACTAATTAAGAGCAGATCCCCACCACCACACATTCATTCTTTACTAGCTGTATTTCTGCTCTTTTATGTTTATTTGCATGGGGTTTTTTGTGAGTGAATTACAGTATATCTTTATCTTGAGGATTATTATAGCTAATGATGTCTTACAGAAAGAGAAATTGTTGTCTAAGCCATTAAAACAGCTAACTGCAAGATCAAGACATATGTCTGGAGAGATAAAATATTCCTCAGAGTTCCTGTATTCTGGGCCAGCTATTAAAGAGCTTAACTCAGTTTTAATCATTTCTTTCATAGCCAAATGACCACTGACAACATTGCACAAATTGGTCATAAAACTTCATAGGAGTATGAGGATTTCAATCAAAAGCAATAAAATACATACAGAAGTGATTAAAGTGTATGAATTACATTATCAAAGGGGTTCATAGTTACTAAATCTGAAAAGTCCCAAAGACAGGCTCTGGCTTAGCTAAATTGGCTCTTGGGTTGCTAACTTCTGAGGATTGGGCATAGGCATCCCTCACATGGATGGAATAACGTGAGACAAGGTCTAGGCATCTTCCTAAGGAAAGCAGACTGTGCCAACAGAGTGCAGGGTTTAAAAGTCACCATGAAGTGATACTGTGACATGAAGCATTTAGTTTTCTGAGGACTGTGTTAAACTGTTCAAAATAGATATAGTATCTGAGATATAGTGTATGAAGAGTTTTCAGACAGACGAGCTGCTTTCCCATGAGGACTTCATACAGGCTCCACTACGATAAATTAGTGGAAATTTCCCCACCAGTGGCATTTTCTTGTTACTGGGATAGATCAGCTCTGGAAAATGAGAAAAGCCAGAAGAAAAAATAAAAGGGCATGGCGGGGTAAGGAAAGAGAAAGTGAAGTGCCCTTACTTCTGTAAGAGCGTCCCCACAACAGGCCAGCTGTTGATGTGTCATTAAAATGAGGGTCTGTGTACAATCTTAGGAAGACCTTTAACAGGCAGGACCATGCCAGAATTGGCTAAAACTTGCATTCTGATACATGAGCACAACTGCGATAGTGGAGACTGAAGATTTGTGATCAGAATTAAACCTTGGCAACACCAGCTTAATTCTAGATGAGCTCTTCCTGTTGAGGATGGGGACTCAGCTCTGGCGTAGTGTATGTGACAACTGGCCTGGGATCTCTGAAAAGTCTTGTTCGGAGGAAAGAAACAGTGAGACAGAAGATAAGGAAAAGGCGATTGTTCTTCCAGTAAGCGCTCTTCACAACTTTGTGCCAGCCCCAGACAGTACATCCAAGCTTTGATTTATATGTCTTAAAAACACTGAGCAGCTCCCAAAGCAGGCTGTGTCCCTGGAGAGGTCTAGATGGGTTAAGATTAAAATTCCTCAGCAATATTCAGCCTTTTTAGGGAAATAAAAACAGAATAGCAAGGCAGAGTGAGAGGAGACGTACAGCAGCAGACAGACTGACTGACTCCCTTGGCTGCCGAATTGAGTGGAAGTGCATTTTCACTGGTAATTGCTGGATATCTGAGTATTTCATCTAACATGAAGGTAAGACTATTGCTTACTTAATTTGTACTGATGAAGTGAATATGGCAAGTGCAATTAAATATTAATTTATATGGAGAAATGCTTAGTTGAAAATGCAATATTGCAAGACAGAAGAAAACTAAAAATCAACCGCTTGCACAACAAAGCTGACGGAAACCAGTGTGATGCTCTCCTTTATTTCTTAAGCTGACCTGTGTAAAGATTGCAGAAAGTTAGAACAGCTGCACGAGCTAACAGAAAAAGCAGAAAAGCAAAGTAAGTTTGCTTTTGCTCCTCTGTTTTCAGGTGCTGGGAATTCTTCTGTTGCTGGAAGTTTCAGGATTCTTTCCTGTTTTTTCCAGGTGAACATTTCTTCAGTAAATTACATGCTGAAGACTAAACATGTATAATTTAACAGAAAACTTCTGGTGTGTGACATAGGGCAGGGTGTAAAGGGCTTTCCAGATATATTTCCTGGGAGAGGAGATCCTGTTTGGTGTCAGCACTGCCACTGCCATCAATGGTGACAAGAGTGAGGCACCATAGTGTCCCTCTACCTCTACCCAGAGGAGTCAGCGCTCTTCAGGAAGAGAGCACACAGCAGTGGTCTGAGCCACAGCAATGCACATCTGCAAAACACAGCACAGCTTACCCCAAGCCAGCCGCGGTCCTGGGGGCAGGTTGCACCCTTAGTGCCTCCCATTTGCCAACTGGCTGTTTGAGAGCTGCCGTGGGAAGGTCTGCTGCACACCATGGCACACACGGACCCCGGCAGCTCCCTGCCCGTCTTGGGACATGATTTGACCTCTCCCCGCTTTGCAGTGTGAAGCTGGTCTTTGAAGCGGGTATACGGCTGCACAAAGTCCTTGCTGATATTCAGGCTGGGGGAACGTGTCTAGTTTCTTCTGGTGTTCGGTGAACAGAAAGCCCAAGCAGGAACTGATTTCATTCTTACACGTGACAAGCAATTCCCAATGGTTTTAGAGGGAACCTGATCATTCCCTAATTTTTATCGAAGGCCTACTTTGCTGTTTAGGAAAGTTTTGAACTAATGCTTATGGATGAAAATTCCTGATGGTTTTCCTCTCTTTTTTTTTTTTTTTTTAATGCAAAAAATACTACTGGAGCAGATCTTCTCCTCCAGTCCATTGCCGCTGGAATTCTTTTGGCCCTTGGTCCGAGTGCGATGGCTGTACTCAAAAACAGGTATAGACAGCCACACTTTTTCTGTACTCATGACTTCACAAACATATGCTTTTTTCCCAGTAATTAAGGACCTACTATATCTTTAAAACCCCAAATCAGGTGTCAGAAAAAAGCCCCAGCAGAACAAGGATGGACAACAAAGAACTCAGAGTGGAAATCCTCCAGCTTGTCCCTCTATGTTCCCCTTTAAAACTATAATATTCATGTTGTAAAATAATTTGTACACTTTTTATTTTGGTGATAGTTCCAAAAATCTCAACTGAACTGTTCACTAAACTAAGACATTCCTCCCCTGATGATAGTTTGTACCAATTCCATTGATTTTTCATTAGTGGAGTCACATCTCAAGGAAAAAAACTTGATTGCAAAGTATTATCCTCAACAAAAACAAGTTGATGATTTTTACAGTGCAACTCTATAGATGTGCAAGACACTTGCTTTTGATTTTCCTTCTCATTTTCTTTGATGTTTCATCAATTAGGGAGTGATTAGTCAAAATTAAAGATGCGCCATGAGACCGTACTTATTCTTTTTAGAAGCAAAAAGTAGCCGGCTTGATGATAGATTTTATCATCGTCCTTAATTACATTGTTTACCTTGAAGAACTTCAGCAAATTCGTATCAGGCACGATTGGTCCTATTAAAAATGTAAAACAAAACTGAAATGTGTCAGCAGCTTTCTCTTGGTTCTTGATTTCGGAACAAACCAGCCAAGCTTATGCATGAGCCTAAAGACCTTATAGATAAAATAGTTGTCCTTCTATTACCTTGAGAGTTTGTTACCATATTTTGTTAATACCAAGTGGGGTTGTTCTCAGAAAAAAAAAGTGAATGTCTCATTTCCTTACAGCAGTGGAGTGGTAGCATTGTCTTGGCACTAGTAAACTATTCCTGCTTTGCATCTGGATTTTCTAAGATCTCCCTTGATTTGCGCTCAGATTCGGAGACGGACAATAGCAGTTTATGGCCAGTATGGGGGAAACCCCTGCTCCGGGGATGCCTTTGAAACAAGACCATGCACCCCCACAAGGGGATGTCCAACAGAGGATGGCTGTGCTGATCGGTTCAGGTGTTTCTCAGGTACCATCCAAGATCTTTTTCACCATTTTCTGGTCATAAAGTTAAGAAGATAACCTTGTTATCTTCAACATTTAGTAAACAGGCATTTGCTTTACAGGACCCCTGACCTGCAGATGAATTTGATTTAGCAGGATGTTTCTTTTTTTTCCAGCCTATTATGCATGTTTGTAATTTAATCTGGAGCATTGCAAAGCTTTGCAGATAATATGCTGTAGCCCTGGTAGCCTCTGTAAATCATTCTGCTTTACTACTTTGCCCCAGAGTACAGTTTTTTTCATTATGAGAAGTTAATTAAGGAATACAACCTTAGATGCGATTGTTCGAAGCTGTTCTAGGCTATGTCCAAACACCTTGGAAATCACTTGGGTCACGGCAACTAATTCGCCCTAGAACAGTGCTAGTATCCAAGCAGCTTCCATTACCTTCACAAAAAAAAAGCACATTACCTCAGTAGGTAGGCATTTATCACAGAGGAATATGATAAACATGTTTTGGTGCTACCAGTGAGATAATCACAGTTAATCACAAGTGACAGGGTCAAAGGATGAAAGCTCAAGAAACAAATCTAAAAGTCAACTGTTTTGTTAATACATCATAAACCTTGAATGGCTGTGGTTCCCTCAAGTGTACTATACACTATTTCTTCATGTCTACATTTACTGTTGTTTCACAAGCCCTCCTGGGCACAGACTGTTCATCGTGGGAGTGAACAAGCTAATTAACGTAGTAGATAAGTGGGGCTTTTGCTTTGAATTTAGGTGATTTATGTTCAAATGAACAAACACTTCTCTTCCCATGCATTTTTGTTCTGATTTAGGTCAGTGCATTAGCAGATCTCTTGTGTGCAATGGAGATCAGGACTGTGAGGAAGATGGTTCTGATGAAGATAGATGTGAAGAGAAGACGACTGTATGTGATATTGACAAAACACCTCCAAATTCGGAACTTACAGGAACAGGGTAACGTTCTGTGCTGGGCTCAGTAGTACTGGTGCCAAATGCATTTACATTTTGGTTGTATTTACAAGCTCTGGCTGTGCAGACAGACTTCCCGAGCCTGTGGTAAAACGTCCCATAGGCAAAAGTGTTCAGTACAACAGCCTCCATCATGCCAGAGGCTCAGTGCAGTCGGGATGTACAGGCCCTTTGATCTGAAGCACAGAATAAAGCTTTTTATCTTTCATTTCTGGTATTTAAGAACGTCTCTTCAGATATGAAAAGAAATGTCAACCAATAACACATAATCATCAACACAGAAAAAATGAACCAGCAATGCTCATTCTTTTTGTTCGTTGCTGTTGCACGTAGTACTGTGGATCCATATGGATTTCTGTTTATACATCCCATCTGCAACCTAGCAAAATAATTATCTTAAGTTTCTTTAGCATAGTTGTATCACTTGGTATGCAATATAATTTACATATAATACAAAAGCATTTGGAATGGATGCCCTGTTCTGTGTTACATTAATTGCTGGAACAATAAAAATTAATAAAATCGGTTGTGATAGATATGAATATCTTAACGTTAAGAGATATCGATTATGTGTTCATTTTTGTTGACAAATCAAGAGCAACATTTTGCTTTCCATATTGTAAAATGCTCTGCACACTGCAGTTCTGCAGGTATAGAAGTCTGTCAGTCAATATCCCCTTTTCTTGGCTAAATCAGTTCATGATCTTAATGTGCAGATACAGCATTCAGTTATAATGGCTTTGTAATTTTCTCCTCCTGTAAAATAATTTGCTACCTTTCTGTCTTAATGATCTTTCACGTTTTTCTTCTTGTAGCTTTGATGTCATTACTGGTGAGACTAGGGGAAGGGTCATTCATACAAAAAGCTTTGGAGGACAATGCAGAAAGGTCTTTAGCGGCGATGGGAGAGAATACTACAGGCTGAGTGAAAGTGTTCTTGCTTATACTTTCCAGGTATGTTTCTATTAAGCACAGCTTTATATTTAGAGTCATGATTAAAACTGAGAGAATGATGCAAAGCTTGTAGGCTCTGTTAGCAGGTAGGTTTCCCTAAACACAGCTGAATGTCACCTGTTCCCTCTCTGCAGTCACTTTTTTGAAACACAAACTGGTGTAATCTTTAGCAATCTTGCTAAAATGGAAGGAAAAAAAATTGTGATTCCTTGGATGTGATTTCTAATTCTCTCACAGTTAGACTGAATGTAAAGCCATCTCTTTAGCGTAAGTAGTGGTGTGAATCACCCTAAGAAATCTTATGTGCACGAGGCTTTGGGGTGCTTTGTGGAGATCTTCCAGAGTTATTCTTTGTCTGAAGTCACTGTCTCAGAGATTTGGTTCATTTCATGTTTATCAAAAGCATGCCAAGCTATCCTTATTGTACTTTACTTTATAATGTAAATACTTAATATACAAATATATAACTATATATATAGATATGTAATGCTTTTCCAACAATGTTCAGTACTTTTTATGAAATCTGAAATGGATTCGGCCTGAAAAACATATCAGATTTTTTGCATCAGGAAGGAGTTGCTCTAATCCATAAGTTATTATTTTTAATATCCTTCATGAGTTTCTTTATACAGAATTCTATCTTCCATCTTCTAGGTTAAAATTCAGAATGATTTCAGTTATGAGTTTTTCAACAGCAGCTGGTCTTATATGAAACACACAGAGAGGTATGAAAATTCAAACCGTGGACACAGTTACTCACAGAATAAAATTCTGCAACACAGTCAAAAGGTATGTATAAGTTGTCACTGTGGCTTAGCATTTTGCATAAACATTTTCACCATATTTTTCATGTGCTTTTATAGTGCAATGCAAATATTTACTTTATCCAGATATTTTTGGCACAAAGTGCATGACACAAAAAATCCCATAAAACCTTTACAAAGAGATGACTGGCTTGGTTATCAATTAAGAAGGATTGGCTACTGGTTTTATTTTCTCCATTTTACCTCTCTATTAGTAATTTATTTATTTACTAGCTGTTTTCCTCCCTATTTGAGGAAGAAAAACATCATCTTCTTCTCAAAATTGATTAATCTTTTTCATTTTCTTCTAATGACTTACTGCACCTTTTTTTTTTTCCTATTACCTCTGTCAGTATCTTGGAGTGAAAACATTGAAACAATTCTGTGCTAAAAGCTGGTTTATTTTATAATACATTTTCCACTAGTAGAATTGCTTTAAGAGAGAGATCTGGTGTCTTAAACAGCCAGGAAGTCACAGTGCTTATGCCTTTGACTTATTTAAGAAAGAACATTAGATAAATAATTTGAGAGTCACTCTCAATTATGAAGTATAACCTCTGTCTTATAGCAAATAAAATCAAGTAACAAATGTATACATTTCATGGCCCCCAAGCTGGCAGAGCTCAAGGTGACAAGCTCATTTTACCACACTAACAATGACATATTTTGAGACTTAGCATAACAATGTTCAAAAGCAACTTTGAGAGGCTGAGGTGACCATTATTGTATAGGCATATAGCATTTTATAATTCAGCAGCAGCAGCAGCAAAATAGCTAGAGCCCCATACAAAGAAAGGCTCCTCTGGACAAAACAGGGTGCAAACATGACCTCTCTACTGCCTCTAATTTGCTTTCAGACAAGGGTTGTTAACCTGCTACTGCCAGACTGCTGGTGTTGGAAACCATGATTAGATTTGAAGAATGATATTTTCCTTCTTATTTGTCCTTATGCCAGCTTTCAGGTACATAGGAGGAAAATAAAAATGATGCAGCAATTATAAATGAAGGTCCAAAATACATTTTCTAACTTCAGGATATTCTTTTTACATTCACTGGGTTGCTTAGACATATCTAACAGCTCTGTAAACCTGCTGGTTAGTAGCCAATATAACGTGCATGTCATCTGGCTAGTAGGAGCCACCCTGATAGTGACATGGAGCATGACTGACATCTTTTCTTTCCCCCAGAGTAAGCAGCTAATGGTTGTTGAGAACAGTGTGGAAGTTGCTCAGTTTATTAACAACCGCCCAGACTTTCTCACTCTTGCGGAGCCCTTCTGGAAGGAACTGGCCAACCTTCCAGTCGTCTATGAGTACAATGTCTACCGAAGACTTATTGAACATTTTGGGACTCATTTCTTACATTCTGGATCTCTAGGAGGACATTACAAAGTTATTTTTTATGTGGATACTGACAAAATGAAAGCAGAAGGTAGAGTACTAGAGTATTTGTTACAAGAAACAAAGTGAATAAACAAGAATAAAAATCTCTTTGAATGTTCTCCCAGCTAATATCTAAAATCAAATAAGAGACTTCTACTAATCACCACATTGTCTTCACAGGGAAAATAAAGAAGATTAGAAAAAGTGCTCAAACCACAACATTTAGTTCTAGATCCACATTTGCAACCTGTAGTGCTCAGGGTAGCAAAGGTTCAAGAGTTGGTTCAGGACTTCATCAGGCTAAACTTGAATTCTGCTGCTAATCTAAATCTTAAATAATGTTAAGGCTTAAAAATTACTTGGAGATGAAGGTTGGGTAAAACTGTGTAAAGCAGAATAAATTACAAACACAGCAAACACAGAGTGACCACTATGATGGGACTCAGTGGGGAGCAGCACTGCAGGATTAGGATTGCTCAGAAAAGAGATGAAAAAAACAATAAACTTTTTCCATATACACCTCCCATCTCTCAGCCTCTCTCCATAGGTTTTAGCAATGCATGGACCTTCCCACAGGACATGCTAGTTGGTTGCCTTCTAATTTAGGCATAATACTTCATGGTTCTTTTCTTTCTAAAACACATCTCAAGTCAATGGGAAACTTGGAAATTAATCCAACACACTTTCTGTGTACAGTATTGTTAATGGATCAATTATCTGCAGGTATGAGTGTAACAGACATGTACGAGTGCACCACATCAGGCTGGAACGCATTCATTGTGAAAAAGAAGAAAGTAAAGTGCTCCAAACTGGATGAACTGCTACAGACCTCTTCAGGTAAATGTTCAACAGTGACTCATACTGTTGACATGTCTCCAGCTTTCACCTCCTCCCAAAGAGCTGTCAGAATGAGGAGCAGGTGTTGATAGCTGTTGAACTCCTAACACGCTGAACCCAGACACCAAGTGCCTAGTTTAAAAGGCTCTCCAGCACCCATCAATCATTGCTAATGCTGTCCCAGTAACTAGGACTTTTCTGGACACTCTAAGCCAGGGCTGCCAAGACACCTGCAAAACCAGGTACTTCTTATAAATTATCCATGTAGGAGCTCTTGATCCAGGCACTTTATCTGCACTGATGAGTCTTTTCACTGCTTGCTAGTATAGTTTTTGCATGTATTGTTTTCATTTCCATTTGTAAATATAGCAATGCTGGTATTTTCTGTATTTCCCATCCTGAATCTACAGGAAGCAGCGGTAATAAAATTAAAGGAGACCCCTACATAGAAGGAGGAAGCCCAGGTGCTGTTGCTGGCCTTAGTTACCTAGAGCTGAATAATCCTGCTGGGAACAGTCAGAGATACTCCTTTTGGGCCAGTTCGGTGACAAACTATCCCAGAGTAATTAAACAAAAGGTAAGGATATTTTCCTGAAGCAGAGATAAGCAGATGGGATCATCTCAAGGGGAAAAATGATTAAGCTATAGCTGGTGGTTAATTAGGCTGTAGTCTGCAATAATTTTATTTTCAGATAACTTTATAAAAAAGAAAAGAACAATTCACAGGAAGAGAAGTCCATGAAGCTAATGTGATCAGCTGTATCATGAATCTAGGTCCTTTGGCAGGTTGATACCCACAATCTTACAAGCCCTCAGGGGCCTTAGTGGAGTTCTGCTTAAGAAGAGAGGGTCATCCTAGCATTGGAGAAAGCCTGGATTTCAGATAGCCTCTTTCCTGAAATGCATATTGGCAGGTCTGTGTGGCTTCCACTCAGCTTTCCAACTTCTGTGTGTCCCTTTTATCCCTTCTCCTTCTCTCTGCATCCCTAAGTTTGGCATAACTGGAGATTCCGGAAGCCAGACACTTATAAATTGGGCATGACCATATTCACTACAACCTTTCGGGACCTGCCCACATACTGAGGAATTGTATAAACCCAAAAGATTTCTGTTAGGAAGTTTTCAATTAAATGTAAAAGCACAGAATATCACTAAATAGACAATAGGAATGCAAAATGTTTTTGCTTATTTTTACCTTCAATCACTGCTCAGTGAAATGCTATAATGGGATGTTTAAATGTCCAGCTTTTTAGGCTGGGAATAGCTAGGTGAGAATTGAGATCACGATACATTGATGGTTTGTGTTACACTTTTATCTCAACTGTAATCTCATAGCTCAAATATGTTTAAACATGAGTAATCTACCACTAGCTTTAAGGGATGCTGTTAAGCAGAGCTGACTTTTCAGAAAAAGGCTAACTTTAAATACTAACATAAGATTTTAGTGAGCTAGCTAGCAAATTAGAGCACCTGTCAACTCCCTGGAGTTGTGCTGGAGCATTGCAGGAGCATACCTCACAAATTATTTTACATGACATAATGTGCTCATAAACTCTTATATCCCAGCTATAACTGTTTAATATAAATGTCTCTCTACTGTGTGTAGCTAACACCGTTATATGAGCTGGTAAAGGAAGTGCCCTGCTCCTCAGTCAAAAAGCATTACCTAAAACAAGCCATTGAAGAATATATGGCTGAAAATGATCCCTGCAAATGTCAGCCTTGCCAGAATGGTGGTGAGGCGACCGTGGAAGGAACTCAGTGTGTGTGTTACTGCAAGCCTTACACCTTTGGAGCAGCTTGTGAGCTAGGAACTCTGGTGCAAGATCAGCCAGGTCAGCACTTTTTAAATTTGTGAGAGTTTAGAAGTGGCAAAGTGTGCTCTCCTGCGTCAGGAGTCTGTTTGTCCCACTGCACAACCTCAATGAGTGGCTGATGTGCAGTGGCTGCGTGGGTCAGATATTGCTGTGGACATACAGATTGGGGAGGGTCATGCTGAGCCTGAGTCTTTGCTTAACATGTCCAAACAGTACTTAATAAACAACTGTTTTTATTGTTATTGTTAAATGCAGTGGACAATACTAACCACTCAAAATGTAACCTGCTATAAATAAGTGTATATACTAGATGAATGAGTATCAATAACTTAAAAAACTTTTGCTCTTTAATTTTTTTAATTATTTATATCTGATGTCAGAGTCTAAGAGAATATAAAAATAGCTAATTTACAGACTCCATGGAATTATACTTATGTAAAAGATAAGTTTGGGTAAGATTAGATCATTGCAATCCGGAATTCTTTATAAGGTCACAGTTTGGGTCATCACTAGATCTGAACAGCACATGCTTTTTTTTTTCTTAAAGGACAACAAAACCTGTGAAGTGGTTTAATGTGAAATATTCCCAAATGTTATATAGGTGTTGTTGATGGACACTGGAGCTGCTGGTCTTCCTGGAGTCCTTGTTCAGGGCGAAGGAGATCAAGGAACAGAGCCTGCAACAACCCCTCCCCTCGTGGTGGTGGGAAGGCCTGCATAGGAGAGCAGCATGAAAGCAGATCGTGTGAAGATGAAGAGCTGCAGCATTTTCGGTAAGCAGAAGAAAAAACCACATTCAGAGCCTGACTGCAGGAAGATTTAAAAGTTTGTTTCAGAAGGGTACATAAGCTATTGAATTCAGGTTGATCACTTACGGAGCTTTCATATTTAAGTTGAAAAAAAATGAAATTCAGAAGCTGTGAATCTGATACAAGGTAAAACTAGAAAATGGGGTAAAAGTCAGTAAACTTGACACCATTCTATTTAGCACTCTCTCAGATAGCCTGGCAATGCCTGACTTAAATATAATTGTGATGTAAATGGGACGCATAATAGTCTTGAAAATGGGCTTCATTGAGATGTGTAGAACTTTGAAAGGAAGGGAGACTAAATTCAAACTAAATCGTACTTTTCTTTGCTTCATAGCTTGATTGAACCACACTGTTTTGATTTATCCATAACTCCTACAGAATTCTGTTCACCTCCTCCTCTCTTGGAAAATGGCTTTGTTCAAGTAAGTTGTTTCTAGTACTCTATTATCTGTCCTATGCCTGCCTGCAGTGTGTCTATTACAATTAATAGAGATATTCACTCGCAAATTTGTATTTATCTTCGTAAGATTAGTATCAGAGCTGCTGTATAGCAGCTCTCTCAGCATTTCTCCCTGGCTGAAGTTTACATGACATCAGACAAGAATTCGTATTAAAAATAAAAGAAAACAAAAAAAAAAAATCCACCCTCAAAACCAAAATAAAATCTTTGCTTTTCTGGACCATCATACCTACAGAGAAAAGTAGTCCTTTACCCTATAAACTTGTCCTTTACCCTATAAACATATTAAAAATTTTCTGTGCCACATAAGTTACATATTAAAGCATGGGAAACTAAAGAAAAAATAGCATGGAAAGTAAACTGTCCAAGGTCATCCAACAAGTCCACAGCAAAATTATAGACAGATTTTAGGAATCTTCATTCACCATTACACTTTCTTGTTCCCTGGTGAAACTATAATCCAGCAAGGTATTTGGCTGACTGTAACTTGGGCCTGTTTGACAAGGGAGACTAAATTCCTCCCTTGGAAGAACGGATTGTGCCTTCTCCATGTTGCAAGGCTGTCTAGAGTCTTTTTGCTCAATAAATAGATAAAAGGATTAGTTCAAAATCCATTGGTTGTCTCTGCACAACTGCAGCCTGAGGCAGGATCAAAAATTTTGTGCTCCCGCTTTTGCCAGTGATTTTTTCTTGGTAATCAATAGTTGTCTCCCATATTGATTTTTTCATTCACAAACTAAAGGTAAACCCCTGCAACTTGTGGCATAGTCTCAATATTTTAAAAAATCTCTTCTTTGAACAGAATGGGAGATAAAGTGAGAGAAGACCCACGTCTTCAAATCCAGCTCTTCTGAGTGACCGTATCCCATTAACCTTTAGCAAGCTGATAATATGCCATCCTAAGAATTAGCAAAGGCATATACTCTCTACTGATGCCCCTGGAAGGCTGTTCAAGACTTTATGTTCCCCCTCTAATGCTTGATAACAGCCATATTTGCAGTCAGTTAATACACTGGCAGGAGAGCGCTGTTCCATCGCTGATGTACCACTGCCAGAGCCCTGTCACAGGGTACCTTCAACTCTAACCCTCCCTTTGCTAAGTTAAGATAGCCTGGATATTCTGTATTCTACCAAGTCATTTGTAGCATCGTCTCCATCTTGATCACATTTACTGACTATTGATAACCAGAATTGCCCTCAGTATTCCAGACACTCTCATTAGTTCATTGTAGAGTGACATTAATACTTCTCACTGTCCTCAGCTACTGCATCCCAGAATTAAAGGGAGTTCAACCCTTCTGGTGGTTCATATACCCAAAATGTCTCCTGTTCCTTTTCTTTCAGAATGCTGAAAACTCATACCCCGTTGGGAAAAGCATTGTTTATGCTTGCAGACATGGATATTCTCTTGTTGGTGATCCTGTTGCTAAGTGTGGCAGTAATTTACAGTGGCAAGTTGGAGACAGGTATTGCCAGGGTATGTCTAACTGATTCTCGTTTTGAAGTAAAACTCCATTCCAGAATTCCAGTGAAACATCTCTGAATGTCTGCTTTCCAACATCAACAGCAGAAAAATGAACAGCTGCATTTCCCAGTTTCCTAGACATAATCAGGTCTAAACTGACTTTTATTTTGCATCCAGATACTGTAATACTGAAATAGAAACATGCCCATACAGTCTGGTTTTGAGGAAGGCTGGAAGTGAGGGAGACTAAATTCCAATCCAAGAATTGCTTCCTGTGGAAGCAAACTTTGTTGCTTAATTCAGTCCTGTGGCTATATCTAAGGACCATGGGGATGAGTCTATGTCTAAAGCAAACTAAGGAAAACGTCCAGTGGACAGCACTCGGCAACCACAAAGTTCTCAAATAACTGCTTTGTCATAGCACAACTCCAAGGATCACGTTACATCTTGGATCATCTCCCCACTTCACTGTTTTCCTCTAACACAGTCAGTAACCATTAGGGTTTCTTTTTTTTCCCCTGCACATTTTATTTGTGAGTCAACTTCAAGCATGATCAGATAGATAGACTTGAGAATTTTCTGACCTGGAGCTTAACACCATCCTTTCCTCCTTCCAACCAGGACTGACTGCCCACAAATGCTAGTCCACACTGTTTAAATGCCATCTCTCTCTGTATCAGCACATGGTCTCCCAGGGTCCTGTATGTATGGCCTCTCTCTACTAGGATGTTACTCTCTAGTATGAACCCCCAACAGAAGCATGGGTCCTAAGAACAAAGAAGCCCTCTTTGAGCTAGTGCTGGACCTGCAGGCACTAGGAGAAGATATTGTCACTCTGTCCTTGGCATTGCACATGTTTGACTGGTGCCATGAGTCAATATCCTCTGCTAACATGATTGGTATGTTTCTACAGGAAAATCAGCTAAACACACCCTTCAATTTGTTAAGGAATTTAAGAGAAGATAAAATATATGACTGCTTTCTGCAGTCCACTGATTCACTGTGGCTATCTCGAATGCTTCAATCCTTAGAAACTGCTTGTCTCCTGCCCGTCCTGGAGGGGGGTTTACAAGGAGAGCCATGGAAACCTGTGTATGAGATCGGTGAGAGAATAACTCTGTCTTGCCCACACGGCATGCACTTAGAAGGGGCACGTTCCGTTTTGTGTGAGCCCAGTCTCAAGTGGTCTCCTGACATTAAGACTATCCAGTGCAAGACACCAGGTAAGCCATTTCAGTCCTCCAGGTGCAATGCAGGAGTTTCTTTCCTGCGCAGACTATGGCTGATGTAGTTAAGAAATAGACAAAGCTATAGCTGATACAGTGGTAGAGAAGCCATACTTATAACACCAGCAGAAAGCACAGAAAATGTGAGCGTGTGTTTTCTGTGGGCTGTTCAAGCAAGATGCCTTAAGATATTTCTTCTGATTTTTTTTTTTTACGGCTTTTTGCTTCCCACTCCCCTATTGCTATTGAGTATTGTCACTAACAATATTTTAAGAGATTTCCTGGGGTGTACGCTGCCTATTCTGCCACCCCAGTATACTTGACTTTTCACCCATGTTGTGTTCCACCACCACCGTGTGAGCTGCACCTTAGAGATACGGCTTTCCTATCTGAAAGCTGTTCAGTGCACCACAGCCTCTGATGGCAGAGAAGGACGGGGCTAGATGACTCCTTTTATTATCTGACAGTCACACAGCTGATATGGAGTAAATCTCCAGGAATTGGAAGCAATGCAAAAATATGGCTTCAAGTTCATGGTAACAGCTCTTTAAGCTCTGGTTTGATACTGGCAGGCACTGGCAGAGAAGAAAACAGGCTGTAGCACACCAGCTCTGTCAAGTCATCTGTTCCAGCCATGGATGGCAGGCAAGGCTTTCTCTTGCACTCTCCCACAATGCTGGTCAGTGACATACAGACATCTAAGCAGCTTGCTGCTTCAGGCCAGTCTTCTCCTCACCAGAGGTCCTAGATGTTCTCCTATCCCTGGGGAGACCCTTGCCTGGGGACAATAGTCACCACTGTAGACGACTTGGCATGTCTCCTACGTTTCACCTCTGTTCTCTCCTTATCAGCCAACTGCCACCTGAGGTTGCCTGACCTGAGGGAAGAGGCAGGTGACAGTCAGGCTTAGACCTCAGAAGGCAACGGTCCTGTGAGATTCCCAGTGTAAGTCGTCTGCCACTGTGTCATATCCACATGCACGGGATGCGTAAGGATTTCAGGAGGAATACAATAGCTGTACTTGTACTGTACAAGTACAGCTCACTGGTGCTAAAGTACCGGTGCTAAAGTACTGTTGCCAGTTACTCCTTAGGCTTAGCCTTAGTGGCTGATTTTCATCATTTTTTTCTTTTTGTTACATCATGTATTCAAATTCCAGTAATAATTAGAAACAGTTTCAAATGCTTCCATCTTTAGAAACAGTTTGTGCCTGGCTGTATGGGAGCATTACAATAGTACAAAAGTTAACAAAAAAGGGACAACGATTAGATTAGAATAACAATTAGAATAACAGTTAAAAAACAAGGAATATGAGATAAGAAGGGTAAAAATTAAGAAGACATGTATATACAGACACAGTGGCACACATGGATTTGGATGAGAGTATTTAGTCAGCAGTAGTGTTGGTAACAGTCAACTATATAACCAACAGCTGCAAGGATGGAGAAAATCCAATCATTTTTGGTGGAGATTTCCCCTCTGCAGGAAGACAGGATTATGCCTGCTGTATTGCCTCTGTATTGCAATGCACTGCAACTCCTTTTTTTTTCTTCTCTGGCAATTCCCACCTGTCTATTTTGCTTGGCAAGTCTTAATCTGTAGGGGAGATTTTCTACTTTTTTTTTTTTAAAGGCAACAATATTCAAGGGTGTTAAATTTTCATGTTAAAGTAGAAAACTACAGTCACCTAATCTAAAACGCAAATCAGGATAAAGCTTTCTCAGAAAGTGTGCCCATTCGGATCTAGCAAAGTTTTGCCATTACTTGCTACAGAAATCTCCAGAGGGAAGTTTAGCAAGGCCTGTTTCATTTTCAAGCTTGGAATACAGCTCAGCACTCAAAGAACAATAGTTGTGCAATCATGAAAATTCCCCAAGAATCACTGTTTCTCCTGTTTTTAAAGTTAGTGCAGATTGAGGACTAAGGATGGAACTCATAGTTTTCATTACCATCAGCGCACAAAGATATTCAGGTTCACATTTCTACATAAGACTTCAAAGCCTTAGCTTTTCTAGTCACAATAGTGAAGCCAGTAACTCTGAAACCTAATGATAAAGCTGTTGCCGGCTGTGATTCAGCACTGCTAAGTTTAGCAGAAACAAACAGCTGCTGCAGAAATTAGATGAATGTTTAAGGTTGAACACAGTACCTGTCTCCTTCCATCTGACTCATGACCCATGGCTAAATTACTGAACAGTAACTTTGCAAAGTGTATCATATCTTTTAAATAGTGCTGATATCTTCCATGCAGTAGATACTTTTAATGAACATGCACGATGTGACTTTTTGTCACAGTTGTATAATTCAGTGCCTTTTAAGCTCAACTGATAGGATAATTTCAGCCCTTGTTTTTCTGACCCTTAATAGCACTGTCTGTGTTCTTCTACTTCAGTGCCCAGTGTGAAACCAGAAGTGACACAGCCTAAATGTCAGCCATGGGAGAAAGTGCATCAGTCACAATGTGTGTGCAAAATGCCCTATGAGTGTGGGTAAGTTCAGGCTGAATTTGGCAATGACTTTCTCACTTTATTCAAGACCAATTAAATTTCTTAAGTCTTCAGTCCATGACAGATGAGAAAGCTTTACTCGTATGAGAAGGAGGCATTGTACTTTGCTTGCTTTACAGCTCAATCAATGTCCTGTTCATCACTTACCTGCCTTGTCAGAGCTGTCAGTGGGTTTTAACAGTGATGGAATTTGGTTGGATGACAGAAGGTGAAGGGATAATTTCAGCTCCACTTGATCTGTGAAATAGATGGAAAAAGATAAAATGGTATTTTGAAGATTTAGAAGACGGAGGAAAAGTTAGAACAGAGGCCCTTGGGACATAAACCATCAAAGCAGTAAGCTAGTGAAATAACGCAGATTTCTTTTCCCTGCTGAGAGACTGGAGAGTTATGAAAGGCACAATAATCTAATCTCCCATTTACACAGTAGTTTGCACAGACCAGTTACATCACCTTTCCTGACCTCATAACTTGCAGACCAGAGTTTATTGTTTCCTGTTTGATCTAAGCCTATCTTCTGCAACAAGCAATGCAGGAGAAATGTAAGGAGATGAGTAACTCTCTTGGTTCTTTGTTAAACATGGTGGTAACAGAACCAAAACAGAGGAGTAGCAAGAAGGTACCTTGAGACCACCTGGTGCTGATGGCCAGATGTGCCAAAGTGCTCAGCACTCCAACACCTGGGCTGGTTTTCATAGACTGGATGAAGTCTCCTATAAGATCATCACAGTGGGTGTGAGCTCTGGATATGAAATCTGGCCAGGTTTACATCACATCAGGAGCTGAACGGTTTGGAAGCTCTAGGAAAATACACCAAATTTGTCTTATCCTTGTGTAGTAGGAGGAAGGAATTTTGAAGTTGTCTCAAGTGATTTCAACGTAGCAGAACTCAGTGGAGGACATGTACTTTCCATCTGCCACATAGTTCAAGAGTGCCCTGCATGATGACTCTGGTCCTAAGCCAAAATTAGCACGCTTTGAACGTCTCAAAATAAAAATTGGTGAGCTTAGTTCAGGTTTTGTAGACCCAATGGGCACTTCCCTAGGATCTGATGCCATTGTCTTGCATAGGGAGATAAGTGTCAGGTTTGTTACAACTCTGCCAAGACTCCATTCCTATCCTTAATCACCTAAATATTTTAAATAATCTGGTCCTACTCTTTTTGCCTCATCACTCATTAAAGTGAGGCAACAACTCCTCCTCTGGTTCGTGAGTGTGTTAAGGCTAGTTACATATAAGATGAGGGGAGTCAACAGAGCTAGGGAAGGCCTTGGGCAGTCAAAATAACCTTGGATGTTAAATGAATTACATTCAGGCTTCAGTTATAATTACTGTACTACTTGCCTGTTTCTATTTTTTATAATTATGTTCAAAATGGCAGGAAGATAGATAACAGTCATTTCTGTTACTTGATGCCATCTTTTCACTCTGTCTTGAAATAGCATATCTAATAATAGCAGGATTAATCATCAGCTGTCAAAGCAGACTAATCTGCCAGTCTGTTAAGGCTGTAGGACTAAGGCATGTAAGCAGACCTTGGTCCTTCCTCAGAGATCAGAAGTAACTTGGCTTGCTTTGCTGTGGCAGTGACTTTCAGCAGCAGTCCCTGCTCAGAAGAGAGCTGGGAACAAGACTTCATGTGGGAACTGAGGAACATCATGGTTTCAGACCCATCCTACAGCCTTTCAGTTTCCAAGAAAGTAGTAACAGACACTTCCAGGGACAGCACGAGAACCCCACAACAGGTTGGTGAGGGGTGATTTGTCCTTCATGACATGGTGTCTTATCATCATCAATTAGATCCAGGGAATGATCTTGGGCATCAGAGCTGCTAAATTGCTAAAGCAGCTCCTGGTAGAGCTTTGGCAAGGGCCAACTCCCAGATAATTCCCAGGCAAAGCTCAGGAGTTACTAGGGTCAGGGACCATTCCTAACAGGCAGTCTGATGCAGTCCCCCATCTTTTGGGGTCAAAAAGAGTTTAACAGGGTAGACACCAGCTATTCTGTGTGAACTGGCCCTAGTGCAAAGAAGGGGTCAGAGCACACTTAGTGTATTATATACAGATGAAATCTCAGCCTCCAGTAGCAAAAGACTGTCTCCAAAGTGAAACATGAGACTTGATAATTTTTAAGTATTGTCCCCTCTTTTCCGCCCCACATTTATTTTGGTAGCACCTATGTCTCTCCTAAGAGTTCTTGGCCTGTGTTATATTGAAACTCATGGTCTTGAATATAATTTTAAGAAGTTAAAATCGTTTCCAGCATGCAGAATTTTTCCCTTTTAATTTCACTGAATGTTGCCCACCTCTCATTATAGGAGAAAGGGAGAGAATGTATTTGCTGACTTATATCTCATTTCTCACAATATGTGCTTTAGTAAAATCTTGTTCTTACCCAAGCCTTCTTTGTATTTAATTTTTCAAATTCACTTCACACAAGGATTCTTCCTTGCCTCTAATAATTCTTATTGCACTGCTGTGGTGCTCCCATGCCTGTAATACCCTTTCTCAGCAACGAGTGCAAATTACTATTTTCTCTTATGAGTACAGATTCTCCATCCTTTTTCTTATCCATCTGAATATGGTGGTTTCCTCTGGCTTTCTCCCAGCTGACCCAGCCATAACAAATATGTGAAGGACTCTCAAGACAGTTTGAGGGATTATACTGCAGAGAGAGGCTGGCAACATGGACCATGAACTCCCTGGGTTCAACCTTCAGCAGCTGGTTAAATCAGCCTCCCTCCCCCTTTTGGGTGTTACTGAAGTGGTGCAAAGCAGACAGATTGGTACTCTTGTGTCTGCCCTTAATCTTTTCAGCTAAATTAAGCTGCCTCATATACAAGTTTTTGACCTTATGACTCAGATATTGAGATTTATCACTCAAGCAAACAAAGAAGGCCTCTGAATAATTCCAAACATAATAAACAACTTAATTATGTATTAGACGCTTTCCCTGGATCACATTTTGTTCTTCCAAATTTAAGATGATTTTTAAAGATGAAGTTTTTCTTATACCCCTGTCTGTGAAGATAACTTTCACATTTTAAATCAGTGCACCACTAACTCATAGGCTGTGCAGCCAGACAAGCAAACACTATAGTACAGACAAATGCACGGGCTTCCTTTATCAGCTGCTTGATGTTGTGTATCCACTGGGCTGTTGAGTTGTTTTGCCTCAGAATAAGAGAGTTAACCTCATTCTTTATGTTAACAAACAAGCACTAAGAAAAATTCAGGCAACAAACTTTACTAGGGATTTAGTGGCTGGTATTTTGACTGAGCACAGCAGTTAAGAGACCCACTGAAGTTGAGGATGCTAACTTTAGTAGGATATGTAATACAGTTAATAATCTTTGAAGACATATTTGTTCATAGGTAGATGCAGCAAAGTTTTCAGGCTCAGCTGATGAGCTGTCTGTCAAATTTTAAATATCTTAAAGGTGCACGATGTCATAGGTATTCTAAACTTTCTGTAAAGCCAGCTCTTTTAAGAGGCTTCAAAACCATCTGTCAAAGGACCTTTCCAAAAGCTTGAGCAGGCACTTTACTCAGTGTCTTCTTTATAGATCCACCAAAAAATTCTTCCTAATGCCCAGGAGAAAAAAAACCAAAGATTACCTTAACAACTGGCCAGCAAGTAGCAAGGTTTGAGTCGGTACTTTGTTACCACACCTTCCCTCTTCCAGACTCCTCTCACCCTACTCTGACAAACCACTTTCATGGGGACTGTTGCCCTCCCCTTCAGGCAGCCTCGTGGAGCTCATTAGGGCATTTGACCGTACCTCATTGGCGTCTCCTCCCCACCCAACACCTGTTTAACTGGGTTGACCCTCAGAACTGGCCCATTAGACACTAAAAGTTTCTGTGGGAAAGTGTTTGTGAGCTCAAAAGGAGGAGCTGTGCTGAAAATAAGCCTCTGGAGCCATATTCCAAAGCCCACCATTCCCTGGGAGCACATCTCTGCTCTCTTGTAGCCCATGCAGCACCTTTCCTCTGGCTGTGAGGCGCAGCCAGGAGAGCACAGGCATGCCCTGCTCTGCAGAGAGAGGCACGTTTTTTGTTCACTCCACACAGATGTCACTGACTGCACTGAGAACAAGTGGAGAAGTTTGGGGGTTGAGATTAAAATCCAGAAATAATCCTCTCTTGCACTTACAGCATGAAACACAAATGGTAACAACTTCCTGGAATTGTCCCCAAACCAAACACTGTTTAAGGTTGTCCAAGAATTGTTGGTACCACTTTTATAAGCTAATTTTTGTGGGTGTTAGAACAATATCCTAATTTCAAGAAATAAACAAGTAAATTCCCTGGACAAATGGAGCAGATTTTTCATAAAGTTTCTGTGGAGATATATACCTATTTCCAGAAGTACCTTTGGTCTCTGATGTTGGATCATAATGTTTTATTTGGTAAAAGCTGAGGCTTTTTAAAGACAGCAGAGAAAAGGTCTTTAGGTATATTCTCATCTCTTATAATTAAGAAATACTTATAAAATATTTTGATGTATGTGTATATGAAATGTTTTCTGTGTATGTACTTAGGTGCAAAATGTGTTACATAATGCAGAATAATTGAGGTCTGAACTCTTTTTAACTAAAGTCTCACTCTTGCTGCTACTGAGGCCAATCGCAAATACCCAGTAACATCCCATGTGCTTCAGAGGGAACAGATTCTGGCTCTGCTGATGTGCAGCATCCTGTGGAAAAGGAAGGAGTCTGAATCATTCCCATGTCTATGTCTCGAGTTCCCTTGCTGTACTCCTAGGATGTACCTCAATGAATGCAGAAAATGGAACCAGACCCTGAATGTTTTCCAGTCCCACAGCTCTTTTTAAGAGGCACCAAGATAAAGCACATTTAAATATCGCGATCCCTGCTTTTGTTTTTCAGTCCTTCCCTGGACACCTGTGTTACAGATCAAAGAACAAAGAGAAATACACCTTTAACTGTTTGCAAGATGCATGCCTTGGAGTGCATGGGTAGAAAATATTCTCTTACTAATGAAGAAAACTGCAAAATACCTCAGGCAGCTGAAATAGCATGTGGATCATGCCGTTCATGGGAAAAATGTGATGGTAAGAGATTCTTCACAATTTAAGCAAAATCATTTATATGACAAAATGAAATCTTTAGCCCCAGTTACACATTGGTATCTCCAGTCTTTCCCAGAAGCATCAGGCACTGCTGAGCTGGTTCAAACCATCAGCCCAGTGTCTGGTGTCCAAACATGGCAGGAAGCTCTGGTCATGGAAAAGACACCCCCCCAGATATCATAACAAAATACACTATCTACAGGAAAATCTTATTCCTAGTCCCTGTTAAGTGGGTTACCCTGTTGGTCCTCTGGAAGTTCTGGCTGACACCCTTGCCCTACCTTTTTTTCACAGTATCTACCTGTGTTAAATTCCTTAACATGGTAACTGTGGTAGTCCTGACTGCTCACAGGAATAGCTAATCCTTTCCTGAAATTTGCTGAGCAGCCTCCCCAGCAGTATCTTGTGGCAAGGGATTGAGTGTCTTATTCTATACTATCTAGGAAAGCCACTTACTTTTGTTTGTACTTCACTGCCTATCTCCAGTTTCTTATATTACGATCAAAGGTGAATGTCTTTTACCTCAGAGGAAATAGTCCCAGTCTTTTGCAATCTGCCTGCAGTGGAAATTTTCAAATTCCCTGATCTAATTTCCCTGAGTGTCCTACACTACATTGCATTTAATGGAGGGTTGCCAGGAACGGGAAGATAAAGGAGTAAATTAGGTTTTTAGAAGTGCCACAGATAGAGGCACAGTTATTGTCGTATTTTGAAAACAAAAAAGATTACTTGATAGGAGTTCATCTGTTTTGTCTAACAGGGTTTTAACAGACAAAAATAATAACAAAAAAAAAGATAATCAAAACTGTCTGGAGCTTCAGCAGAGACAAAAACAGGCAAAACCCCCCAAACATATGACACCAAAACAAAGACACAGTCTCAGATGGAGCTGCCTTCTTATCTGATTATTTAGCTGTCCTCACTGATACAGCTACCTAAATTTATTTGTGGGAGTAGATCCTTTGATCCTAGTGAAATTGCCTGTATGTAAATAAAGATAACAGCTCTAAGTGTCTGCCTGATCAGTTTCTTACTGTCTAAGGACAGATCACTCATCTGTTATCTGGACTGTGGAGCAGTAGATACATGAACCAGTTCAAGCAGTAACATCAGAGAAGTCTTTGACAGCGATATCTCAGGCACCTTGATCAAGCTTTTCCCACAAGTACAACCAGCCCCTCCGAGCAGAGGACACCCCAGCAGTGCACCACTCATTTTCCACTTGTATTTTTTGCACTGAGCCTAAATATCAGCTAATGTTACTTCTTGTTATGAAAAGACTCAGTCGTAGAATCATAGAATCAATCATAGAATTATTGAATGGTTTAGGTTGGAAGGGACCATTAAAGGTCATTTAGTCCAACCGTCCTGCAATGAGCAGGGACATCTTCAACTAGGTTAGGTTGCTCAGAGCCTCATCCCCGTTTCCAGGGATGGGGCACCTACCACCTCTACAGGCAACCTGTTCCAGTGTTTCACCACCCTCATTATAAAAAATTTCTTCCTTGTCTGAATCTACCCTCTGTCAGTTTAAAACCATTGCCCCTTGTCGTATCACAACAGGCCCTACTAAAGTCTGTCCCCATCTTTCTTGTAAGCCCCCTTTAAGTAGTGAAAGGCCTCAATGAATGTCCCAGGAGCATTCTCTTCTCCAGGCTAAAAAACCTCAGCTCTCAGCCTGTCCTCAGAGGAGAGGTACTCCATCCCCCTGATCATTTTTGTGGCCCTTCGCTGGACCCACTGCAACAAATCCATGTCTTTCCTGTACTGAGGACCCTCCAGAAAATTTCTGTCAACCCTACGGTTTTGCTGGAAACATTTTCATCTGGTTTTTGTTGAGTTGGATGCCATCCTGAGTGTTTTTCTTCTGTACTTTTGCTTAGCGCTATCCAACAGCTGTGTTTGTGACGAAGACGGACCATGCGAAGAGGGAGGGATCCAGATCTGTGCTGAAGTGCGTGGCTCTGCTGCCCGTCAGACCATGACCGAGTGTGAGGCCGGGCGGCTCAAATGCCAGGGGGAGACTGTCACCCTTGTCAGCATAAGGCCCTGCGATACACAAAGCAAATAAGAGATGTTACGGTTCATTTTGCTTATTGCCAGAGGATATGTCAAAATGTGTCAACTCTTGGGCAGGACATACTTCAAACCTTGCCCTACCAAAAGTAAGCTCTGCTGTGAAGTCCACCACAACTGATGAGACTGTGTGCATAGGCTCTGGTTGGCTCTGAATCAGGGCCCAAGGCTCTTCATTAGGCAGAGCTGCACGCACTGCTACCAGTCATGACAGGGCTCTTGCTTAGGCCCCAGACTTAGCACTGGCAAGTTTACTTCGCATTTTCATCAGAATTAAAAAATATTGCTGAAGTGCTATTGCCAAAGTAGCATTTATGCTGACAGATTACAGTGTCTGACATTGTAAATAATTTTTTTTTAAAGCCACACAAATATATGCACGTACCGAGTAGATTTAGATTTTAAAAAAAAAGAAAAAAGATATTAGGCTTTACAGAGTAAGAGATATGATTCTTCTCTTTTAATAAAGTAGCTTCTTCCTACTGTTCCTTATTCAGTTGAGCAAACAGTATGCACGACATTGAACCTGTCCTTCAGTCTGAAGCTCTTAAAGGTCAAAACAATGTGCATCAATAGTAAAGCCAGCTTAAAGTAATAAGAAGACTTTTATGCTTTCAGCTTCTGGTGCACAGAACCACTTCATGAAAAATCACCATTTTACATTTCATAACTACCATCATTTGTAAGCACAGGTAACTCAGTTGCATTTGTCACATGCATTTATGTTTGTGCCAAAACCAGTTTGCTTACAGACCATTGCACATCGCATGCTTCCACCACAGCAAAACTTTCTCAAAGGCACCTGTGGGGAAAGTGTACCTTCACAGAAATGGAAACGCTCGGCATGCAGTCCCAATAGAGATAACTTTGAACAATCTCCTAAGAGTGTTCCTGAATAAAAGAGTCTCTTACACACTTTCCTTACACAGGTAAGCATGCTGTCTAGTGTAGTCAGAGAGGGGCATCTTTACTCACGTATGGTGTACCTTGCAAGTCCATTCAGGTACCCGTCCTGGCATTCTGATGCCTTCTGACTGTCCTCAGACGCAAACAAGGACAAAGGGCTGGATAGCAAGTGGGTGATCAAGCAAGTGCAGTACTATCAGCAGGAAGCCTGTATGCTTTTTAAGTGACAGATTATTTCTTACTATCAATAAATATCTACCAGATAAAACATCTCTCTTGGTTGTTACTATACCTGTAGCTTCCTCGCATGAACCCTACCCTCAGCTGGAAAAACTTTGCTTTCTGTGGTGCTGGCAATGAGCATTAAGTCAGAACAGGAGCCGCATGCTTTCCCTTGGAGACTCCCTCTTCTGGGGGCAGCTGTGTTGGAGGGGAAGATTGTCACTGCACTAACTGAAAGGACGTCCTGACCTTTATGCTTTCTGGCACTTTTAAGGTTTTTGAGCAAATTGTAAATGTTTGTGATTAACTTATAGATGAAAACAAGTAGAATAAAAGCCAAATGAATTAATCAGTTATTTGCTCTGTATTATTTGTTCAGGAGTAGCGTGTTTGGAGAGCAGGTGATCTCCGAAGGTCCCTTCCAACCCCTACCATTCTGTGATTCTGTGATAGCTGCTGGAGGCAAGAGAAAATCACCTGGAAATTTCCTGTTAGATAGCACAGAAATAATAGTGACTTGGTGATTCATGTGTTCAAATACAGGGAAATGTAGAAAACCAGCACAGGGCCTCAAAAAATGTTGAGAAAATTGAACTGTTTAAGAAACAGTTCAAAAACCCAATAAGGTCGCCTAATAATCATCTCGATACATCAGCAGGAACAGATCTCCACATCTATAAAATAAATTAGTCTGAGATAAGACAGACAAAATATTAATGAAGCCTGCATTTCAAATGCTTCATCCAGTCCCTGACATCTCAATGTTTATCTGACCCATTTAAATCTTTGCAGTGATCCTTTTTCTCTCCTTTTTCTTTCTAATTACCCACTCCATCTTTTCCTCTCCTGCTTCTCAGCCCAATCAGCTCTGTCCCTGTCAACACCTCATAGACCCTTTCCCTCCTAGCCACCCGCCAGCAAGCTGTCCCCTTCATGCTGTGACACTGCAGTCCTTTCCTTGCCTGACTTCTGCAACATACTGTTTTCAATTTTGTATTTTCCCAGGTCAGAAAGCAGTTCAGTTCCATCACCCCTTCTGAAAGTCTGAGGGCATCTTACAGCATTTTAGAACAGACATGATGCCTTTTGGTTTGTGGTTGTTTTTTTTTGTTTTTGTTTGTTTGCTTGTTTGCTTTTTAAAACAACCAGCTGACTGTCTAATGCTGCTTGGGAGGGAGGAAGAAGTAAGGTGAGGAGGTAGAAGTTTTCTTCAAAGCAATATGACTATTTAATGAAAGAAAACCAGGTTCATGTAGGACCAGTGGCTGGGACGACAATCTGTCCAGTTGCTCATTCATCCCTATGGTGTGCACATCTGCTGGCCACACTTTGGCCCTTTCAGTGCAGGAACATCCCCAGTCACTGTTGATCCACTTCTTCACCATATTGTTGTTAAACTAACAAGGAACTACGGAACGTGTTTTCTTGGTGAGAAAGCAAAAAGTCAGATGAATTAGCATCAGATGAGCAGAACAAAGAGAGAATCATGGTTCCACGAGGTCAATCAGCTTAGCAAAATTACATGGTGGAGAGTGGTAAACCCCTTTGTTTTACCTGAACTAAATGACCACAGGCTTCTTTTGGGGGAGCATTTGCCCCATCACCATGTGTCACAATACTTGGGAGGAATTTGAGATTAGATGACCTGAGCCTTGGGCAGCTGAACTGTGAAAAGCAGAAGTAGAGAGCTGCACAACACTTCTGTGGCAGACAACAGGCTTTTATGGGGACTGGGCTCTTTAAAGCTACTGAGAACATCAGTCTGCCTTGATTTCACACTTCCCACTCTATGAGGCCAGAACCAATGAGACCTGCAATGCACACATGTCCCAAGAGGGAGCATCTTACTGTTAGTGTTCATGTACTATCGTAAATATCTGCCCCTATTATGAATGAGATGAGATCCTCACAGGAACAGGTAGAGACCAACAGTTTCATATATTATGTGAAGATAGAAGGACAAAGAATGAAGGAGATAACCCACAGCAAGCTGGTAAATTTTTGCAAATGACATTCAACTGAAAAAATAATATTACCCAGTAAGAAGCTGCTTGAAAGACATAAACCAACTGCGAAATTGAGCAGCACTGTGGCAGATTAAATTTAACTCAGATAGAGGTAAGGTAAACTTGTTATCCCTACTGATGAGCCAGACTCATGGGATCATCTGAGGCCAGTGACTTGGAAGATATCATCACAAACTGCTCGGTAAAAATCCTTGCCTGATGCAGAGCAGCAGGTACAAGGACACTGGGACCTTTATAGAACAGTAAAGCTGAAAAAGTTCCTCCTAGTTAAAGCTATTTTGTAAACAGTACCAGCACGTAGAGTGAAATTTAGCCTTGGCTGCTTCCTTGCAAGGTGGTCCCCTGAGCAGCCACGCTATCAAGACCTGTTTTTCTAGGAATTTATTTTTTTGTATAGATTCTCTGATTAACAAGAACAAGTCTGCACTGCGTCCTTTCCCTTGGGGAAGACACAGGAGAGACCTTCCTCTACCCAGCTGCCTATTTTCATGAAAGGTACTAAAGAATCAATACCTTTGGGACATCTAACCTTCAGTTATGTGTTGTTAAAAGCTAGACAACAGGTTCAAATACTATTGAAGGGACAACACAGGTAGATAGACTCCTGCTCAGATGGCCCTGTGACAGGATCCCTTTCTGAAAAATGGCAAGCTGGAAAAGGAAGAAGGAGATGCCCCAGAAGCAAAGGTGGGAAGGATACAGCAGGACTGGCACAGAGCAGTAGTGACCCTAGATTAAGCACACGACATAGAATACTTCCAAGCAGAACAGACATGTAGCTAGCAGAAATTTAGGAAAGCATAAAGCTCTTCTGATGTACCTTTTCCTAATCTGGGAGCAGCAAATTAGCACCCGAAGAGTGACAGACACTTTGTCTTCCTATACAGTAAGATGGGAGAAGCTTCCCAGCTTCCTCCCAGAAGGAAGCCTGCCTGCATGGAGAAAATTTGGGACCAATGTGCATCTGGAGACTAACTGAAGTAGAACAAGTAATGTGCACCAACCTGCTGTTGTTAAACTAATTATGATAGCTCTAATCATGTGAGCTACCATTTGCAAAACTCTTTTTCACGGGAGACTTTATATCCCTGGTGTGCTTCCCATGGCTTCATGAGCTCACCCCCTGGCACCCACAGGTATCCTCCACCTCTCAGGGTGAGAGACACATGGAGCAGGAGGTTGTGGTTCCTGAAGCACTCCCTGACCTGCACCCAAGGCCAGGAACCTCCCAGGTGACAGCAGATCAGCAGTTTAGTGCCCTACCTAAAGCAGAACATTGCTAACTAAAACAAAAATGTTTTGAAGAAAAACATAACTTGAAAACATGAAAAACCTGGTGTAAATAACATTGACAAGGTATATTATTCCCTGCCACTGAGAAGTCCCTTTTCTCTCCTGTTCTGTTAATCTCTTCTTTAGACAGCTTTGGTCAAGCGCACTTCCACTATTCCACCCCTCTTTTTGTAGGGCTTAACTTGCTGTTGTCTCTTGCTTGCCAGTTCATAACCTGACCAAACACACTTGCAATTTCTCTGGGGACAGATCTTTATACCTGATGATTTTGCCCGTTGCTTTCCAACCTGGGAGCTCTTGGATTACTGCTTTGTTTGTTCTCTCTCCAGCCCCAATAGAAGCTTAATCAATAACCTCCTGCCCTGCTCTTGTCACCACCTAAAGCCATTGCATCACCATATTCATAACATTATTACTGATCAGCTCCATTTACACCACACTGTGGCTCTGCCACATTGCTCACTGTGATGAGCCGCCACTGTAAGTACCAGGAGAGCCATTACTGCATATGACAGGCGGTGCAGGAATATAAACTGCTATTGATTTCTTTCTGTCTCTACTGCAAAACACATAAAAGTTGTCTCTGATCAGCAGAAGGATGGTGCTGGCATCCTAGATCTTCTGGCCAAACTCAGGAGACGCGTTAATTGCTCAGGGCTCAGCCTCCAGGTCCTGCTCTTCTGCACGTGTTCCTCAGGCAGCTGTTTTCATTTCTTGTGGTCAGGGGCCAGTGGGCAAAGTCCTGCCCCACAGCAGGCAAGAAAAATCTATCAACTCACTTTAGCACTTCTGTAAATGGGTTTTTATTATGTTCAAACTTCTAAGACCTGTATTGAATGTGAATACACAAAATAAAATTTAGCAAAAGGGAAGCAGTGACAAACAGCTACAAATGGTACTTTTGAGCAGAGTGGTAGTTTAACCAGGCTAGACCACTAGCTGCTGGCAAAGCAAAGTCATGGTTTTAAATTTTACTGTTGACAGCAATTGCACTGAGACTTCTACAATGATTGTAGTACTCACTTCCTGAATAATTACAGAGTGTATGATGATAACTGAACTTGCCCATACTACAGGCCTTATTGATCTAAAGGCTACCAACAAACACACACAATATTATTGTATTTTGAGAACTGTTACTCAGGTGATCAAATCTTATGATGAGGAGAGCTGTATAACTACTGCCACAAGCATAAAGCAGGTTATAGCATTCTACTTCTACAATCAGTCCCCACATACGTAGCAGTAAAGGCTGCTGCAAATCCTCTCCAAATAGAGAAAGACAGCAAGCTGGCATTTCTCGAGTTAGAATGAATTTATGTGGATCATCTCCCAGGACACGTACATGCTGGTATCTCCCTGAAAGCAGGATTGCCATCTTTGTTTCAGTACATACCATTGCTCCCAGCACACAAATACTGGATATTGTCTTTCTGCATGAAGCTCCCACCAAGACGCAATCAGACTGTTTCTAATCCTTGGAACAGTGGCTGAAGCCAGAGGAAGAGGTATTGTGATTCTCAGTGGGAAAATTTGGAGGCATTATCTACAGAACAGTTGAGTTCTTTTTTCTCTCTACATTGTTTCCTCTACCAGATTTTATGGAAGATCATCAATAAAATGCCTTTCCAAGAAGGCCAAATCCCCGTAAGTCCCAAAGATGGTCTCAGGCTATGCATACCTACTCTCCCTGCTCTTTAAGCTGTCTAGACACAAGACAGCCTGATCTGGGAACCATGTAGCTGCGCTAGGGTAATACAGTGGCTGAGCTAATAAGCCCTGGGGGGATCAGGATGGATTAACTTGAGCACAGGGCAGTGCTTTGAGACTTCAGCCAGCTTTTAGGTTAAGAAGAGATGGCACAAATACATAGCTGGGGCCAGCAGTGCCGGCCACAACTGCATCCAGCAAGGACTGACTGCTCCCACGGTTTTGCTGCTGCACTCAAGATGTATTTACAAGTCTTGTTGATTTTAGAAAGACAGTACATATATCATAATGCAAAAAAAAGTAAGCCAAAGTCCTGACACTGAGTTTGTACCTACAGGGGAGAGAATGATTAACTGAAGTCTCTCTGTCATGCGTGCTCACATAAGAAAGCTAGCTGCAGCCTAAATGGGGACCGCAACATCCATTCCTATGCCAGCAAGGGGAGCATGTGGTGGTGTTGGCCAGTACTAAAGCATTTTCAGCCCCTCCAGCAAATGAGTGTTTTTGCACATGTGTGCAAACACATACCTGCGCACAGACCTGAGTACCCATCAAACCAGTAAGGAATGCAGCAGCTACCCAGCTTTTTCTCGGCAGGGCTCTGCACATTGTGTCAGCCAAGAGAAAATTCACATTTACAGGAAAACCCACTGCTGTTCTCACCCTGTAACACAGCAAATAAAAGTGTTGCACAACAAACATTGACACAGAGCTCTCAGAGGAATTTCACAGACAAAACAACCTTGTATTCACAGATGCTAACAAAATAACCCAGGGTTTCACATGTCCTTATTCAGAAATCATTCCCTAGCAAACTAAACCAAGGGTATGAGATAGTTATCATTAATCATCTGATATCATCATGTATTGTTGTACTATGCTTGTTTAACTTAAGACAGCTTGAAGGAACATATAGATTACTGCTTGATGTTTCGGCCAGTACTGAAAAAAGTTGTTAGTTTCTTAAAATTTTGCAGCTTGATTTAGAGATCCCAGATGTGAAACACTACTGTCAAGTTTCATTTATTCTTCAAAAACTGGAACGTTTCTCTGGCCCTGCACACTGACCCTTTGGACTGTTGTCTGTCCCTAGTGCACGCTAGAGAGTTTCAAAACAGATACAGGCATGTGAATAAAGTAAATCAAGTCTAGGAATTCCTGGGAAAGAGCAAATAACCAGCACTTAAAACAGTAAATAAAACTGGACAGGCCTCATTTTAAGTCCCAGAGGCAAAGGGGTATAGAACAGTTCACATCCAGACAGCTAACCCCCTGCCATAAAAACAGTTGTCCTGCTGGAAACAGTCCTTGACCCATGAGAGTGGTTGAATTTGGCCCAAATGCTCTTTGGGGGAGGATTAGCTAGCACAGACCAAAACCACATTACATATAGTTCAACAGAAAGGAAAATCATGGCTTGGTTGTCTTTTGTTTGAGCAGTACAGACACAACCAGGCTGCTTGACAGAGGACAGAAATGGCTGCAGTGTTATGCTGACACCACTCTGCTTCTTCTGGGATCACAGGACTAAAAATGCTCAACTCGCAAAATATCCTGAACTTACATGAGCAACAAAATTTTAAGTGCAATTGGTTTATAAAGTAACAGTTCTGAAATACTTCCAGAAAATTAACCCATTGCTAAGGTCCAGCTCTAAAGTTCTATTTATTTGCTCGGTCATTTTTATTTCTTGGATGATCACTGTGAAAAACAGTAGCTCCCAAAATGGTTTCATACGAGAAGTACATACTTGCCAGGCTCATTTCTGCCTCTCAGACCTCTGCAAATAAAATCAGCAAGTCATTACATGCAATACAAAGCTTTGTAACCAGCAGTCACAGAACTTTGGTGAATCCAAGGGCTGACCATCAAATTTAGCTTTGAAAATGTGAGACCTAAATCAAGGCATTTGAAAGTTATACTTTATGTATTTCCCAATGGTATCAGGTGTCATAGCTGCAGGGCTGTTTCCTTCCAGTCCTCACTGAAGACTTTATCTTTTCAACAGCCCAGTTCATGTCAATGTCACAATTACAGCGACCAGGATACAGAAAGAAGGGTTACCGGTTGCCTTGACATTTTCAACCTAATGCTGGCAACGTAGCTTCGTTCTCTAACTTTGACAAGGACACAGTTGTCTCCAGAGCTGTCACTATCAAAAGAGAAAAGCTTAAAATGAAGTGGAAAAAAACCTTAGACCCCAAACTAGATAAAAGGCCAGTTCACTTCTGCCTCCTGAAATCTAAAGCACACTTGTTGAATACAGCAGCCTGACCAGCGGGTGTTGTGGTTCTTTGTCCCTGTTCCTGTTGCCATCCTTGGATAGTTTTATTTTGCATTGATATTTTTCCTGGTGCATGGCCCTGGTGAGCCAAGACCACTGTTTTTATGTAATGCAGTGTGACACTACATGGAACACGTTCAGGTTTGAAATCACATCACCCTGGCTGTAAGCATGGTTCACTTTTAATGGGTTATTTTAGAACAGCAGTTTCAGGGTTTCTGGTTATTTTTAGCTCATGCAGTAATAATCTTAGGGGTTGGAAGCATCATACTTCCCTACATATTCTTACCCACAGTCTTCAGCTGTAATCATGCAGATGCATTGGGATCCAACCCACCTTGTCCAAAATTACAACTATCCCTTGAGCTCCCCTGAAAGGTGGAAGGAGGTGGCCGGCAGCAAACGTTGCACCTCCTGGGGGAGTATCGATGGGCTTTGATACAGTCAGGGCCTTCCTCAGTCTTGCACCCCCCAGAGTGGCTGGCGGCACATTCAGTGACTCATTCCTGGAGAGAGACTGTGGCAATGGCACCTATGCACCTGTTAATTATAACCTGCATCACCCTGATTACGTGTGCATCACAAACATTAACTGTGGAAATTAGGAAAAAAGATAATCAAGTGTTCTCAACCAGTTATGGTTTATTCTGCTGTAAGTTTCAATTGTCTCTAGCTGAGATGATTTCCAGGAACAGATCTTCTAATTTCTGCTCTGCCGTTAATTGCAGCTCTCTCTCCAGACTGGTAATCTGAAGCGATGGATCAGCTGCTTTGCGGTGCTGTGTCAGAAAGCCTTTCTGAGGTACAAGTAAACAGCCAGTGAGCTGAGGAAACAGCAGATAATCAGCTTTATTTTCTCCCTGAATGGTTTTTAGCACATGGGTCACATTGACCAGGACCTGAAGCCTCCAAGACAGCTTTTGACAAGATCTACTTGTTCATCAGGGGCCTGAAGTTCCCAGTTGGTGCCCATTACTCGCAATCACCCGTGTGTGATAGCTTTTGTCGTTCATTTGTCTGAAAAGTAAGATATCACCATGGGAAAACTAAGGCTTTTGTATCAGCAGTGCTATTTACACTATGCTCACAGAAAGATCTAATAAAAGAAGAAGACTGTTTTTATTATTATAGCAAGATCTCAGCAGCAGAGAACAATAGAGGCAGAAAGTCCCTGGTAACCAGGTTTTATTCCCAATAAAGAAAATGTCATTAGAAGTTTTCACTTTCTGACAGCTTTATGACTTCCAGATAAATGTGAACTTCTTTACCTTACTGTCAGGGTGCCACAGGGGCAGGGGCTCCCTGGGCACCCCCCAGGCAGCAGGCAGCACCAGGCAGCCCAGGCATCTCTCTGGGGATGGGCACAAGCCAAGGCCAGGCTGGGACATTGGCCCATGGGCAGGGGTCTCAATCAAAGAGGTCCATGGCCAGGCAGGGCAGGGCCTTACTTGGGGGGCTGAAACTGGGTCTTGGGCCATGGGCAGGATGGGGGAGGCTTGTGGGAAGCTGGTAGGGGTCAGTCTCTTCTCCCAAGTGACAAGTGATAGAGCAAGAGGAAATGGCCTCATGTTGTGCCAGGGGAGGTTTAGATTGGATGTCAGGAAAAATTTCTTCACCCAAAGGGTTACCAAGCATTGGAACAGGCTGCCCAGGGAAGTGGTTGAGTCACCATCCCTGGAGGTATTTAAAGGACAGGTAGACATGGTTTAGTGGTGGTTTTGGCAGTGTTAGGTTAATAGTTGGACCTGATGATCTTAAAGGTCCCTTCCAACCTAGACGATTCTATGATTCTATAAGTGCGGCTGGTGCCCTCAGGTCCTAACACTTGAGATACCTCATGTGCTGTAGATAAATGATTTAGTCACCTAAGGATGATGCTGGGTGAAAGGCTCTGCTGCTGTACAAGTTACGGGAGCAACAGCTTCCAAAAAGCTTGTTTGTGCCAGGCTGAAGACACCTGACTCTCAACTTATGACATAACTGGGCTCTGTGGAGGGGGAGGTTGGGGGGAGAAGGTGATGAGGCTTCGTCTAAAGAGCAATATGTTAGAATCAAGCACCTCTGCTCTGGTTTTGGTTATTGCGGGTCCCAGAACACCTGAGCCCCAAGGCCCATTGTGTAATGAGCAGTGCACAACACACTAAAATCATCCCATCCTTGTTTTGCCAGTGGCTGGCTATGTCTCATACAGACATGCTCATCCCGTTCGCCCAGGCGTGAATAACGCTTTCTGGTTCACCGAGTGTGCGATGGGAAGGAAACCCAGGCACCTCCTTTGGTGCTCAGCACCGTTTTGGGAGCCAGTCTCCAACCTTGAGCTGTCACAGTGCCGAGCCCCACAACAGCTTTCGTCCTTTGTGGATGGAGCCAGTATTCCTGAAAAGTGGCAATGTAAATGGCGCTGATATAGAAGACAAACAAGCCAGTGCTGCAAAGTAAATATTAGTAGTGTGTATATATATATTAATCTATTTTAAATATATATACACACACACACAATTTTAAAAATAGAAAATGTAGGATTAATTTCATGCAATTCTAGACATCTATAGCATAAATATTTGTATCTGACCTAGTCACCCCCAGCTCCCTTTGCAGTCAACAGAGGAAGACAGGCACCATCTGGCCTGGTTTTAGATGTCTACCTAAGACGACAGAAATCCTGTCCTCTGAGGGACTGTTTCTCTCCTCCACTGACTAAAAGGACAGCCAAAGATGATGTGCTTGGATGCAGATATACACTTTTAGAGACATCTCATGCCCGTTCACCAAGGAAGGAAGATCAGCTTACCCAAACCCCTCTGCATCAGAAATCTTCACACCTACCCATACACAAACACGCAGAGCCTTAGGAGCCAGTTGAAAGACCCCTTATAGTAATATTGACACCTCAGAGCAGAGAGTTTATTAAATCTAGTTAAGTTTTAACTTATAAACAATGTTATTTTTAGTATTTTCCCCATAGCATTCCACGAGCAGAGTTGAGTCAGTTCTGTTACAGATATAGCTGAAGCCTGCGTTTTCTGAAGCAACTAGCCAAAGCCTACTGCTCAGTGATCTCTGGGTGAGCAGAAACATGATGGACCTCTTCCTCTAAATACATAAACTGAATACATTGAGCTGGAGCTATCATGAATGCCACAAATTATGCTGCTGCTGGAGATGCATCCCTGCACACCCTGAAGGAAAAGCCCAGGACACTGGACAGCAGTGAGCTCTGTAGGAACCCAGTGGGAGAAACTGGCAGAGATCACCTCTGGTTTATCACTCACTGGGAGAGTGGCACTAGCAAAAACTCTGGTATCCATCTTCTACTGTGCTCATTGCATCTAGCAACTTTGCATTTAATAGCCACAGTCATATTTTGCACCAAATTTTTACGAGGTGTTCTGCTCTCATGTAACAGCTGAAATAAAGACATCAGGACTCAAACATTTAATGCAAGATGCTTTCCCTCATAGCTGTAACAGGAAACAGTAATTGCTTTAACTAAGCAGTGGTCCATTGGAAAAAGTTTGGTGGTTACTATTTTAACCTATATATCTGCCTTATCTTCAAACCCTTGAAGCAAACTCTGGATTAGCCCTTTCTGAGGTTCAAAGAATCACATAAGGTTGCATAAGGATAAACATTATAACAGATTCTCTATATATATTCAGTTCTCTTCTATATTTGGTTAAATTTTACATTCTATGTTACAATTGCAGTAACTATTTATACAGAAGCCCACAACAGCAGCTGCTAATTGTCCAACCACTGAATTGTGCCTCAGCTGTCTCACTGTGGTAAGTGTATTCTACATACACTTCACATACTCTTGTGCTAGAGAAAAATTAGATATGCTGCGATGTTGTATGGAACTTTGCGTCAGTGGAAAGGCTCATTACATTCATTTTGGATAATGCCTTCTCTCTGACGTTAAGAACAAATAGATGGGATTTTTCTGTGCAGTAGAGATGCTGCATTACCGAGAAAGCTGTCCTTTGAGAATCGGTAAGAACTCTGTGACCCTGGTTACCCTGACAAATTCAGTTCAGGTTTGCTTCATCTTCCCAAGTTATAATTTATGACCCAAAGCAATGATCCATCAAGCCAGATAAAATTACTTGGAGCTTACAGTGGCAAAGGAGGGACAGCATCTCCTGCCACCAATGAACAAGAAAACTCTATCATTACCCAATGTAAGTTATCACAGTAGAAGATTATCCAAGAAAAAGATAGGTGTTGCAGGAAACATTAAAGAGCTGCAGTCTATTTATGTGAGGGCTGGGGACCCCTGTGACAGAGCATAGCAACAAACCCAAAGTCCTTGCAAGTGCAGTCCTGACCCTACTGAAGTACAGCAAAACTCCCACTAATTTCAGCAAGTTGAAGATTTCCTCTGGATTCAGTTTATGGCTGAATCACCACCTTATTAGTGAGTGGCAGATGATGTCACCAGTCTGCCACAATGCTCACCTGTAGAACAGAAACTACAGGAACTATCCACATCAGCGAGAGAACAACGCAAGTCTTAATGCGACCGCTTGCATAGCACTAAACCACTCTGAGACCGGAGGTGCTGGAGAAATGGGGGCAGCCGGGGAGCTCTCGGCTGCCTTCTGTTTACCAGGAAATAACCTCATCTGGCAATTTATCACGGTGAGAAGTGTCAGGGAAAAAAATTCCTTCTATCAGAAACATTACTAGACAGTCACACTGGAATCAGAGTCCTGTAATGAAAAGCTAGTATTAAGGTTAGAGGGTCAGAAGCAAGAAATCTTCATTGCTTGTTGAGGGTGCAGAAGGTATACATAGCCATCCTGAGTGATTATTCCCCCACAGAATGCAACCAGCAAGAAGAAATAAAGGCCCTAAAAACAAGCTGGAGGCAATCAAATTTGCAACCCTCTCCCAGACCTTCACCAGCGAATTAGCATGTATCTTCGGTTGGAGGAAATAGCTACAGAACTACAAAAGCAAACCTACCTCAGGTGGTTTTTTTTAATAATCATTTTTACTACACATTTTAAGCAAGAAAACATAATGCTTTATTGTATTTAGCAGCAGGATTAATTGCTGCTTTTCCTTGAGCTCCATCCAGTTGAGACTAGGTGCTGATTTAAGGAGCTTGGCCACATCCCAAATATAGGGGTCTGATATCTCCTGGGAGGAAAAACAACCATTTCACATCCAGCCCACTCTCAGCTCCCAAGTGACCCTCCCCAGGCCCTGGCACGGTGTGACACTTATACACAGGGCAGATTGTTCATCAGTGGACACTTCTCCTGCTTTTTTCCCTGATTTTCATTGTTCTGCTGACTGCTGGTGAAAGAATGTGACTTTCAGTTTTCCTCTTCTTGGAAGGCAGGTTTCTAATCCTCAGTTTTGTAAAATTCTGCGTGATGAAGCAGAAATTCAGACCATAATTGCTCAGCAGTGGTAATTTGTGATCAAGGAATGACCTGGCACCAAGGCCGAGAAGGACAAACTACAAGAAGGGGTTGAACTGCCCTTGGTGATGAGATAAGAAGCAGCCTCAGCATTATCTTGTAGCCATCCTGGAATGGGAGTGCTCAGGGGCAACCTTTGGGCAGTAGAGCTGGGCTGGGGGATGGACGCATGGCTAAGCTGAGGTGCTGCATGCAACTGCTCTCAAGGCTGGCGCTGGTGCCATTGCGTTTAAGGAATCTGCTTGTGATGCATCTTTGCAGATTCCATGTAGAACTGTATAGTACTGCAGTAGGACTCTGCCCAATGCATTGTTCATTAATGTTTTCTTTTATATTTAAGCACAAATGTGTGTTTAATTCACCTTGAGGGGTACCATAAAAACTTCCCAACAGTGTCTAAGGCTCAAAACCAGCAAACCAACCCAGAACATTTCCTCCCTTCTGTTAGTCTGATTTAAAATCCCATGGTTTTGAAGACTACACTCAATCTTTTTATTTTTGTGGTCTTCAGTATTCTGTACTTCTCCCTGAATTTATACCATGAATGCCCAGACAGGTAGCCTTCTTCATGACCCCATTAAGTGTCAGAGAGAATGTGCAGTGATGATGAAGTCTGCTTGCCTGGATGATACAGCCAGTACTCAGCCAGCGAGATGACCACAGTGCACAGCAGTCACAAGTGCAGAAACAGAGCAACAAATGTCTGCAGAAAGGAAGTGTCTCATCCAGCTCCAGGGGAGACCAGAGGCAATGTTCCCCTTGCTCCCTTCCCATTCACTTCCCTCCCTCCCTCTGTACATCCACAGAGTTACCACCAGTGAGAGCAGTCCCTATACCCCACACCCCAGGTCACTTTCAGACCAAAAAAAGCCCACTGCCACCCTTCTCCCAAAAATCTGTAGTGAGCTCTACGGTTTTTTTTCATCCTTTGTTTTTGATGTATTTGTCCTTTCATAACCAGCCAAGTTTTCCCCAGGGTGGCTCAGGCTGTGCACATTGGGATGATCATGGTGGCTGCCAGGAGAGCGATGGGTTAATCCAGGCAGCTCCCCGGCTCCAGCACCTCCAGTTTGATGCCAGCACACTTCATGGCTGCCAGCATGCAATGACTGACTGTCCTTCTCCTCCCTGTTGACTCCATACGGATGCAGTGAAGGCGTCTCTCTTCTTTGGGACACTGGTAAGGCATCAGGCAGGAGCACTGGGTCTGTGTCTCTGCGAATAAATGTATTGGAGTTTTAGGTGCAAATGTCATGACTAAAAACATGTTTCATAGTTGGACAACATTTCAAAGTCCAACAGGGAAAAAAACTATTGGAAGTTCATGATATGTTAGTTACAAAAAGCCTATAGCACATACACTAGATGGTAGGGCATTAAGAGTAGAGACAAAAGCAGCTTTAAATATCAGTTTTTGCAGCAGTGGCCCATACAGAAGCAGAAATACAGTTTCTAACTATTTTTATCCACTGGCTTTCCCTGACCTTTCTTCTAAACAAAAAGATATTAAGTTGACTTTCTGTTCCCAATTATCCTTGCACACAATGTTGCTGTGAAATGGAGTCTTAAGGTCCATATTGTGTCAGCTCCTATTTCATTAAAGCTCCCTTTATGAATGCTAAGCTACCTGCTGCTGGCCTGTGGTAAAGCTCAGTCCTGCCGGTTATTTCATTACCCATGTCTGATCTAATCAGGTTCTGACTCCATATATTCTTTCCCAGAAATTCCCTAGCCAGGAAACTAAGTTTCTGTGTTCCCTTTCTTAAAACGTATGAAAAATGTGTGTTTTCCTCTATTTAGCTGCTTTCACATGGTGTTGCGTTATCTTCTGCCTCTGTGTTGATACCAACTACTCGTTCTCAGGAAACCCAAAACTTCCATTTCCTAAATGTCTGTGCAAAAGAGGACTTTTGTGGCAATGGAGAGGAGGAAAGTCCAATTCACACTTCTTGAGCACCACAATGAAAACTTATTTTGTTTACTGTATTTTTCTCCTCTGTCTCTCATTTTTCCTTGCTGAGTAGGGCTCCTCTGTAGGCTTTTGAGAGAAAAACACTGAGGTGCTGGCACAGGACCCAGCTTTAAGCCACTTTCACAGTGGGAGCAGCTCTCGGCTCCTTAGGGGTTCTGGAATAAATAAGCTCACTATTTTTTTTTAAATTACAACCACCTTCCCAGGACCCCAAGGTGCCTCGAGGCTCCAGCACTGCACGTCCCTCGAGGGGCACACCTGGCCGTGCCCTCTGCTTCAGCCCCACAAGGAACAACATCCCATGCGGTATTTTACAGCTACTTCAAATCCTGTGCTGCAGAAATCTTGCATCTTCAAAACGGGGTTTTAGGATTGCTGCACACTGCTGTTCCTTTATTTATCATAAGTAGACAAGGTGTGATAAGGATCTTAGTTGTCTCTGGAAGCAAGTGAAGGAATGAGCGTGGCTGCCGCTCAGCCTTTTCCCGGCAAGAGAGTGATGTGCACAGAGCTAGCCAGCACCTCAGACATTTACAGGAAAACCCTCTGCTCTTATCACCAAGTTACACAGTAAATAGCCGAGTTGCACAACAGTGTTTATAAAATAATCCTCTTAGGGATTTCACCAGTTTAGCTAGTTCGTTAAAACTCGTGATAAACACGGTTTTCACAGATGGGTATTTGCAAATTTTACCATTAAAATCCCATTAAGCCTGATGTCCCCAGTCTTGCTTTTTAAGTACTATCATGATTTAATTTCATAATTTAATTATATGCTATAGAGGGTGTGGCCCAAATTAACTCGTGAAGTACAAACTAGTGGTTACAGTAGTCTCACAGGGAACGGGCAATAACGTTGCCAACTACATTTCTCTGATTAAAGATTCAAATGTTAACACTCCTGAAAAAGTTCCCTTAATCTCCAGGTTCCTTTTGTGCCTTACTAATGGGAAGAAGCAATGCTACACCACTTGTGCCTAAGGGAAAAGGCACATATCTAAGTGTAACACTTGGTAGCAGGGACACAGGACTGACCATACTCCTCTCACCATAAATTGCTCAGATGGACCACAACGCCTGTAAATCCCATTCTTGGAGCAGTGAAGGAGTCAGCACATTTTATGTTTAGATGCAAAGGTTTGGATAAATCCCACCATTCAGAAGTCATACCTGGACACTCCTCCCAGTCATAGCAGGTGTCATAGCCACAGGGCACTTTCTTCAAGCTATTTGTAGAGAGCTTTGCTCTTTCAATAGCCCAGTCTAGGTTGGAATCACCATGGCAAGGGCCAGCATGCAAGAAATGAAATGACTGCTCTCCGAGGCACATTTCAGCTGAATACTGACAGCTGGGCTTGGTCACATTCTGTTCAGAAACAGCATGTAGCACACAGATGTCTTCTGAGTAGTGGCTGCCCCAAGGGAAAAATAAAAATTATTTTAGCAGGCTGTGGAACAAGCCTGTGCTTCTAAACGCTCCACCAGCATCGGATGAAACACAGCCAAGCCATGGCCAGGTCGGACATCTGTCTAAAGACCTAAGGCTGTCCCAGCTACTGCAGGACCTGAACCTGATACAGCATAGTGCTGTGAGATGAGGAAGCTTTGGTCCCATCCAATAGATGCGAGGTAAAGGATGTGTGCCTGCACAACAAAAGGAGAGGTGCTGTTACCTCCACAAGGCATGGGAAATTTCCACTGGCCCTGGGAGTGCCTTGTCTGAGTTAATGCAGCCCTGCAGCTGTGTGTGCAAGACTGTCTCTGAGGTACAGTTATTTTGGGACCACTGGCAGCCAAACCCAGCCATGATGGCTGCAGTTTCTTTCTGTATTGCTCTTGGCTCCTCACTGGGTTCATTCTCAGCGAGTGCAGGCATTTACAAGCAGCACCATTTTGTTAAGCTTAGCCATTTCCCAAAGAGAGGGAGCAATACAGCTCACCTTGTTTAGTCTCCTGAGTTAAGCTTATAGTCTTAGTCAACAAAACATCTCTACTTTTCAGACAATTTAGCCTGTATACTTTTGACAATGTCTATTACCTTCTGAACATCATCTCTTTATACCCAAGGACTCTTGAAAGAGAGAAGATACCCTGTTATTTGGGCACTGACATGAATGAGATGAATGCCATGCCAAGAGACTTGCCTGCGATCAGGCAGGAGCCTTGTGGTGCAATGTGGGTTAAGCTCAGCCGTACAACAGCCCACACGATATTCAATCTGTGCTCATCTTTCCTGTCTCCAGTCCCACACCACACCTCAACCCTGGCCAGTCATTTACTAAAAATCTTCTAGGATAACCCTCTGTTCACTTGAAGGCTTAATGGTCTGTGCAGGTCATGTTGTGTAAAGGGAGAGTAAATCCAAGTCTTACACATTTTTATATGCTCTGGAGACTGAAACATGCAGTGTTTTTTACAGCATGTTCATCTGAAAAAGGTGAATCTCAAACACAATGAGCGTGACCTACTATAGCAAGGTGATGACAGTGAGAACACGGAAATTGGAAGAATAAAGAGAAGAAAAGGAAGAGTTGGGATCTCTAGTAGCAGATGGTAATGTAGATTAGAAGGAAGCGCCCTAGTGTGCTATTTGGTTAATGTCATTGTTCATTCATTTCATATAAAAATGGGACTGTAATTTGGATACAGAGGCATAGCTGGCTAATATCTGAATGGAGAGTAGCCCTGAATTGCTGTTGTCTTTTCTTACTGTCCCTGTTTTGTGTCACAATGGTCTATCAGTGGAGAAACTTTGACTTTTCTTTTTCTAATGAAAATACTTAACTTACCCACAATCTTCTTTTGGAGACATACAAACACACTGAGATCCAACCTGCTTTTGTCCTGGCTTGCAAACACCTCTAATTTTAGTTTGCACATCTGAAGCAAAAGAGCGAGAGTTATTGTAACTAGTAACAAAGTAAACAAAAATAGCTCCTGCTGTAAACCTAAAATGCATTTATTCCAGTTTATCCTATATTTCTCTCTTCAAAAGCTGCTGTGGTTGGGATTCCACAAATACACAACATTTTTTGCAAAAATTACTGGAAAATCCTGTACAAGAAGAGAAGCTGAAGTTTCAATAGAATACATTTTCCCACTTTATTTTCATGAAACCTCGTTAATACAGCTGGGGTTTGTTTGGGTTTGTTTTGTTTTTAAGAAAACAGTTTCAGTATCTCAGTTTCATAATTAAAGTGTACTGCACTTGCACCCAAAAATTCTGAGCTGAATGCAGAAATTTGGGGGCTGAAATTATACTGCACTGTGGTAAAGACACAGTAAAACCAAACTTAATGAATAGTTGCTGTGTGTCTTAAAACCAGTCATCTGCCTCCTAGTTCCAGCTAGCTAAGATAAACTGTGCTGTTCATACCAGCAGTATAGAAACAGTAAAGTATCTGCAGGCATACTGACCTTTTTCACATGTAATTGATCTAAAAATAGGAGGTGTCCAGGACAGGTCTTTGCCACAGGTATACTGTGTTTGACCCATGACTATAAACCCAGCTCGGCAGCTCAGCTTCATGGTTTCACCAACGTTGTACTGTTGCTTAAATGGGGAAATGGTGACGCTGTCAGATGTCGGTGGCCTGAGGCATACCGAGGCTGTAATGGACGAGAAAAAAGTACAATTATTGTTGGGTTTATGATGTGCACCTATTTACAGCAAGTCATAATGCTTCATCTGAAGACCCATAAAGACATGCAATAATACTGAACATTTGACTGACATTCAAAACTAATAAATATTTAACATAATTAAGTCTAGAAATTTTCAGTGCACTGTCATAGTTTTTAAAAGTATTTTTCAATCAATAATGAATTACAATGTGTTTCTAATGTATGCTAGTATGAGTAATTTAATTTTACAGTTTAAAAATAATACAAATTGCATTAACAACATATTTTAATTTTTCTTTTGTAAATGGAGTTATTAACAAAACAATTAAAATGAATGGCAATAGAAAGCTCATAAATGTACTCGGGTAAATTTTTTTTATAAAATGAACACTAAGTCAATGAAATCACACTGAGTTCTAGAAGAATACTGGAATCTCTCCTGTTAGCAAACCCAGGTCAGTTATGATCCTTAATTGGTCTATAAATACTTCAAGGCATTGATCTGTTGTGGGGAATTTCAAGGCAGCCTCGGGGGGCTGGTGGTCATTAGCGTCACATCATCCATTTAATATAAAAAAAGGTGGACAAATTCCTCTAAGAACACTTTCTTCAGCATAACTGTCATCAACTTAAAGATATCTGTGTAAGTCTGGAAGCAAAAGATGAGTCCTTCTGTTAAAGCTATTTAAAACTAGACAAGAGAAGGACCTCCCAGCATCCATCTGAGGGTTTTCCAAAGCACTGGATATTAGAGCATTAAAGCACATAGTAGTAGCACTTCTGAATTGGAAGAGAAATGATGTACTGACTCAGTAGGTTTTTGCCATCTCTACATGAAATACCTTCTTAAAATTCTATCTTTTCAGATATCATTACAGATTCTTTTTTAGAACCTGTATTAAAATCTATTTTGTGTCTTTTTCTTCCACTTCTGTTTTGTTGCTGGGCTGAATTTGTTCTCCCTTTCTTACGTTGACATTCAACAGGTTGCTGCGTCCAGGTTTGATCTGGCAGACACCGAAGGAATTGATAACCACTGAGGACATGGCCACTGACACAGGCAATTTCGACTTCTTCGCCCACAGCATACTGGTTCTTTTCATTCTATAAAAAAGAAACCAAAAAACCCTCAAAAATCTATGGTAATGAGATGACACTGCTAAAAGAAACAAAGACAAAAACCTGATGATATGATGGAATAAATGTGTGCTTTTCCTAGGCTGAAATATGAGTCATCCACTCACCTATATAATTATATGATTGTCCAGCTGCACTAACTGATGTCATGGTTACAAAAGAAGACTTCAAGGACAACTGTTTGAAATGGATTTTACCTTGCCTTTGCTTCAGTTGCTGGTAGACTTGGGTGGACTAGAGCCCCACAGCATGCCACATACACAGCAACGTACTCATTAGCACTGTAGCTAGCTTGGGTATAAGGCACACGTAGTAAAGAAGCTGTAAAACTTCCCAGCTCTGCAACTACTGCACTTTCCTTCTATATCATCCATTTTTCATGCTTACCCTGATAAATCCATTTTCTGGTGGGTCTGGCCTGGAGCATCCAGACTCAGGTTCACCAATCAAGACATCCTCTTCTCTCCTGGCTTCATCGTCATTTATACAAGGAGCACCTCTGAAAAGTAAGTATTTGCTGGTAAGGATGTATCTTAAGCGTTGTGTTACCAAATAACAATGCCATAATGTCAGGAGCTTTGGACAGGAATGCTGTGAGTGTGCCCTGTCCCGTTCCCGACCCCCTTGTTCCCCCTGTGCCTGTCCTCCCCCCAGTGAAAAAACTTTATTCCGAAACTGTTATTAAACCACTGAGTGGTCCATCCATCAAATCCATGTCTCTCCAATTTAGAGACCAGGATGTCATGCGGGACAGTGTCAAACACTTCCCGTAAATCCAGGTAGATGATGTCTGTTGCTCTCCCCTTATCTACCAAAGCATATTTTGATATGTAATTCATCAGCCATTTCTAGGAGTAAACAACGAGTAAATCCAAACTTGAAGCAAGTTGTGAAGATTTTCAGATGTTTCCTTCTCTCAGCCCCATCACAGAAGTTCAGACAGGAGAGTTGTCCGCTATTTCTCCTTGGTAGTCACAAAGCCATTCTGGAGGGCTGCTTAACTCTGTCCCATGATTATGGAGGTCTTTTGGTCTACCATCTTCTTACCTGTTCATGAATGCAGACACATAACAGTCCTCCTCTTCTTCCCATTCACCTTCACAGGGCTTCCCACCATTCATCGGGGAGGGGTTATTACACTCCCGGGTCCTTCTTGTTTTGAAGGAAGCATCACATGAACTCCATTCAGACCAGCAACCCCAGCGGCCATCTACAGCAACTGCAAGAATTAAAAGAAATTGCATCCTTTGGTAGATCTGTAGCATACATAGTATTTCTCCTAAGGCCACATACAAGAGGGATGATGGTAAATTCTTAATAGCCATTTCCAAAGTATTTAAAATTGCTACTGTTAAGGGAGTAGATTGTCTCTAGAATGTGAAGTTTTCCGAAGAGATGGTCAGCCAAATTCCAGCTGCTTCATGAAAATCTAAAATATATCTTCCTTTATAGTTTTGTTTGCAAGTAACAGTCAAACACAGAAGCAGCTTGTTTTCTACTTCTATTTCACACACAGGTGTTTGAGTTTTCATGGTGCCGACAACCTTTTTAGACAGCTCAGTATTTAATGAGTTATTAAATAAATCTGAGCTCTAACACCACACTTAAACCCCAAATATACATCCCATGTAAGCTAAATTAAAACACTACCATCTTTTCTTAACCCCTGGGGTATTTTGTCTGTGCCACCATGAAGCATATATAAACATTTTTATTTACACACACTTTCTTTTCTGCATGCAATATACTTTCTTCATTCATCTCTATCTGCATATATTCAATTGCTTATTTCTTTCAAAATATTTCTTTATCAGGGTCAGATAGGGAGACCTGTAGCTGCCTGAGTGACTTTTCTTTCTGTCCCCTTTTTGTCCTGGAATATAAATTCATGCAGTAGTAAGTATAATGCTGTAAGTCTCTTCTGCTTCCCATAGGTATTACAGTAGTGTTATAACCCTGTTTTCATGAAATTGTTCTTTAAATTCTTCAGAATGATGATTATGTTCCCTCTCCTTAAGACAACCGAGCTTTCCTTTCACATTTTAATCAACAATTTTTATCTCCATTACCCATTTAGTCTTAAGCATAATAGGCTATAGGGAAAACTAAGGAATGGGTTTCTTAATTTTTGCATCAGTTATCTTTGATCTCAACTTCATCCTTATTGCTGAACCACTTATTTTCTATTATCTTAATTATGTAGCTAGGGAATTTTTTACCACGTCTTACAATTTCTTTTAAGTTGTGCCTATTCAGTTTGACTTTTTATTTTTATTCCTACATTTATTCTTATACTTTCCGACCATCACCATGTGGTAAGTGCTATAGATTTAGTAAGGGAATGTTATGTCAGATTAGTCTTTGACAAATAGATACCAGAAGGTCCATATTTATATTATGACAGTATCACCCCAAATACCTGATTTGTAACCCGGAGCTCGTGTCTCACAGTCTTTGCCGTAGGTGCCAGCCTGGCACAAGCAGAGGCACTCTGTCCCGGAAAGGACAGGCCTGCCGTTGTTGGGGCAGGGGGCACACCGGCAAGGGTCAAACCTGCCCACATATTCTCTCAGGGCTCTCCCCAGGTTGCGACGTTTGGTCACAGCACATGGCACGTTCTTCACCAGATCCACGATGGGTGACACCTGGTAGACAGCCATTCGGTAAGCGGTTACATAGACGCAGCAGGGTGCTGCTGGGGGTAGCTGCAGGATTTTAAAGGCACTAGAGCCTACATATGAATCTATATCACACAGGACCAGGCTTGTTGAAAGTTACGGATGATTTAAAGGAGCATGACAGTGCTATACATCTATATTACACTGTTTATATTGCTTTTATTTCCGCAGTTTAGGTCTCTGTGAGCCAGTGGAAAACCAACCAAGTGGGATACCATGTATAAAAATTCAGGACATGCAGTTTGCTTACAGCCAGTCCCTGCCATGTGAGATATGCCTACACTGCCTTCAGGAGCTCAGCAGCTGCAGTGAGAGAAAGATCACTGTATGCTGCATGCAGGCAGTTTTTGCCTCGAGTGCTTTGCTGCTGCTGCTGAGCAGCTGCGGTGCCAGCCAGGCAGCTCAGTACACTCACAACAGTGACGGCACGCTACACTGAATAAGCCGGACAGACGTACCAGGGGACTGCTGTTTTGGTTCAGTTTATCTACGTGCCATACCTTGCACCGTAGGCCTGACAAGGGAAAGAGCCCAGGGAAAAGAAGTGTTCCCGGCACCACACACTGCTTTCCTGCACAGTAACTAACCCCTGCTCGTGCCTGAGCTCCTGCTGGTGCCAGAGTAATTCATTTGTATTCCTCCCTATTACTCCCACTGCCCATGGACAATGCAAACCTGGTGTGACTTATAAACTAACATGGACAAGAATAAGTCTAATAAATGTTTTGTACGTTTATGTCATGGCCATATGTATGTGCATTCATATCACACACAGCATCATCCTGATTTAAAAGACAAAACACCTGCAGAGCTCTCGGAAGAGCTGCTAACTAGTGAGCGCTTTACTATCTCAATGTTTTTCTTGTTCTTCTCTTACTTCAAAGTCAACCACCACAGGATTGTCCTTTGTTGATTCCAGCCAGTTTGTGAAGACTGTGTGTCCTGGAAAAGCTCCCTTTTTCTCCCAGGCCAGAGCTGCTGCATATTCTGACATGCCACCTTTTACCAGAGAGAATGACCGTTCGGCTGACTCCAAAATGGAACCTGAAAGGGGATTTCATCACAGTATTATCAGACAAAGTCCTCCAAAGACAGCAGATGTAACAGCAGAGTTTTAAGAAAAAGTGAAGAGGACATAAAAGAATAAACTGAGATTAATTTTTTTAAGATACCCATGGAAGACTGAAGTCTAAACTCAGAAAAACTGTCCATGCTATGACAGCAACCTGTCATAAGTCTTCCAAATGAAAGTGTCTGAGACCTCAGCCATGGAGATATTCAGAACTACGCAAGGCACTTGTGGAAAATGCAGGGGATACAGCAGACTCCTCTAGAAGAACACATTGCAAGGCAGGATCTTTTGTGCCAGCTGTAAACAACCAAGAAACAGAAATTGATCATAAAATGAGAACAAAAGCATAGCAGAGGTGATGAAACCCCTGTGTTTAGTGGTGCAGAACACGACTTTTGCCATTCTTGCAGAAAATACACCAACTTTCTGCAGTTCCTGAGACATATTTCTGTCATTGGCAGGGAACTCCTGCACCTAGATGTTTGCTGGGCATGAGGAAGATGGGAGGGGAAGGTCAGGGAGTGTGTTACTGCTGCCCAACTCTCTCAATGAGCCCTGAGCAACCCTTGAAGAAGATCAGGAACTCAGTTATGATCACACAATTCTAGTCATGCCCATTTCCCAGTTCAGTATGCCTGGCCCTGGACCCAGGAATGTTTGTCAAATCCACGATTGACTGGAAAAGCCAGTGCCACCGGATCACCAATGGTGGTGCTCCAGAGCAGAGAAAGAGTGCTCCTACATCATACTTTCTTTTGCAAGTAAGACGATGTTTCCAGTGCTTGCTTCAAAGACAAACAGTGAAACACTGGCTCCTCTGGCAGTGATGGATGAGCATCTGTAGTTCAACAAAACTGGGAGGTCACCTGGGGTACCTATCTGAGGGGAATGGTGTCTCTCAGAGTAAGTAGCAGGACATGGACTCTGTTCTCATCATGGTCACCTTCGTGTTTCACAGTCATCCTGTTTGTGGTGCATCTGGTACTGACTTTCTTTTTCTTCCGGAAGAGCACACGCCTTGTTGTTTCTGTTCGAACACACTCCATTGATTCATCCACTGCCAGACCTAGAAATACCACAGAGCAGCAGCTTCGTCACTATAACCATGTTACATGATGGCACTGTGCCCTCAGGCTCCCACATAGAGGTGAGCTATCGCAGGTCTCCCAGCTCCTCACCCACTACTAGAGACTTCACTGGTGCAGGCACCTGTTTCTCCAGGTACAAATAGCATTGGACTGAGTCATCCTTACCATCCCTTTTAGGTACCCTCCCCTACCCATGCAAGTTACAGCAGTGGCATTAAAGATCACAGGTTTTAACCTTAGATTTCCACTTTTGTGGTACTGTCTTTTCATTTTGACAGTCTGGCAGTCAGGGTAATATTTTTAGAGTAATTTCTAATCAATACCAACAACTTTCTTTAATGGCTGTATCCTCAAAAGCACCACTTGGACCTCTCAGACCTCAACTCCACACTGAAGTATGCTGGAACACCTTTTTCTGGTGGCACCTCGTCTTGATCTGATGGTCTTAAGAGGTTTCCCTGAACACAGTGGTGTTTGCCAGGTAAGGAACCTCTTGAAGTTTTCAAATTGAGACAGTGTAGAGCAAAAATTTCTTCTTGCTCTATATCTAGGTGGTGTGAGTAATTCCTGGGTCTATGCAGGTCTAAAGGATTTTTTGCTGTTGGAGAACATACTATGTGGTCTAAAACCTAAAAACAGCGATAAGAAAAGCTGGTAAAAAAAAAAAAAAAAGATATTTCCTTGTTAAAGATTACATACCTGAGTTCTTCAATTCCTCAGAGCTGTACTGATAAAGAATGTCATAGGAACCACCCATCTTCCCAGAGGTGTAATAATGAGTACCAAAGTCATCAAATATTCTGCTGTATAAAGCATAGTTGTACTCCAGGGGCAGGCGGTTAAGTGCTTTTAGAAAGACGTCTGAGAGTTGCAGATCTGACTGTTTCATTGTGAAGTTTGCAACAGAAATGACTTTATGGACTCTAATAAAGTTGGAATTCTAGAAACAAGAAAAGGGGAGTCTTAGCATCTTCAGGTATTTAACTGCAGAAAGTAGAGGAACCAAAAATATGTCCTGAGATACATTGCAAGAACTAAATTATCCTGTGTATCATGCTGCTTTAACCATGAAGAAACTAGCCCTGGAGTTTTCAAGAGCCCGTTGAGGTTCTTGAGGACAATGCTTATTACTCTTTTACATTGTGGTAGTATATAGCATTCCAATAAAAATTAGGACACCCCGAGCATCTACCGAGCAGAAAGCAAAAGGATTCCTGCCATAACAAATACAGCAGCAATTGATAAGACAACCAAAACTTTCAGAGGAAAGGCTTCAGCTTATAAGCATGCATGGGTCATTTGCAACTAATCTGGTAAGTGGGTGTTTTGGATACAAACTCACTGCTATGAAGTTTCACAATTTATCAGTCTAAAACTAGAACACAGGGATAAAGATCTCATTGAGTTCAAGTGTCAGGCTGTTAATGTGAGAGGCAAAAAAAAATAATAAAGAAAGTCCAAAAACTGGAAAACGTCTTACATTTAGAAAAAAAAATGTGTTTTTAAAACAGCTAATTCATATGCTTTTGCAATGCTAGAGGCTGTTTATGTGGGAGTTTAACTAAATGGAATGGAGTGGAGTAGAAAATACTGAAAGAAGGGATTTATAAAGTGACAAGGGGAACTGATGGCACAAGGCTGAAACAAAGAGATCAAGAACAAGAGGAGGGTCAGGAAACGGGAGCAAATGACCAACCAGCAGATAGGAAAGGTTTATTATAAAACAATTTGTTACTGATTTATACATGGGTTCTTCTGCTGAATTTTCCTGCTAATAGGTTGACTCTAGTTAACTTCTATCTCCAAGGTCACTTGGTTTAGAAGACACAAGGATGCATATGGACAGGGAGTTCTCTTAGCCAGGACTTAGCAACATAATGTGTGAGCCGGACCTCAGCTCTCAGTTCTCCACAGCACCGCTCATTTCAGTGCTCTCATCTGCACACTGGAAAATCAGCTAAGGATACTCAGCTTTCTGCTGCGGTGAGAATAAGAATGGGAGAAATAGGGTATGTAACAATTCCCAGTTTATATTCAGCTCCTAAAATACCCTGTGGTAACATCATTTTTAGGATTTTCAGGTTGCTTAGGTTCTGATCCTCAATTTTCAGTTGTGCCAGATAACATTTCGGTTATGACACACAAAATTGCAGGCCACATTTGGAAATACTGATTCTAAAACCTTAGCTGGTTTTAGTATACACTTGCATGGTAAATATGAATTTCTGCTTGACATGCCTCTCGTGTTTGCATTGTCTGCTAGTAAAAGTCTCTTAAGTGCTTTTATTACTAACAATTTAACTTGCAGTTGTCAAACCCAGTGATTGCTATGTTAAATCCATGAAGCACGCACAATGTTGGAAACCCTCACTTGTAGAACAATCCCAGGAAATTGGATTCCAAAGTGTCCAGTCGTTTCTGGGCACATGTTTAATCATAGTGGTAAACCCTGGTGCCTGTAGCAAGCTTGACCCACAAGCACCAGGTGTTAATACAAAATATTAGTAGATCAGGGATGATTATTCCCAAAGAAAGCCTGGTCTAAATCAAGTGTGAATGCACAAGTTCAGTTTTACTATACAAACTACTTCTTTGACAAAAAGCAGCCAAACACAAGCTGTGCTGATGTTGAAACCAGTAGTTTTAATTGGAAATTTTCTAACGAATCAGAGTTTCACCCAGACATGCTGATTAAGTAATCTTTCATCCCAAATATCACAAGCAGAGTTGCCACAGAATCATGTCTGTCCTTGCCTGACATCCCCAGGGATGGAGATGACCTCCTATCATTGAGCTCTCAGTTTTTGAATTGTAGTTCAGGCACTCCAACTCAATTAACTACTGGCAGAAATACTAGGAACATGGACTAAGGGAATGGGCACAAATTCTGATACAAAGCCTTCAGAAGTCCTTTGATGTCACAGCATGGGAATTCAGTGATAAAAAAGTGAAGAAAATAGTATATAAAATTAACAACGTGGAGCAGGGTGGGCAAGATAAAGTAGTTTATAATGAAATGTGTTATGTAACATTCCCGTTTTACTCTAAGAATCTTTTCTTATATTTAGTACAGAGAAGAGTGAGAGGTGGTCACCTGGGCTCCCTTTACATCCTACTAGAGTAATATTCAGTTAACAGATGTTTATGTAGAAACCCACCCAATTTCTCTTTATCAGTACAAAAGGAGGGTGATTAGCTGAGATGCAGATCCCTGTGGAACTGCTGTTGCCTATGGATATGTAAGCTGAATCCCACCCTAGATGGTTACCATGATGCAAGCAGAAGGCATCAGGGAGGTCATGATGATGATCTTTAAGAACGCTTTCAAGAGAGTGCAACAGCTCTTGATTCCCAGGTGTAAGAACCCAGGAAAGGAAGACAAGAGACTGGCATGGCAGAATCGAGACTTGTTGGTCAAATTACTGGGCAAGAAGGAAATGCACAGGCAGTGGAAGCAAGGACAGGTAACCTGGGAAGAGTATAGGAATGCTGCCCAGTTGTATAGGGATGGGATCAGAAAGGCCAGGGCAGAGCTGGAGCTGAACTTAGTGAGGGATGCAAAGATTAATCAGAAGGGCTTAGAATCATATAATAGAATAGGCTTCTGTAGGCATGTGAGCCAGAAAAGCAAGGTCAAAGAAAGCGCACTCCTCCCTGGTGAACATGACTGGGAAACTGGGAACAACAGATGAGGAGAAGCCTGAGGTACTCAACAACATTTTTGATTCAGTCTTCACAGGTAACGTCTCTCCCCACACCTCTCCAGTGCATGGACTGCAAGGCAGGGACTGGGGCAGAAAAGTCCCTCCCACTGTAAGAGAAGATCAGGTTTGAGACCACCTGAGGAACCTGAACATACAAAAGTCTATGGAACCTGATGAGATGCATCCCAGAGTCCTTGAGGAAATTGGCTGGTGCAGTTGCCAAGCCACTCTCCATGATATTTGAAAAGTCAGGGCAGTCAGGTGAAGTCCCCAGTGACTGGAAAAAGGGAAACATTGCACCTATTTTTAAAAAGGGTAAAAAGGAGGACCCTGGGAACTACTGACCTGTGAGCCTCACCTCTGTGCCTGGGAAGATCATGGAACAGATCCTCCTAGAACTAGTAATGGACTATTTAAGCAGTCAAGTCACTGAACCATTACAACAAGTTAGCAAGGCCTGCAGTAAACTTCCATCATAGGAAATCTTAATATTAAGACTGATATTTTTGTAAAAGATTCATTCTAATTTTATTAGAACTCCTGGGTTTCAACACACAGTTTTGGTCAGTCCTATGGCCTTTTCCATGCAGAAGTGCAAACAATAGCCCACCCTTTACTGCCATTAAACTATAAAAGTACATAATCTTATATCCCACAATATTAATCTGCATTAATGGTGCAGAATTTTACAGGAGAAAGATTTTCCATTCTCAGAAACTTTTCTGTGGATGTGTTATTTCTGAGCTTTTCTTTATGACCAAGTGCACCTTGGAAGCCATGAGACTCCAATATGCAAGTTAGTTACCAAATCAAAAACTAACATAGATTGATTCCCAGTACATGCATATGTATAACATTCCTGAGTGCACTTCATTTTTTTTTTTAGAGTTGTCTGTTACTCTTACTACATGGCATTCTGCCTTCTTAATCTGTAAGTAGGACAGAGGAAGGAGTGGTTTACCCAACTTGATAATCTCAAATCTATGTCAAATCTATGCTTTTTTAAGTGGAATAAGCCTATGATTTCTGTACTAAAAACAGAAAAGCACCTTGCGTTACAGAAGGTATGTTACAACCAGGAATATCCTGTAGTATCAGAAGAGGAACTTTTTAATGCATAATTCTAGTGTTTTGTTGGTTGCTTTTTGTTTGAGTTGTTTGGTCTTTTTTAAGTGTAATGCCAATGCCTTGATAAGGAAAGTAGCCTTTGGTAGTTCAGTTCTGAAATGAGCAGACAGAAATCGAATGAAAGGAAGAAATTGGAGGTAAGATTTAATTACCTTTTCATATGAGGCTTCAATGGCTTTCTTGAAGGAGGAAGATGACGTGACTTTAACTCGTGTCTTTCTTGAGAATAGATATGGGATACCAGAAGATCTTCGACCACCATGAGTGGATGAACTACTTCCATGAGCTCTATCACTCAGGGGAGTTAAATCATTGTAGAAGTCTGATGTTACATCATCCTCTTCATCTATTACCTGGGGATTCAGTAAAGCAAAATGCATTTGCCCAAATAATAATCTGAAACAAAAATCTATTAAGCAATGAATTCTTGATTTTTTATGGAAGAAACATGCCTGATTATTTGAGACATCACAGTAAGCTAAAAAACTGCTCTTAACACAAAAAATGAGGCTGAGAAAGGTTAATAGGTGAGATGGATAAAAGAAGTAGACTTAGTAATAGGCATTTAAACAAGGGGGCAAAAAAAGCATGTAACCCTTTCTTCTAAAATTCCACACCTTCATGCCCCAAATCTTAGGAATAATTTTCAACAAGTGTTTCAACACACTTTTCAAAGACTTTCAGACCTTCATGCTATATCCACACAATGACTAAGTCCCAGTCCCGTGGCTTCAATATTGTACAAGGCAAAGAGCCTGATGTTTTCTGTCCTTCTTAATTCCCAGCTAGAGGAATGAACAGGTTTCCAGAGGAAAGTCTTAGAGTATACTTGCAGTATTAGCACACATACTGCATTACAGTCTAAGGGTATGTGGAGAGGAATCAGGAGCAAACCTGCCTGATCAAGTTGGTAAATCTCAGTGGTGCTGTTGTGCAAAGCACCAAGACAACTTGAGCATCAGTTTAGAAATTACTTATTTCCCAAAACTCAGGAAAATCCCTGTGGGTGTTTGAAAGATTCAATTTTTCCTCTCCTCTAGACTTGTTTAATTAATGGGCCTACTAAGAACCTTGAGAGGTGAGGTGTTCCCTTCCCCCAATCCACTTCCATTCTCCAAGAAGTCATATGCTTTTGCATGAAAACACACTCGCGTTCCAAGAAGAAAGACTGATTCAGTGATCCTTCTATGCCAAAGGCTGCTCTAAATGTTAAAAGATATGGGTGTACTCTCAAAGGTGAGATTCACAAACCCTTAACAGTTCTAGAAATGGACATCTGTAACTTAATAAACCACACAGCTTTAAAGAGACCTGGGCTCACCAAAACTTGTTTTTTCCATTGAATATTTTTTCACACAGTAATTTTTCACCATTATTGACAAAGCCTACATGTCATGTCCAATCCAATTGCAGTTTCCCTGGAACATATTATGGTGTCCTTTGTTCACCTGCTGCTGTTAAAGTAATACTAAAAACTCCCAGCACTTGTGGCAAAAATCAGCAGTTCAGATTTCATGCATTAGTTGAGCTTTTCCCATGTCCTGCATTCCTTCCTTCCCAATGCAGTATCTGTTGGCTTCAGGCAGGGCCTGCTGACATGTGCACAGCCAGACGTTGTGCCCTAACCACGGTATTCAAAGTATTTTCTAAATATCAGAGTCTAAAAGTCTAAAATATCAGGTCTAAAAAAAAAATCAGTGATATGCAGATTTTTTATAAGATACAAGCCAGGTTGATTTTGTCCTTGGTCTGTCCTGCAAGACTCCTCCCCAGACTGTGTACTTCTTGTTCTCCTGCCTCCCACGCTTGGTGTCTGTCTCTTGTCCTTGCTGGTCTTTGGAGGGGCTGGGCAGGGAATGGGCAGGGCAACGGGGCTGAAACTGGTCTGGGAGGAGCTGTGTCCGCAGGCTGCAGGTGACTAGAAGGAAGCTGCAGTTAGGACAGCACTGGTACTGCGAGGATACAGCAGTGATGCTGAAATGAGCCTTGAACTTGCACAAGCCTCTGGCCAGATTATGTCAGGGTTAGGAGCAAGGCCCCTGGTACCAAGTCAGAACAAAAACATAGCCACAGACATGAGGAAGCAGGAGAGAAGCTCAAATTGGTCATATTGACTCTGGTATACAATGCAATGAGTAAACACAGATCTGAAAGGTGTGAGTAGTGCCACCCAACTGCTCAATTTATCCCATTTCCACACATCCCCTGAAGCACCTTCAGGCCTCGCCAGGTTGAGAAATCTTGTCCTGAAACACACATTACCGCCTAAGACTTGAGCGTATAAATTGGATTGTGATTATGGCAACAGTATTTCAGCTAGGAGTTGCTGCTTGAGAATACCTGAAAGCTAACAGCCTCCAGGTTGGCAGGAACACGATACCATTTCCTTGTCTCGTTGCGCTTCACTGTTGTGCATTGTCCTCCATTGAATGAGTTGCCAAGGACTTCCCCTCGGCTCTCTCCTGCCAGAATGTGAAATCTAACAAAAAAATTATTTCCAGAGATTAAACAATCACAGAAAGACATATAGACTTGAAACATTTAGTGTTATACAGCTGCACTGAAGATTTTGTAGGTTTGAATGAAACAGTATGAGCAACTGGGTTATACTACTGCTTTGAAAGAAGCCCCTCCACAAGAACTTCTCATTCATGCTGAATTCGCCTGAATAATGCTGTAGTAGTAATCCTGTTTCCTACTTTCCAGCAGTGCCTAACCCCTAGATAATGCCAACGTCAGCATGAAACTGTCACTCTAAAGCAGAGAAATACCTAAAAATGGCCTAGGAAAATGAACAACCAGTTCTCCATTTCTGCCATAAGTGATATGTTACCAGAGTGCACCGAGTTCAAAATTCTGTTCAAAAATGCAAGACCACCTGGGACCAGCAGCCCACGTTTAGGTTTTACACTGCTTAAATTAGTAACCTGGAAGAGGCGATGGTTGGTATCGCGTGACAATTGTTGTCACAGACAAACAAACACCTGTAGATGAACACCCTCAAAATTTCTGAAGCACTTGGCATAACTGAGCTGGCAGTTGGCAGTACGTGATGTCTGGTTGCTGTGTGGCAGGGTCGCTCAGACAGCAGTGCTCCCTGACAGCTCTTTACCTACTGCACCAGTAGTGCAGAACCGGACTGGCAGACGCAGTGGACAAGTCCTAGCCTGATGGTCGGTTGCATTTTTATAATTTCTTGTTAATTTTAATTTGAGACATTACGTGTTTTAATGCGATAATATCCAATTAGCATGTGAGTGTATCTTTATGTCAATTAGTGAGATAAAAATCTCAAGTTTATGAAAAATAAGCAAAGCTGGCTTACCCACTGCCCATTAACTGCACACCTGGGACGCTGTCATACTTCCTGTTACACACTGTCTTTTTCCTCCCACAATTTCTTTCATCAGAGTTGTCCCCACAGTCATTTTCTCCATTACATTCCAATTTTTTTGCGATACAGCGACCTGCACCAGAGAAACAGCAGCAGCAAGACACTATATGCAAATGTTCGTGGTGTCTGAATGCAGAAAAGGGCAGTCTGTCTCTTTCCCTAGTAAAGGTGTGAACTTGCTGTAGGAATTAAGAACAAGGCAGTATACATAATGCCTAGATTATTCCAGTAAGAGACGTTTTTTTCTGTTCTGCCCATTTTGCCTCGCTTTGGAGCTGCTAAAGCTTAATTTAAGGTTTAGCAAAACGTATGCGGTTAAAGTAATTTTGAGGCTACTCAGGTATATTTAAATCAAAGCAAACAAGAAATACCGACAAATTTAATAAAAATAGTGCAAGTTTATGTTCAGACAAACACTATGTGTATGTTTGTACATTTGTGCAAAGAAATATTATTGGAACAGCAGTACTGTGTAGCTGTTATGGTCATACTGACATCCCAGGTTTGAGATTGCACTTGAATTACTTTTAGTTGCAGAAGAAACTGTCAACACAATGAAATGATTGAGAAGACTTATCTCTCTGCTCCCTTTCCCTGGAATTTGTGCATGGAATATACAAGATCTGGATCATCTGGACCTTTTTTGTCTCAGTGCCTAACCTTTTGACTATCTAATAATGCAGCAGTTACGCAATGAAGATTGTCATTACCACTTTCACACTGAAATTTATTCTTGCAATCAACTTGCACTACGTTGCAGAGCTTAGTTGGGAAGCATGAGCGGGAATCCACCAGCGGCTCAGTACAGGCCTGGCCCCCAAACTGGGATGGTCGCAGGAGTGTCCGGACACGAAACTGAAATGCAGAAGAAATAAAACCAGGGTTGTTTGTGTGAGCTGTTCTGTAGCTAAGTGCCCCCCCAGGCAGACACACATGCCTCAACGCTGGTGGAGCTTTATCAAAACTGGAGTCCTGAAGCAAATAATAATTTATTTTTGTCCTTACATCCTACCACACCATCGTCCTAGGTAAGGCAGGCAGGGAACTGAAATCCAAGAGTCTCAGTAGCCCTGATGGAGCATACATGACTAAACACTTGACAACCTGGGCGACATCACTGGAGGAATCAAAAGTTCATCCCCTGTGTCTTCATTCTTAAAGGTACAGCAGGAAATAGTGTGTGAACAGGTTTATGAATTTTTTTCCTGTTCTTTATGACCTCTATTGAAACAGAAATATTCTGATGGTGGTATGTATCCCACCCCCAAACCAGCTGCCTTAGATCCTGCACATGGGGCCTCTTGTCTGAGCAACACTGGATGACTGGGGAGGACAAAAATCGTTTTCCTGAAAGTTTCTGTTACTAAAGAAGATCTGGGAGCAAAATCTAGAGCTCACAGAGTTTTCTTACCCCAAGTCAGTACCCTCCGTGCAGAATAATAAAGCTGAAGGCTGTTAGACAAATCACTTAGATAAGTTTTCCACTCCACTTCAAAAGTCACATGCCTGCATGTGACTGAACAGTTCCTCCTCTAAGAATCTTTCTCCACTGGAAAAGCACAGTTCCTTGCAGACTTCTGTTACTTCCCTCCCCATAGACACACCCGGGAGTCACAGTGCAGGAAGACACCTAGTAAAAGTCAGTAACCGAGTGACTATGAAGGGAGAGTGCAAGGAGCAACACCAGACCATCTGAAAGCTTTTGAGCTCAAGATAACATTTCCTTGTACTGCACTTGGGATCCATAACACTCATATTATTTGTATGAGCTTCTGCTTCTTCATCCCTCCCCCTCACTGGGAGCTTGCTTACACTAGTCTTCACACTTAACTTGGAAGTCATGTCCTCCATTCTGATGGTTGTTTATATTTATAAAGGTCACAAGCAGTGATCTTTATAGCTTGGAGAAGAAAATGGATCACAGTCCACAAAAGCACCTTTTTGCTTAAAGCAGGAAATATGTCATCAATATTTAAAGTTAATAAAAATGCACAACGCCTCTAGATATGGATGTGTAGGTAAGAAACTCGGCCATTTAAGAGAATATTGATTACCAAAAAAATCTCTTCAATTGAGAGCAATGCCTCCTTTCGGTTCTTGCAGCTTGTTTGCTGTCTCCCACTCTCTCAATGTTTCTCCCTGCTCTGCTCTTATACTCTCCATCCCAGTTTCAGGATGGGAACACCGCAGGGTGGCATATCTCACACCTAGAACAGCTTTTTCATGTCTTCCTCATCCTGCGTGGGCATCAGAAAGTTATAGATGTATGTAAAGATATAGTATCTGACAGGTTTTTCAAGATTGCATTTCAGGCATGGATTTCTGAAACTGAGCAGGACATTCAGAGAGCTGTAGGATGTGTCTGCACAGAAACTCAGCTGCTATCATGGTCAGCCTCAAAGCTTAGACCCACCAGCCACATAACTACCCCAAACAATCTGCACTCCACTCCCCTCCACTCCCTACAACCTTACATTTGCCAGGGCCTGGTTTCTTTAGGTCAAATCCACTTGAACCTGACTTTTCACCTCTTCCATCTCTGACATCTCACCTTTAAGTCTACCATCAGTCAACAGACACAAGCCCAAGAGGAAAAAACACCATCCTGGGTCTTTGTTCCACAGATACTAAGCACATCCACCTGGTTTATGTGTAGGCTATAAAGCTTGGGGGAATGGTGCTCTGGATTTCTTAACAGCAACCTCAAACTGATCCTGACTGTCAGTGTAAGACGGTAGCCTGAGCATTTCTAGCGAGTGCTGGTTAGGATTTGCTAGTTAACTCTTTTTAACAGATGATTTGAGCCTATTTGCCTTGTCTTTAGAACATACAAAATGCTATGGATAAACTAAAGATTCCATGACCCTCTTCTGCTGAAACAGATATGCAAACTCTATGGCTTGATTTACCCTTTTTGTGGAAAACTCATCTTTAATTGTGATAGTGGAACTTTTGAAGTAAGTTCTCATAAATGGATTTATGCTACTCAATCACCCCTTTCTATTTTGATCTGCTTATTTTAACTTGTTCTTTTCATCTTCTACTTTTATAATTCATAACCAATTTCCCTTGTTAACTTAAACTGTCATTTTGCAGATCAGTTGCCATATAGTTGAATGTCTGTAACAAAGAGATCTCCTAAGCATAATTTCTTGCATTTAACCCATATAATACATTTTCTACCTACTTGTTTTTTAACGCATGGGTCACATTCTGACCAAGGGCCAAAGTCTCCAAGCCGACAGTTGATAGGACATGTTTGCTGGTTACATGCACGAGATTCCTGCTTTGTGCACAGCTGGTCACAGAAGTTTTGGCTATAGTATTCATCCATTCTTATTTGCCTAAAAAATTTTAACAAGTTATGCTAGGAAGGAATCATAGATGTAGCAAGGAATCACAGATCACAGATGTTCTCTAACTGTGGGTGAAGGCTGATAAAGAAAATTATTTGAGCCCAGCGAAAAAAACTTGAAAGATAATGGGTGGTTGTGGAAAGTTGATTAAAAGAAAAAGCCAAACATGCCTTAAGGTTACAGAGCAATTTCTTTTGATTCATGTTACTTCAAATGTCCCAGAGAATAGCCACAGAAAGAGACAGGAGGAAAAGAGGGGATTTCTCACAGGTTGAGAGTATAGCACTGAATGACATCTAATTTGATGCTGCTAAATCTTTATTTGACTTTAACTGCTGTCATAAAATTAATCATACAAGGAGAAACTTTCTGTAGGCTTGCGGCACTGGAGCTCACCCCTCCCATGGCATTGCTCTGCATGGGGCAGAGCTCCCGCAGTGGGACACTGAGCGCCGGCACCATGTGCTCACAGGAGCTGGTTGCTCAACGCACACTGCTGGCAAGGATGTCATAGGACATTCTCACTACATGTGTTGGCAGATAGAGGTTTGTTTAGAGGCACTGTAATGCTCTATATACATGATTTTGTAATTTTTCAGTCTTGCAATTAGAATATAACATATTAATCTTGTAAATACCTGGATATGACAATTTTTCTCAGTGTACTGTGGAAGTTGGAGCTTCAGACACAGGTTCACCCGCGCTAGAAGCTGTATTTTCTCAGGGAATAAACAGAAACATAGAAGTAGTGAGATATTTTGGCCCTACCTGTGCCTGGTCTGTGTGCCGTAATTGCAGGTTTGTGAACAGGCAGACCACGACCCCCATGGGTAATGTTCACAGTAGCATCCCCAGCTGCTCCCAATCGCCAGGCTCAGCAGGATCAGGTGTGTTAACATAGTCTTGTCTGTAGTGAAGGTGCCCATCTACAGCACATGGACAGGTAACAAAAGGTCAAGAAACCATCACTTATAGTTGTGGCTGTATTCTTAGAGACATCTCTTCTAATTTGCAGAGTCTATAAATCTGCTTCACAATACGAAGTTGCTAAGAAGTGTACCTAGAAAAAGGCGTGATATACGTTTGTCAGTAATTTAATTAATACTTTAAGGACCAGCAGTCACAGTGGCTTTTTTGGCCACTTATTTATCAGGAGTACTAATCATGACTGTGCATTATTTCTATTTAATAAGTTGCTTATAAATAATTTTGAGCATGACAAATAAAGAACTGCTACTGCATTTATTGCCTAGAAGTATTCTCAAAAATATTTTTCAGGAATAAGAATAAAAACATGAGACAGCTCTTCCTATAAAACATATAAAACAACAAACAGGACCTTAAGAGTAAGCAGCCCCATCTATTACCCTGTACCCAATTCATTTTCACATGCTTATAAACCCCCTTTGCATAAGCTTTTTGCTGTAGTGAACCCTTCCTTCAGCTTTTTGTTGTTCTTAGTTTTGACTAGCCTGTCTAAATGACAAACCATCACTATTCAAAGCTCGTCCTAATTTTCAACTAACAGCAGAAGACAGAAAAGCTAGCCTATTTCTCAGTCTTGTGGTCAATCAAACTTTATTTGGTGAGACAGAAGGTTATAGGCAATCTTGAGGAAGTAACAATGCTTAGTAAATTTGAAAAATGTTTTCCATACAAACTACTTATTCATTGAAAAATGCAAAAGACTTTTCCCCCTCATGAGATTGAATCAACACTACATTTAATAGGCTCTGAGAATAGAACATTGTCATTTTATTTTGCCTCAAAAAACCCAAAACTCAATAGGAAGTTTTAAAAGCAAAGTATTTATTTTAAAACAATATTTCAAAAGATATAGTTTTGAAAAGTTTGAAATGAAATGTGCAATCATTTCCTATTTTAGGTTTTTAGTCACATATTCCGTTATGATTTTTATACCTTGCTGAGAAGAATGAAATCGCATCAGTTTAAACCTTGCTTCCTCCTTTAGTAAAGAAAGGCAGAAAGTCCTTACACTGTCGTTGCAGTGAGAACTCAGAGCATGTTTTATACAATAATTAATTCAACAAGCCTTTCAGAGAGATTTAAGCATAATCAAACCCAAAATACGGTAAAACTGAAGCAAGAGAGATGAGCAGTCTTGCCAATGAACCAAGATGAGAACAGGTATTACATCTTTTTCCTTACCTGAGCTCCGGGCTCCTTGCACCAACGGTGCCGGCTTAGAAAAGAGACGAAACCCTACAGAACAATTACTTTGTTCATTCCTTCACTGTACTGTACATAGAAAAACACTGTTTATTCTCAACTGTGAGCAAAACTCCAATCAATCAATACATTAGGAGCATATCAATAGCCATATAAGTGTAAGTACATGAGAGATTAATGCAACATTTTAAAGAAAAAAAAAACCAAAACACTTCCCCATATGTTTTGTAACCTACATGCGTTGAAGCCAACCAAAAAGCTTCCTTATTAACTTACTGTAAGAGTGTTAGCTGTAAAGCCAGTCAACCCTGCAGACTGGTGTGACCTTGGTGTGGTTTGCTGCAGTCTTTTAAATGAAAGGTTGAAGGTTTTGTTTGATTTGGTTATCTGTTAATGAAGGCAGACCTGGTCTGGTGGCAGGAATGGTCAGAACAAAACAGCCTCTCCACCGGCACCCCAGAGAGACATGTTCTAGAGAATTGTGGAGGAACAGCTCTTCCTACAAATGTAGAAGGAAATAGAGGAAATGAGAAGAATAAAAACATTTTTGCATTAGGCCATAGAGGCTCAATGCACTGCAGGTGTCATTGTGCTGCCCGATAGAGCTGTGCAACCTCTCCGCTCTCAGTCTGAAGGCAAGAGACTGAGAAACCGATAAGCACGTGCTCATAATTCATTATTGCTTTCATTAGGAAACAGGAGAAAGAGACCAGGCCAGGGCAAAATACCTGTCTGCTGCTGCACCCTCTCTGCAAAAGCGGGGATCCCAGAAAAAAAAAAAAAACAAATACATTTGAGGTTATTTGCAGCTCTTTGCCTTCTGCCCTCTGTGGTGATCTCTGGGCACACAGTGGCCCTGGGGAAGAGCAGACAGCAGACATGAGCTTCTGGGAGGTTCTGCGCCGCAACACAGGCACCACCCCGAGACTGCGGTGCCTAGGCAGGAATTAAAATGGAAAGGGAGACAATACACCCATGCAGAACAGAAACAGCAATGACAAGCACAAACCAAGTAAGTAGTTTGCCCTAAAAAAAATAATAAATAGAAGTCTGCAGCAGAACCCAAAACCTCCGAAATACCTAGCATGCACCCCACCCTGAGGGCAATGCTGCATTGAATCCCCCTTCACTCCAGCAGACTGGCAGAAACATGTCAAAATGTCAGAGTCCTCAAAACATATTTCCCAATTTGATGGGACCCAACGGCATATATATCCTTGAAAAAGAACAACTCAAACTTCTTGTATAGCTTCATTTTCCAGTAGCTTTTGCAGGTTTGTTTTTTTTTTTTAATTCTTATTTTGGCCAAGGAAGTGTTGTTACACAACTTGAGGACACAATTAGCAAACTGATGTTCTGCCAGATCCTTATTATATTGTGTAAACTTGTCATAAGAAATCAAAATAGTCATCACTCTGGCTCCATTGTTGCTGCTGGGTGGGATTTGTAAAGTTACGCAAAAAAAAATAGACGCTTCTACCTTTCAGAGAGCATCTCCTAATCCTCAGCACTTCCAGCTCACTGAGGGCAGCCCCTCCAGCCCCAGTGTGACCCCAAACAGGAGACGCGTATTCTTGTATAAATAAACCACAGCTGTGAGGTGCAAGTTAGTGTTTATAGTAGTATAATGCACATGGCTAAAAGCTTCTAGCTGAGAAACTGCTTTTACACATTTTCTTATCAGGAAAGCAAGGAGTTACTAAAAAAGTTTATAAACTTAAAAATTATTACAAGGAAAGGGTGCTTCACACGGTCTACAAGCAGCCTGTGTCATTCATACTCAGAGAACAAGCTAGCAGACAAGCACCACAGTTAGCATTAATAGAAATGTTAGGTGGAGACCAGCACTGATATGCTTCATACCAAAGCCAGGGCTTGAGGACAGCACAAGCACCTCCGTGTTGAATCCTTAGATTCAACTTAACTCAGTTGCCCGAAGCTGATGGGCCACAGCAGCAAAGAGCACTCCTTGGGCTAACTCACATTTTGGCAAAGCTGCACGCAACTGCTGATGTGCCCCAGGCGGCTGTCAGCTCATCTGCAAGCAGGCAAGGTGATCATAGGAATGAGGGGTCTGGATCAGGACAACAAAGCTGGCACTCACATAACCAAAGTGAACAGAGAAAGGAGCGTTTCCCAAGTGTAGCAGCTCACCTCATGACACTGCAGGACTGTTCTCCATACGTGTTCCTCAGTTCCTCACAGGCGTTGTCTATAGGTTATCATCTCACTTTCTTCTGCCCTGGCTGGAGATCAGCACTTGCATATGTGCATCCTTCATTTATATCGTAGGATGTGTTAATGTATCTGAACAGCAGGCAATGCCCTAGTGCTGACACTCCACTTCGTGTTCACTTTCTGTCCTCACAATCAGCTACTTGCAAGGTTTCTTCACGACCTTTTAAAAGTATGATAAATCAAATAAGTCTGCTTAGAGAAACAAACAGTTAGAAATTTAGTCAGCAGCATGGAGAGTGATAGCCCATGCACATAAGAGTGCCTTCTAGGACTCATTTTCACACGGAAATGCATCAGCACCAAAACATGCCCTTCCTCTGGGCTATGGTCCTGCAGGTTTTAATACCCATATGATGCTGTGCCTTACCAAGTCTCTGGTCTCAAGCTCTGGTGCAGTATTCCCCCCAAATGCCAAAGCACTATCGCTGGAATCAAATTGGGTGCAATCCAGAGATGTCAGTGTATAGATGCATGTCATTTTAAAACACTTAGAGTTTGGGACTGTCTATGTACGTATCCATGCCCTGAATTTCTTTATTTCTACAACAAATCTTTCTCCAGCAAGACAAACATAACACCCCTTCATCTCTGCTGCAATGTATTTATCAAAGATCATTTTTCAAAGAATGGGGAAATGTTATCTCAAAGGGAGCAGAGAAGTCCAATGAGTATTCTGCTTGAGATTGTAACATTTCTAGCTGGGTTTCACAAAGTCACATCTCATCTATTTCATCTAATACCTAATTCCTCGTACTCAGAAAAACCATATTATCCTCCCAAGTCAAGCTCTAACCCCACTCTGAGAGCAGACTATCTTCTCACCCCAAAGCTCTGCTCAAAGGAGAAACTCTAGAGCTCTAAAGGCGAAAGAGCAGAAGGAAGGGGGCAAACACCATAACATTTTCTGGGAGGTAAGCAAAACAGAAGTCAAACAGCTCTTCAATTTAAGTGACATCCCCTGGTGCTTTCCAGATCCCCTAGGTGCAGAGACCGAAAAAAACATTCATCCTGTCCCATAAAATTCACAACTGTGGACTGTTACCACCTACCTCCAGTTCTTTGGATGATGAATAGTAAGAGTTCACTGAACTGCACCCCTCATGTTACACAGATCTTGCAGACATGGCTTCAGCTGTCTGCTCTCTGACAAAGTCCGGAGTTTTAAGAACATAAACCAATACTATTCACTTGACATTTTTTCCCCTCAAAATCTTCTTGAAAACAAAGTACAAGAGAAATCTTTCATCCCTACATGGCAGATTAAAATTTACTATCAGGCTGGACTAGCAGGAAAATACACTTTGCACTTAATTCAATAATTCAGTGAGGCATTGTTCCTCCTCTTTAAACTTTTATCACCCTATATGCCCCCCATGAGAAGGGATATTGAAACAGAAAAATGAAGGCACCTTTGAGCACGAAAGGCCATCTGAATGGCTTCAATACTGAGCCGTTTTGACATATCCTGTGGCAATAAGAAAAGTGAACCATAAAATATCTTATTTACCATGTCTGTCACCGGGCTGTCTGATGACAGGGGTGGCAGTGCCCCCGGCATGTCACGGCAGTGGCGGGCAGCCTTGCCTGCAGCCGGGCGCCCGTCGCTTGTGCTCTGCTTCAGCGGGAAACCCGCGCCGCTGCCTCCTCCCCGGCTGCCGCCGCTCCTCGGAAGGAGGTGTGGGATCGAAGAGCAGAGGCAAAGGCTTTGAGAAGAGGGGTTGTACCAGCACAGAGGATGCTGTGAAACAGCAGCACCAGTAGAGAAAAACGATTTCTGCTCAAGGATTGTGTTAGTGGACTCAGATTTATTGAATGAATAGTCAGGCATTCTCTCTCTTATACAGAATTTGCTGCTCCTTGAATTTAATTAACAAGCTGAAAGTATTTGGTGTATCAGTAGCAGCCCAGGACTCAGGACTTCATTGTGGCGGGGTCAGTACCAAGGTGACTCCGGGGCATCTCGCGGTAATGGGTGGGCTGGAGCCAAGGAGGGAAACCCCAGCTCAGCGCCTTCCTTTGTTTCCATGCTTTCAGGCTACTGTTTTGTCATTTCATCCCACAGATCACCTGGACATCAATTTAAGACTTTTCACCTTTAGAGGCCACATTGCATTTCATCCCCATTAGCGCTCAGTGACTGCTCTGACGGACTGAAGCACAACCACAGGATTACCTGAGCACAACTACAGCACAGGCACATTCCCCTAAAGCAGCAAAAGCACCCCTTCTGCCAGGGGCTGAAATGCTTAAAAGTGATTTTTATCAACCACACTGTGGACAAACAAAACCCTCAGGAAACTAAATCCTAGTTTCCATGCTTGTAAGGCACCTTACGAGCAGAGGAGAGGACAGGGAACCAACCAGAGACATCGCATACAGGCATTCACCCACCACTCAGCCACCTCACCTCCTCGTGGAGGGTGGATGGAAAGTCAGCCACCCGTTACACAACGCCCTGCTCTCCGAACCAGCCACCAGGGAGGAGGAAGCAGCATCTGAATGAAGAGAGTCTGAGCCGGTCTGTCTCAGAAGAGAGTCACGCATCCTCCATTGAACGAGCACCAGGATCCCCCATGCACCACAGCACGGAGCCTGCAGCAGCCCCCTCTGCAAGGTTTATGGGGAAGGAAGGAGGTCAGAAAGCATCTGGCACTAGCTAGTGACTCGGGTGAGCAGCTGGAAGGGGGATGCACAAGTTGGCTGCTTGACCCACACCTTGTGTTAGCCCAGGTGAACGTGACCTTACCTCATCAAATTATTCAGAATAAATAAAAGCTATAATTAAGTAGCTACTATTCAAACTGCTTGTATGTTGAGGAATTTGCCTCTAAAGCATGCCTACTATGTGAAACAAGTGATTCATTTAACTGTTTTGTTTCCTGGTTAACGCTTCACAAGTACTAATAAGATGGCATCATTAGTGACTAGTAGAACATACTCTGGTCATTATTTTTGTAAGAAACCAGTTGAAATGTTTGTCAAAACTTTAACGGAACTTCCCTTTTTAACATTTTTCATAGAAAACACTTACTTGCCCCAATTTTTTTTTTTAAATGTAGAAGCTTGCATTTATAATGACTGACATTTTTAAAAGGGGAGGAGTTTTTTTCCTTTTTTCTCCTCCTCAAGAAAAAATAGAAATTTTCACTTGAAAAATGCTTGAAAATAATTTGAAAAATATAGACATATTTTTCCATTTTCAGAAAAAATTACCTCCTAAAAGATGCACAAGGAGAGGGCTTTTCTTGCCTTGAAGGGGTTGGGAATCAGCTGGAACTGCCAGAACTGAAACAGATTAGCCTCTTCCAATGCCAAAAATGTGCCCCTTCACCATATTGGTTGTAATAGTCAGCTGCCAGTGCTGGGACTCCCTGCTCCTGGGTCAGACAGTCTGCAAGGCTGCTTTTCCCTCCTGCGGATAGAAACCTACGCACATGCCCTGAGGCCTGTCCACGGGAAGAGCAGCATTTTCTGTTCATGGTGTCCCTATTTTGTGTGCAGTGTGGGCACACCAGGACAGCTTGGGCCCACAGATACAGGCAGCATCTTGGGAGACTCCCTTCCCACCACCCCCGCCCAGGCTGCCTGGAACAATCTCTAATTTATATAATATATAATCTAATTTATAATTATATAAAATTATATTAAAGGCATAATTAATAATACATATTTTACATATTTTCTGATTTCTATAAGCACATAATTTACTGGGGTAGATTCCTCTCTGGAGGAGAGATCAAAGAGGGGGTCATGTTCCAGCGAATAACACAAGTTACAGAATGTGGCTGCATGTCCATTTTCACTGAGGAGAAGCTGTGATGGGCAGTTTTCCCCCATGCAATCCAAAAGAGATACGTGACTCCTACCTTCACGGTGATGTTTGCTCCATCGAGGCTCTAAAGGACCACCCAGAGTTGCACAGGAGCCCCCACCTGTGGAGGGGCTGGCGTGGTTTGGCCTCAGCCGGCAGCAAAGAACCACGCGGCCGCTCGCTCAACCCCCCACAGCCGTGGGGGGGAAATAGGAAGAAAAAGGCAAAACTCGTGGGTTGAGATAAAGGCAGTTTAACAGAACAGCAAAGGGAAGAGAACACAGCAATAATAACATGGATAAAGGAGTATACAAACGCGATTAGAGCACCGCCGCTCACCGACCGGACCCGCGCCGCCGCAGCCCGCGCTGAGCAGGGACTCCCTGCCCCCTCCCCCAGCAGCGCCCCCCATAGCCAGGGCATGGCTCACATGGCATGGGATACCTGTGTCCCCTCCCATCCTTGGGGAAATTAACCCCAGCCCTGCCGGAACCAGGACATTATCCACCCCTTATTCGATATCATCTGCGCCATGCCCAGATCCTACAGTTCCCAGTCATTTACCACCACTTTCCCCTGTCTTATATATATATATGTACATCTATATACATACAGATTTAATCCCCACAGTCCGTGGGCGATCCCTCTAAAATGTTCATTGAGTTAATTTAGTCCACCACTGTGGGCCCCATCTGTGAGAGCAGTCTCTCAGGGCAGGCGAGATGGTGTGTGGTGCTGGACTGGTGCACGCTGCATTCGGAGCTCGTGGCTGGTGTACCCGGTGTGGCCCATGCCCGCAGTTTGCAGGTTGAAGATGTTGATCTCCAGGAAGTTGCTGGGCGCCAGCTGATGAGATCAGTTCTTATTACCTCACCACTGCACTTTACTCCATTTTATCAAAGTCCATCTGTCATTGGTTTGGGAGATTCTCACCGTAGTACCCTTGATAGCAGTTGTAGTAATGATGACACATAGTGACAGGGTTATTTAGCACATACCATCATAAGATTTGATTCGTTGACTATTCTCACCCAGAATCAAATCCCCATGAGGTACACATCAGACCTCCCCATCCTCCCACATCACCCACCACGTGCACCCAGGTCCTTGTGCAAAAGCAATCCCACGGATGGGTTTGCCTTTGCCTGAGGCAGGGCTAACCCAGACTGTCTTCCCTAACATATTCTTCATGTGCACTACGGGGACTTTATCCCCTTCTACTGTATGTGGAAGTTTTGATTGGGCAGGGCCAGCTCGATTGGCAGATCCCCTGGTGTTGACTAACCACGTGGCTTTTGCTAAATGCGTATCCCAGTGTTTGAAAGTTCCACCACCCATGGCTCTCAGTGTAGTCTTTAACAGTCCATTGTGTTGTTCTATATTCCCTGAGGCCGGTGCGTGATAGGGGATGTGATATACCCACTCAGTGCTGTGCCCTTTGGCCCAGGTGTCTATGAGGCTGTTTCGGAAATGAGTCCCATTGTCTGACTCAATCCTCTCTGGGGTGCCATGTCGCCATAAGACTTGTTTTTCAAGGCCCAGGATAGTGTTCCGGGCGGTGGCATGGGGCACAGGGTATGTTTCCAGCCACCCGGTGGTTGCTTCCACCATTGTGAGCACATGGCACTTGCCTTGGCAGGTTTGTGGGAGTGTAATATAATCAATCTGCCAGGCCTCCCCATATTTGTATTTTAGCCATCGTCCTCCATACCAAAGAGGCTTTAACCGCTTGGCTTGCTTAATTGCAGCACATGTTTCACATTCGTGGATAACCTGTGCAATAGTGTCCATGCTCAAGTCCACCCCTCGGTCTCGAGCCCATCTATATGTCGCATCTCTTCCCTGATGGCCTGAGGCATCATGAGCCCACCGAGCTATGAATAATTCAACCTTACGTTGCCAGTCCAGATCCACCTGAGCCACTTCAATCTTAGCGGCCTGATCTACCTGCTGGTTGTTTTGATGTTCCTCAGTGGCGCGACTCCTGGGTACGTGGGCATCTACATGACGTACTTTCACAACCAGATTCTCTATCCGGGCAGCAATGTCTTGCCACAGTTCAGCCGCCCAGATGGGTTTACCTCTGCGCTGCCAGTTGCTCTGCTTCCACTGCTGCAACCACCCCCACAGAGCATTTGCCACCATCCATGAATCAGTATAGAGGTAAAGTACTGGCCATTTCTCTCGTTCAGCAATGTCTAAAGCTAGCTGGATGGCTTTCACCTCTGCAAACTGGCTCGATTCGCCTTGTCCTTCAGTGGCTTCTGCAACTCGTCGTGTGGGGCTCCACACAGCAGCCTTCCACTTCCGATGCTTCCCCACAATCCGGCAGGACCCATCAGTGAACAGGGCATGTTTCCTCTCATTTTCTGGTAGTTTATTATACGGTGGGGCCTCTTCCGCACGCGTCACCTCCTCCTCTGGTGATATTCCAAAATCTTTGCCTTCCGGCCAGTCCATGATCACTTCAAGTATTCCTGCGCGATTGGGGTTTCCCATTCGAGTTTGCTGTGTGATCAGTGCAATCCACTTACTCCATGTGGCATCGGTCGCATGGTGTGTGGCAGGAACCCTTTCTTTGAACATCCAGCCCAGCACTGGCAGTCGAGGTGCCAAGAGGAGCTGTGCTTCAGTACCAACCACTTCCGAAGCAGCTTGAACTCCCTCGTATGCTGCCAATATCTCTTTTTCGGTTGGAGTATAGCGGCCTTCAGAGGGGTGAATGCAGGAGAGGGACAGCAGGCTTTCGGCCCCACGCTCTCTTTCTGCTTCACCAACCCAGCGTTGAAGGCCTGGCCCACAGCTCATGGCTGGACCATGGGCATCGCTGCACATGAGCTGGCATTGCCACTTTGTCCTACATCAATCATCTACCAGGTGGCAATGTGAGACCACAGTCTCCCTGCTTGCAGTTACCTCCTAAATTACTCCCAGTTACAGTTTCAGTCATTGAGTAAATGAACCCTCCCTCGGTACCCATAGGCACTGGAGCACTGGAGTGAGAGATGGATGTTGAGGTCTGAGACAGTGAATAGGGCTGGAGACTTGGGATCCCTGAAACATCACCCAGCAGTCCATGCTGGCAGCTACATCTGTGTCTAGCTCTTCTACGAGAAATGCTAGTACTTCTGGAGTGCTAGCAAACAGGAGGGACAACAGAGCTGCGAGGCATTTGTACCCCACGGTTGAGCAGGTATTCTAGGCAAAAGACAGGAGAAAATACCTGTAATTTCATGTAACAAATAAGTCTGCAGCTGTATCGGCGCTCAATGCAGACGGCTGCACCATGAGTACCTGTGAGCACACCTACGGTTCAGAACAGCAGCTTGTGCCACAGCTGACTTGCCCAATATTTACCAGGGCATCTGCAGTGAGGGAGCTGGGGTGTGCATTGCCTGCCCAAGGGCTTTGGAAACTCCCAGGAAACCAACTCTCAAAAGCTGACTTAAGTCATGGAATGTACATGGGGAAAAGGCTGTGTTCCAGGCCACTGGAAACACACTTTGCAACTGCAGGAGCCATCTGCTGTACTGGGTTTTCTTGCATCGGGAGGCAAAGTCTAGTAATGTGCACATATAAGGTGAACCCTAGAAATTGAAATTTTCCTTTACAGGTTCCACAGACTGATTTCAATTTGCTTCCAGCCAGTTTGCTGGTAGGTGTCAACTTCCTGAAACAGATAACATTGTGCTGAAAATGCTGAAGGTAGGAAGATAAGATCCTCCTGATAGAAAAAAAGGATAGAAAAAGCTTCAAAAGGAACAATGTGAAGCAGTAAGTATTCACTATCAAAAAAGTTTGATAATCATCAATTGAAACCTCTGGTAATCACCTTGTTTGATTAAACCAGCACCTGAAAGCCACCCCACAAGGAAGAGGTGAAGGGGACTGGGTGCATCACTAATCATCACTCCTATCCCAGTGCTTCCAGTTCCTGCTCAGAGTCACTGCCTCTGTGCAAAAAGAGATGATCCTCTGACTCCACTGCTTTGTCTAGGGCCTTTGAAGTCCTGTGACAATTTCCCTGTATCAGCAGAATCTAAACCATCACAGACAACCTTGTCCTTTACTGGACCAGGATTAGTGGCAGTTTCCCTGGGGCAGAAGAATCCCACTGCTTCTGCGGATGCAGTGCTGTGGTACTGCCTTTCCTGTAATACAGCCTTAATGATCTTTCGCATAAGTGAACCTCAGCCAACACTATTGTGCTGGGTTTGAGTGTTTGAGAGTAGCATAATTTAAAAGGTATATATACATTTTTTATGCTCATGTATCTATATTACATCCATGTATTTAAAAGATAGCAGACCTGGATATATAGGTTGCACCAACTTCTCTTGTTCTTTCATTTGCCTGTGTAGACATAAATCTACATTATGATATAGACATAAATCCCCCAGCATGTGCTGGGGGAACCCAAAAGCTTTAGGGGGTTTGTCGTGGAGGAAATTAACACGATGAGGATTTAGCAGTGCAAATCCAGTCTGCAAGTCTTTGTCCATCAGCTCAGGCTCAGAGTAATTCCTGTACCATGGCTGCCAGTGGATGAGGGCAGAAAAGACTTTTTTTGGCTTAACTCCTGTTGCCCTGGGGCAACATGTTTGTGCTTGGTTCCTGCTGCAGTAGAGAGCTGTGGCACTTGGCTGCATGCGGCTATTTGGCAGGCAAGAGACAACACGTGGCTGTGGGGTTTCCTCCTCTTTCAGATATTTCTTGAGTTGGTATAGTTTGGCCCAAGAGAAAGGCATGGGTTGATGCCAGTTTGGCATTCATCAAAGTCCTTTTGGCTAATGCTTTATCCCCAGCCTGGCATATTTATGGGGAGGGAGCCATGGAGCCCAGCATGGGAGTGATCACCCTACTGGGAACTGCACCACTTGCTGCTGGAAATGGACCCCGGGGATGGGTTTCAGAGCAGCAATACTCTCTGTGTCTGTGTGCATGTGTCTTCCTGACTGCATTGGTGACTGGCTTTCTGTCTGGCACAGAATGAGAAAAGAAACAAGAGGGACATATGTCGTCTTATTTAGGAAAGTTTATGTAGCATGTTAATGCTAAGGACAGAAATGAACAAAGCCTGGGAAGCAAAAAGGATGTTCTTTGCTGCTGTGTACATTTTTCATATCATAAAGCCCTGTGCTACATGAAAGAACAGTCCTGCAAGCACCGATATGTGTGAATGACTTTATACCCCCGAACAGGCTTTTTGAGGGACTTAAATTTAAAGCAATTAAGATACGGAATTGTAAAATCATTAGCAAAATTCCTGCAGCTTTACTGCAAGCAAACTTCACCACTAGGGAGCACCAACAGACAAAGTTTTTTAGAGCTTTTCTGTACTGAAATCAAACTGCAAATATAAAATACAGACTGTATTTAACACTGACACAGTAAGTATTTTAAATTGCAATTTTTTTAAAACTGCCCACTGAGAAACTAGATGGATTGGGAGTAATGGGGCAAGAGATTTTAATTTATTTGATTACTAGGCAAGGTCTGTAAATTGATACCAACCAAGAGCTCTGCTGATTCATCTCTGCAACTAGTGGATATTTTTTTCCGAGTTTCTGTATGATTGGTAACTTCACCATGGTAAAAAAAGGCAAATACCAGGCACTGAAGGAATCTTTCTCCTCCAGATATGAACCTTCTAGTTGAAATCCAAATTACATTACACATCCAAGAGAAACAACAGCTTGCTTTTTTCTGTGGCAAATCAGGATCAGAGGTTCCTCAGGGTGTTTGGCAACGACTCAGAGGCTGATGCAGAAAATTCAGAGCTGTAGCTCAAATCCCAGTCTACACAGCAGAACTGACTGACCAGAGATGGTTGCTAACAGCTCACCCCGTACATCTTCAATTCCTCTTCCTCTCACCCAAAGCAGGACTGTATGTCCTCCTTACCCTCTCTTTCTTTCTGAGTTGGGCACAAAACATCAGCTTTGCTGTCACGTCTGTGCAGAGCTGGGTGACATTAAGAACAGTGTCAGACTGCACTGTGAATCTCTCTGGCCATTCTGGTCTTAGCTGTACAGCCCATTGGCCAGGTTCCATAGGGACATTCAGGAGCCTCAGGACATTGAAATGAGAGCAAGGCTCAAGTGAAGACAACCTCAACTCCTAAATGGCTTTGTGGATACAGACCAACGTGTATAATAAACAGCTCATTAATGTAAGATTTCACATCTCATCTTCTGCTTCTAACACTAGAAGATAGGATTAGCCTTGATTATTCAGTGACTCAGGAGACACCCAAGTTGCAGCTCTTCCCAGGCTTCATTTTCCCAACAACCAGGATGTGTACTCATGACTGTGTCGGTTTGGAAAGCAGCCCTCCCATACCTTCCACCAGTTCCCACAAAACACAGCCGGTTTGACAGGAGACCAGTCTATAGCCACTGCTTACAGGGGCTCTGCTCCGTGGCTGAAGCCATGACCGCAAGGAAATTCACCAAACAAACATGCATGTGCTGTAGCTGTCAAAAGACACAAGATGGAAAGCTCTACACACAGCTCTGATGCAGTGGATGATGGCACACTGAGCACTCTTACAAAAACTCTTTTAGTTATTGTATGGAAACTAAACTGTATTAATCTAGCCTGCCATGGTATCCCAGTTCCAGTTGGATTAAGGCATGTTATTTCATATCTTGTTCTTCCCAATAGTCATATCACTGAATGTGCTCTAAGTATCACGAGAAGGTGTAATTGAATCCAGTAGGAAAGCTCCTGTTCACTTGTGCATTGCAGTGACATTTAAGGTGATATTCCTGACCACGTGCAGAGGGATGGCATCTGCACTGCAGTGCTGCTAAGCCAGCCAGGGACACCGACCCCCAGATGGGGACTCCTGAGCTCACCACAGTGCTGTGTGTTTCAGGGCAATGGGGATGGGAGCAGAAGTGGAGCAGCTGAGAAGAAATTGAACTGAGAACAGCAGGTACATACCTGAGTTATGTTTTATATGCTCTGCAAAGCTGGATGGGAGAGACCATACAGAGGGTGAAAGTCTTGAGGGTTGCTGGGCATTGCAGGGGCTGTACGATGCAGTACAGAAATAATGTCCTGTGTCGGAAGAAGCTACTTTCCCTTCAGTATCAGCAAAACTACCCTAAATGTCATATCTTAGAGACTCTGTTTCTGACCTCCTTTTATAGTCACAGCACCCATCTAAAGGCTGGCTCTCCAAAAAGCCCTGCAAGCCACTCATTCAGTGGACCAGCTGAAGTTTGGTAGGGGGGCAGGGGTCCATGAACAGAGATCCAAGCTGTGAGGAGTCCCAAGGTCTCTGCTGCAACTCTGCTGTTCTTTGACCTGTGCAGACCTAAAAATCAAACCATGGCTTTTGTCAGCTGAGATGCAAATCCTCAACACCAGTGCTCATGAAAACTGCCGGTCTGGAAAGCGTTTCCACCATCTGGGTGGTACATACACAGCCCAGACTCTTTGCCTCTTCACTGCAGGGCAATGCTGACTACTAAAGAGCTGAAGATCAGCCTCAGCTTTGCAGAGCCCTGCTGGATCTGACAGGACTGCTTGCCCTGCACAGTCCCAGAGACAGCAAACCCGGCTTCAGCGACCCGGGGAGTGAACGGCAAGGTGCGTGTGCAGGCTAGCTTACCTCTGCTCGTTTGGACTCATGTCATGAAATATCCGTGTATGCGCTACCACACCTACTTGCAGTGGAGCTGAGCATCAGCCACCGGCGTCTGCTAGCAGTCAGCCCTCTCCAAAGGAAGCGTTGGATGAACCTTACTGTGTCGTTCCAAGGACACAGACTCCCCTTGCTTGCAGCCATCCCTGTGGGAATCAGGGAGATGGGCTTAGCCCTCCCTGCTGAAGCCTTTGGCTTGCCCAGGTCACCCCGTGGCCCACCCCAGAAGCAGCAGCAGCAGGCGCTGGCCCTGGAGGCAGGCAGTGCACCGAGACATCGCCTGCAGCGGGATGGTGCTGTTTGCTCTGACTCCATCACTGATGGACCTGCATTTTGGGAAAGGTGTAGGAGAACGCCAGGCCGCCCTGACCTGGTGGTAAGGAACTCGGTCACGACTGCATAGATATAAAACGGTTTTAACACCATTCAGCTCAACTGAGATATTTTTATTTCATGCTAGTGTGAGTGGGAAATGTTGAACTTTAATGTGCGTGCAGTGATTGACAGGCTCACGAGGTGATCCAAAGATATCCCACTATCTATCTGTCTACCTAAGACAGCTTTTAAAGCCGAGCTTACAGTAGTCAATCCTTCTTTAGAGACTTAATGAGTTTAACAATCATCCCAGTAGGCCAATGCTCACTTCACAGAAATAAACCCAGAGGACAGAGAGTGAATTCACGTAGGGTTCAGCCCCTCAGCCAGCCCCACTGAAGAAAAAAGACAATTTAAGGTATATCTGTTCTGCAGATAAATAGGAGACCCGAGGCACTTCTCTAATTAGGCATATGCCCTCCTCTGGAAGCAGTGGCTATTTTCATACCACAGCCCAATAAAGGAAATGTGAGAGGCATCTGTGCTTTGTTTATAGCTCCATTAGCCTTTCTTGAACTGTAAATTACTTGGCAGCGGCTGAGACAAAAGGGAAAGACAGGGCTGGATGCCAAAGAAAAAGTTTGAAGTTCACAGCTAATTCAAGTCTTTCAGATTTTACTGCCTAAAGTTATAGTCCCTTTGAATAATTACTCCGTAATTATAAAACTCATTAGTGGAAATAGACACATTTACTGCATGCTTAATTGTAGAACAGACTACTGTAAAATGCATTTTTTGTATATATGTCCTTTATAACATTTTGACTATGACCATTTTCCATGGCAGTCTTCACCCTTGACTCCTTCTTCATCAGGCAGTGAATAGAAAAGAGAACAGACAAATGGGTTTGGGGTCTGCCTAGCATGCTTGAAATTTTCAGTGAAGGGAGTTAGAAACAATTAATTGTACTTTTCTCCCATCCCCAGTGTTCTGGTTTAACCACAATGACAACACTAGGAGAACATAAAGGCGCAGCCTGCGAAGGCCAGCAGCAGGAAGCATAGAGCTGTAATGGCATCTGGAGCATTATCAGTAGCACAGTTGTGAGTAATTGCATTAATTGCCTTTAATTACACTCTGTGACCTGAAACAGTCTGCTTCCAAGAAACATGACACACAACCAATCGCTATGGATTTAGAAAGTGACTTGAACAAGTATATGGTTAGATCTTTCTAAGCAGAGCCACAGCTGGAATGACAGACGCGTTCAGGCTTATTTGTGTGCTTGTTTTACAGGTCACCCAGAACAGAAGTAGAGGACCAAGCAGCAGGCCCTTCTTCATATAGAAAACCCTATGCAAACCCCCAGAAAAAGGGGAAATCTGGAAATGGTGCTTTGCTTTCCTTTCCCTGGGACTAAACATCATCCCTGTCTTATGCCACTAGTGTCCCTACCTCTATAGAAAGATGTTAGAGACAGCAGGTTACACCACAGTTCCTGCTGGATGGTAACATCTTTGCCATGGGCACGATGAGAGTTATAAATTACCACAGCTTTCCACAAATCCTGAAAGGGATTTTGTCTCAAATGCAGCTCTGTCTCCTTTTTAGTTACAGTTCTGCAAACATGAATAAACCTTTACATGTATGCGTTTTTCTGGTGAAGCAATTCTGGTCAATGCTGGACAGAATTTACTGATGAAATCCAAAAATCAATGGAGGACCTGCATTAGAAAGGCATGGTCTCAGCTCTCCACCCAAACCTTGGTATGGACCTAAACTCCTGGTCCAGCACCCCGGCGGCAGAGCTGTGGTTTTAGATTTATCTAATGATGCTTTGCAGGTGCACATGTGCCTCCATGGCAGGCAGGCAGGCTCCAGAGATGGCTCTGCTGACAGAGCAGAGATGACTGTTTCTCTGTCACTCCCTGTGTCCTACAGTGGGATGGAGTTGGTGGTGTTGTTGTCATGCCGTCTTTACATCGCTCACCCGCAATTATGGGAGCTGTGCTCTTCTCCGTGACTCAGAATGTTTTATTCACGATCCATTTATGGTAAGACAAAGCACAGGGGACTCTGATGATACTGAAACTCCTTTGCATGCTAATGGCTAGGTTTTCAGCTGTGGGTCTCTAATTCTCATGCCTTATGCTGACATTAGTGTGTCTGAAGGGTAGTTGCATGCCAAACTTGCGGCATGTGCATTTACCTGCACGTGACCTGCACGCAGAGCGCTGTTGGCTGTGCAAATTTAATATGTGTGCCTCTGTATGCCAGGATAACTGTGTGTGTATGACTTCTTGAACACCTGCATGAAGATGGGAGAAAAATTATATGCTATGTCATCTGGCCCAGGCAGTCATTCTGCCTGACACCCTCCTGCTCACCCTTCCCACTGAGCTCCTTCAGAGGTTGTGGTGAGACCCTCAGGCTGACCCAACTTCCAGCTCAGCTGCATCTGGCAGTCTTAATCTCCTGAGCTGCACTATAAATGCTTGCATATCCAGGAAAATAAAGGGGGATCTCCATGATCTACTCATGCTGCTAAGTCCTCTGTAGCAGACATGGGTGGAAACCCACACAGCTAGACTGATGAAGAGGGAAAACTGACTCCCTCCTTGCTCCCTACTGTGGATGTCCATGCAGTCACAGGCTGTCCCTTCCCCTGCCCAAGGTGTCAGTAGGTCCTCAGTGACTCATTTTTGAGTTTATGATCTTCAGCCTTACCTGTATTAACACATTTTGAGGCATTCAAGAGGTAGATCCAGAAGGTCTTATTGTGATATTGTTGTTATAAGTCTACCTGCACAAGTCTTAGTTTTACTTTTTTTTTATTCTGTTAATTGTCTTAAAAATGTACTGTAGAAAGCATATTTGCATACTTACCTGTCAAGGAACCTGATGGCTATGTGCTATGGTCCACGAATGCAACAACCGACAGCTCTACCAGGGTCTGTATAATTCTTCTGACCTCCTGCTTTGCAAAAGGAAGGCGAATAAAAGAACTTCAAATTCCCCAAGCCAGCATTTACAAGTAACTGAGATTTTGGCTTTCCAATAGGTTTTAAAAACAACAAAATCACTCTGGAAACCAGCAATGAGTCTCTGACTCCCTCAGTGTCCTTCAAAATCCCAGCCTAAGGTCTTGCTTGTGTTCCCATTGAAGTAATTAAATCAATGAAATTCAAGGTAGGGCAGGAGAGGGTAGCATAGTCCAGACAACAAAACACAAGGTTAGGAACTAGAAATTACAACACCCAGTCCCATGCCTTCTTTTCTGTGGATTATGCTGAGTCTCTTACTTTTCTTGCCCTTTTCCTCATCTATTTTTAGACTCTGGGGTTTATTCACCTATTTAAAAAAGATTTGTTCACCTCTAAATCCACTACACAATCTTCAAGTCATTAATTTTCTTGGATAAAGACATCGCTGACAACCAGCTCTGCTTCTCATCTCACGCTGCAGCACAGCCACGCGCAGCCTGGAGTCCCCTCTCTGATCCCTGCCGGCTGCACAACTCACACTGGAGAGGGAAGACAGCACTCTGCAGAAGGGAGGAACATTCCAGAAGGGGTTTAGTTCTGCACTTGTGAGCCACGAGGATGCAGGATGCAAAGAGACTGCTGACGGAAGAAGCTGGTCAAGGTGCAAGCCCACATTACCCTCTGGGATTTAAGTCCACAGGAAGGAGGTCTCATGACTAATGTGCCACACTTTGGCACAAGGTGCGCCAACTTTGCTAACTGAAGGCATCTTGAGGCTTGCTTTCCCACCCACAATTTCTCCACTAAATCCTCCTATTCAAAGTGCTCAGGAATGAACAGCCCTGACTCCCGCCTTCTGTATATGTTCCCGGTACATAACTGCCCCAGCTGTGACACTCATCTTTGCTTGTCCAGTTTACAGTGCAGCAATGTATCAGCTGCCACTGTCCTCCACTGGTCCCCTTCTCTCCATCCATCTGTCCATCCATCCATGTATCCACCCATCCCTCCTTCCTTCCCTCCCTCCACTCACCCGTCCTGTTTGCACAGAGGCTTGGCAGCACTCTAGACCGTCCTGGTTATGGTTTCTTCTCCACAGGCTGCTCCAGACTGCCAACATATCCCTCTCCGCTGAGGCATCACAAGCTGCTTCACAGCCAACTGGAAGGGCTTGTAGGCCTTCTGGTGACTATGAAAGAGATCTTCCAGGATTGCGGTTTTGGGTATACAATTTCCCATTTCGACATTTGAAGTCAGTCTTGGTGAAAGAACCTGGAACCAGTTGAATACTTAGTGCAGCATCAGTATATTTGCAATCATCAGACTGTAAATTACACGAACACTTGCTCAACACCACCTTTGCCCTGTAAAGATATTCATAATGAGAGGTTTTTTAGCACTGCTAATGATGGCAGGCCTTGTGAAGAAAGCTGACTGTACCACTGCAGTAATTTAGCCCAAGGGAACCTGTAGAAACAAATTAAGCAACATATATCAGCGATTTGCCTTCTTTTTGATCCTATTCACCCCAGCCAAGAAGGTCATGCAAAATACTTTCATTTCATTAGAGGCAATTTAAGTCATTAATGTCCAGCTGACACTGTACTGTTAATTCTGCTCTGCAGAGGTAAGAAAATGGTCAGTGACCTGATATTTTTAAGCTGCATAAAACCAGCATGGTGCAATTACAATGCTACAGCCATGGTTATCTCCATCTCTAGGTATAAACAGGCTATTCCTTCAGACAAAAATTAGAAAAGATCAAATTTAAAAGCAAGGTCATAAGCAGAGCACTGGGAAGAACAGTAAAGGACTTTTCATTTTGAAATTCTTTTGATATTTTGTGATCATAGTGGAGCTTTTTTTAATTTAAAAAAAATGAAGAGCAAGTCAGGTGAGAAGCTTCTCTTTCTTAGATGAAATGTCAGAGATGTCAATGAGTGTAACAGAAGGTGATTATGCAGAGGAGGGGTTAGTACAGTGACTAGAGCTGGAAGTTTAGCGAAGATAATAGCAAAGAGGACCATGACCTAGCCCGTGAAGGAATTATAATTGTTTTTGAACAAAATACCTAAATAAAAAGATTAGGGTTTTGTTATCACCACATTAATTCAGCTTCCTTTTTCTTATGAATGAGTGAGATGACACGCAGTTTCTCTCACAGGAAGTTCATTTTATTGTTTTGATGATCATAAAGGTCTTGTGGAAGAATTAGAACAGTTGAGGAAAAGAAGGATCCATTGCCTAAAAATATAATTAATTACCCAGAGGGTGCGCTATCTAATTAGACATGATCCAGCTGATATCTCACAGCAGCTGTGCATAAAGACTTCCCCTTTCTAGAATCCTCACAATGTGACTAAAATGAAAGATGGTGTGATCCAGAGGCAGTTTTTAGGTTTGCTAAATTAAATAAAGCAAAGTAGTACCAGAACGATACATGGTGGATTTGTAGGACACACTCAGTTACAGGTGAAGCAAGAGAACAGTGCTGTACAACAGGGAGCTTGTGCTGAACGCTCTGCCAAAAGAAATCACAACTGACTTAATAAAAATATTGCCTCATGTATATGTGCACGTATGTGTGTTTATTATAGCCAGCCTTACTGTTTTCGGCCTAACACAAGGCAATAATGCTGAAGAGGTGCTTCTAAAATATTGATTTAATTTTTTAAATATCACTTGAAGCCTAATTGCACTATTCACTTGAGAACTTACAAACATGAGCAATAACTGATCTTTTTCAAGTCCTCAGGGATAACCATGAAAACTGGATCTGTATTAATTAAGTCACAGCAGAACCTTGTTATCTGCATTCAGGTGAGCGATTTGCAGCTGTGCCATCACTCCTTGCAAGGGGAAGCAAAGCATACGCTGAGACTGTATGGATCAGCGTTGCAGTAAGAATTACTGTGTTTTATAATTCATGGCAATATAACTTTTAGATAACAACACTGCTGAATGAAGCAGCAGTGGCTTACAAAGCAAGTCATGCCACCCTTAATGATGGCTGGTGCTGGAAATAATATACTGAGCACTTGCAGAGCAACAGTTACGGACTTCAGGACAAAACGAGCACATCTTGCGTTACATGTGTTTGGTTCCTTAATGTAGGATTTTAAAGGTTGCTAAGCCACTGTAAAGCACTCATCTTGATTTAAGCCTTGAATTGTTCAAAGTACCACACAAACACATTTGAATGTTTGGCTGGTGGCACTAAGGTAAATAGTCCCCGCAGCCTCACAGCTGCCCACATTGCACATTCGTTGTTTGTTTTCCAACAGCCCATTTTCTCCTTATTTGGTCCTTGAGCAACACTGTAAAAGGAATTATCACAGACTGATGCAACCCAGATCTTCTAACTCCTATCAAACTTCAGTGTATTTAGGTTTCACAAGCATGTTTTTGGGCAGGGAGGGGACAGGGAAGTGGGGGACGCTGTCACCGAAGTGGATGTTTTCTTGTCCCCCACCTGGCCTCCCCTTGCAGGTAAGCCTGAGTGGCAGTATTTTGAAGCCTTGATGATTCTAAAGCTCTCCAAAGAGCTTCAAACTAGATTTGAAGGGTGAAAGGGATAAAAACCAGGGTCAATAGAGATAAGCCAATGTTTGAGCGACAGTGTGCTAGCGAAGTCCTTCGGTCTGTCATCTCAGTGGAGGTAGAGGATGGAGATCCATGTGGCAGCAAAGACACAAGGGTTATTGATGTGCTAGAAACCACAGAAATGCCTGAGAATGGTGACATAGGAATTAGGGCTTCTCCTCCAAAAAAGGTGGTGGGATCAATAGCCCAGCTGAAGTGCACCTACACCAATGCACACAGCATGAGTAACAGACAGAAGGAGTTGGAAGCCACCGTGCAGCTGGAAATCTATGATATTATGGCAATCATGAAAACATGCTGGGATGACCCACACAACTGGAGTGCTGCAATGGATGGCTATAAACACTTCAGAAGGGATAGGCAGGGAAGGAGAGGCGGTGGGGTAGCTCTGTATGTTATGCAGTGGTTTCACTGTCTAGTCTTGATGGTGGTGACAATAGGGTTCAGTGTTTATGGGTAAGAATCAGGGGAAAGGCCAACAAGGTAGATAGCATGGTGGGAGTCTGTTATAGACCCCACAACCAGGATGAAGAGGCAGAAGAAATATTCTATAAGCAGCTGGGAGAAGTCTCATAATTGATAGCCCTTGTTTTCATGGGGGATTTCAACTTGCCAGATGCCTACTGGAAATACAGTACAGCAGAGAGGAAACAGTCCAATAGGTTCCTGGAGTGTGTGGAAGATAACTTCCTGACACGGTTGGTGAGGGGGCCAACTAAGAAAGGCACCGTGCTGGACATGCTGTTTGTGAACAGAGAAAGACTGGTGAGTGATGTGATGGTTAGAGGCTGTCTTGGGCCCAGTGATCATAAAAGGATCTCAGTTCTCTTAGAAGTAAGAAGGGGCATTAAGCAGAACTGCCACCTTGGACTTTCAGAGGGCAAACTTCAGCCTGTTGAGGAGCCTGGTTGACAGAGTCCCTTGGGAGGCTGTCCTGAAGGGCAAAGAAGTCCAGGAAGACTGCACATTCTTCAACAAGGTAACTTGGAAGGCACAGGAGCAGGGCGCCCTATGTGCTGAAAGATGAGCCAGTGGGGAAGAAGACCAGCGTAGCCGAACAGAGAGCTTTGGCTGGAACTCAGGAAAAAGAGCATTCTTCTGGAGAAACTGGCTGTTCATAGCTTGGATGGGTATACTCTTTGCTGGGTAAAAAACTGGGTGGATGGCCATGCCCGAAGAGTGCTGGTGAGTGGAGTTAAATCGAGTTGGTGGCCGGTAACAAGCGATGCTCCCCAGGGCTCAGTATTGGGGCCAGTTTAGTTTAAAATCTTAATCAACGACGTGGATGAGGGGATTGAGTGCACCCCCAGTAAGTTTGCAGACAACACCAAGTTGGGTGGGAGTGTTGATCTGCTTGAGGGTAGAAAGTGTCTACAGAGGGATCTGGACAGGCTGGATTGATGGGCCAAGGCCAATGGAGTGAGGTTCCACAAGGCCAAGTGCCAGGTCCTGCACCTGGGTCACAACAACCCAACAACAAGTGTTGTATACACTACAGGCCTGGGGAAGAGTGGCTGGAAAGCTGCCCGGCAGAAAAGGACTGGGGGGTGTTGGCTGACAGCCAGCTAAAGATGAGCCAGCAGTGTGCCCAGGTGGCCAAGAAAGCCAGTAGCACCCTGGCCTGTATCAGGAACACTGTGGTGAGCAGGTGAGCAGGACTAGGGAAGTGATCGTCTCCCTGTACTCAGCACTGGTGAGGCCACACCTTGAATACTGGGTTCAGTTTTGGACTTCTCACTACAAGAAAGACACAGAGGTGCTAGAGTGTGTCCAGAGAAGGGTAACAAAGCTGGTGAAGGGTCTGGAGCACAAGTCTTATGAGGAGCAGCTGAGGGAACTGGGGTTGTTGATCCTGGAGAAAAGGAGGTTGAGGGGGGACCTTATTGCTCTCTAAAATGAATGTAAGTAATGGGATCCCATGTGACACAGCTTAGATACATCAGTCAGACAGTCAAAGAAAATGCTGTTGTTTAAGAACAGCTAACAGGTATAGTAACTGGCAGCCATCTTGTCGTTTAAAAGGCAATCCTTTGCGACATGATGTAGTGGAGGTCGCCTTCCCCAGTGGATGGGGAGGCTGTTTCTGCTCACCCATGGGCAGCTGGGCACATGCTGGACACCAAGCCTCCCACCACCACTGTCCCTGGCTGCTTGAAAAATCCACAGATAAGCTCCCGTTCTCAAGGCTTTACACTTTTGCCAAGTGAATATGACATGCTAGCAAATTAGAGCACCAATATCTTTCTTACCCTCACTTTGTAAAGGTATAAATGTCAGGCAAGCTCTGAGATAGTGGAGCAAATAAACTGTGAGCAGGCAAAACAGAGCAAAGCCTGTGCACATCCTCACACCAGAAATGTTGTTAGAGGCAAACACAAAGCAATCACATGTTAAAAGATGGCACCTGACTCCCAAACAAAGGCACATATGCAAATAGATATAACACAGAGAGGGATAACCAACATTGTTTTTCACTCAGGAAGGAAAAGGGGTTTCTCTTTGGAAGGTCAACAGGCTCTTAACCACCTGCCACACAGGTTTTGTATAGCAATTCGAGAAAAGATGCATGAAAAACAACAGGAGACAAACATGTTTTGTTTTCTCCTTTACTCTTCTAAAGCTACCCACACGCTTTATAATTACAAAAACAGTGACAGAAACGTCAACCATTTTGTTCCCTTCCATCATGTCCAATTATAGGGGAGTATGAACTTGAATCAAGATATTATATCTCCACATATCTGTGAGTATTTAAGTGCCCTATGCAACATAAAAGAGCCTCAGGAGAGAATGGAAGAGCTGCAGACCAGCCAACCGATGGACCTGTTCCTGGGGAGCTGCCTGGCGCTGGAGCCCAGGGCTCCTGCACCACCAAAATATTTGGCTAATGTGATAGAGATTAGCAATTTTGTGTTGAAAGACTGTGTGTTTCATGAAATAAACTTCAAAAAGGAAAATAACCAAACCCAAATCCATATGCAAGCTTGTAAAATACAAAAAATCAGGACAATTCCTCTTTGGAGGAGGTCACCTCTCTCCCCTTTTAGTGCATACTCATAGGCAAGTGCTCACACATATGCACGTGATATTTACAGGGCAGAATCACTGTTTCTTTTTTCTTAGAGGATAATAATATTTAGATTTACTGTCAAATCTTTGTAACCATAGTTTGGTTTAGCTCCTTTACGTGGCCTTGCAAAAAAATTGACAAAGTTCTTGCAACTCAGTATCATAAATTCTCAATGCATCAAAATATCACTCAGATCATTAATGATATAATATTTACCACTTGCTTTGAAGTAAGAGAGAACTTGTGCAGACCTGTAAATAAATCCCATTAATATTTATTAAGAAACTGTTTATGAGCATGCACTGGGTCCCACAAGACACACAAGACTTAAAGTTACCACTGATATTCTGCTCCCACGAAGGCTCCGCTAAACCACTTCCTTCTACTCACCTGATCCGATCGATGCAGCAAACGCTGTAGTAGGAGCTGCAGGGCATTGGCATTAAACACTACTGGTTAATGGTATTAGGTCTTTGTCCAGTTTTTGTCCACGATGCTCAAGAAAGAGAAAAAAAGAGCTCCTTGCAGCAGTAGGAGGTCAAGCGTCTGGTTTGATATGAAAAGTGAGACATTCCAGTCCAATTGCCCAGTCTTCTGCATAATGCTATGGGACTAAACGTTACTACAAAATTGTCAGCATTATTCTCCAAGCTATTTATTTAGTTCTTCTAGGAGGTCAAGAGCTTTTTCTGAATGTCTGGAAAAAGGGCAAATTAAAAAAAAAAATGTAGCAGGAGATCCACTGAATTTAGTAACACAGATATAAGTTCTCACATCAGTTACTTGGTCTTCTGATCCATAATCTAATTTTAGCTGCACAAAGAGAACATCAGGGAAAAAGCTCCTCAGAGCTGTACTGTGTTAAACATTATGATTACAGGCAAATTAACGCACTTTACACATATTTGTTAACTGCAGCCTTTGCACAACTGACACTTTCAATGCACAGAAAGAGCAGCCCTGAAAGTTGAAAAGCAGCTTCATCATAAATTGTTGATTTACATTTTTCTTTGTCAAGTCCTTTTAGCAAGCTCTAATTTAGGACTCAGGCTTTATAAAAGAGAAAGCAGAGGGAAGACGACAAACAATTGAGAGCAGCAGCAACCATGTTTACTCCCTTCACTGGCAAACAGCCTTTACCTGGCTCCAGCAAGGGTAGGGGTGCATTTGCTTTCATCTCCTCCTATTTCTGGTTTTAAACTGCCAATTTGTCATCATCAGACTAAATTGCAGCCGCATTTTATAAACCCAGGACCATTTAGTTGAACCCTTAGAAAGCTGAGATCCTATCTGGTGTGCTTTCCTTTAGACAGAGTGGTAGGGGAGCCCAGGGCACCAGCTCTTAATAAATTATGGCCAATAAAACTCAAAGGCTGAATTTCTTGTATCTGAAGTACTCTGTGATAGCTGGCTGGGTGGTCTGTGCTCCTCTTCTGCAGCACATGCAAGGAGCTTTAGTCCTCACTAAAAAAGCAAGCGTACTTCCAAGCTGGCCATGTGTGATGTAGCAGCCCCCATTAACTTTCACTAGCCTTGAGATACACCAGCTTTGCCTTGCTGCATTTCAAAGGGGAGGCAGCTAATTGCCTCCACTATTCCCTGGCTGTCAACTTTGATTTTGCAGGCGAAAATCCCAGTGTTCAGACTATGTAGTCAGCGCTTACAGTGCTGCTGACAGATTTTGCAAGCAGCTTTTTGAAAGAAGTTCCCCTTCCCCGCTACATGCAGGCCTATTATGCACACATACAGAAAAGGTTCAGCCAAGTTTAGCTTGCGCATTTAACTGTTCTAGTAAGGAGAATACAGATTACCTGATTTTCTTGCGGAGCACATTGTCTGTGCAAGCAGATGTACAGGGTACTAATCCTCATATTACAAAAAAGCACCTGATCTGACCATATCAGCGCTCTGGTAATGCAGTAATTCAAGCAGACGACAAACTCGTCTCTAAAAGGTTTGATTAATTGGCGCACTGCTATTTTGTGCAAGTCCATGAATCGTGGGTATGATTACCTATTTGTATAACTATGTAGTTAATCATCCCAAAGCATTCAATGTAGAAGCTTGCTTTTTATCTGGAAAAGGCTATTGCTGTCTTTATTTCATTGAACATGGAGCACAAAGACACAATAGCTTGTTAGATTGGTCTATGGAGACAAGGCGTGCAGGTCGGTTTGATACTAGGCCCTGTGACAAGCTGTGACTACAGCTAATAAAGTAGTCCTGGCTCTCCACTCTGCTGTAAATTATATGGGCAAATCTTTAGCCTGCAAAAATACTATTATACAAATGCGGGTTGGCTGAATAGCCAGGCAGTCTTACAAAAATATGTGCATCAAATAGATGAATGAAGGCATAGCAGGATCTTTTTCTCCAAGATAATGCTTTTAGCATCTGATAATCCTGTTTCGCCAAGGGTACTAGGATGGATTAAATATGGAAATAGATGAACCTGAATTATTCTGTGACCCTATCATAACAAATCAGCAGGGTTCTCAAGGGTGAGCTATGCAAGCAGAGTTTACCTTCACATTCATATAACATGAATTAACTTTTTCCTATTCATCACTAGACAAGCGCTATTGGATTTTGATTTGTGTGAAAGATGATGCTTTATTTACCAGTCAAAAGTAATAACTTTTCCTTCTGTTATGAGACAACAGCTCCTAAGCACCCTCCCAGCCCCCAAGTATTCGCAGCTTAGGAACTCCCTGAGGTGAATCCATTCTCTGTGCATTTAAGCGACCTTCAATAAATTTGTTTTCATGAACTTGCCTAGTCATCCTTCGGGCTGATGAAAACGTTCAACACCTGACCCAGCATCCCACAGCAAGGAGCTCCCCAGTGTAGCTACATAGCAGCTGAAAAAAAGCCCCTTTTCTTTGCTCCGAACATGCCTCCAGCAAGATTCAGCTGATGCCTCCTCCCACTTGTGGGCCACCAGTTGCAGTCCACCCTTTCCATGCCACTCATGGTTTCATAGCCATCTGTCATACCTCCTCATATCAGCCTCTTCTCCAGTCTGAAGAGTCCTGACCTAGTCTTTCCAGAGGTGGAAGTCAGCCACAACTTTGGTCATCCCTGTTGCCCTTCTCTGAGTCTTTTTCAGATCTGTTGCAAGCTCCTTAAGACTGGGTAACCAAACTGCACTAACTACTCGAGATGCAGATGCTGCTTAGATGAACACCGTGCATAATGATGAGATCTGGTTTGTTCTTTCGTCATGATCCCTACTGTGATTTGCTTTTTTGACCACCAAAGCAAATGAATTTTATTGCTCCGTTATTTAGTTTGTTTCAGTGCTGATGCTAACAGTCATTAGAAGATCAAAAGGTAGACAGATGACAAACACATGTTCCTCAATAGCCTGGAGAATAGGCTTACAGCCATTTACTGTCTGTACTCACTGCTAATTGCATATTTAATTTCAGTTAAAATATAAAACCAGACACTTATTCTTGAAACAATCCAATGCCAATGGGATTATTAAAACATATCGGCCACTTTGGGAGCTTGCAGTGACTCTGTATGAGCTACAAGACTTGAGATGTAAAAGTACATCCAGTATGCTTTATTGCTGACAACTTCTCACACTTTCTATTTTTTAATGTTGTAATCAGAGGAAGAGAAGAGGTGAATTTTATGGGGTAGCAGATGCACGACACAGTGGAAAAGGAGTTCACTCAGATTTTGGGTCAAGCATTTTAATGAACATGGGCAAATTTTCCCATTACTGTAGGGAAATAAATGGTGATTTACTATCACGAAATCAACCCTCAAAAACCTTTTGCAAGACCACTCTGGTCAGACCACTGACAGGTTGACAAGTAGAGCACTCGAGAGAGATGAAAGGGCCAAACTCGGACTGGCATCAGTGCTCTCTCCCGCAGCGCCTTCTCTTCAGGCTCAATCTGCACCGGGGCAGGCAGGGCGTGGAAGCTTGGGAATAACCAATCCATTCAGGTATCACCCAGCAACATAATGCACTGTCGTCCTGGGTTTGAATGCAAGCTGAGAGATGTGTTTCATGTTTTTTGCTGAGTTACTAGAAAAGCAAAGCCGGAGGACTTAGACAATTGGCTAATAACAGGCTTTTGTGCTCCAAGGTAAGATCTGTTCTGGCTGTTTCATCCACGTGGTACCGGACATATCTAAAATACACCCCAGCTCATGCCCTCCAGTTCTTCCTTGCAAATTGTACAAGTTTTATTTTTAAATGTTTATGAGTTTCAGAAATACGACAACTACTCAGGGAATGGGAAGCGGTTTGGTCAGACAATAGTTTTGCTAATGGGGGTGGCGCTTCTTCACCTGTGCGAACTGCACGGGAACAAGAAAACAGAATATATCTGCATAGATCGTGTGGCGCTAATGAGCAAGGACTGCATGCATCATGTAAATCAAGCAGAGGAGTTTTTTAAAGCTCTCTTCCTTTTAATCTGAATGCTATGAGGGAGCAATGGCTCTCTGGAAACCCTTCGAGCTCCTATCTGTCTACAGCTTATTATTCAGTCTTAATGTGTTCCCATTCCCATGGCTTGGTCTGGCTCATGTACGCTTATTTGAAGGTGAAGCTGGTCAGGTATGTCTCTCAGGCCATGTTGACTGGGCTGAATCTGTGTGATCAACTGGGCAGTGTATTTACATCTGCATCTCCCCGAGAAACAAACCATCTGGAGCATCTACCGTTGCATTTGATGAAGCAGCAAACCCCGTTCCTTCCTATCTGAGACCTGCTGAGGCAGCGATTCCCCTCTCAGGTGAACAAAGCCCCCCTCTTCTTAGGTTTTCCCACTTTGTCATTCAGTGTCCCCAAAATGCATTTCTTTTTCCACATCGCAGGCCCCCCCCCAGCCCCAGGCCACGCCGTTTCGGAGCCATCCTATGAAATGGATCCCCTCCTTTGGGTCCCTTCCAGCTGATCAGCTCCTTCCACAGTCTGTGCCACCCCCGCCGCCCTCCTCTCCACCAGCACAGGAGCCAAATTCTCCCTGTCTCCCAAGAGCTGCAGATTTTATTCCAGCTGCCCTCCTTTCTGGGCGGGTTTGCTAGCTATTAATGACTATACGAAAATCGGATATCACTTCCACCATTTTAAAGGAGAGATGGAACCTTTGTTGATCGATACTGATCCAGATTAAAGCTTACATTTACTCTTTAGTAGTGTAAAATAATTTCCACTCTGTTCACACTGAAACACAGACAAATGTAAAAAGCTGAAATGGGCGAGGTCCTCACCTCTAAGCACCGAGGAATAAAGTTTCCTGAAATGACTGGCTTTTTTTGGCATGTGGTATCTCTGCAGCAAAAATCAGTACGTTTTCCTCTCTTTACTTTAATTCAATAATTAGCTTTTTCAAGGCCTTAAAAAAATGGCTTAAAAGTCAGGAAGACTTCCCTTTTCTGCTCATCTACGAACAGAAAGTATATGCACATTTTTGGGGTCTTTTGGTCCTAAAAAAATGAGACACTGATAATTATAAAAAAATAATTCTACTCAAATCCTTAACTCTAGATAAAACTTTTTTCATTTTGCAAATGACTTTCCATAGATCTCAGCATTAATACAGATTTTCTTTGGGATCCAGCATATTTAGCTCCATTTTATTTACAACAGTTTTTTTTATTAGCCATAGTGCTGATTTTATATGTGTTAACTTGCTTTTATCATCTTCAGGCAATAGCATGGAAAAAAATAATAAAAAAAATTTCATAAATAAGAAATGCCTTTTGGTGTTTCCTCACAAAATAAAAGGTGAAATAACCATCTACACGAATGTCTGTTGAAACAGGTACTTATGTTGCAGCTTAGGGAAAAAAAGAGGATATATGGCCTTTGGAAAGAAGGGCAGGCCACTCAGGAGGACTACAAAGAGGTAGTGAAGCTATGTAGGGAAAAAATTAGGAAGGCCAAAGCCCAGCTAGAACTAAACCTGGCTTCTGTTGTCAAGAACAACAAAAAAAGTTTCTATAAATATATTGGCAATAAAAAGAGGACTAAGGATAATCTCTGTCCTCTAGTAGACCAGGCTGGTAACGTATTGACTAAGGACAAGGATAAGGCTGAGGTACTTAATGCCGTCTTTGCCTCAGTCTTCAGCAGTAGGACCAGTTGTTCCTTGAGTTCCCTAACCCCTGAGCTAGAATACAGGGATGGGGAGCAGAATGAAGCCCCTGTAATCCAAAGGGAAATGGTGAGGGACCTGCTTCAGCACCTGGAGGTGCACAAATCTATGGGGCCGGATGGGATCCATCCAAGGGTACTGAAGGAGCTGGCGGAAGTGCTCACCAGGCCACTCTGCATCATTTATGAACAGTCCTGGATAACCGGGGAGGTCCCAGCCGACTGGAGGTTGGCAAATGTGACACCCATCCATAAGAAGGGCCGGAAGGAGGATCCAGGGAACTACAGGCCAGTCAGTCTGACATCGGTGCCTGGGAAGGTCATGGAACAGATCATCCTCAGTGCCATCACACGGCACATGCAGGAGAACAAGGTGATCAGGCCCAGTCAGCATGGGTTTGTGAAAGGCAGGTCATGCCTGTCAAACCTGATCTCCTTCTATGATGAGGTGACCCGCTTAGTGGATGAAGGAAAAGCTGTGGATGTTGTCTACCTGGACTTTTGCAAGGCTTTTGACACCGTTTCCCATAGCATTCTACTGGAGAAACTGGCTGCTCGTGGCCTGGACAGGTGTACCCTTCGCTGGGTAAAAAACTGGTTGGATGGCCGTACCCAGAGAGTGGTGATAAATGGAGTTAAATCCAGTTGGTGTCCAGTGACAAGTGGTGTCCCCCAGGGATCAGTGCTGGGACCGGTTCTCTTTAATATCTTTATTAATGATCTGGATGAGGGGATTGAGTGCACCCTCAGTAAGTTCGCAGACGACACTAAACTGGGGGGGCGTGTTGATCTGCTTGAGGGTAGATTGGCTCTGCAGAGAGATCTGGACAGGCTGGACAGATGGGCTGAGGCCAATGGTATGAGGTTCAACAAGGCCAAGTGTCGGGTCCTGCACTTGGGTCACAACAACCCCATGCAGTGCTACAGACTGGGGGCGGAGTGGCTCGAAAGCTGCCTGGCAGAGAAGGATCTGGGGGTGTTGGTGGACAGCCGGCTGAGTATGAGCCAGCAGTGTGCCCAGGCAGCCAAGAGGGCCAACAACATCCTGGCCTGCATCAGGAATAGTGTAGTGAGCCGGAGTAGGGAAGTAATCATCCCCCTGTACTCGGCACTGGTGAGGCCTCACCTCGAGTACTGTGTTCAGTTTTGGGCCCCTCACTACAAGAAGGACATTGAGGTGCTGGAGCGTGTCCAGAGAAGGGCTACCAGGCTGGTGAGGGGTCTGGAGGACAAGCCTTATGAGGAACGACTGAGGGAGCTGGGGTTGTTTAGCCTGGAGAAGAGGAGGCTGAGGGGTGACCTTATCACCCTCTACAACTACCTGAAGGGAGGTTTTAGAGAGATGGGGGCTGACCTCTTCTCCCACGTGGCAAGTGACAGGACAAGAGGAAACGGGTTCAAGTTATGTCAGGGCAGGTTTAGATTGGATATTAGGAAGCATTTTTTCACTCAAAGGGTTATTAAACATTGGAATGGGCTGCCCAGAGAGGTGGTGGATTCACCATCCCTGGAGGTGTTTAAGAAAAGAGTAGATGAGATGCTTAGGGACATGGTTTAGAAGTGGGTGTTTTTAAATCAGGGTAGGTTAACGGTTGGACTTGATGATCTTAATGGTCCCTTCCAACCTCACTTATTCTATGATTCTATGATTCTATGATTCTATGATTCTATTTACCCAGGTGTATAGCTTACCCTCCGTTTAGCAAAGACATACCAAGGCCAACGTGGTATTCCACTTAGTTGCTAAACCAGGTCTTAATGGTTATCTGTAAGGATTAACCTGTCTTTAGACAACAAAAAACTACAATGCAAAAAGAGAAAGCAAGACTAAAATTCATTATCTAAATTGCTGTATCATACTTGAAGATTTAAACCTGATTAAGACCAGTTATTTAAGTTACTTTGCTTTCAATCAATACATTTACAATGCAATTATTCTTTCCTCATAAGTTTCACAGTTGCTGGGAGGGAAAAAAAAAAAAAAAAAGAATAATGCCAGAAACTGCAGCTGGGGCACTAAGGAGCAAGAAACTGGACCAAAAATTTGGAAGTCCTATTTATCAGTTCCACTGTGCCTATGCCTACAAACTGCTTATTTCCATAAAATCCATTTCAAATTGACCTTCCAAAAGAATAGCTGCATTTTAATTGACCTCTTTTATCAAATTAAAAATATATGAAACCTTTTTCTTTCTTTTTTTTCTCCCCTCCTCTCAAATCCAGTGGCTTAATACACAATTACTTTCTGGAATCAGAACAATTTACAAAACGCCTGTCTCACCTAATGTTCCATACAACTCTTTAAATTACCAGCATCACAGCTGGCTGTGTTCTCACATACCATCAGACCACTATATTAAGGGTTAGGACAGAGGCAACCCACATTTGCAATAACGCAGTTATTGCAGTGGCAGGATGAAGTCGGACTGCTGATTCTTCTACTGGAGTAGTTTAGGAAAAAAAAGGAGAGAGAAGAGAGAAAATTTTGCAGTGAGGAAAATTCATTCTGTGTACTGAGCAACCCATACTCTCCTGTTGGCAAGTCAGTACCTGTGGGGTGGGAAGAGGAGCAGGGGAGACATTTTAAGCTGCAGGCAGACGTCATTCGTGGGTTTCTGCAGGGAGGCACTGACAGAGAGGCCTCCTTGGCACTGCTCATCCTTCATGGCATCTTCTTCTGCAACCCTGGCAGCCTGCACCCGGCTCCTTGACTTCAAGTAAGAGGGCACGAAGAGTGCGGGAGCAGCACACTTGGGCTGTGGTTGCTGGTGACTCGGTAGGAGAGGTGAGAACAAGAGGCCAGTCCTGGAAAACAACACTTCTGGCCCCGCTAGCAAGAAAAAGCACTATGAGCTCTCCCAGCTGCTGCCATGCAGAAAGGCTTTAGCTTCTAACATGTCACATTTCATCGCAGGATGCTGCAAAGCCCAGCCTTGCCGGCCACGCTCCTGGGTGCAGAGAGCTCTTGGTGCAGGGTCTGCCTGCGTCCCCCTCTGAGGAGCAGGTCCCCAAACCCCACAGGAGGCACCAGGGAGATGACGGAGGGAACTCACCTGTTGGCTGGCATGTTCTGGAGCCAGGCTCGAGGCAGCGGCTAGTCTGCTCCACCAGCAGCTGCAGGCAAGCTCAGCTTGCATCAGTGGTGGGCGCTCCTCATCGTGCCCACACGAGCCACAGGCAATGCTGAGAGAGGGCCCAGGGGAGCAATGGGACAGAATGACATTCAGAGGTCTGGTCCCCGCTTTCTGCCTCCCTCCTTCTTACACCCATGGCAAGAGTCAGCAGCACGGGCTCATGCAGGCTACAGAGTTGGGTGATACGCTTCAGTGCTTGAGGCAAGTTGGGGCTGGAGAGCCCTGCTGAAGGAAAGAGGTAGCCGAGAGCCTGCTGTGTCCCTGGCCGCAGGAATACATCACAGCGTGCTGTGGTATGCAAGGGTCCCACAGTAACCAGGTGGAAACGTTACACAGCCTGGGTATAACACCCAAACCATATTGCAAAACTCCGTTTAAAAGCCTCCTACGTGTAAAGTCTTGAAGGCAGCAATGAAACCATAAACCAAGAATACAGGTACCAGAGCTTTATTAGATGTTTCACTGGATACAAAGAAACTGGATTTTATATTACTCTTTTTTTACATTAAATACACATTCTTGTCATAAAAATTCACATTTGCTATACAGAACTGTAGGCATTTTTTACACAACATTTATTAAAGTACCACTGAATAGATCCTAAAAAGAGAAGGTGCAGCTCTGTGAACCTTTGTGGGCACAACACACAGGGAGCTCCGTGTCCTCAGTGTTACACAATTGTCCTTCCCACCAAAACAGAGAAAATTCATTCAAATGCATTAATGCTCATTGGGAATAATAAGGCTTCTGTACAGAGACCCTGAACGGTGTCAGGAGGCAGTGTGGCAATAACATCCTAATCATCATCTACATGATCCTAAAGCTACTGATGACTGAGGCAGTCAAAAATTTAACAACTGTCCTGGCAAGCCCAGATATTTCTTCTTTTTAAAATTGTATTTTTAATCATATATTTTTATCTTCATTAATAATAATTACTCGTAAACCCAGGATTCTGCTTTAAGGATCCCAGCTTCATAGCAAAACTGATTTCAGGTACTCAAGGAATCTCTCCTGATCAAATTGACTTTTGTAGGACCCAGACCTGAGTGAAGAGACTAGTACGTGTCATCTCACTGCAGAACAAAAAGCCCAAGCATACCTCCATCTTAGCAGATACTCACTGGCATATCATGCAATCTGTTTTTAATTTGGAGGGAGAATGTTTACAACTGAATTCTCATCAGCCCAGGTGAGATGCATCTAAGAGGACATGTGTACATAACTTGGAGTGTGGAGCTAAACCATCCTAGGACATCAGATGTGGGACATCGCCATCTTTCAGCCCCGTACTTAACATCTTATGAGAACCTGTGGATTGCTATGGTATACTGAGGATGACAAACCTATAATACTCACTTCAAGCAGTGTTGCTCAGAGCTGGCAGTTAAAGGGATGCGTATGCAGAAGTTGAGATAAGGAGCACTGAGTAGAGGCAAAGAAGAGTGGGAAGATGCTGCATTTTAACTAGACAAAGATAACAGAAGAGGGTCTGAAATCGGACCTCTGCCTTCACTCAGTCACTGTTCAGGTGGATCTGATTGAAGCTGACCTCATACCAAACGTACCATAGGGCAGGCACACTCTGCCTACTCCTGTCCAACTGGCCAGGCACAAAGGTGGACCTTCTCTGTGTTCAGTATGTCTTTCAGAATTACCCTTAGGATCAGGCAGAGGCATCTCAGGCAGAAACCTGGCTGTGGGAATGGCAGAGGGGTCATACCTGTGGGCAATGTAGAGATTCCCAAGTAGAGCACTAGGTCCTGTGAGCCACTGGGAAATTATTATAGCTTTTTTAATTACAGTTGCCATGGCTCCTGAAAGCAGAATGCTGTATGTGGGCAGGCCAGGCCAGGCTGCTCAGCCTCTGATATTAATCATTTTTACATCAGGATTTTTACAGTCCAACCCAGACTGGAGCAGAGTTCAGAGCTCTTCCTGCAAATTTACAGCTATGTTCCAGCATGGGACATTAGCAGTACTTCATAGCATCCAGGCACTTCCCCAAAGCCAGGGTATTGCCACCCTGCTACCATGATTGTATCCCACAAGACAAATTTTAGGCCATTCAATCACATGATCAGAATTCCAGCTGGCATCAGCAGGAGCTGTGTGTGCACAGAAGTGATTTGATCTGTATCACACTGGAAATCATGCCTGTACCACCTCGTACAATCAAGGTAGTCGATCAGGCAAACATCCTATCCTTTATTTACCAATATGTAAGTGAGCTCCAAGTAACTCCAAGTCCAACTCCTTAGTACAAAAAGTGAGGGAGTCAGCCCTACGGACAATCCTCGGTAATGTTTGAAATCAGAACTGATAATTATGGGATTTAAACACTACTATTCAAATGCATTAAGGCAGGTTACATAACTGCCCTTTTCCTTTAGGATTAATTATTATTTCCTCATACACTGTAGACGATCCATACTCCCATACACACACATACCTACAAAACAACAGCACAGTAAAAACTAAATAGATCACTGAACTCCAACATACTTGTAATCAATACATTGCACATACTATACAGCATATTTTAACCTCATCATTGGGTAAACATATACAATTCAGAACAACGTTGACTGTATGTAACACAGAAGCTACCACTGAGATATGGCAAGTACATCATATACACTATTAGCTTTTACTTCACTGAAATGGAGTTTAGAAGTTTAAAATGGTGTTAACTGAACTCTTGAAATCACCAAATAGCTTACTCAGTTGCTAATACCTAGTGCTCCCCATACTATATTCAGGATAAACAGCAGTGGAGCTGTGTTTTCAGAGCACTCCACTTTTTTGGTATTGTGGATTTCAGCTCCACGATTTTAAGTTTCCTTTGCAATACACCATATACTTACTACACACTGACTATCTGCTCTCCCTCATCCCAGGGTGAAGGTTTAGTAACCACTTTGAAGTTAGTAGAAATGGTCTAGATTTGTATCAGTGTGATAGAAAGACTTAGCCCATCATACATGATCATGCACTCCCTCTCATGCATGTATGCATATATATACACACACACACACACACACGTGTATGTTTAAAACAACGGCTTGAAATGGCAGAACCTACAAAACCAGTAATGTAACCAATACCAAATTAATGTAAAAAACCCACTGATTTTAAAACTAGGCTCCCGTGGTCTGATTCTGATGTCACCCCTCTCCACACAAGGCAGGAATCAGACCCCGGGACTAGCTGCTCTTTGGTCCAAATCGCTGCAGGCTGGATCAGTACCAAACAAAGACACCTCAGCCTGTGTAATTTGAAAAATGGAGCCAGGTAGGTTTACACCAGCTGAGACACTGCATGTGTTGTGCAGCGCAGTTGCAATTTTTCAAGTATGACTGAAAAGAAAGGATCAAGTAATCACGTGAAAAAGCCAGAAAACAACACTACTTGATGTGTACACAATGAACATAGCAAGGGGGAGAATGAGCACAGGAAGAAAAAAAATGTTTTGGCAGAGAATGACATGACAGTTTGAGTAAATAGATGCTTATGACGATCAATAGTGCAGACACGTATTTTCCCTCCAATGGGCTGATTACAATCACCTAATTTCCCATGTAAGATTCCTCATAATACATGTGTAGAAACCTCCCAAACAAATCAGGTCAGAACAACTCATCTGACCCAACCTCGCAAGCACATTTCTGGTTGAAATCAAAGAGAGTTTTAGCTGCATGTGGGTGACAAAACTGGCCTCTTAAATGGTCCAGTTGTGCTGCATAGACTCTTCTGGCTTATTCGTTTCTGGCGAGATCTCCCAAACAATATCAACAGGGAGTGAATCCCTATCAGGACTTAGAGTTTTGGGGTCTCGCAGATGAAATCACCAGAAAAGCATGTATAATATCCCCCGTCACACACTTTTTTGTTTTAGTAATTAAGGCAAGTTCGTTACCTGTCCCTAACATAAAGTGCTGTGCTTCTCCAACAGAAAGGAGATCGACAGCTAAATGAAAACATAATTTTTCTGACCAAAATTTAGTATTTTGCTAATATTTTTTTTTCCCCATTAATGGAGAAACTATATGATTTGTCTATTATCCTTCTGGTCAGAGGATTTTTTTTTTTGCTTTGCTTTTATTTTCCAGCACCCAAATGATAATTAGAATAAAACTGACGCTAAGCGAACATTTCGTAACATCGCTAACAAGCTCAAGATAGCTCTATATTTATTCATATACACAAGCACACACACACATTTTTCTTAAATACAGCAGAACACTTGCTTTGAGTACACACCTGTGTGTAAGCAAAAAGCTTGGTGTATCTGGTGTGTGTTTGAGCGGTGGGTCCCAAGAGGAACTCAGTGTTGTTGATGCTCTCAAATTCAACAGAATTTCAATCAGAATGCAAAACAAGGAAAACCTAGTTTTTGCTCCATGCAAGGATTCAGATTACTTTACTATATTAAAAGCATAGGTTAACTCTTTTGACTATACTTAAGCAGCTGAAGGATGACAGAAAAGTCTGGAAGCAAACAAATCCTGCTAAACAGAAAAAATGAAAAGAGCATTTCACACCACATTGCCAATAAATAAGCAAACATTTTCATGTTTCTATGTGGGACACCCACATAGGGTGGGTTCAAAAAAACCATATGCTCATGTTTCATTTTATGTGTCTGTTACACAAATTTTGCTCGGAGAGCCTGTGGAAACTGGAAACAAAGTGCATCAACCCACCCCCTATCTTCATTAGTTGTGGGTAAAAGGACTAGAGTACTACCCCTTGCTCAATGCAAAGATGGGCTGTGACTCTTGGTAAATTTTTGAGATAGCTGGGTAAAGTTTTAACCCTGTAAAAAACCTAACTGGCTTAGATTTCACTGGGGATGAATCTTACAGTCCTAACCTATACAGAAAAAAATGCAACTGAAGGAGGCATCATAACTTTGGAACGGTTTTTTTTCAACCAAATTTATAATACCCCTGTCCACGGATGTGTGCATGGATGTCTTTGTGTCATATATATACACTTAAATGTGTCATTATGATACGCAAACACTTAAATGTTTCTTCATAGTACACACACACACACGTGCACACTTTTTCCAAGGCACCCTCTCAGTACATAATAGCAGCAACTGTTCATTTTATTCCACTTCTTTCTAAACTAAAAACAACAACAAAACCCCTATAACCCACCCGTATCCCACCTGTTTGATAAGAACATTTTCGTTTTTCTGAACTCTGATGGTGGATGGTAGTCCTTATCATCTAACAGAAAATAGCAAAGGACCGTATGACGCCACTCTCTTTCCTCGCTCAACCAGAAGTTCTAGTAATATCAATGAAAACTTGGCCTTAGTCTTATCCCATAAAGCCCTCCAATATTTCAAAGAGCGTTTTCCATTTTTCACTATAGCATCTATTGTTTTGCACAAATGAAATGTTTTGCATTCCAAAGTTGTGTGCCTGTGCATTGATGTGTCCAGGAGATATGACTGATTGCATTGTATCCAGTTAGGTGTCATACAGTGGCAATGATCTCATTTTATAAATCACTAAGTTTTTCATATATTTGAGTTTTATGTATGTTTCAGGATGATCAGCGACTCTGCTGCTAGAACAGTGCTATTCAGTAGACTTCCAATTGTGTTACGCTGTATTATATCCCACCAACAATTTAAGGACTATAGAGTACTGCTACTAGCTAGAAATTGTTCAGTACAGCAATTTTTCACTGATGAAACTGGCACTGATTTTTTTGTAATCAGCAGAGAAGTGTTGTGTTCGCGGCTGCCTGAAAGAGAAGCTTAGACTGCACCTATTTTTTCTAAATGCAGTTTTAGCTCTGCGGAAAGCAGGTTTCCACTATGTGACAAAATCCTGTCCATCTTACAGTACACGCAATTTACTGATCCTAAGCCCAATCCATGCTAAACACAGGAAATTTTCCTATTAAATTCAGTGGACATTGGATCAGGCTCTTACATGAGATGAATCCTGGAAGGGAGTGGTGGTCCAAGCTGGCCTAACTTTGTTCCTGCTAGAACAAGGGAAAATACACAGCAGCAGCTCCTAGTACAGAGTTAGGCCAGCATCACACATCTGCTGACTTAACCTAGGGCAGAGACATTGCAAAACCCCATTGTGAGAATGAAAAGCAAGCAGGATTTAGTCTGTGCTCTGTGCAAGCTATGTAATACACCATGTTTACCACCCACTGATTATGCGTGTGTTAAAGGCATGACTTTGGATTTACTTCACAAAGGCATTTAAACCTGTAGCTCACTGATAAATACAATCAGTTAAACCACCTAATAGATGAAGTGTAGCGGCTTAAAATTTTTGGGCCAGATATACTGTCCTCAGTCTCCCAGTGTAATGCTCACACCATCAGGAGTCCTGCTGTGGGCAGGCAGAGGGCAATATACATCCCATTGCTCCGAAAGCAGCAAATTTCTTGGCACTGTTCATAACCGTAGAAGACACATGAATCGCATTTGGTATGTTACGGAAAACATGTAGATGGCCTTCTTTTATCAAACACTGTAAACATGTTTAATTTTGCTCTTCACATGAAACACAAATGTAAAAAATGATCATAATTGATTAAAACATTTCCCCTACACCCACCCACTAAAGCCCTAAACACCTCAGTGTGTTATAGGAAGGTTAGTGTTTTACAAGATAATTCTTTTAAAATGCAATCTTTTTTTTTTTTTTAATTCTAAATAACGCAACAACAGACATATTATAGTACTATCAAGTAGTGTCATCTTCACCTTCATCCAGGTCATAGTTGAGCTTTATGACTGTGCTGATAAAGTCACCAAGTTCTACAAAATCTGCAGTGATAATATTCACACCACTTTCTCCTGGTTTCTGAGTTCGGACCCACTGCATCATTGCAGGAAGAGCCCTAAGGAGAAAACAGGACAATAATTACTCATAAAATAACAAGGAAAATGCATTGAGGCAGGATTTACCAACAGTGACTCCCATTGATCTTCCTTGGTTTCTAAGGGAACCATGTGAGAAAGGACACAGGTTACTGCTCAGGCTTTTTGAAAACCCTTCTCTTTATAATTTTAATTCTCTGTGGAAATAATACGTTGATTGCTTTTCAACTTCTCAGTAGAAAAGAATGAAAGGAAGATCATACAGGCTCACACTGATTTTGCCTAAGGGCAAGGGCATGGACCAGATACCTTTTCGATATCATCCGGCCATATGACTCCATGGGAATTGTTTTGGAAAAAGAAGTAACAGAGAACTCAATTCAACTGCAAAGCTCTTTTGACACATTCAAAGAAATACTGAAAATAATATTTTGGGGGACACGGGAGCAACCATGATTTCTACAACACACAATACAAAAGTACAGCATATACCGAATACCCTTTCTTTCCCAGTATAAATATCCTAGCCATGAATTATATTTAATCATAAACCAGTGGTTAGTAACTGAAATAAAAAGCACCACAGTCATATTGACTCTTTTCTAAAATGGCATATTTTTATTATGTCAGACCCTTAGCACGGGAACACTGGGGTGTAAAAGATGTCTGCCTAATGGGGTTTGTGAATATAAAGTAATTTTTCTAACACCGTGAAAATATAAATTAACGATCACAAGAAATAGCAATGGCAAAATAAAAGGCTCTCCAGTCCTGCTGAGGAAGTCATGCAGCAAGATTCAGTTTTCAGAAGACAGAAGTTAACAGAGTTCCAAAAAAAAAGGTACAGATTTTTCAGAGAAAGGGTATTTTTCAGAGAAAGGGTAATTGACCATTGGAACAAACTCCCAATGACTGTGACAAACGCTGCAGCACTTGGAGTCTTTAAATCAAGCCTGGATGTAATTCCAAAAATACACTCTCGGTCAACCTCAAGCTGCTGAGTTAAATAAAAGAACCTACAGACTGGGCAGGGCCGCAGTCAGTTTAGATGAACATCGTGTTCTCCCCTTGCTCTAAAATCTATAAATCTGTGATTCCCCCTCAGCCAGCATGTTGTACGGCCTTTCTCACAAAGGCAAGGTACATGTAAAATGTTGGTCTGACAGTAATTTAAATCAAGCTGAACCTAAATCTGCTCCCAAAAGCTTTAGGAAAATAGATCTAAAGAAAACAGAACTATTAGCAGACACATTGTACTTGTCAGTGGCCACCAGAATCAGTCATTTTTAAAAAACAATTTGGTACAGACAAAAAACCCAAGCAGTTATAGTTAGCCCCCTCTATGATTTTACAAAGAATGCACAACACTAAGGTTTTGCTTCAGCAAAATGTGCTTTAATCCACCGTAAGATCCACGTTTAAGCCCAGCAACAAATTTTATTTCCCTCATCCATCTGATATGACTGAAGCGCATGTATGTATGCACATCAGCTCATAAAACAGAGCTTAAGCATTCTGCTATGTAAGAACCCAGACAGCATCTTTAGATTTAAGTTTCTGTAATCCTGAAAAGCTGCACTCCGTGTAACTGTAACAGGCACAGGTCAGGTGTTAAATATCCAGCAACGCCAGGACTTTGAAAAGATCTGTGAGCAATCAGAACCAGGACAGATCTGCGCAGAACAGCATGGACCACCAAGGCGATAAAAGGCAGGTCAGAGAAGCTGAAAACTCCACTGTATCTTCACATGCAAGAGAGGCTGCTGAATACTGGACAAAAGACACAAGGCTGAACTTGTAAGATGGCAGTATGTTGCCTTTGTCTTTAAAACCATCCTATTTAAGCTCAAAGAGTTTCAGGTTTAAAGGTGAACTGATTGATTGTAGGCAGGCACAGATTTTTTTCTTCCTTCCCTCCTCCTGCATAAGTTGATACTCTTGATATTTTACTCCCCTTTGAGGCATAATTAACTTCTTTTTGTGTCCTTTATTTGTTCTGAAGCTGGTTCTGATGTAATTCTGTCTTCACACTGTAGAGTTTGCTGTCTATACACTTAGCCATATAGACTGAAATGCTGTTTTCTTTTCCCTACTGTGTTCTTATTGAGCCAGCCTTTAACAGATAGTCATACTTCCTTTTGATAAGCGCTCTATCTTAAACTCAGTTTGCCCTGCCATTTCATCTCCAGTTAGGCTTGGCAGTTAAATGGGTTATTTACATTTTACTGATATTTTACACAGGACACAGCTGCATGACCCTTTGCTCATTTGCAAATTGTTAGATAGTCACAGAAATCTTTCGTTCATGAGAGCATTTAAAGGTAAGTCAAAAAGTGAATCAGACTATCCAACAAAAAGCTTATTGTATAGAAAAGTGGAAGAACACAATCCTGTAAAGAAACACATCTGAACAAAAGATTCTACTGACCTTAAAGATTTGATCTAGGCTACGTAACCCTGCTTACGATAGAAATTCATAGGAAAAACCCATACAGATCACCTTCCTCCCAGAGTGCCATCTTGAAAGCGGATCACATCAATGACTGTAAGAAACCGCATGTTGCTCAGTTTCAGTACAAATATCTCACACACTCGCAATAATCATTAGAATAAGCCTGCTTTAACATTCCTCAGGGTGCCTTTGTGCTAGCAGCACAAACCTTGTTCACCCTTCCTTGTAATTTCCAGTCTCTGCATGCTGCAAACTAGTAATTGTTCTCATTAAGGGTTTTAGTCAGAGGAACAAACCATGCTGTGTAGCAGCCACCTACATGACTGTGCTCACAGAAGCCAGTATGTACCGTGGTCTTTGTAGATATTCTTGCAATGTTGGTAAGAAATGATTTTGCGCATGAGCATATGCAAGCCTCTCAGCCTGCAAACTCCGATAGCACCACTGCCTCTGGGCTAGGCAGGTCCTGCCTCTCCTATGGGAGATGTTGGTGTCCACGCTTAAGGGTCTCACTGGAGCCCTGGCACTAACGGTTCAGATCCCAAGCTTGCAAGGGCTGAGGACAGCCCAGCCACGTGTGTACAGGCCACTCCTGCAGATACTCAAGGTGCGTAATCTCTGCTGTTACCCCACAACCTATGGAGGTGTAGTCATACTCTAACTTCAGCCACAGCTCCATTGTGCTAGTGTAATAATTTTTCCTAATAAAACAGTGTCGTGCTGTTAATAATGACAGCAACACCACTATTGAAACTGCATGCAGGACAGGCTCTAGCTCTTCTGAGGGTAACCTCAAGTCTTCCAGCCCTCCTCTGCCTCAGCTGCCTCTGCTGTAAATCCAGTGGGAGCTGGATGAGTTGATCAGGAGTCCTACTGGCCTGAGACACGCATTCTGAGGTTTCAGCCCCATGAGCAAGTGTTCTGAAGGGCATGTAAGATGAAAAGCCCTATGTTAACACGCTACAAACCAAGAGGCAGGCAGCTGGAAAAGCTGACGGATGCAGAATACTCACAGCGCTTAAGCTTACTGAGTCGGCTGTGTCCCGCAGCGGTGCAGGGCCCTTGCAGCCACAATCCTCAGTCCTTGGAAGGAATCACTTCTAACCCCTAGGGGCTGCAGAAGCCGCTGAGCCACACACACACGGACGGGTGTTGTTTGCCTTAGCCTAGAGCCAGGGAGGAGAGAAGGTGTGCTCCTCAGCAAAACCTGTGTGGGGAGAACGAGAGGAGTCTGCTCCTCTTGCCACACTACCTGGGGCACTGTTTGCATCCTGCTGCAGCTCCACTGACCCGGGTTGGGGCTGCCCAGATCCAACCCTGCCCGGCCAGTGCAGCACTGCCCCACAAGCCAGCATCCGAAGTTGACTCCTTTTTCCATGTCCCCAGCAGGAGGGGAGGGCCAGTGGCATGAGCAGGGCAGGGAGGGGAAAGCCACAGGACTGGGGTGCTTGAGTATCACAGTATGATCAGGGTTGGAAGGGACCTCTGGAGATCATCTAGTCCAACCCCCCTGCCACAGCAGGGACACCTACAGCACATTGCACAGGACGGCGTCCAGGCGGGTTTTGAACGTCTCCAGTGTGGGAGACTCCACAACCTCTCTGGGCAGCCTGTGCCAGTGCTCTGCCACCCTCAGAGTAAAGGAGTTCCTCCTCATGTTAAGATGGAACTTCCTGTGCTCCAGTTTGTGCCCGTTACCTCTAGTCCTATCACTGGGCACCACTGAAAAAAGGCTATTCTCGTCTACCTGGCACCCTCCCCTTAAGTACTTATAAGTATTGATAAGATCCCCCCCTGAGTCTTCTTTTTTCCAGACTAAAAAGCCCCAAGTCCCTGAGCCTTTCTTCATAAGAAAGATGCTCCAGTCCCCTAATCATCTTTGTAGCTCTTTGCTGGACCCTCTCCAGCAAAGAGTAGAGTTGGGGAAGGAGGGGAGCAGCATGTTACCTGGGTTTGACTGTATTGAGATAAGTAATCTTGGTGAAAAATTCCCTGTCCTGAAGGAATATGTAGAATCTATCATTTATTTGCACTGACTGGGAACTAGGTGATACCAGACTGCTGCCCCTCACTCCCAGGAGGGCGAGAGAGCAGGGGCATGAAAGCGATGTGACTGGATGCGATGTGGAAGGACCTCGTGTGAAGGACTGTGGTCCAGCCCCAGCCCACCACTGCTGCACCTTGGTGCCAGCAGCCAGATCCACCCCACCACACAGGCTGCCCAGCAGCCTCCTGCAGGGGCTCTCGGACACACCAAACAGTCTGCATGAGAAAGGGGAGAGCGAAGATCTGGGCAGTGGGGACCAAGCTATGCTGTGCAATGCAGTGTCATGCAGAGACATTTAATGTGGCTGTATTTCTTATGAGACCAAAGCTTTTATTTCTAGGTGGCACCCAACTAGGTCAGTCAGAGATATTAATCATTTGGGCATGGCTTGGATATCAGGATGGCTTACATCACACACACAAACATGCCCTACATCACCATTTCCAGCCTTTTTTTTTTGTTGAGGAGCCATGTACTTTGTCATATAGCATTGCTACAGTGATTTTCATTTACAACCCAGTAAAATCTAGGCTCAGCTTTGACAGTTATTTTATTACCTCTATTTTCCCTGTTCTGTTTGCTGGCTATATAAACAGAAATGTGTGCAGATTTCTTTTTAAGTTTTTCACTTCTTTCAGGAACCATTTTCTGAGGCATTGAAGAACTGATCTGAGAAACACTGCCCTAAACTACAAAACATGCATAGCCCTTTTCAAAGCTATTGAATATTCAACACTTTTTTTTTTTTTTAGTCTATCTCTAAAGATCTCAAGTGGACTCCAATGGTATTGAATTTTGTTTAAAAAATAATAATTAAACATTCAAGTAGCTTCAGTTCAAGTAGCAATACTGCAAGTCCCATTACGAGCCCTCAGAAAGAAAATATGACCTAACTAATTGCATTAAAATTTGCTTTAAAAAAATTGCTCTTAGGCTATTTTAGTTCAGAAAGAGAGGTGGTTGTGTGTTTTGTTTTTTTTTAATGCTTGAGTCATCAAAGCCTGACAACGTGACAGAAGACTAACGACAGCAGTGCTCTAAGACAGGACCTCCTGTGGTGAAACAGCCATTCCTCTCTGCAGAGCTTTCAAGGCAGAGAAGGAGGAAAAGCAACTTAGTAAACACAAAGCAAAAGGGCTATTCACTGTTTAATGAGAGCTTGGTCACTAAAGGTAGAAAACAAATTTTCTTCTGGAGTGCAGGGAGCCAGTAGAACCTAATCCAGCATGAGAAACTGGACTCATTTACAGAGCGCGATGCTGCCTAGCATTAAGTGCCCATTACCAGTAACACCAGTGAGAAGTGAAGCAGGTCCACCTGCTCAGGGCAGAAGTGACATATGGCATTCCTTCCCTTTCCAGTGAGGCACACACCCTGCTTCCCTGAAGCCATGTGCAAGTAGGCATTACTGTTCAAGAAAAACAGCCCTCCTCTGCAGGAGGATGTACTCACATGAGCCCCAACCCCTTATACTCTAACTTTTCACCCCCTCTATCCAATTTTACCCGCGTTTTCAAGTACACTGATTAATTCTGGAGCCATAATTTAGCACACGCTGACTTTGGCTTTTCAAGGATGCTGAGAATTTATCGCTCCAGTGGGAGCACTGGATGTCTCATGTGTCACTGAATCATAAAAAGCATGACTGGGAAGAACCTTGAAAAGTCATTCAAGTTCATCCAGCCCATCCTGGGCAGGATCAACTACACAAAGATCAACTATACGCATCACTCCTGGCAAATGTTCAATTTAATCAGTTCTTACAAGGTTACAGGGATGGACACGTCACAAACTTCCTCTGTATTCAGAGCATCCCTAAGTAAATATCCTTATGCACCCTCATTAGGTTCAACTGGAGTTGCAGATGCCACCAAAAATAATGCCATTAAGGTGTGCTACTCAAGAGTATTCACCGTGTGCTCAGCTTCCCTGCAGAACAAGAGCCTTGGGTACCATTCCACAGTACATCATTCTACCACAATTCTCTTCTGTGGCAAAACTAGTTTGAAAGGTCCTCCTCTTTTACATGCCAGCCGTTTGTTTCTGCCTCCTGATCAAAACTTACCATTCTCTCAGTTGTGCTAATAGACCTTGTAGGGACAAAATAAAAAGCAACACATGGAAATGGTCTGGATTAACAGAAACAAATCAACCGTTTTTGCTCTCCCTCTGTCCCAAATGGCCCCAGTTCATTGAAGAGAATTGATTTACACCAGGACCTCACAAATCGTTGAATTGATACAACCAAGGAACAAATTAACTGAAGCACAGAGATTTACATGAGCTCAGCATGGACGGGCTGGGTAGGAACTCCTTCGATGCACTTCCTTACCCCTCAGATCCTCTCTAGGCAGCAGTAGCGTGGTCATAGAATTGGCACTACCAAGACCAGACTGACTAGAACCAGAAAATTTGGGCAACGCTGGGTGACATGTTATTATTAATAGTCTCAAGGGCACACAGGTGGGAACTCCTTTCCCTGGGTGCTGAATGGATGTTACGCTGCCCACGAGCTGTCATGTTGCAAGAACTACCTGCATTAAAGTCCAACAGCCCTGAATTTATTACTCTGAAACGCTTTTCTATAATTCAGTCACCTCCAATTGCTTTATACAGTTTGAAAACGTATATAATCAGATAACAGAGACAACTGTGCTGGGGTCAGATGAATATTTTAAAGTAATTGATCATAGGCACTGTACTCTGCAGAGTCACCAGGGTCCAGATGTCTTCACCCTCCTATTGAGCTGTTCTTAGTTTTCTGGGTCTCATTTTTAAGGGGAAGCAGAAATAAGCTCAAAAGGGCTTTTCCTGCCCTCCCTTCAAAGAACATTTCAGCTGAATTTATTGAACTTACACCTCTACGCTTGCACAAAAAAAAACCGCAATGGGATATTTAATAGCAGCAAGTGATGGTTCTGGGGGCAATTAATGCTCAACATTTTTTTTCCTGATTCTGTGGTTTTAGCCATTGCATCTAGAGCAATAACTAATGGCATGAGGCATGCAGGCAGATAGGAGAAGACTCAGTGGACCCTGTATTATAATCAGATCTCATTAACGAGGCAACTCTGGTATTCTGGCTACCCTTTAGGTCAAAGTAGTGGGGAGCTGAAGTGGGAAATGCCAGAGTTGAAATCTTGACTGGCTGCCACACAAAGTGAGGCATTTAGCTTTTACATCATGACTGAAGAAGGCCTTGTAACACACTGTAGTTACGCTAGTACGGACAAATACATGATAGTCCATGGATTAACAGGAAAACTACTGCCTGCTGTGAGGATGCCTGTATTCAAAGCCTGGCTTTTTTTAGCAATCCAATAGCTTAAGTTAGACAAGCTCATCAACTGCTCTTTTAATCAGTTTTCTCTTTGGTGATCACATGGGGAAGAAACATCTCCCATTTTCATAAGTGGTGCAAGTCTTAAGCTATGAAAACAGAAGGGAATGAGAGATCCGAGTGCTGTTCAGATGTCATTCCTTTCAAGCTTTTGTAGCCCAAATGGAGATAAGCCTGAACACCCATTTACACGGGTGCCTGCACATGGCAGTTTACCTGCTTGAGACAGTCGCTCCTGGTCCCAGTTCCAGACACAAATCTCTCTGTTCAAGAAACGCCAAGAAATTCACAGAAATAACAGTAAGCGTGGACTACGGAAACAGGAACTGCAACTTATTCCACTGCCAGTGAAACAGAGGAAACCCCTGTGGAAGCTGGAAATCTGATTCATTCCTGAAACACCAGCAAGCAGACTACAATGAAGCACTCCACTCAACAGAGTTTAAATGGGAAATTATGACAAAAATAATTCCCTATGAAAAAAGGTAGAGGGAAATAGCCATTTTTCATCACTGCTGCTATCTGGACAGCAAGAAGTAGCAGAGAATACAGTAAGAGCTTCAGGCTGCACATCCAAGTAATAGAAATTGGGCATAATTACAGCTCTGATTTGAATGATGTTGTGATTAAAACAAGTCAGGAAATGAGATGGTGGGGGACAAAATTATATAGGAATATACAGTTTTTCAGTTAATTAAAAAAATTAAATGTCTAGTTAATGTTCAACATAGCCAATTAAACATTCTTTTCTTACTTTTTGGTCCTTTAAAATTTACATAATTTTAAATTAGGTGTCATTTTTAAGTAAAGTTATTTTGAAACTGTCAAAACACTTCAATATTTCTAAAACATTAAGTTAGAAAATATAAAGATTAAATGTTTTCCTACATATTTTCCTCAAATACAATCAGTCATCGAGTTTGACCCACTTTCACTAATAGCATCAACGGTGCTCACAAATCTGTTTTTCCAGCAAATTTCTGTTTAGCACCAAAAATTCCTCCCTGCTGTACCTCCATCTGAGGCATCACCTCTTCTGCTTCCTACTGTTGTTACTTTTGATTATATTAGCAATTGCCTTTTAGCCTGGACTGAGCTTCCTCCACCCGCCTCTCCACCAAGCCTTTACGTGCCAAGATAGTTTTAGCATTTCCCTTGCGAGGTCTGTATCAAATAGATACACAGCACTGAGGATCCTCATTACACTGCTGTAATTGTCAACCAGGGGTTTGCCACGCAGCACCGCAGCCCAGTGCCTGGACCACAGGCTGCAGGGGTCTGTGGTGGTCACACACCCACCAACTCCTCCGCAACAACTGCTTCATCTCACCAGTGAAAGAGACTAAGCTGCTTATTATCCTTTGTACATTTTCTGGCTTCTAGCTCTGGCCTCACACAGCTAAACCAGCTTTGTTAATCAGCTGGATCCCAGAGGCAATATCCTCCTAAATAGCATCCTGGGCATTGCTGTGAATCATTTACCAGGAGCAGCCTTCCCTGAGCTATTCCTCATTCCTTCCGCTTGCTTTCCTCACAGCCCAGTATTAAGAAGCCTGATGCATTCATACGATAAAACCTGTATTACACCAATCATAATTATGCCAAGTATAGTACCCAGGCGATATTACAGAATAGCCACTGCTCTTTCACAGTGAGAAATGTTTGTTCTGGCTACAGCTGAGGGAGACACGCTCACTGGACCATCTTCCTGCCAACATGGTGCCACATCAGGAGAATTTGTCCCCTAACACAGAATTCTCTGACTCCTCAATAACCAGGGGGTCTATGAATGAATACTGCAAGGGCACCTGCTTCCCCATCCCCAGGCGGAGGCTTCTCACATGCCTTGAGACCAGACTGCTCATGGGGCTCCTGCAAGCAGCCTACCAGGGAGAGAAACGCTGCACCATGCGGCCCTGTCCTCCCATCCCCAATGGCAAAGCAAGTGGCATGGACAAGACTGTTCCCAGCTGCCTGTGAAAAGGGGCGTCCTCCTGTAGAAGGGGGCCTGGGAGGAACCTGCTAATGATCCCCGTTCCTCTTTCAAAAGCTGATAGAGCTCATCTTAAAAGCAGTCAGCTTTCTCACTCCCGCTTTTCCAGCTGTAAGACTATTGGAAAACTTGACTGCTCTGATGGCAGGGAGCCCTTCTCTCACTTCTAGCCTACATTTATTTAGTCAGTGTATAACTGTTGCTCTTATGAGAACACTGGCCTTTAGCCTAAACTGTTCTTTTCCCTCCCTGGTATTTATTCCCCTGTGATATTTATAGACAGTAATCACACAGCCTCTCAGGCTTCATTGTGCTAGGATAAACAAGACAAGCTCCCTCCATGTCTTCAGCAATTCATTCCCTGATTATCCTAGTTAGTAGTCCCTCTCTGCATCTGTTCCAATTTTAATTTACTCCCCAGAACACGGATGGTCAGAATTGCACAGGATACCCAAAAAGATATCCTACCTGCACCTTGGCAGTAATATCACCACTTTTCTGCACATGCTGGAAATGCCTTGGTGCACATCAAGAGGATACCTGCCTTCTTTTTCCCAGATGCTTTCCACTGAGGACTCGGCTTCAGTCAGCCATGGGTGACGCTCCAGCATCTGCCGTACCCATCTTCCCCAGATGATGAGATCCCACTTTACCAGAGGATGCTCCCACCATTATGACCTTGCATTTTATACCAGTGAATTGCAGCTCACTTCTAAATACTGCAGGCATCCAGTTCTTGCTCTACGTTACCCCTCAGCCTTTCTGTGTTATGATGATAGCCTCTTTGTGTTATCAGCAAACACCAGTAGCAGTCTCCTACAGCTGAATCAAAGGTCTTTCATGGAAATATTAAAGATGACCAGGCTCTTTGAGGAATGCTACCATTACCTTCTCTTCAGTCTGGTACTTCCAACCAGTCTCAACTTCATTTCTGATTCCCAAATTCCATTTTGGCTGATAATATCCTACTTAAGACTTCACCAGCTACATTACTGAAATCCCAGATTTTTCCTGTAAAATTTCCATAGAATTAGTTACAAAACCAAATCAAGATGATTTGACACCATCCACCTTTGTCAAAACCTCATTAACATTTATCCTACTTTCCATTAACCTCTTGTATCTTTCATTATCACTTCTTTACAGTTAAGCTCTTCAGTCTTGCCTTCTCCTGAATGCCTGAGGGGGCTCAGACCATTCCCCTGCCATTTTTAGATAAGGGTGTTATGTTTGCTGCTTTCCACTCTAAGCCACTGTTTTCATAGGTCTACTTTAATGTATGCAATGGTCATGCTAGTCCTTCAGCAATTCTGTGACAGAGATTACACACTCTCCTCTCTGCTTGAATGTATTCACTTCTTACAGCTTTTACAAAACATCTTCAGGATGTGGTATCAGGAGTCGCAAAGAAGGGTCCAAGAGGAATCCTGACAATTCAAACACTGGATGAAAAAACAACTTCCAAGCTCCACGCTGAATATAGCAGAACTTAATATCAAGATAATCAGGATTAATACAACCAACTCACAAGGGCCTATCATTAAGGTAGTAGTGGTACAGTTTACTTACAGCACTGTGCAAAGGAATCCACTGGAAGGAGTAAAATCTGCTTGTTTCACTCTGGTAGAGATTTCCGCTGTCCTTTGAGCCATCCTTTTTAACAGTTATTACTGGCAGATTTTGCAATCAAATGCCAATATTCATTTTTTTCTTTTAACTCAACCTTACAGTGAACAGTCTTGAAATGTCTAGATGATGCGGTCAATGGCAACATAACATGGCTGACAGCAAAATTCAGATCAGACATAAAGGTGAGTCAGACTCTTCCACATTGCATAGTCCTGAATCACTAACTCTAGACTACATCTACCATCATGTTGTCCACTTTGGCTTCAAATAATTTTAAATTTTAAAGAGGGCAGTCATAGAATCACAGAATAGTTCAGGTTGGAAAAGACCTTTAAGATAGTTGAGTCCCACAGTTAACCGAGTACTGCCAACTCCACCACTAAACCATGTCCCTAAGCACCACATCTACACATCTTTTAAATACCTGCAGGGATGGTGACTCCACCACTTCCCTGGGCAGCCTGCTCCAATGCTTGATAACCCTTTCCATGAAGAAATTTTTCCCAAACATCCCCTGATGCAACTTGGGGCCGTTTTCTCTTGTCCTGTTGCTCATTACTTGGGAGAAGAGACCAACACCCACAGTTGGGCCATTTCAATTTTTGCCAAAATAATGAGGTTGAACTTTCTTAGAGAAAATTTAAAAACAGGTGCTGACTTATTTTTCCTGAAAAAAAGTAAAGGTGCTGGAGATGTGCCACAGTATTACTTGGATGATAGTGTCTCCCTGAAGAACTCTGTCCTTCTACAGTGTTTATTACCATGCGCACCAGGTGAATAATACTGCTGCTTTGGTTGGCCAGTGGTATTCACCCTAATGGATAAAGCTATAATTTCCAATAGTCATAAGCAGAATTAAATTGGACATTAGGAATGAGAGAAAAAGTATGATATTGACTGCAAACTGCCACTTGATCAACAATGATATCGAGGGGCAAGTAAATGCTGGATACTTCAGTACTAGACGCCCACTGTGGCATCAAACAGATCTGGCCCAAAACCAAGAACTGCTGTTCTGTGAGAAATTCCAGCATTTCTAAATGTGATTTTGTTTCTAATTAGAAAGCAAATACAAAATGTTAGCCTTTCCTATCAAATAAAGTTCAAGACCTATTTCTGAATACAAAAATTAAAAGCTGGGAATACAGAAATAGCATTAAATATTGCAATTAACACTGTAACATAAATCTGAAGACGAGACAGCATTAATAGAAGTAAAAAGTTGAAATGTTTTGACATGAACTATTTTGCTAAAATAGACTTCTCCCTGGAGAAAAACACTGAAAGATGCACTCCTGTGAAAAACAGTAGACATTAAGATATTTGCAGTTTTCAATAAAAAGCTGCACCAATGGGAAAAAGAACAAATGGGTTTGTAATCTCTGGGTTAAAACAATCTACACAAACATGCACTTGCTGCCACATCTAACAAAACTAACAACTGTAGACCAAACTCCTAAAAAAGAAAATAAAATATTAACCACTATACTACTGATGTGATCTCAAATTAGCTTTAAAAACAAAAATGTTTTGATGATTTGGAGAGCTCTTACTAGTTCTGATCAGCACTAAAAAAAGGCAGACATTGTGAGAAGTCTCATGTTTCCAGTAATACTGGTAACTTCTGAACTGATCTCATATTTTATTTATTGAGAACTCCACACTGATAAACTAGGGTTGCTATACCAGAAATGAAACAAACCACACCACAGACCATCAGGGAAAAGGTAAACTAAGAAATGCATTATGTAGCTCGTAAAAATACAGCAAGGGATTGCAGAGGACACATCAAAGATAAACTAAAATCCTCCTGGAGTGAAGTCAGGATAGATAGTTGGTTGAGAACCTCCATAACAAAGAGGTCATAGAATCATAGAACAGTTTGGTTTGGAGGGGGCCTTTAAAGGTCATCTAGTCCAACCCCCCTGCCATAAGCAGGGACATCCTCAATGAGATCAGGTTGCTCAGAGCTCCATCCAACCTGACCTTGAATGTTTCCAGGGATGGTACATCTACCACCTCTCTGGGCAACCTGTGCCAGTGTTTCACCACAATCATTGTAAAAAAATTCTTCCTTATATCTAGTTTAAATCTACTCTCTTTTAGTTTAAAACCATTACCCCTTGTCATATCGCAACAGGCCCTGCTAAAAAGTCTGTCCCCATCTTTCTCATAAGCTCCCTTTAATTACTGGAAGGCCACATTAAGGTCTCCTCAGAGCCTTCTCTTCTCCAGGCTGAACAACCCCAGCTCTCTCAGCCTGTCCTCACAGAAGAGTTGCTCCAGACCTCTGATCATCTTCATGGCCCTCCTCTGGACCTACTCCAACAGGTCCATGTCTTTCTTGTACTGAGGACTCCAGAGCCAGACACTGTACTCCACATGGGGTCTCACCAGAGCAGAGTAGAGGGGCAGAATCACCTCTCAACCTGCTGGCCACGCTTCTTTTGATGCAGTCCAGAACATTCTTCCAGGTCCCTCTGGATGGCATCCTGTCCCTCAGGCGTGTCAACTGCACCACTCAGCTTGGTGTTGTTGGGATATTGAGCTGTTGATCACTACAGTCTGTACGGGACCATCCAGCCAATTCCTCATCCACCAAACAGTACATCCATCAAATCCGTATCTCTCCAATTTAGAGAGAAGGATGTTGTGGCAGACCACGTCAAAGGCCTCACAGAAGTCCAGATAGTTGACATCCGTACCTCTTCCCTTGTCCACTGACATAGTCACTCCATCAGAGAAGGCCACTAGGCTGGTCAGGCAAGCCTTGCCCTTGGTGAAGCCATGCTGGCTGTCTCAAATCATCTCCCTGTCCTTCATGTGCTTTCCCATAGCTTCTAGGAGGATCTGTTCCATGATCTTCCCAGACACAGAGGTGAGGCTCACAGGTCAGTAGTTCCCAGGGTCCTCCTTTCTACCCTTTTTAAAAATGGGGGCAATGTTTCCCTTTTTCCAATCACCGGGAACTTCACCTGACTGCCATGACTTTTCAAATATCATGGAGAGTGGCTTGGCAACTGCACCAGCCAGTTCCCTCAAGGACTCTGGGATGCATCTCATCAGGTTGCACAGACTTCTGTATGTTCAGGTTCCTCAGGTGGTCTCAAACCTGATCTTCTCTTACAGTGGGATGGACTTTGCTCCCCCAGTCCCTGCCTTGCGGTGCATCCACTGGAGAGGTGTGGGAAGAGAGGTTGCCAAGAGAGGCGATTCCCTCCTCCTTCAGCATGACATGGAGTCATGCTGGACCACTCTGCTCCATCGGCACAAAGAAATGCATGCCATGTCGCGTCAGCCATGCACTGAACGCGAGAGTTCCTGTGGTGACTCACTCTCCTTTTGTGGGATATGGACCAAGCTACACATTCAGCATAGGGCTGCTGAGTCCCCTTCCTCCCACAGACCCCTCACACCAGATGCTGATGGTGGCCGGCCTCAGCTAAGCATCTGCCTTGCATCAAGCATCGAAGACCTGCCAGAGAGACCATGCATCCCTCCATCCAGCACTGACGTGGGGGGAGATCTGCTGGACAGCACAGCCTCCGTTAGTGTGACAAAACGCACTGGTATATTGTGCATCAGCAGAGATTACAAGAGTTCACAAGCATGGGCCTGGAGAAAAATACACACCACTTAAAAAAAAAAAAAAAAGGCAGATGTGAGTCTGCATCTCAGAAGAGACATACCCTGAGAAGAGCTGCACAGCTTGTACGGTCGATGCTGTCTGTAAGCCGGAGAGATGCCCAGAAGTTTACTGAGAGAGAATTACAGTAACTGAGCCTTGTGGTCAGTTCACCCAGTGCATTATTTCCATCTACTACAGAATAAAGAAAAGTCCTGCCTGAGCTGGAAAATATTTTTTTCGAACAACAGCTCACCTATAACTTTCATGAGAAATAGCTTAGAAGCTTAGAAGAAAAAAACCCCAGATGTTCATCATATGGATTACTACTTCCACAAATGTTCCTCAGACTGCAGAGCTCAAAGGAGGGAGCCTTCCACCAAGAGAAAAGCGTTGAGTTGGATTTATGTCTCTTCTGTTCTAGTGCAGCCAGATAGTAATAGCACTGAAATACTGTCTGATGGAGAGAGGGAGCCAGCAGCAAACGCCACTACATGAGACAGATCATTATCACCCTCTCAGCTGAGGTTAGCAACAGGCTCAGAAGAACTTACTGTGCCTGGTGAGAGCACAGACAGAGTGCAGCTCTCACTTCCAGTGCCGCAGTGGTGACCTTACTCACCACTCTTGGCTGAGCTCTGTCCTTTACCTTCTGCAGAAGGATGCTTAACAGATGGACCAAAGTGGGCGCAGACACTCGCCACACCACATGCTCATACTTTTCAGAGAGACAGCACCAGCCTTAGACAACACCCATGTATCTTGATGACCTTCCAGCAATGAGCTTCAGGACTGTCTGGCTAGCACCCGATGACAGCCTGAAACATCCTCTCTGGGTGTGATATGCCCTTTCCCTAATTCCTCCCAGAGGCAACTTTAAAGGCTGATGGTAATGCTCTGGTTTCAGATTTAATTATTTCATCTTAACTGTCCAAATCCTAATCATCACCGCACATGCAGCTGAAGTAGAAATGAAACTTGCTGGGCTGACTGCTTGCAACAGCCCAGAGGAAGAAATGAAAGCAAAGTAAAAAGACTATATAAGGGAGGAAAGAGATGGCAAAAGGCAGCTAAGGAAAGGATGCAACTACAGCAGCCGTGAGCAGAGGCAGATCCTTCTCCTGACGCAGGGACCGCAGTCATGAGGCCCGCACAGCCAACGGCTCAGTTAAGACACCAGGGACAGGTAGTGAGGACCTGAGTCCTCACCGCTTCAGCACCTTCCTCTATCAAAGGCAGGGAACAGAGGGGTGGCCCTGGTGCTGCTCTCCTCTGGTATCAGCAAAACCAAGGCAAACCGTAATGACCTTAGCTCTGAGAAAAAGCCAGCTCACAAGCAGACAAGTTTCTTTGCAATATCCACTCAAACCTCGGGAAACAACTCAGCAAACGCGCTCGCTAAAATGATCCCTTCCTAGTTATTCAACCAACACAGTACACTACTATACCTGTAGGAATTATCTAGATTATGGCATTGCCTCAGAGCTGCAATTTGAATGGGTCTCACTGGAAAAGGAGAGAAGCCAGTTTCAGACTTCAGAGTACGTAAATCCAAGTAGGAAGGGAATACAGGTCCATGGCTGTTCCCCTTCACTGCCCAGCAGCAAAATTAAAGAGCCCATCACCCAAGATCTGATTTCATTCTTGACTTACCACACAACAGTGTTTGCTGGCACAACTGAGAGTGCCACAGCGCTGGTTTAAAGGAAGTTAAGCAGGTTTTGATACCCCACCATGAAACAAATGATGGTAAGGTTCCTCCTTTGTGCTATAACTCAGAAAACAAAAATTTTCAGTGGGAAAGGGCCTGCACCTCACCATGGCTCCTGCTCCACTCTAACTGCTCAGTCTCCTTCAAATCTTAATACTATTTTATGATATAATACATTCTGGATGACAGTTGCTTAGTTACAAAAACTCTCAGATCAACAGCTACAATATTAAAATCTTGCCAAAGGTCAAATCCCACTGTATGATCATTCAGTGTCTTAAAGACGTGTCTTTTATTATTTTTCTTAGTGTCTGAGATAAATATTGAAAGACATTTTACTATAATAGTCTGTGCTCTGTTGAAACAACTGTACAGCCTAGGACAATACATGCAATGTTATCATTATAATTATAGACAAACTCTTATTATAATCTCTGACTACATGAAGTTTATATCTTATCCACCCAAAAAAAAAAATCAATCAATCCTGAAAGAAAATGGAATTATGAAACATTTGCCTAGGACTAAAGATCAATAAAACAAGGTTAAACGTTTCCAGGCTTTAAGAACAAAAGAAGTCAAAATAAGCTTTATATTGTATGAAATCAGCACCTTTCACAATAACAGTGGCTCCCTAAGAAAGAATTGCATTGCACCCCACAGCCATTACTGAATTCTTAGGGAATAAACTTTACCATCTCTGTTTTCATAGAAGAAAAACGTAGGCATTTTTATAGCCTATGCAAGTTCTGCATTATACAGAAGGCGGTCCACCACCAAGACCTTTGGCCTGGCTGCCCTCCATATTTACACGTCCATTTCCACTCCCCCTGTTACAGCCATCTCTTGTGCAAACGTGGCACCAGGGTGCCAGAATCCCTCATGGCTTCCTCTACATGGTTTGCCCCAACACAACTCCGGCTACAGCCTGCATGCCTAACTGCTCACTCAGTCCACAATGACTACTTGTTTGTAACCACAGGGAAGCATTTAATGAAATTAACTGCAGGCTTGGTGTACCTTCTGACAATTGATCCAAGGGGCTTTCTGTAGCCAAGGCTTCCTTAGCCTACCACCCAAGCGGAGATAGCTGAGTCACCTCTCTAGGGACAATGTGGATGCATTCTCTCTAGGTTACAATTGAAAGCCCTCTAAGGCCTTGGAGGACGCTGAGAATTGCCCAAATCCATCTGGAATGATATAGTATGTGCAACGGGGTTTTTAAGAGCTCACAGGAATTTTTTTGACAATTTCTATCCACATCCTACCACTCCAGGACCATGGAGCAGCTACAGGGGATTAAAGTTCAAACTTCCAAACATATGCATGTTACTGCATGCTAGTTAGTCCAGAACTGCCCAGTTCACTGCTCCAAAATTGCCAAGGATGTGCCTATAGATCTATTTACTCATACAGCCTTGAAGGCAATGGTTTGCAGCATGCAAATGCTAATACAACACAGAGACACAGATGTGGTCATACCTGCTGAGTTCGTATTTGCTTAAGTCTGTACTAAATGTCTTTGTATTACAGAAAGTCATTATCAGCTTGAAACCCACCTTGCATGTAAAGCTGGAAAGGCTTGTTTGTGTAAATCTCTGTGCTCATTTTGTACCTTTTAAACGATGAGGAGAAGGACCAACCCCTCAAGGAACCGTTCCCTTTACAATGAGGTAAAAGCAGCTAGGCAGACCCAGGCCCAGCATCAACAAATGCATTTCCCCCAAGGTCAGCACTTATTAGTTTCTATTAGCTGTAGTTTCCTTAGTGATCTCAATAATGTCAGAAAGATCAAAGAAAACCCAACTGACTTAATGAGCCATTTGCAATTTCACTACAGCAGCCGTGCAGATTGAAGCATGAAATCTTTGAGACAAGTAGACGTTAGTGACAGCTTAAAGCAGCAGGGCTGAAGGAATGAACATTTCCTTTTCGTGGTGAAAAACACTTTCTGCTTTCTGTATACGCAGGGTCAGACTGTGCTCAGGGTGTGATGATGGGATCACATAAAATATCTTTACAAGTAAACACACAGCATATACCGTAACTGCAAGAAGGTGTTCTGGTGCATAACACAATAAAAGTTAAAAGCAGACCAAATAGAGGAAAAGACTGTGAGACACCCCCACCCCCATAAGAAAACACCAAGCCAGCTACCCACACAAACAGCTCAAAGCTAAGCCACTGATAATGCTGGTGGTCACGGAGCTGGGGATCACCATGCCCACTTCCTTTCTGGACTAAATCCCACGGGCTACTAATAGGTATGTAGATAAATACTTTTACAGAACAAAGTTACTAAAAATCCTGTGCTCTTGCATTTTGTGGTGTTTTAATACTATTCCAGGTTCATGACCAAAGCCATCAGACACAACCACTCAGCACTTCCAAGGGAACACTATACAAAAATCCTCGCGCAGACAGATGGCTGTGATGATGAAATGCCACTAAAACACCTGCCAGCAAAATCAGCCTGAACATACACATCCCATTCGAGATTCTACTGTGCGCTCCTGTTGATGTGGCAGATAGATGCTTCAAATGAAACCAAGGTCTCCCTGTGCTGCTCTGTGTGCAAACATGGAGATTGCCTCTTGTGTGAAAAGATTAGGGAAGTAATTAAGGATAGTTTGAGAAAGAATAGAAATACTAAGGATTTGGCTGGATTGCCCAGAGTACTTTTGAATTCCCTAGTAACATACCAGAATTATAGTTTGTGCTGCCCGGGGTCAAAAAAAAAAAAAAAAAGACAAAAGATAAAAAAACCAAAAAAAAAAAAAAAGACAGCCACCTCCGAAGTCAAACACAGTGAGGGACAAGCATGCTTGTACCATACAGGTTAGTGAGGGACAGAGCCTACACTTGCCTCTTGGCATTTACAGAGCTCATACACTACCTGTGCTGCTATCTGTCCAACTCATCGGAGCCTGCCGCTCTCCTGCAGCCCGTAATGGAGACAGGCATCAAGGTTACAAGCAGGAAGGATGCTCAGACAATTAGCATAATACAGCTGTCACAGTTGCCACTTCTCTGGTTGTTTTTCGCATAAAATAGTTTAAGAATGGCATCAGTCAGTACCAAGTGTGGACCAAAATATCATCAGCAGCAACACAGAAACTCTCAAAAATTCAGCTGGCTGAGATACAGCTTGGAGAAGGAGAACACCCGCAGTAACTGACCCAAAAATACCACTTCTTGCAACTTCAGGGATTATTTTCATATAATATCCACCTATTCGCTAGCTAAATCTGACCCTGCTTGGTTTATGGCTGCACCCAGAGATGACTTTTCTCCAGACAGCTTCAGTGGCCTACTTACTACCCCTTTTGTTAATAGTGTGGCTGCTTTGCCTCCACTTGGAAGGTTCATTCTCATGTGCAGGATTTATTTTTTTTTATTTGCTCTCATTGCTAAGGGTGAAGCTTTAACATAGTGGGCAAGGATTTAGTTACATGTGAGCTACAGGGAGCATTATCCTTAGAGATTAATTTGGAAATCAAGTGACAATCGGCAGGGTATGTGTTTATTTTCTATTTCTTGAAAGCTTTAGAAATACCACAGGATCTTTGCATCCTCTGAAGGAGATCTAGTCTTCTTCTTCTATATTATTCAACCTCAGAAAGAACAAAGAGAATATTGTGCTTGTCTCCAGTGTCAGAGATAAAATTAGTAATTTCACTGCAAATCAGAAAACAAACTAGATTACCATGAAGAACAGCTCTATAATCATCAAAAGGTTGCTTCACAACCGCCTTTCAGATGTACTAAAGGCAGCTGCCTCACTGTGAAGTTAATTCAATAAGCAGAGGGAACGTAATCATTTGGTACGTACTGTTTGCTAATCAAAGAGTATTTCTTGGCATCTAAACTGTGCGTGACAGAATGTTAAGCCTGAAAACATACTGTTAGTCCTCAAAAGTTTTTCATCAAATCCAAGAAACAAAGTGCACGCATGTGAGCGATTCTCCTCAGTCAAGCAATGAAGATGAAAGCTGTGTCATAAAGTTTCGTAATGCTGAGCTGTGGTCCTAGGAAGAGCTTATGAGAAATGGCTTTTCCGTCTTGTATTTGTGCAGGACAGAAAGCTCGATGACTTTATAATTTTTCCTTCTTTCAAATTATTGTCCCACAAAGCATTACCTGTGATGACCGCAGCAAACCCTGTGAGCAAGCATTACCAGTAAAATACAGTCCTGGTCTAAGGAGCATGAAACTGTTTTTTATAATCAGGGTTACCGTGGGCTTCCCATCTTGCACCTCTGTGCTGTGGGAAACAGGCTGAGGAATACTACCACTTCTCCTGAAATACATCGCTTTGGGGGACTGCTCTACGACAGATTGAACATGTGGACCTCCACCACCACAAGCAGGCACGATAAAAAAAACTATTAAACCAAACATATTGGCTACAGAGGAATATTTCAGTGTGCTTTTTCACAACATGAGCTACAAAGCAGCAGAAAGAAGCATGGATTGCTGCAGAGTGCCTACTTGCAGTCTTCCTGGTCTGACGGATGCTACAACTGAGAGAAACCACGTTCTCCCTCTAAGGCCACTGCTCTTCAAATTGTAAATAATCTCACAACTAACAAAGAACTTGAGAGATCAAAAGCTGGTATGTTTTATTGGATTCGAAAGGATCTAAACTTTGCTCTATTTTCAGAATTAAGTCAATACGTAAATGAAAATGGCCACTGTACAGACGCGGGGAGAGACAACTATGGGTTTTATTTGAGAATTCCAAAGGAACATTTCTTAAATGCAGTATTTAATTTAGGAGGAAAAAAAAACCAAACCAGAATTATTTGAAAAATTCAAACTTATTCCACATTTGCATGCAGATCTTTCAAAATTCAACGTGAGGGAAAAAACCCACCTAAGCATGGTTACAAAACTGCTGCCAAAAGCAAGATACTGCATTTTTAATGCAAAGCTCTTCGCCAGCATTTATTAATAAGCAGAAAATAGTACCAAATGTATAAATCTATGCAGCAACTGGCAACAAAAGCACATATGTTATCTACCTGGACGCAATAGTGGGATTTGATCTGTGTATTTATCCTGAAAAGGAGAGAATAATCTTTTTACAAAAAATGATGAGACAGTTCAAAGTAGCAAACAGTGCAGCTGGGACATATGCCCTGACTCCTTTAGTACGGATTACAGACTTTTAAGTTACTGAGACATTAACGCAGTGAGATTGAAAAGAATTCTGTAAATTCTACTAATTGTGCTGCACCCTTTAATTGCTCATCTATTTCTATTTTAACAGGATCACCATCAAATGAGGAGCAGTTCTGAGTATATTTGGTGTTTACTTTTAGCTCAGTTAACTCAATATACAAGCTCCATTTCTATGTAGATTAACACATATTCTAAGCCTGTGTCTTCCTGCAGTGCATTTTTGTAATAAAAACACGAATAAAAATTCAAAATGAGATGCCACACTTGGAAGACTAAATACTAGCTCTGGAGACAATTTTAAAGGTCAATTTCTTTCACAATGGTTAAGAGAGTTATGCAAAGAAGGAAAAAAGTATTCATGCAGCTGATGTGATTACACACTTGTGGCTCATGTGAAAAATCTCAGTGGCAATTTGGAAAAACAACATTTCCAGGTATTCCAGCCCAATCATTTACTGATACTTTAAGTTAGTCATCATCTCAAAATTTGCTGTAGAGAAAGGCATACTAAGAGTTCAAAGGCTCAAGTCATTCAGAGCTCAGCCAAACAAACCCAGAATCCATTTGAAGTTTTTATTTTTCCAAACAGCTTCAAGGAAGTACATTATGAGTCAGAGAAGAAGAGAAGGTTTTTTAATGGCTATTTTATTGATGCAGCAAGTTTTAAGAACCTGGTAGTTTCTTGACTGTGCTACTTCATGTTCTAAAGAACACCCTCTCTAAAGAACTCATGTTCTAAAGAATCTCTGAACGACAAGGTGAGTGTTTAACAGTAAAATCCATCAACAAAATAGTATTTCAGTACAGAGAAGTGCTCTTCAGACTCAGCAGAAAGGGAGATCCCCAGTCCAACGGAGCCTATAAAAACATATGTGGAGGATATACAAACAGCTGCAAGCGCAGTCGCACAAGCACTTCTGAATCATATCCCCCACTGCTTACAAAACCTGTGTCAGTGTTTTACCATTTCAGGTAAAGTTTTTCCCTGTTTTTTCAAGTTAACAGTCGCTTGGGAAAGCTGTCATAAAAACGGCTCAACCTTTCTCAATAACGAGGCACATTTTCTTAGCAGGTTGCAGTGTCACAGGCCCTGCGTCATTCATCTCATAGGAGGAGACAGTATTCCCAATAGACCTTCGTGGCAGAGGCACATCCACGCAGAGAGCAGAACGTTAGCAGCCATGATGCCCATTATAAATTTTTTTACACTCTGCAACCCTTCCTTTTCTTTTTTTTTTTTTTTTTAAGGGGGGGAAAAAATAGCTCTTGTGTCTTGGCATTAAATTTCAGTTTCCTACCAAGTTGTCAAGAACATAGTCACATATATATGCCTCTAAGCTGAAAATTAGATGTGATTTATCAAAAAGTCAGAATGGTATAAATAATGCATGTCTTGCACAGATGGCTTTTTTTGTAATGTAACAACTAATGGCCTGTAAACACAATATTCCATGTACAGAACCTCTACAATGGTCTGCAGTCTCTCTCCTGTATGATAGATGAAGGCCTATTAGGAGGCAAATTTGATATAATGTGTGATGATATGCAGAGACGTCATGGTTTGGGCTGGACTGGCCACTAAACGAATGACAGATGCTCTCTTTAACTTCTCTCCCTGGGGGTGGGGGAGAGACACTTATGGGCTGAAAAGAAACCAAACTAATTACTACTTTGATGAAATATTAATAATAAAATGAAAATATAATACTAGTAAGAAAATAATGAAATATATACAATATATACAAAACTGTATCAAGCTCCCAGGATAACAATCATGTCACAGGCTGGCAGTGTCAAAGTCCCAGACTGGATCCAGAGATCGATGGGAAATGGATTCCAGATCTGGATTCAGGAATGCATGGATTAGGATCAAAGGCAGACAAACAGAGTCCTCCTGGGACACTGACCACTGAAGAAACAGCCTGACCCCTTTGGTCCCTCAGCTTTTATACTGAGCATGGTGCAGATGGGATGGAATACCCCGTTGGTCAGTTTTGGGTCACCTGTCCTGTCTGCTCCTCCCCGCAGGTGGAGCCCCTCTATGCTTTTCCGCTTCTGACCCTCCAACGGGGCAATTACAAAGTTCGCTGCCCTTGGGTGTTATAGCAATCAGTACAAGCAAGAGCCTCTCCGCATAGCATTCCTTGGTATTAACTACAAACATCAGGCCTTATCTGCTAGAAGTGAACTACTGTCTGAAAAATATGCCTAAAATGTTAATTTCAGAGAGTGCCCTTAGTTAGAAGAGACTTAACTGAAAAGTAAAATTACTGAAAGAAAAATTGGTTCTGTTTTACCTCGAACCAGGACAAGAGAGAAAAGCCACGCATCTTTAAGGTGTGTAAAGGTAGTTAGGGCTATAATTTCTGCACTGTCAGGCTTTGCCGATAAAACGACAAAAATATTTACCTGATACCTGAAGCCTGATGCAGAAATAAAAACTTAAATGATCTAGATCATAAAGATAGATTTGTCCACATCCAGTAAGGAAATCCAAGGGAAGATATTCACTGCTTATGGTAAGAAACCACATTTTAAAAACAGAACATATGCAAAAACCTGCATTCAGAAAAGCAAAAGGCTAAGATAATACCATAAAATCTCGTTAGGCTTTAGTGCCAGATTTTCTTTCAAGATGCAAAAGCTTCTCCTTTACTGTGTTTCTCTTTAAATGTTTTAGGATTATGCCAAAGTTCTGAGTAACCCACAGAAGCACGGAAGAAACACATGTGCTGGAGTTTCTTTAAAAGGAATTAGAAAAGCAGCACTACCAGCACACACATTCAACACAGTTAACACATGTTACCCGCCAGAAACTTACCTTTCTGTGATGGTTTCTCTGAGACCACTAGCAACCCCTTTCACCACCGTACTAGCCTTTGGTGTCAGCACTACTTGAGATATAAAAAACGAGCCCTTCTTTCTTCTTTCGGTGATTGATGCCTGGAGGAATTGAATCAGTTTTTCCGGATCTGTTGTGTTTGCCCAGGGAGCTGGCATCATCTGGCCTGGCCAAAGAAACGGTACCTCAAGAGCCACTGGACTGTGGTAGAATACCAGCACTTGGTGTTCCTTTTCCCACAGGTACTGAAGGCTGACTTCATGGGCAAATATAGCAGGACACATTTTGTTTCCATACGTGTCTTTGAGCATTTGGACAAGCTTTTCATGATGGTATTTCTGCATCCCGTAGAAGTGATTGAAGTCCAAGAAGACCACTTCTTTTGGGTGGTCAGTGAGAAACGCATTGATCTCTTCCAGACCCTCCTTGACTTTGGCACTGAATAAACCATGAGCAAAGTAGAGTTCATTGTCTGGGTCTCTGGGCTTGGTGGAAATTCTAAGATCAAAATACCGTATACCTGCCCCCAGCTGGCTGGTGAAGTTCATGGTCTGTGTAGCCAACCACTTCCTCATCAGCTTTTTAGCCACAGTTCCAAAAACAGACACAAAATTCTGGACCGTCTCTGGCTGTTCAGGCCCAACTGGAGAGGCTTCATCAATGTAGAAGCTAAATGAGTCATGAGACCCTAAAAACACAACAGAGGAAAACAATCAATATTGTATTCATATATTTAAAGTCATTCGTGATTCTTTCTTAATAAACCTCATCTACTGACCTGTAGCAACACTCATCAACTGACCCTTCCCCTGCCCTTTTTCTCAATACACTATGTTTGTCTGGCAGCCTTTACCCCACCAGCACCTCGCAGGAACTTGAAGGAAAGGTAGTGCCTGTTTCACTGCTTGTCTGGGCGCTTCCTCACTTCACTCTCTTCTACATCTTAACTTATGCCTTTAAGCTCACTGAAGTCCGCAGGTTCTGAACATGAAAGCAATCCTGGTGTAATTCCAGCAAAGGTAGTCACAAAATAAATCCCTAGAGCCAACGAGGAGAGACTGGCTCTGCACACTGAATCGTGCACTGTCTGGTTTGCAGAACCAAAGAAAAAAAACAAGCCAAACCAACAACATCCCACACATACCTTTATAGCCAGCTGAAATATGAGTTGAAAAATGCCAAGGACATGCAACCTTTCTGACCTTTTCTTTATTTCAAGTCTCATTTGGTCATCAACAAGGTTACTGAATGCTATTTTCCTCCTTAAATTTACCTCTAAAATTCTTAGCTTTCCTTTTCTACATAAATACAACAGATACAGCCAAGGATAGCATTGCATGCCACTCCTAAAATACAGAAACTCCACTGCATGCCCTTGACAAAAATGAGATGTATTGCTCAACATGCCTATGTACAGAAAGAATAATTTTCCACAACATAACAAAGTTGAATACAAATACGTAAGACACTGCTACGCAAAATTCTCTCTTTCTCAAGGTACGTCCATTAAAAGAATACCCACACCACCACAAAACAAAAAACCAACAACTTATTTGCTCAGCATTCAGACATTTACATGAAAGCAGCTGATAAAGCTAAGGACATCTGCAAACACATGATCATTCCTCTGTAAGGGAATTTGTCTTGCTTTATGGAGAGATGAGCTGACCCTAGGAGATGCTCATCACCCTTGTCTACCACTAGCCCTCTGGCAATTCATACAGAAATACTGTCTGGCTGCAGGCAGAGCCACACTTCCACTGTGCCAGCCGGAGGGGATGCTTCTGGTCAGACTGACCATAGCAAGCAGGTCTGCTCCTCAGCCTACGTCACACTGCTTGCAAAACTCCTTCAAGGTCAGCAGGACTTGTATTTCTGAAATGGACTGTAGCACTAGGCCCTCAGAGATTCAAATCTTAGCATCAAAATCAGTTCAGAGCACAAGCCTTGCCTGCTACTGATGCTTTTGTAGGTGCTTTTCAAAATTACTTTCCAAAGCTCACGTGCTGTGGCAGATAAGTAACACATTAATGAAATCCTGCTAGTCAGTCATTTCTGATGGCGATGCTGTTTTAAGTGAACTGGAACAAACCCTATAAACTGAACTGACAGCTGTAACATTTTCATCTTTAACAATAAATGGAGTTACGACAAATCATCTTAGACTCTAGCTTGGATTTGGCTTTGTTTAATCTGAGAAATGTCTTAAAATTTTGTACAGCCCTGCTTTTCACGGTTGTCTCTTTGAACTGCATTTTCATTTAAATATTATATAAATTTTCCATTTTGATGAAGCTTTCTAATGCTAAGAGTTGAAGCGATAGTATATTCCTTGCAGAACCTGATTAGATCATGGAGTATCTGGTTACACACTGATATCCCGGGGGACCAGATCTGCATGCAGAATTTTAATGGTAAAACAAATGATTAGAGCAGTGACTTGTGTTTCAACAGTATTACAGGGAAAATCAATGAGATGCATTAAATGTTCTGCTCAATGTAACATGCACTAATCTAGAAATCAAAGTAAATCCAGTCTTGTTTAAAATAAGGCATAGCTACTGGTATTAGCAAGGGATAGATCTTGCAAACCCCCACTCTGTCCATTGAAGTCCCTTTTATTTCAGTAGGATTTTATGTCAGAATAGGTACATGTATAAACGTGATCAACTGATTGCAGCAGTAGGCTAAAAGTTGTATTAAGGTTAATTAAACCACTTGTCCTTTATTGTCTGATCTACAGCCACTGGCCATCTGAAGTTGCCGAAGAGGTAGCTAAACTTGACCACCACAGCCAATACGCAACACAATGCCAATCACTACTTAAAACTACATAAGTCAAGAGAGTCAGCACAGTTCTCACAGCAGAAAACTAAGTTGAACAACTTGCCAGCAGGTAGCTTTAAGCTACTGGTAATGCAAAATATGGAGAAGAGAGTGTAGCAGGGGGGAAACAACACAACTAGAAACAACTGAACATCACAAGCAGAATAGTTTAGAAAAACATTTTTTCTTAATTAAGGTCCTCATGCACATATTTGAGCCTAAAAATGGGGATTCCTACACGGAAGGTCCAGAGAAAAGCACACAGTGCACTGAGAACCTCCATGTTTTGTAATCCAAACAAGGAATAAATAAATTAAACTAAATTTAAATACTGAAAAAAGAAAATAAGGCTTGACCTGACTTGGTTGATACTGAATGGAGCAGCTACTCTATTCGAGTATGTAAAGATCCCTCCTGACTGAAAAATGCAGCAAATGTTTCGTCCTTCCACATGTATAAGTAATTTGAACAGGTCGTTTAAATATTTATTTTCATCATGCACTCCTATACATTTCCTTTTGTCTTCATTCTGCTCTGTTGTCCTAACCAGCTTATTCCTGTAACGTGGGGAAATTCAAAATCCTTACACTTGGCAGAGCAAATTAGAGTATGATCTTTTCCACTGTCATGCCCAAAATCACTATGTTCCTGGTAACAGGAGAATCCTGTACAAACATACACTTGTTTTTAGCAACCAGGTTTTCTTCCAAACTTGCTTTGGTGTATGGAGACGTTCCCATCCTACTTTGGCACTGGGAAGTGGGCTTGCAGGTTCTCTGTATCACCAAATTTCAGCTCCCATGAAGACAGGATGCAGGGTACATTCAGAAATACTAATGCAATGATGCCTGTCATCTCTGGAAGGTAGTAGTGCTTGGACATCAGCTACTGTTATCGTAGCAGGGCGGGGGGGACACTCACCTGATGTATGGGACACTCTCTACCACAGAGACTTCACAGTCTGAGACGTGGTGAAGCAAAGAGAGGGGAAATGACTCGTCCCAAGTCACGCAGGGAGGAGGAGTAAGCTGATATTCCTCTTGTGTGCAAATGTATTTACTCACCAGTTTACTAAGTGTCTAGCACTTTCTTAAAATATTGCACAGTGTTTCCCCACTATTTCAACAACACAGCATATCGTTGATCCAAGGAGTCAAGGATGAAGGGTCATGGATCAGGACCACAGTGGTGGTGAACAAGGGGTAAACATGGTGCATATATGCTACAGACTGCCCAGTCAAGAACAGAAAGTGGACAAAGCCTTCTTTAAACAACTAGGAGAAGCCTCATAATTACAGGGCTTGTTTTCATGGGGAGCTTTGAGACGTTTGCTGGAAGTGCAGAACAGCACGGCACAGGGAATATGGAGAGCATCAAAGACTTTTTTCTGCAGGCACTCCTTTGGGTAGACAAGGCACACTGGTGAACATGGTATGAATTAAGGAAGACATGGCTAGGGACACGAAGGCTGATGGCAGCCTTAGCCACAGTGACGATGAGGTGATACAAAAATTTAAAATACTCAGAAAAGTGAGGAAGGCAAACAGCAGAATAAAGTTCCTGGCTTTCAGAGCAGCAGTCCTGGCTTGTTCAGGTAACTGCTAAGTGGTAGCCCGTGGCAGGATTACCTTAAATGCCAGAGGACTTGCAGAAACGGCTGAACATGAAAGACCACCTCTCTAAAGCATCAGAATAGCATGCAAGAAAACAAGCAGGTAAGGCAGGAGTCAAGTCTGGGTGACTGGATAACTCCTGAGTAAGATCAAACTTAAAAAGCCATGTACAGAAGGTGTAAGCAGGGACAGGGTCCCTGGGAGGAACAGAGGAGGAATGCAGGGAGGGAGTTCCAAATGGCACAGGGATGCCTGCAAGGGATGAGAAAGACAAGAGAGAGCTCCTGCAGATACGTCAGCAGCAAAAAGGAGCACGGAGAATGCTGGCCCGCTACTGAACAGGGCAGGAGACCTCATAATGCAGGACAAGGAAACTACTGAAGTACTTGGTATCTTCCTTGCCTTAGTCTTCACTGGCAAGGTCTGCTCTCAAGAACCCCATGTCTCTCTGCCTAGTACTTTCTCTTTTTCAAACCACTTCTCATTAGTAAAACGTGGTTGAGTTAAGGACTGCTTAGACAGATTAGACACATATAAGTAGATGGGACAAGGCAGGATTCATCTCAACATGCAGAAGGCACAGGCCAAGATCACTGTAAGGCTGCCCTCTCTCTACCTTTGACAAGTCACGTTGACTGGAGGAGGCAAAAAGTTACACTCATCTTCAAAGCAGGAAAACAGGACAATCCAGGGAACAACAGTCTGTCAGATTCATTTCAGCCCCAGGGAAGATCACAGAGCAAGTCCTCGTGGAAACCGTTTCCAGCTTATGAATGGTAAAAAGGTGACTGGGAACAGCTACCATGGATTTTGCAAAAGCAAATCATGACTGACAAACCTGACTGCCTTCCAGAACGGAATAACTGGCTTTGAGGAAAATAAAATTTTTCTTTTACTTCATCAAGGCGTTTAACACAGTCTCCCTTAATATGCTTGCAGTCTAACTGGGAAGACACCAACCAGACAAGTACACTATAAGGTACGTGAAAAACTGCCTGGACCATCAGGCTCAAGAGGTTGTGGCTGAAGGTTCAAAGTCTATTGGCAGCTGACTACAAGCCCACTCTGTTTAACATCTTCATCAATGACAAATAATGTGATGGGGAGCACCCTCAGCAAGTTTGCAGGTGAAACCAGCTTGGGGGAAGAGGTTAATGCTCTGGAGAGAAAAGTTGGTACTCAAAGAAACTTCAGCACAGCAGAGAAGCTGGATGACAGGAACCTTAAAAAGTTCAAAGGCAAGATGGACTCAGGACAGACAATCCCATTCGGTAGCATAGCTGGGGACCAGCTGGCTAGAAAGCAGCTGTGCAGAAAAAGACTTGTTCACTTGGACATAAGGAAAAAATAACTTCTCCACAAGACCAGCTAAGCCCTGGAGTGGGAGCCCAGCAGGGCTGGATTCTGTACCCGATTCTCAGTACTTGGCTCAACGGCCTCATCTAACTTGGAGTTAGCTCTGCTTTGAGCAGGGGATGGACCCGATAACTTCTGCAGCTCCCTTCCAATGTAAATTATTCTGTGTCTGCTTATTCCACTCTCCCCCGCAGAAAAAAAAAAAAAAAAAAAAAAAAGATCTGTTTCTTGTCTCTGAACCTTAGAAGCCATTATCAAGAGACACTTAAAATGTCTGCACCAGCTGTGATCCAAAAAACAAAAGTGGCCAGTTTCAACCACCAAGCCATTAAATTTTCATGAACTTAGATGTGGCCAAGCAGTATTTAGATATTCAAGACTAAAATGTGCAGTGTCACTTAGATTGCAAGAAAACAGCTGCTCTTACTTTTACTAGGGAGAACAGTCCCCTGTTTTCTTTACTGAATGCCTGTAATAGGGCAACTGGGAATATATAATCCACTACAGCTCAGCTATGGACATATTTATGGCTTCCCTAGAGGGCTAAACCCCCCATTTAAAAAATAATTGGGCTCAGTGCTGACAGAAGTCCCTCAGAGAGAGCGTGTTTCAGTTCAGAATCATTTCTTCAGTCCCAAAGAGGCACAGCAAAGCTACTATTTTTGCTGGCTAAGCTTTAACACATCATTCATAAAGCGTAGCTGAACTTCGTTCTGTCCTTCCTTTTCCTCACCGTCAGCTCCGGCCATCCCTCCTAACAGCCTGCTAAATAGCACCTAAAATAGAGGTGCTGAATCGAACAGCACTGCCCAACATTCTCCTGACAGCAGCAATCACACCCTGGAGATCCACAAGTCACAGAAAAATCACATACAGATAGACGTAAAGTTTCACAATTTTTGGCAGTTTTTACTCTCCTCCCCTTCTCCCACAGATTTCAAGCTCCTCTTGTCTCTGTGCTGGTAGTTACCCAACATTCGTTGGAAGTGGAGTCTTTTACTACTGCTTTGAGTGTCATTAAAAGCTTTACCTGCTGTTGTCTTCCTGTATTTAGATGACATCCTTTGGTGTCTATTGCTGAAATGTCACATGCCTGACTTTTTTGAAAACATCCTTGTCAATGAGGGCTCTGCAGTGACTGACAGCAGATCACAACACGTTTCCTGGATGCTGTGAAGAACAGCATTCTTCCCATGGCAATCGTTCCCCCATCTCTATCTCCATCAGTCGCAAGGGATTTCTGTAACTCCCCACCCTCACGCATTCCCGCACTGACCATAAATTAGCCAAGCTTTTCAGGCAAGGTTGCCTGCAGCGCCAGCAGGATTGTGCCTACCTTTTGGCTTTCTGAAGGCTCAGGAAACCTTCTCAATGAGAAGGCAGAGCAGTGGGTGCTCTTCCCAGAGTCCTGGCCAGCCAGCCAGCCACACATTCTTGTAACTTGGTCTCAGCGTGGAAATTGGGATTTTCATTAAAAATAAAAAGCCAAACCTTTCTTTACATCAGAGGAACATTTTTTAGTATCTAAGAATATCTGGGGTTTATTCAAGTGAATTTTCTGATCAGAAAGTAAGAAAAAAATATTTTATAAGCCTGCATTTATAGATGGTGAGCTAGCCCATAAATAACTCAAACCAAACTGAATTACCCCCTCTCAAGTGCTAAAAACAGAAGAGCTATTTAACTTTTTGAAGTTTCTATTAAAAAAAAAAAAGACATAAACCAAAATGAAGACATTTTTAAAAAAAGCCCATTAAACAAACTTGAAATGTCTGTGAGGTAACGAACACAAATCATTCCACTTTTTAAATCAAATCTTTTCCCAGGTCATACAGCACAAATAACTTTGCATCCAGACAGTTAAATCTTGCAAAGTCAACAGTTTTAACCTGTTAAGTAAGCATTTTAATGCTTTCAAGCTGTAACAACAGGATGAATTAACCTTGGTTTTCAATGGGAGATTACCAATAAAGTACAAATCCAGAGCCCAATTCTAAGCACAGTTAACTGTTTGAATTATTTTAATTATGTGCACGAACGTCTGCAGGAAAAAGCCCCATTTTGCTTCAGCTTCTTTGAGAATAATAGAATTCCAAATTGCTTTGGAGTTACATTAACACCAGATAAATTGAAGTCATTGAATATGAGGGACCAAGAAGAGGCAGGCAGTGACAAAAGAGCCAATGTATTCTGGTCATGTTTGAGAACGTAAGCAAAAAAGGTGACAGGAGTAACAGAGAATGAAGCTGTTAAAGCAAAATTTGTTACATTACTATTAACTAAGACAAAATTTAGATGATGCTGCGAACACAGCACAATCACAATTTCCCCATCAGAAATCCACTCCCCAGTCTGCACACATTCTCTGTGCCAGCCCTATCGTCTCCAACAAACTCTTTTCTTCCTCCGCTTGTATCCCCTTCTGCCTTGAAGACCTTGGTGATAATGGGGGGAAAGGAAAGGAAATGTTTGCTTCCTCCCTGCCCCATTACTTCCTGGAACTGGTAGCCTCCCCCGCATTCCTCGCCTCAGGAGACAAAGTTTGATTTTCCCTTTTCCACCAGCTGAGTCCTGGACTAGCCATTAGAATTGCACATAACCATAACTCAGACCTTCATCTTGTGCCTAGGGACACGGCATCAGGAGTCCACGCTGTGCTGCCTTATTGGGACTGTTATTGCAGGCAAAGTTGTGTGTCACAGTAATTAGTATACAAACATTTTAACATGGTTTGCTTGCAAGGGTAAGTAGAACTATTTTGTACTAAAAACCACTTCAAAGTCGTATTTTGTCAACCTCTGCCAGACATGGTTTCTGCCATACCTCTGCCATAGGTGGAACCCTGCATTTCTCAGCCAAACCATCTCAGCTGGAGCACCTTAATCCACATTGAATGTCACAGCACAACTACCACAGACACACCAACAACACTGGGTCAATGGACACAGCCTAGAGCTGCACGTGACAAAATACAAAACGTTCAAAACCCAGCACAAAGCAACTGCTCTTTGATCAACGTAATACAGAACAGAGAGTTGATCCTTCAGAGAATCACAGAATAGTTGAGTTTGGAAGAGACCTCTGGAGGTCATATGGTGCAACCCCCTTTCTCCTGAGTCTAAAGAGAAGTAAGCAAAAGAAAGAAAAATGTTTGCACAGATTACTGCAAATCTTTGAAGACTGCTCACAAAGACCTTCCTGAACCTGCATCTTAGTGAGGAATAAAGAAGAACTGGTAGTCCATCAGTCTGGAGATGGCATCCCATATCTAGTGACCTTCTTTCAGGCCTAGAATGACTTCTATGCTTTTGTTCTCCCTATAAACCATTACAATTTTTCACACACAAGAAAGGATTTTAACCAACTACTTACTCTTGTTCCTTTGGCATTTCCTTATCACCTATGAAATAGTCCTGAGGATCATTTTGTTTTGTGCTTTTGAACCTGGCTACACTTGCCTCCAAGGGAAGCCTATGACTGTTGACATTGCCCGTAATGTCCATGACCACGACAAACCGCTTTTGACTTAGGCCGAAGCTGTTACCATTTTAAGCTGTTTTTTAAGAGACAGCTTGTGGGCTACAGCAGTGCCTGCACTGGAGAAGTGTTTCTGGTCACCAGACTGAGCCAAGATCAGTGCCTCACCTAAGCACTGCTTCTTTCCTATAAGGAAGTCACTTCTAAAATCAAACAGGTTGGAAAGTGGAGAAGGATCTGCTTGGCTTTAAGGCCCAAGATAAGTGGCAATTACCACAGTATGACAGGCAAGCTTGGCTAAAAATTCTGATTAGGTTAGTCATTATTCAATTCATATTCATACATTTAGCGTACATAAAAGTACCCACATCTAGTCTCTTACAGCTCCCTCCTGCAAGCGCGAAGACCTGCTCCTATTGCTCTCAGAACACTACATCAGTTAATTCCATATTTCAAATTCTCAATACTCTGTTGAAAAGTAAAGAAATAAGAAAAATAAAAGCTGTAATTATATTTCTAGCTCCCCAAACATTGTGAGCACGTTAACAACTATGGACATCACAACACCAATTCTGCTAAAGAAACTATTCTTCACCAGAAAATCAGCACATGCTGCCCTCCTGAGAGCATGCTTCCCCTCTCACTTAGTAACTTCCTTACTGTCCTGTAATTATTTGTGTAGGAGGAGGTGTTATAATGTTTTCTGAGACACTGCTAAGTGTAGATAGCCTCCTACCTCTTCCCAGTCAAACCACCTCCAGACAGATTTCCTTGCAGACTTCATGCAGACAGCACATAGAAGACATCAGAGTGAAGCAGTGTGAGAATGGCGGGGGCTTTCCAGGAGCCTCAGATTACTGCACTCTAAAAGCTCACCATTAAGTGAATTACTAGTTTCATCATATGTAAGTTCTAAACAGGCCAGTCTTTACTCAGACAAATGTAAGATTAACACCACTGGAAACATGAAAAAGGGCTCCAAGATCAGGCCACGGTGCAGAGCGGAGCAGGCTAATTCTCACGTTTAATCAGCTCAGTGGAGACCTCGCCCAACACCACAGTGGCAGCAGGACAAGCTCTGGGCTGCACCACTGCTCACAACCTCTCCCCATCTCCACAGCCCTAGAGCCATACCCAGCTCTGTTGAGTGCAAGTCCGGCCACCAGATCTCCTGCAGACATCTAAATGCAAACAGCGTGGGGAACATTTTTGCATTATAGATGTAGAAGTGGAAATGATCACATTGCAGACTGAGAGAATCAGTTGGTGTGCTTTCCCCACTATTTTTTTCCAAACGTGATCTAAACTTCCCGGCTCTACACAGAAGAAAAGGTGGAGGAGGAAGGCAGTAATATCGCCTGGGCGTATACCAAATGTAAAGAAGACCCCTGTTGGACATTCATGCACTGCACTGAAAACTTTAAAAGGTGCAAAAGCTTTAAAACTTTTAAAACCTGCCCTACAATAAGCCACTAAAAAAGTTATTTTTATTTCTTCAGTCAAGTGAAACTGTAAACATGATTACACTATGGTTTGTGAGCAGACACATAGCACAAATTCTTTAATAGAAAAAGGCTCTCTTCACCTATCAGGCTAAAACCCAGCAGGATTCATGGAACAAGAACTTCAACTCAAGCTTACAAAAATTACTAAATCAGCTCTTATTTCTTACACAGCAAGAGTCACTACCAATTTTTTAAAACAATCTTTACATCAGGATTGACCAAGCACCTAAAACATACAGTTTAAGATCATCAGAAGTTACAACTTCAACAGCAGACCAGACAACACTATGGCTTGCGTGATGCAGGTCAAGCGCTGCAATAGGCAGACTGGCATGGCCTTCTTATTTATTAATTTGACTGCATTTATGAAGACTGAGTAGCATATTCTATATCACATTAGTAAGCATCATGTACAACCTTGTCTTTTTATGGATGACTATAACCTGAAGACAAATTAGCTATCTAATCATTTGGAAATAAAATACTTGGGGGCAGAGCTGTAGCCACTGTCAATCACCAGCACTCCACAAATGACAATTCTTTCAAGTTTTTGCTTTTTTGGGAACACTGCAAACAAATCGACTATGCTATTTTTTCTTTTTGCTCTCCAAGCGCACTGCTGCGTGTTCACATGTATCAGAGATCTCTATCAGATTTGACATTTTAGTTAAACACTAGTCTCAGAAGTACCGTATTAGCTATTTTTCTTCTTAATTCAGGGACTAGCATACAAGAATGTGAACATTTCAGGGAGGAAAAAATAGCAAGAAGTATATCTGATTCTAAGCATAAAATTAATGTGCCAGGAATAGTTTGGGGCATATTTTATTCCAGCACCAGCTCAGTCTGGCTGAGTATGTCATCAGCATCCAAGTCATATCTCCTGGGGCAATCAGCAGCACTTGAATTGTGAGCCAATAGCTTTGGGACTAGTGAGAAGCTGTGATGGCCCCAGGCAGCTCTGCTGAGCATGCGAAATGGCATCTCCCCACTGTGAGTGCCTTCCAACCATAATTCTTGTTCATAACCCTAATGCTACCATTGACAGGACAGCCTTGAAAGGTAGTATGCAACTGAGGAGGCTTATAAAAAAAGAGAGCAGGTCGTTGATCTGTTCATATCTCTTCCTCTCCATGCACACGTAAAGCACTACTTATTATGTATAGCCACAAGTAATTCAATGTTCACACTCTAAAATAGGATCAAATCAGACAACCTGTGCTTCTTTTGCTTTTATATATTTGATTTCTTCTCATGAAAAATGTTCTTTAATACACTTGGCAACAACAGAAATTTCCCTTGAAATAATTGCCTCTGATTACACACATCTCTCTTGCCACTTATTGCATCTTTTCAGCAACACAGAACATGTTGGATACTTAATTTTGCATTTCCACCCTCTCTTGCTGCTCTTCTCTTCTTTGATCTACATTTTTTCTTCCTTGGCATATACTACAGCCCTTTCTTAACTCACAGCTGCATTGATGCGTGTATTAGCATCAGTATAGTTCTTATTTGTGCTCTCCCTTCTCTTTAAAAAAAAGAAACGAAACAAAAAACAACAAACAAAACATCAGTGCAGTATTTTCTATTAAATCTGAGCATCACTACTGAACAGTTCTAGTGATCTTGTAGCTGACAGAAATTACTTGCACAGCATATGCAGTTTCTGCATCTTTACGCACTATTTTAAGGAAAACCAAGAGGTGTGGCTGGATAAAATGAGGTTGCATTGCAAAGCCAATGGAAGAATGATGCCTTAAAACAGGTTTTCTATTACTTTTAAGATCCCTACAAGAAAGCCACTGCCATCTGAGCTAGATCTCCGCAAGAACTTTAAAAGGCAACATTTTTCAGTTGTTTGCACAAGCATCAAACTCTGCTGCAAGGACACCTGCAACACAGAGGATAAGGACTCCTCCTGCACTCTAATGAGCACGCTGACAGTCAGTTTATCAGCACTCCAGGATGGGCTGTCCTAGGGACAATATTGACAGAGTTTTCTACTGCCGTGGTAGAAATGCAGGCTAGATTCCTTGCATTTTCTCAGCCACTGAGCTTGAAAAACTGGGGCAAATCTGAGCAGTTCATCTGATTCTTCTGGGAGAAAGCTGGGAAAGCAGGTGGGAGAAATATTATTCCCTTTTCGGGTCACTTCGCAAAGACTATCAGATACAAACCCTCTTAAAAGATCACATTTAATAAGCTGTCCATATAAACTTAGCTGACTGACCACGCCAAGGCTGAGAGATAGCAAAAGGATGTAAAATACTGCAAAGAAAGGGGAGGAAGAGGGGAGCATGTAAGGTGTTACATTTTGACCATTCCCCTTGCTCTGCACCTCTTCTTATCCTCTAGTTGCCTCAAAACTTCAGATTAGACATTGTTCTACTTTTGTGTATTGCCTGGCACATTTGACCAACTGCTACAAACAAAATAACTCCCTTAGCCACTGCGCTGGATGCAAGACACGTCTCCTGAGACGAGGTGCTTGAGAAGAAGTCTCTCATACAAGGTCTCCTCAGCTGCAAGCAAAGACACTGTAATGTTTGACTCCATGTTCACTAGAGGGAAATAATGAAGTATTTTCCCTTGGGCCCCGAGATGCAAATGGAAAACACTATGTCATATTTGCCAAAGCATTTTTTTCTGCAAAAGCCAGAAAAACAGCCCTAAGCACTTGAAGCCTGAACGTTAGGAAGTCACCAGCTACCCACGTACAAATGGAGCATATCTTCAGCCCAGGGGATCCACCACAGTCAGTTTGCTTTGCTGGAACTTAACAGGGTGCAAGAGCACTGGAGCAGCATCACCATGAAGAAACACATAGGCTCATTCACCTGGCCATAAACATAAGCTCTCCACCAAGGTACCACAGTGGTAACTTGGCCTTCTCAAGCCCAGAGGTCTGCAAATACAGCACAGCTCTGCTTTACTATGTACAACCACTGCTTTACATGACTCCCTGGGAAAGTATTACTGAGGATAAAACCCTTCTAGAAGACCTCACTGTCTCCTCCACACAATCAGTATTTGACTTTTACGTTCAACTGCGGAACATGGAAAATAACCTCATTCAAAGATTTTGCGTGTGCTGGTTCAAGACGGTTGTGGCTTTCCTAAGACGTTGGCTGCAAGGCATCATGAACCACCAGACAACACCACACTCTCAGCTTGCTGTCACCCAGAGTCTGCGGCAGGTGTCAGGGTACGTCCTCCTCACAGTCAGTGCTCTTTCATCACCTTCTTGCACCACGCTTTGCTGCTCAGATTCTCATGGAAGATCTCCACATTTGCATGTAGCTATGGTAAACTATCCTTTCTAGGAGCACGTACAGAAGATAAAAATGTGACTGGCTGCACACTGAGTGAAGAAAAGCAACTACAACACCTGTAAAACACTAGATCAGTGCCAGAAAAAGGCCTCTTGCAGTGAGACACCAAGACTAGAAGGCAATAAACGAAGAGGCTTTATAGAAGGGAACAGTGGAACAATACACCCAGTTGGAAAAGGTGAATCCAGAGAACAAGCTCAAATAAAACTGTTTATTTGGTCACCACTGAATGGAAAGATAAACAAAGATGAGCTGCATTTTTACTCCTTGACTGTGAGGTGTGGATAGACAGGAAGCCTCTGTGCAACCAAACAGGGAGGTTTAAAAATAAATCCTATGCAAGCTGGGTGTGAGTATGCTTGCAGGCCAGCATGGTTCAGGTAAGCATTATCAGTCAGAGCAGCCACGCTGCGATGAGGCAACATCCCCTTTCTGCCAGGGGCTACACCTTAGCAGAGGTTTAAAAGCCCTCCAGACAGAGATATGGGATAATCTGCCACCCCGTCTTCCCCACAGGTTCACAACCTGACTTCTGAATAAGGTTAAACCCTAAAATATGAGGCTTAACGACACCCCTTCCAAAGTTCTTGTGCTGCTACTTATAACTCTGAATAATCTTCCTATCCACACAAGTGACTCATTTCATTTTTTACCTTGAAGACCAAGAGATATCGCAAAAGAACAGAAAAGAAAACAGCAAAACACCAAGGCCTAAAGAAAGGTCTCAATCTCAACCAATAGGCAGGAAACGGGACTCACTTAGATGCTATTTTAGCTGGTAGGCCAAAATAAAAAAAACCCACATTGTAATACATGTAAGCGTTACAAGTGCCACTGTTGGAAGAGTCTTTGCTAGGATGGCAAAATGTGTCTATCAGCCACATCATCTGGTGCACATTCTCTCTGGTCCAGGAACATAAAGTGACTAATAATTTCATTTCGCAAACTGAACGGCGACAAGTGAAGACAGACAGAACAGAAAGCATTCAAACTGTGGTGCCGGCCTTTTACTCATCTCTTCTACCACCACTTAACAGGCAATTTAAAGCCCTGCACGATTGACCAACCTAGAGTCCCAACAAACACACTGTGCCTAGCAATCCAATTTCAACCCAGTTCTTGCATTATTTGTTGCTAATGGTATACCTGCTTGATTCAATACCGCAATCAAATAAGCCACTATACAATACAGAGGACTATAAGAAATGAATGAAAGAAGCTATAAAATAGCAGTATTCCATTTCCTAAATTTTTAGCCTACAGTCCACACCAGATTCCCAGCTGGTATTTATCAGTACAGCTCTAATGACCCATTAGGCCAATTTAGACTGCTGCAGATCTGGCTGTTAGTGTTTACCATTTAGCATTAAGAAGTCAATGAAAAAGCACAGGCAGTACTATTGATTAACTGAACGAACAGTCAGCTGATCTGCACTTTTTCTAGGCTCAGGATACATCCAATTTACACTGGATATGTTCATGTTTTTAAAAACAGTAACTAGTTAAGCTGTTTCATACTAACACTACATAAATACAACATTTCATAGTAATTTCCTAACATGTAATTGGATACTATCTTCATACTCCCTTTAACTCATTTCAGCTGCTTTCATCCACCTAGCTCAAAAGTTAACTTTGATACAGTAAAACTTACAAATTAGTAAATGTATTTTAAGGACCTTTCAAAGCATCTGAACATGGAATATTTTCAGTTTTGGATGTGCCCAAAAAAGCCACGTTTTTTCTGAATATCATGTCAATGACTGCAGTCCACCTAGACTAACTGTATTTTGGTTTTAATGTGACACTTCCTCAGCTTAGATGTCAAACTATTGTTATCTGCAATAATCCCACAGCCGGTGACACTGGTAAAGCTGACGACATTGGTAAAGCTGACACTTACAGTCCAGTGATGATGTCAGCACAAATTCTTTCACGCTTCCTTTGATTTCTCTAATAACTTCTGTGTCACCTTTTTCTTCCCGGTAGAGATTGCCCTTTTCACTCAGGCGAGCATATCACAGACCAAACTGCCTTAACAGCCCCTTCCCCTCCGCCCTCTAGCTCTATGCCATCCTGAGTATTTATTATTTCAAGACATTGCAAGGACTTGCTGAAGACAGCCCATTTCTGAGCCAGTTGTGAGAAGATGTGAGTGGCTTGCATGAAAGGAGATCCTTTGCTTTAAACCGTTAAGTAATTCTTTAATAAAATGGCACTGGCAGACAGCGTCTCAGTTCGGCAGTCCCACTCCACAGCTGAACACAGTGGCAGCTGTTCCATACTGCTATTATTGCCATTTTTCAAGGAGACTGTCAAAACTGAGTCTTTATCAGACAGTGTCTTTTTTTTTTTTTCTCTCTGCCTTTCTTCCAGTTATAGACATACATATTAATTCAGGAATTTGACAAATTTTGAGTAACAGATATTTCAAAAAATAAAACCCTTGTTGCTTCTTTTAGGAGCAGCTCTACCAGGAAAAAAACAATCCAGCAAGCAACTTGCAATTATCTAAAAGTGGATCGAGTTGGATAGAGACCTACATCTTCATATTTAACTTTATTTAAAAAGCTTTTTCACAACCATAACGTCTCCGTTGGATGCAGAACTGCACTCATGCTGGGATATCACTGAAGCTGTGGAGCACATGGATCCAAAGTTCCTGGGACCTCCATCCCTCCAACACACGGTTGTGACCCAGAGCGCAGTGTGGAAGACAAATTCAGCACTTAGCTTTGGTGGAAATCTCTTCATTGCTCAATTGTCATTTCTGCAAAATGGAGGATATTAACACACTCTATCCCATTAAAAGTCTCCAAGTAAAAAGTGCCATGTAGGAATTAGGCATTGCTGAATTTTTAGTTGAGGGAGTACCTGGTACAAGTAGACAGTAAAGGGCTTAACGATATTCTTGTTAATGCCTGTCACGGACCATAAGGATATCCCTGTCGCCCACAAGATCCACCGTGCTGCACTGCTGCCCACCACCCCGCAATCCTGCGTGGCACAGGCAGCCCCTCAGCGCTGCTGCCAGTTCAGCGAGCCGAACACGGCCACGACGGCAGCTGCAGAGCCTGTATTTCATCCTCAGAGGCACACGGTGCTCCAGATGGTGCTGCAGCAAGGAGGACATTGTCCTCCCCTCCCGCCCCGGTAGCATCGTCACTGATCGGACAGACCGCATGTACAACACAAGAGGTGTTTTTGAAGAAGTTTGTTTTTGTGCTGTGCGCACAGCCGTAAAACATTCACCTTTGCATACAGTGAAAACATTCAATATTTTAAAAAGAAAGCATCAAAATAATTGCATGGCAAATTATTTCTCACCTATGACAAACACCTAGTGCATAATCTTTTGTTACTAGCAACAGCCCTGTCATATAAACAAAGAATAAATACCTCTTATCAGAGGGCATGTTTTGAAATCTAAACATATTCATCAAAAATTAAAATTTGCAGGAAGCTCCTAAATCTATTCCCGCAACTGGCAATCAGCCATTTCGTACATTATGTTACTGACATACTTTAATTAGCTCTAATTCACACATTATAATCACTGTCTAGAAAATTTGCAATGCACTTGTTATGAAGCAGTTTTGCATCTTTATCAACACACAGTTGCTTTAATCTTACAGAAGTCACTAACGCAACAAAAAAGATCTCTTTTCGCATCATGAATTATGACATACCTGTCTTCCAATTAAGTACTCTGGGTTTTTTGGAAAGCCACTTGCAAACTAATAGCTAAAATTATTCAAAACTCTTTTCATTGAACACAATAATGAAAAAAGGAAACAATCATTCCTTTGCTATAGGGACTTTTTTGTTTTTTTTAAATACATTTCAACAGGACAAAGAAATGAATCTTCTTCAGTTGTTTTTTTAAAAAAAAAACTCTCAGAGCACATATTTCTATCTTTCTGTTCCCAAAGACCTTTGAAACTCTGCCTCACAGCAGTCTGTGTATTGCTGGGAGTCAGTGACATCTAGGCTCTTCCAAGCAAGATAGGCAGTTTTAAGCCTGGCAGTGCTTAACTACAACATGCAGTATCATTGCTATTGAAGAAGAAGGAATTCAAAACTGAAACGAAAGATTTCTACCATTTATACCAGTGACGTAGCTGTTGGTGCTACTAAAGTTCAGATCTCATTACTATACAGTTATTCAACCTCCACAGTTGATTTCCGAGCATTGTTCCAGGCAGGTTTAATGCAGCCCAGTTACCAAGTGCGGAGTTTTATGGATTTGATGGATCTGCCAGATGAACCATAATTCCCCATAAGCAGTAAGAATAAAAAGCAAACCTGGTGCAGGTGAATAAAAGCCAAAGGAATAATCAGCAAAAAACCTTGAGAAGAAAAGCTTTTGAATTGCAAGCTATTTTGTCTGAGCAGAGACTGGCACTACAATGGTTTCTTTATTTGCTGCAATGCACTTCAAGCACAGGTACTTCTCACTCCAGGTGCTTAGCTGTCCAAAAAAAAAAATAATGGCAGAATTGCACCTGATCCCCAAGCAAAAGATATATTCTGCCTTTTGCCTTATTTCACTCACACACCTCTCTCTGTGCAGAGGTACAAATCCACATTAAACACCAATTGTTTCCTTCTTCCAGAAGTAATCCTCCTTTGAAGAACTCCAGAAACAAGATAGTCAATTATCTGCATACAAAAAGCCAGATTTAATGGCACTGATTGATTTTCACCAGTCAAGCAGCAACAAGGAAGCATGCAAGGGCATTGCACCCTGGACAGTAAATGAAGCATTCAAGGATGACGAGGCAAGTGTGGATGCAGATGCCAGGCACGGGTTTGAGTTATGATGCCACACATAAATGGCCCATAAAAAGGAATAGGAGACATATGGCAACCGATCTGTGCTGCAATCCATTCCTGTCCACTGCATGCTCTATTTAGTGGTTCTGCACAGGCACGTCACCCAAAAAGCTTGCTCATCCTGTGCGGCAAGAGCAGCTGCAATGGAGGCAGAATCTGCCCCTCAGTGTAGGAGGAAAATGAATACTGAGCAGAACAGCAGTCCCCACCCTCATGCCACCAGTTAACAGTTTTGCCAGTATGTGACCTTTTGTTTGCCATCAAATCATCTCCCTAGCAGTCAAATCATATGTTTGTCTATTCATCAGATCCTCTGAACATTCAAACCACCTGTTCACATACACAAAGGCTGTTTGGATCCTTCCTGCCCTCTATTGTGGCAGCTCAATAACTAAGACAGGGAGCTCCCAGCTGGGTATGAGCAGTGGAGAAACACTGCACAGCCAGAGGGGAAAGAGATGTCGGCAGAGCACGCTTATATAGGGAGAAAATTAGAGTCTGGAAATTCAGCGACAAGTCATCCTTTTTCTTGTGCGTGTCATAAAAGAAAGATGCTCAGAATAATTACTACAATAGCAATGTTAAAATGTTAATTTGTACAGTACTCGGTAGAGCATGCAGTTCTGATTGACATTTTGGCTGGAAAAGGAACCTTGCTTAGCAATCTCTGTTTACTGAATTAAAGCACTAATAGAGGCAGTTTGATAAAAATGATGTCACCGTATTTGAAACCAAGCCAAAGGAAAGAAATTTTTGTATGATTTCACTCCTGCAACTGTACAGTGATATTTAGACATAGAGATTTCCAGGATCTCAGTATGGGTGGATTTGAATCCTCAGCATTAAAAATTAAAAATTATGGTAAATCTCTCAAAAATTCTAGCAGTAAAACCATCCCCAGCTGAACACATGCTGGTCGCAGATGGAGCAATACATTGGTATTTAATTTCATCACACAGATGAACATCCATTTAGTTGGTCCATGTTGTATCACCCCAACCACCTCACCCAATTGTAGCTGCTTAAAATTAAGCCTCTCATCTAAACTGGTATTGGTCATCTAAATTCCTGCAGAGACAATACAGAAAGAGAAGGACCTCTGGTGTGTACTTACCTTGTCCACATATAAGTGTCTAATATAAGTCAGGATAATTCACCAGTGGAGGTGACTCTTCTTCTCCACTCTTTAAATGAGACAAACAGCTCACTTCAGGCAGCTAAAATTAGGCGAGATGAATCCCAGCATACACACCTCTGCTATTAATGAATGCATCTTTAAGGGGAGGGAAATATTATCCCTGTATTACTAACAGCAAGTTAGGGTCTCGAGAGGCTGGGAATTGTACCTTGAAACAATCTGAAGTCCGTCTACATAGAATTTACAAGTTTAAAGTATAAAAGTATGACCCTGAAACCCCTCTGTGGCAGGCAGGCAAAGAGTAGAAACTCTTACTTCTTACTCCAGCATCTCCCAAGCAATGAGAGTTGCCCAGAAATAAGTCAGTCCCATGGATGAGTAGCTCAGTGACCAAATGGCATATAATCCCTGTTTGGATGCACAAACTTAAAGTGTCCTTGGTCTAAATCCTTATTTAGGAACTAAGCTGTGAGCCCACACAAGAGAACATCAGAGAGACCTGAAGGTGTTCAGTAACCCCAGACATCAGGCCACACGGTCCAGAGGAAGGAGCGTGTTTAAAGGGTAATAAGTGTGTGTTGTGTTGGGGGGGTGGGGTGAAAACAGTTGAGAGTGCAAGAAGTCTGCAAAATCCAGACCCACAATATTTTAAACTGAGCACCAGAAACGTTCTGTTTGTTTCAGTTTTGTTGGTTTTTTTGTTTGGTTGGTTGGTTGTTTTTTTTTTAATTTTTAAACGTACTCTCCCATATTCAGCAATGGCTCCATTTCTTTTCTGTCTCACTAAGGTACAATTATAGCAGTGACATCTGTATTGGGATAGCTTGAAGAAGTCCTCACTAAGGAGCATGGCTGCCTTGCTCAAGATATAAGTTGGAGAAACTTCTAGAGAGAGACATCACAGACAGCCTGTATCTCTGCAAGAATCTAACCATCTAAGGATAAAAAGAAATGCATGAAGTAGAAATAAAAATCAAAAAAGGACAGCTGAAAGGAACACTAAGATAATAACAAACAGCTTAAAAAAAGGTCACAGCTCATCAATTGCTTGCTAAGTGCTTCATGCTTTTACATCACAGTACAGCTCAATTTTAGGGAAAGACTGGAACCAGACTCCCACTCTGAAACGTTTCTCCCCCACAGAAATACAGAAAAAAGCGTAAGAGAAAAGGTGATGGTGCTTGTGGGAAATGCTGACTCAACTCCATGAGAAGGGACCATTGCAACAGGAACGCAGGCACGAACTGACACTCCACAGCTCTCAGGACTCACCGGTTGGGCTGAGGCAAGACGGTTCTGAAAACAGGGGTGAGCACCCTGTGTTTGATGTGATGGGTAGGGAGGTGTGGACAAGGACAAATGGAAGGAAAGCCTGCAAGACGGCTCTTGCTGTTCCAAAGCCCAGCAGAAACACCCGTGGGGAAACGCACCGTTCTGTTTGCGTGTTTGCTCTACACGAGCGGTGTAAAAGCAAGGTACAGAGCCCCACACAGCCCAGAGAGAACCACCACAAACCCTACCTCAGTGCTCTCTGTAAGCCGTGAGACAGACACCCTATGGGGAGAAACAGCGTATCACCCCGTAACACTGCGTTGGACAAACTAAAATTACGCAAGCCGTCTTGGTATTTCTCTCCCCACAGCATGAGAACAGTGCCCAGATGGTCAGTCCTCGGCGGTCTGAGGGAAAGCATCTTCTGGGATACACTCAGCACAACCCAGGCTGGACTCCATTTGATATCCAGACAGCAACACTTTCATGGTTCACAGACTGAGCCACTCAGACTGTGTTTATTCTTAGATGGCACTAGCATTAGATTAGTGTCAGGCTGTATTTTTGTATTTAGCTTGAAGGCTGCTGTTTCCATTTCAGGTCTGGAGAAAGTTTTCTAGACCTAAAAGTTCATCCAATTTTTTTCCAATTATAGCCGCCAGTTCTCAAAAGATATTATCTTTTCTATGTGCCTGGGACTGTCCCAGCCGTAAGCAAACTACCGCAATACTGAATTTGGTGCCTGAATGGAGATTGCCCAAAATGAAGAAAAATGAAGCCACATTATTATTTAGTTCTCAAATTTACACACCATCCCCAGAAGACCTATACCCCCAAACCTCTAAATATTGCTCATTTTTAACTACTAGATACAACTAGGTAGAGACTTTCAAACACTGAGAAATCTTTTCTTCCATTCAGCTACTCAACTCCATGGGAAATAAATCTAAACAAGAAATGTGCTCCAACACACTAAAAAAAAATCCCTGAAACAAAACCAAGCACTGAACAGCAAACCCTAAAACGCTGCCAAAATAATTTGATAACAGACAAAACAAGAAAAAAAAAAAAAAAAAAAGAAGTCTCATTAATATGATGAAAACACCTACCACCAGCAACAAATTGACCTGGAAACCCTAAGAAAACATCAAGACAAATAACAATAAAGTCAGATTGGACACCCTTGGACACAAATTTGGAGCGAAATCCTTAAAAAGAGTATTTCTTGAACAGCAGGAGACTAGTAAAAACCCAAACCTCTTAAACTTTTAATATTTTTGTGACCCCTAAGGTTCTCCATTAAGCTAATCCCATCAACTCCTGATCAACAGGTAACAAACTCAGCTGCCAGCTCTAACGATACAGGAAATGGCACTTGGCAGTCCATGGCAGTAATTTACTTTTTCCTCTGCCAAGTAAATAACTATTAATCTCAGACTGCTCTAATATCTAAGGCTCCATCATTCAGATGAGAAAGAAACCCCAGAAGATGTGTGAACTGGCTCGCTACAGAGGTGGCACTTGCCCGAAGGCAAACCCCCTCTCCCAAAGCCACCTCCCCTGCCCCTCCCTGTACACCTGCACAACTTTTCCTTTCTATATATGCTATAGGCATCCAGGGAAGACATACGCCTTAACAGGCAGCTCATGGTCACAGAGAAAGGAAAGATGCCTAAAAATAAAAAACATTACACATAGACAAAATATGAGTACATTTGCCTATGTACTTCTTTCCACCTGTACAGCATTGGAAATCAATATTTTTTTAAATTTGTTTGAAGAAATGCATAGAAGGTCAGCTCAATCTTGTGCTTTCTATGGGTTACATTACCTGACTCAATTTCCAAACACAGTTTAATATTTCCAAATACAGCCCCTGTATGTCTTTTTCTGAAGTCTCTAGTGAATGGCTGGACACAAATTTGGTTGTCCCTGTTCCCAAAACCAATTATGTTCAGTGGCACATCCCCTCCCATACACTCCCTCCCGATCCCGCTCCACTCCCCCCATCCTTCTGTTAGAATAGAGAAACAAGAGAAGAGAAGATTCTTTATCAGGCACATTTCAACCGAAGCCTGTTACAGCATTTTCCCATAAACCTATCAGTTATTTCCTAATCATAATTTATTTATGCATTTGTATCCAAACAGCCAATAGCTTGTGTCACAAACGGTGCACAAAACTGACAGAGAACTACACAGTTTCTTAACATGGCTGTATTCCTGCTGCAAAAGGTGGCAACTCCAACAGGCTTTGGTTTTGCAGAAAACATAATGCAAGAGTACAACGGTGAAGTGAAAGGTCAATCTGACCTTCACTTTGACAGGTTTTAGACATTAAAGGTTAACACACATAAAAGACGTTAGCTCCGTCTCAAAGACTCCTTTCCAAGCACTCTTTTGTGTACAGAAACAATGTTTCTGCATGAGTACAAGTGAGTCTTAAAATGATATTTTAACTGGCTTTAGATAAATCAATGCAAGCCTCTCAGAGGACACTTACATTGATTTAAGGAGTTCAGACTGCGAGACTGCGGTAAGAGACACCGTGTCCACACGCTGTGCTCCTCTCTGCCCACCCCGGGGGGGCCCGGCTCGGACAGCGAGGGCTGGCGCTCCACCGCCGTCTGCGGGGGCGATGCTCCCAGGTGCCTCCCAACCCCTGTGTGTTCCCACCGCGCGACAGAAATGGTCTCGTTAGTGATGCATCATAACCTCATTTTTCTTGACTAGGGCTCATCTTCTTTTCATTATGGATGCATTAATTAGTTAATGAGGAGGAACTGCCACTGCTAAAAGACTGAGCTGTAACGCAAGGACTCAATTGGCATGAACTGGATTTCAAAACCTGCGTGGAACCATATAATCTGTTGTTTAATGGGAGACATTGCAGCTCTCTCTGTCACACTGACATTTCTGCATTTGATATGACAGAGTTCCTAAATTTCTCCCCCTGCCCATCATCCCCAGTAATATACACCTCTAAAGGAAATGAGAAGAGGGGATCAATTTTCAAAGACAGATGGAAATTTAATTCTACAAGTCCAGAGAAATTGTGAATAGAAAAACTCTATCTAGGTAATACTCGCAAGCCAGAACACTGACAAGGACATATTGTAAACTGCAGGCTCCAAAAAAAAAAAAAAAAGATCCCTGTTCTAAAATAGAAGCAGCACTATTTAATTACTTCACCGATTTATCTTCTGGCAAAAGCATCAGCTAAGTAAATAAAATATTTCAGTGTAGAGCTGTGATTCCTTATGGCTCTGGCTTTGGCCAGGTTGACAAATAAAACTAGCATAAACCTCAAAACCTGGGAGGCAAACAGTTATCTCATTAAAGTGCAGCACATTAACTTGCAGCCATCAGCTCTGCTGCATGCTGTGCTGTGAATAAATTAAATGTGAATTCAGAAGAATTCTGGCTGGATATGTCTGACAAGCTTTATTACTGTGCATATACCAGCAATCATCTCCCCAGTTTTGCAGGGGAGAAAAAAAAAAAAACAAAACATTAAGGAGGCAAGAGCAGAAGAGTCCAAGCTTATCTTCTCTGGCAGTGGAGCGGCTAAACCCTTAACGCCAGAGATGGCCTCACATGAATGCTTCGGTAGCAAATACTCAAACGGAACTGGTCTTTCAGACAACAACCAGTGAAGCAGATATTTTGGTGACCTACCATTAGCAGCTTCTCCTTGTGGCCATACCTAGTGAGTGGCTATTGCTTATGCAAACGCAGTCCGTGCTCATTCAAACAGAAATGCAATCTGAGCACCAACTATGTTGGGTTTTGGCTCAGTCAGGCACATATCACAGTGGCAGTCACTGAATAATGTATTTTCCTGGGGCAGAAAGAAACATTTCCCCATCTTCTTCAGTTCTTTGCCAATATTTCTTGCAGTGTTATTATGCTCCTTTATCCTGGAAGCATAAAGAGGCTATAACATGTTATTTGTTTTTCATCCATTTCAAATGAAACATCTGGCTACAAAAAACAGGGATTAACATTTCTTTTCCACTGTACTTTAAGTTCTACCCCACTTATGAAAAACAGGATTTGTGACCACCATTCTATATTTCTAAATACAAACATAATAGAAATTCATTAATTTTAATTAGGTGAAACCATCAGACAACCAAAACATGAGTGACAACAATCTAGCTCTAGCTGGCTCAGGTCTTCCAAGCCACCAGCACAAATGCAGGCATTCAAGACTGAAGCCATAGCAGGTCAGTGCTCCAGCACAGAATCACAGAATGGTCAGGGTTGGAAGGGACCTCTGGAGATCATCTAGTCCAACCCCCCTGCCACAGCAGGGACACCTACAGCACATTGCACAGGACGGCGTCCAGGCGGGTTTTGAATGTCTGCAGTGTGGGAGACTCCACAACCTCTCTGGGCAGCCTGTGCCAGTGCTCTGCCACCCTCAAAGGAAAGAAGTCCCTCCTCATGTTAAGATGGAACTTCCTGTGCTCCAGTTTGTGCCCGTTACCTCTTGTCCTATCACTGGGCACCACTGAAAAAAGACTCTTCTCATCTACCTGGCACCCTCCCCTTAAGTATTTACAAGTATTGATAAGATCCCCCCTCAGTCTTCTTTTCTCTAGACTAAAAAGCCCCAAGTCCCTGAGCCTTTCTTCATAAGAAAGATGCTCCAGTCCCCTAATCATCTTTGTAGCCCTTTGCTGGACCCTCTCCAGCAGTTCCCTGTCCTTCTTGAACCGGGGAGCCCGGAACTGGACACAGTACTCCAGATGCGGCCTCACCAGGGCAGAGTAGAGGGGGAGGATGACCTCCCTCGACCTGCTGGCCACACTCTTGATGCACCCCAGGATGCCATTGGCCACCTTGGCCACCAGGGCACATTGCTGGCTCATGGTCATCCTGTTGTCCACCAGGACTCCCAGGTCCCTTTCCGCACAGCTGCTCTCCAGCAGGTGAGCCCCCAACCTGTACTGATGCATGGGGTTATTCCTCCCCAGATGCAGTACCCTACACTTGCCCTTGTTGAATTTCATCAGGTTTTTCTCTGCCCAACTCTCCAGCCTGTCCAGGTCACGCTGTATGGTGGCACAGCCTTCCAGCGTGTCAGCCACCCCTCCCAGTTTTGTATCATCAGCAAACTTGCTGATGGAACACTCTATCCCTTCATCCAGGTCATTGATGAATACATTGAACAGGACTGGAATATAGGAAGGAACACATATATATGCACCAACAATTTTTACATCTGTGCTTACAGGATATCATTGTTCAGACGTGCTTAATAATAATTTATTAATATATGATCTGTGGCATGAGATGAAGACTTTGTGGCTGGGTTAGCTCAATGGAGGCAGCATTATGTGACAACAGGCAAAGAATATGCAAGTGCAGAATTTGGGTCATTGGCATAACTATACATACAAGCACACAAAACAATTTTCTTCTATTAAAACTAACACCTTGGCCTCCAGGAAAGTAAAATCCTGTAGCTCCAGCCTTATTTAAATGTGCAGGCACGTTAAACTATATAATGTCGGAAAGTCTCTTGGACAAAAGCACATTGAATTCCAATTAGTTCAGATTGATGGGGAATTAAAAATTAACCTTTCATTCATCAATATTTCAAAGCCCCATTAGGTTCCATTCAGTAGAGAATGTCCTTAGCATGCATCCAGCAGTGTCCTACAGAACAATCACAGCAAAGCTAGGAAGGATGACAAGCACTTAACTGAAGACAGTAGAAGGACACAGAGTTTGCCCAAAGCCTCCAAATCCAGTGGCCATTTCACTGCCAGAAGTTTCATTCTACATCTGTATTCCACACTTTGAAAAGTTTTCTTACCTCTAAGGAATCCTAGCAAACAAGGTTCCTGTGTCCATTTTCTTTGGTCTACAGATGCGAAACTTTCACTTCAAAAGCAGCATCACAGTGAATTAAGTAAGACTCCTCCTTCAGTCCCACTGATGATACATGCAGTTACAGAGATAGCATCCATTTCAGCTTGACAATGTGGTCCATACATCCTTTGCAGACTTCTGACCTGGTACACGTTCTTCATTATATTGTCCCTGGAGAGGTGACTGCTCTCTCCACAACCATCACCATTTCTGAAGCCCTTCAAACCCACCAGAACAACACTAGAACTGGAAACAAACCATGGCACCAGGTAAATGTGGGTAATCTGACCGCATCATCTTACAAATTCGAATCTTACTGTAGCAGCCCTCTAAATTGCTCTTAACCTTTACTCCATGCCTCTTTTCTCAAGAACGGAGTTGAAATATCTCTGTGACTGTCCAGAGAAAGTAATTACTGATGCTTGGCAATGATGACTCCTGGCCAAAGATGATTGTCTTGCTAATGGTTCCTAACCACTGTACCAAACATAAATATTCAGCAGCCACCGAGGGAGGGGAGGAAAGCAGAGAGAGAAAATATTAAAAATCACAACTCATAAATGGAAAATGGAAAAAGCTCAAAGAAAAGACAGGAACAGAAAATGCAATAAAGCAGATCACCTATAGCAGAAGAGACTAGACAAGAACAGAAGACAAGGCTGCGCAAGGGGCCAGAAATAGAAACAGAGTCATAATAGCCTCCAGTGCAGGATATTTTCAGCAGAGACAAGGAAACACAGAAGAGGTTTTGCATATAGACATTTGTTATTTTGCTTCAGATGACCCGTGCTTTAGTCTTCAGGTAAAATACGTGTGTTCCACGGAAACTTCCATGTGAAGTTGCCGTTAATGGTCAGAGTCCTGAAGGTGCCCACTCTAACACTGCTGTCCACGCACAGAGAGAGCTTTGCCGAAGGCATGCTTTAGCTACTGAAAGAGCTTCCAGGCAGAGAGATGGCACCTGACCTGGAGGCCTATATCCTATTGTTTCATAACCTAAAAGGAAGTATCAACACCGAGTTATTTGCAAGGAACGTGCCCCCAAGACAGGGTTACTGAGCTTAAGTGTAATCTTGCAAATATACAAGGTCAAAGCATGGGGCTGCTACAAGTGCCTGGTAGCCACCTGCAGTGGGAAGGTGGGCTGCAGCTCTGACACACAGAGGAGTAGGGGAATGACAGCCACCCCCCACCAGAACACAAACGGCGCTTCTTCAAGTTTGCTTCTCCCCAGCAGCTTTTTCCAGCCAAATGAGATAGATCATCTGCAGGTGCTCGGGGGGCAAAAAAAAAACTAGTTGAGAGAAAGGAAATAATTGTCATCTTTTAAATAGCTGGAAGATGTCCAGACAGTACAGTAGAATATCTGTGCAAGGATCTAGTAACTGAGCCTAACTTTTCTGGGGTACTTTCATTTACAAGAGGTAAAGATATGAACTATCTAGTAAATAAAATAATTTGCCATGACAAATACACTCTTTTTCTTTGCCAAACAGTTCAGCAATCACTACTATAAATTACCTTAGCAAACATAACTTATGTATCTTCTCTGAGAGTTCCCATGTGGGTTCTTGTCAGAGGAAGACAGGTATTGCTTCTCAACTGCTTCTACACTACCCGGTGTAGGGTGCCCATGCGTTCAACAGCGCCGCACGTGTGGAGAACAGAGGAAGAAACAAATGGTGAAGGTGGTGGCAAAGTTTACTCTGAAAAAGGATTGTTCAGCTTTTCAGGGTTCCCTACAAAGACAGAAGAACTTTCTAAACAAGTTTTCCTTTTCTAGCTTGTTCATCTATCACTCAATTTGTCCCATATACCTTCTGCAGCTTCCAAAATAAATTCTAATTTCACCCCTTATGAAATTTCAACAGGGACTTGTCACCTGAATGAGCAAATGTGGAAAAATATATGTACACATACACAAACATGCACACACACACATATGTATTGGAGTCAATGAAATTATTAATGCATGTCCAAATTATTATATCTATTAATCAAGTGATTACTCCAGCATCACATGAAACCGAGCTCTTTATCCTTTGAAGGCGTAATCTGCTTTCCTGGAAAGGAAAAGTTTTGCCTTGTCTTCAAAAAGGCAGACTTCGAAACAATCAGTATTTGGCCTAGGGTAGCTTTTCAGTTCTTGAGACCTTGTCTCTCGCTCACTCATCAAAACAGCCCAGCAGCCAGTGCAAAATCAAGTGTGGTCCTTTACCCTGTTTTGGGTTTTGAGGTTTTTTTTTTTGGTTTGGGGTTTGTTTGGTTGGGGTTTTTTTTTAAAGAATTTAGGATTTTACTAAAATTACCTCTGTCTAGGACTTAAGTGTGCTAAGCCATGGGCAGTCTCTGCCCTGGACATCGTACAATCTAAAACAAGGAGAAGAGATGGACAGACAAAAGAGCACAAAGGAAGAAAAAGACAATGCTGCACAACACTACTGGTGGTAGCCACAAATGGAGAGAAAATTAATTTTTCAAATCCTTGTTCATGTTTATGTCGGGTTTGCATACATATTCCCAGCGTAGGAAGAGTAACACACTACTGCCGGGCACACTCTTGGCTCTCTTACCTGGAGGGTTGGTCTAACGAGGAGCTGACTCACAGAAGTAACATCGTGCTGGTCTCTAGCAAGTGTTTGATCATGTAACTGTACAAATTCAACAGGACTTTAAAATAACGTGTCTCCTAACAACTCTCTTCAGCATGCGAGGTCTGCGCCTACATACAGCGCAGTGCAAGCCCAGGCTCTTTAATCTGCAAGCCCTTTCAGTATGCACAGCAGGGAGAGGGACGGGTTGGACCAGCCTGCCCCTGGGAGTCCATTTTTAACAACATGTTTCAAAGAGCTAACTTCCAGATTTTAAGAAAGAAACCCCAGTTACTAAAGCATCTCTCCAGAGGAAAGGTGAGCAAGTAGTCTTGAAGTCCAGATACAAGCAATAATACTACTTTCACTCAACTTGGAGGAGTTAAATTAGCTACAAAGCCCTGTGTTCGGCAGGTTACAATATTTGATGAAGTTAGTCTTTCAGGTACTTTTAATAACCACCTCTCAAATCTGTGGCACAGCTGGTGTCCAACACAGACCTAAGGACACTGAATATTGCTAGCTCCAACATACCAATTAAGTAATGATGAGCTTTGAGCAGAAAAGTCCTACTGCGTTTTTATTTCTTTACCCTGAAGACCTGTACACCTGTATTAATTGAGAAGATCGCTATAGGTGAAAGTCTAGCTCACCAGTTGGAAAAAAAAATGAATGGATTCATTACATATATATGAATGAAAAAAAAAGATATTATTTTTATATCTTTTAATTTTTGTGTGTATCTATATGAATGAAAAAGTGTGCAGGACTGCTCTGAATGGGAACCTAAGGAGTTACCTTGCAACACGTGCAGCCACCTTTAAACAGCCGTGATGGATCCTTGCAATCATTTGTTACACTCTAATCTTACCACCCTCTCCAGGAATTCAAGACCACGTGGAGAAATCAGGACAGACAGACAGGACTCTGCCCTGCATTAAGGGAGGGACAAGCATCACAAACATGGTCGTATAATGGGGCCACTTCCAAAATGCCTTGAAAATATATGAAAAAAAACCCAAACTTGCTGTCCTCAGGGGAGCCCACATGCATTTACCTAAGGTTCAAATGGGCCATGTACACAGACCTCAGCACTGACCTAATTGTGACTTCTCGAGAGCATGGTTTCATGAATTCCAGGTGCATTTGAAAATCCACATTTAAACATTTACCAGTTCCTATGAAAGTGAAGTCATATACACATATTACCTGAGCAAGTACCAGCAAAAATCCCGAAGTAGCAGGTATGAAGTTGTTAAATATGTTAAATACCATAGAAAAATATTTGCATTCTGTAAATCACCACCTGACATTAAGCATCCGGAAGCCTGAAAAATATATACAGGTATCATTTGCTTCTTGGGACTCTAGTGCTTGTGTCATAAACAAGGAATTTAAAAAATGCTTTAATGCACATTACCTTTACCTTTTGCTGATCACCCGTTGAACAGATTCACTGCCTTCACGTGGCTTATAGTTTTTTTTTTCATTATCTTGTAGCTTAGCTGTTCACACTTCCAGTTTTTACGTGTATTCCAAGCATATAGATTCACTCTTCATATTATGTAGCTTAGTCCACACTTTGCTTTGAAGCAATGAATTTGGCTGGAACTAATACTGTCTGCATTTTGCAGCCTATTTATCAGTCAGATGCATTAATTTATACTCCTATGAGTAGTAGTGAGTAAACTCCCTCAGATTAGTTTCACACACGTAATTGCTTCTCATAAGAAAGGTTATGTGAGTGTTCAGGAAAGTTCACTGGGTCACTGCATTCAAGAACTACCTTCTCATACTTTTAATTTACTATATCCCAAATGTTTTTAACCTGCTGAACCAGGATCACAGCCACATTGTACCCTGTTCACATTCTGACTTTTTCTGTTTTGAAGATATGAGTAAGCTTTTAGAATTTGAGCTTTTATAAAACATCTTGAGAACAAAGCTCTACCTAAGCAACTCTAATACTGCAACGATTAGACTTTAGCCAGAAAAACTGAACACAAGTTATAGCTGACAACATGTTTTTCTGCTCTGTCTACCCCAATCTACCCCACGAAAGTCCATGTTTATAAATTCATTCTAAACTGTCTATATTTGAGATCTTAGTCTGCTGAAGGGAAAATACACATCCAAAGAAAAACCCTTACTAAACATTATTTTTCTACCAAAAAAAAAGATGAAAAGACAAAAACTACCTTATTCTAACACTACAAAACAATAGTTTGATTTTTAGAAGATTGAACATGAAAAATTTCATAAATAATGTCAAAAGACAGAGTAAGGAAGGCAAAAATTTTAAAAGTTAACGGGATTGTACTAAGTCAATTAAGGAAGTCTAATGATTATGAAGGAACAAATACAGCGAGAATAAAATCTAGTTGTAAGAAACTGTTGTAACCATGATTAAACTCCCTTGATTAACTGTGCCACAATTATCATTCCTTGTTTAATCTGGAGAGCAATACTGTGTCTGCCCACATATTCTCCACATATTGTTTAAGTGAGTATTTTCAGATATCACTGCCTGTTTCCGGCTCCTAAAAAACAAACTTTTGCTCCTACAAGACTAAAAAAGACTCACTGCTTCAGAGCATGTACAAGTAAACCAGTCATTTAGCCATCCGCGTAAAATTCCTCCTGAAGCAGACAGCAAAATTGGCACTGCAGTGAATCACTCTTTTATAACCTTGTCAGGAGTAGCCTCTGCCTCTTGCAGGCTTTTTTTTTTTTTTTTTTTTTTTTTTTTTAAATAAAAAGAAGTGATAATGATTTGGTTTCTGACAGAGATCTCCAAAGCCTCTGCAAAGTGGTGATACTACCACAGTTTTCAGGTCTTGAAGGTAATAGAAAAAGGATTACTTTTGTTAGACCATTGATTCTAAACTAGTAAGACATGTTGTCCATTTCATAAAATATTTTCTGCTACTTAAATCAGTAAGAGATAACATTAATTTTTTGTGTGTGTGATTACCTATCAATCCAAGCTTATACATTTTATTTTCCAAGAATGCCTGCAAGGTATTATTTTAGAGGAAAGTAATCTTACATGGTTGGTTTACAGAACAGAAACACCCAAGGGAATTAACAGACAATATCTACAGATTCACACCAAAATCATATTAGAACTCGACACAGGCTGTTCAACAAAAACAGTCTACAGCAGCCAGCTCCACAAGAGAAGTGGATTTAAAACACTGGAGGCAGAAACATACTTGGTTCTCAAGTATTTCCAGCTCATCTTGGCTCTTTGTCAAGAGTTTCCATCCTGCAAGTCCTACTTCGGATCTAAGTCCACACTCACCAAAAACGGAAATATGTAACATAAGTGGGGTTTTTTTTAAAAAAAAAAAAATCTGTATTACAGATGTCACAAAAAGGGAAGCTTTCAACTAGATATCTGTTCATTTTTGAAACAGCTTTAAAATAGGAGCTTAATATGGGGAGCCTCTGTGGAGTACAGCATTCTGTATGGAGGCGTTCAGCTCCCTGCAAATGACTCCTTTACAAGCAATGTGCTATTTGTAAAATGACCCAGACAGAAGTTGGAAAACCCTCAAGATCTGGAAAAACTCACAGAATAAAAAGATACTTTGACTTTAGGGCTTTCTGAATAGAACTAGCCCAACATTTTTCATGGTCTTGAAAAAGCGTGCATCTCTCCATCGGCATTACCACAAGATTTAGAAGATGCACAAGTAGTCCAGTGAAACAAAAGCAAAGCTTATGCCATTTTTAGTAGCGGGAAACTGCAAGAATGTACCTGGGAAGTAGCACAGCTGCTTGCCTCTGTTCTTGCTCTTCCCTACAACTCTGTATACAGTCACTGCTGGACAACAGGACAATGGGAAGATGGCAGAACAGCTATTTATACGGCACTTTAAACATACTGTCTTGGTTTGAAATAAATCCTTTGGGTTTGATATATCTTGCCATTACTGAATTAATACATTTAAACCAACCTGTGACTGAAGTTGGGGTTTTTTGTTGTTGTTTTTTTTTTAATAAGAAAATGCCTATTTTTCCATCCCAAATAAAGTATTCCTTTTTTGTTGGCTTTTTTCAAAGGCTAATGAAAAGAATGCCTCTGTTACTTTCCAAGTTCTTTTCCTGACAATACGGAATTTACTGGAAAATAGACAACAACAGCCTTAGGGGATTTAAGATCAAGGTCTCTTCACAGACCTCTAAGGCTGCAATAGCTAATGGTCATTTATACTGGACTGTGGCATAGCACAGAAGAAGAAATCAGTTCAAGCCACAGAATAATTCCATTCAATAGACTCTACTGCAACCCCGAAACCTTGTGCTGAGATGGAGTGTTTTTTCTGGAAAATAATCTCGCTTTAACAGACTTCACTTCTCAATCTATCAGTTGTGCCAGCAGTCTCATTGGTAAAAACGCACAGTTTAATTCCAAGCAGAATATATATGGAGTAAAAATGACATCTATATTTCACTTCTTGACTACCCCCACAGCATGCTGTGATAGTTATGTTCCTACTGGAGAACCATCCTGAAAAAACATTGCTCATATTCTTTAATCAGACTCAGAAACATTTTCATACTCTGTAGGAAGAGACAGTTCCATCAAAAATATGAATCTCACAGGGTCTCTAACACTAACCTTCTTCATGGTCTTGATGTAGCAAATGGTCTCCTCAGGATTTCATAATTTCTTGTGTCAGAATAAAATGTGTCATTAAAAGCTTTAAAAGGGCAGCTCATGGAACAGTTTACGGGACATCATCTTTAACTAACCTCCAAAGACAGTGAGACTGAAATGCACAGGAGCAGCAAAGATTTCATCCTCTTCTCCTGATATCGGCCAGCTTCCCCCTTCTCCCTGTGGCTGGGGTAAGTGATTCCTCATCATTTGCCCTTCTTGAGGCTTTGAAATTCTACTCCAACATATTACCCAGCAATACCCTCTTCTTAGGCAACCAGAGAACTGTGATTATGGAGCACAGCACAGTCAGAAACATACTTCTTTATACAGAATGACACTGCCACATACCTGTACCTCAAATACTCTTTGAAAGGCGTAATGTCTTTATGAGGGTAAAAGGAGGACTGTATTAGGGATGGAAGGGCTGTTCAGGTAGTCTGAACAGAGTAACAAATACTGTGGTAATTGTGTGGGTTTGGCTCAGTTCCTTCATTCCTTTGTAGATTCACAAACAACTCAGAAAATTAGCATCACTGTCTAAAAGAGAAGAGGGTAATTTGATATCAGGTAGGCTCCCTGCTAGGCATCACAGCATTTTAACACACACACATTCAGGAACTGTGTAAATTAAAACAGGAATTCTTTTTAGGTATATCTTTTTTACAAGATAAGCTTCAGAAAGGGAGACACTCATCATTTTTTCCACATCGCCAAAGCTCTGGTTTGCCTTTGTCTTACCGAAGTATTTCTGCAACACAGGATGCAACTTGCACCCCTGAACCACACGTGGAAGGGCCAAATTTCCTCTCTGCCTGGATCTTGCAGCAGTTTTTCCATGTGGTTAAGGCTGAAGTGCTGGCAGTGTATTAAGGACACTGCAAGCAGTAGCCAAAAATAATGGTTCAGCCTGCCTAGCTCAAGACTGATGGGAAGCGAGCTACAGGCAGCACGGCTATCAGGAAACTGCCCTGGTACAGTATTTGGTTGGGTGTTCCTCACGGCTCAGGGACAGCTAACCTGTATTACTGCACCTTGGCAAGTAATATTGCATTTAACTGTTAATATACTTTGTCACATCTTCCCTGCTTTAGATTTTTTCCTGAGACAGCACGTGCCTTGACTCCAGCAAAGCATTAAGGCATGAATTTAATTCTCACCTGAATTACACCCATGACTACTTAAGACTCAATTGTGGTTCTCATCCTCCAGGTTTGTAAGAGGTTTCTTAAGGTGCAAGCAGTCCTACCAGGGGGCCTGTTCATGTAAAAAAACCTCAATGGTAAGAGAAAAAGAATTCAAAATTTGCTTCTTGATGAGGAGTGATTTCTGCATAATTATCAGGCTTTAACTCAATCGGCTAGGCTCTGCCACACACACAACCATCTAGAGAGAGGCTCCTAGGTCACAGTTCCTGGCTCTTTACCAGACAGAGCTACTCAGCACAAAACTTCACCGAAAAGGAGCACTGCATTTTGACAGTTTAAGATGCCCCCTGCAGAGAAGAGCTCGGAGAGCAGGTCAAATCATGTAAGAAAATTCACTCTTCCAGTGCTTGCCCAGCCTTTTTATACAGCATGGCAAAAACAACCTTACCAAGGCATTAGCAGCATCGATTTTTATAAAGTAAAAGTTCCAGTAACTCACTCATGGTTTGCACTAGCAGCAAACTCTCTGAATTTACAGTACCCCTCCAAACTTGTCCCTGATGAAGAACCATAAAAAGCATCTTAATTGATACACTCTAAACTACTTCTCCTAAATATTTTTTGCCAGAAGGTGATCTCAGTTTAACAGAAATCAATGAGGCATGGATGAACATTTTTTATCTCTTAAGAAGCTTCTAGAAGTGTTCCATGGAAGGGTCCCTCGTCGCTGACATGCTGCCAACCCACAGCAGAAATTCCCCTGTGCAGCTGATGACCAGTGCTTGGCAGAACCCATCTGACATTACCCACATGCAGCGTAACTTCCAGGAGCCTTAGCTGTCACGCCTCTCACGAAGAGGAGGGAGATTTGAAGCTAGCTACAGGTGATGGTGAAGATGTGCCAAGCTGCAGCTTCAAGAAGACTGCATAAGCCTGATCTCCCAGGAGCCCTCAAGTTTTTACACATGAACTATTGTGATTTATTGCTCATTACTACAACTCAGGCTAGTTGAAAAACACCATATTTCAACTTAGGCTTCCTGAAGATGAGTAAAGGATGAGAAGAGACTGTTTCTGAGGTTAGGCAGGGCACCCAGCTGGTAACATGGTAACTTTGTCTTACAACGAGGCACTCTTTCCAATCCATGTTTAAAGGAGCTCAAAGGGATCATACCTCATTTCTTTTCTTTGAATCTGGTAGTAAGTTAATCCACCATCGATACATTTTCCTTTTGGTGTCACCTCTTGCTGATGTCAGCTCGATTTCCAGAGTGGTACCCGGCTGCTTCGCTACTCCTCGCACTGACACGCTACCTCAAAGGGCTTTGTCGCTTCACTTCCAGCTTCCATTTCTGTCTGGATTTCCAGTAACGACGAATACCATACCTCATTTCTGGCCACACCAGACTACCATCTCTACACTACACACTGTGCTTCCGAGCACGTGGCTGAAGCCTGCAGTGGTGATTTCTTCCCAGCTGCCTCACCTGTCAAAGTCCCAGCCACCGATACTCCACATGTCTTCCTGAATTAATCATGTTTTAAATCCCTCTCCTGAAAAAACAATTGCCTTTTGAATATTTCTACAGTTCAGCCCTAACCTGTTAGTTTATTTTTATCAAAACAAAGTTCATTTCACTGTGGTGCAATATGGGCTACTGTTTTCCTCATGTGCTTCTTGCAATTGTTATTACTCACATATTTCCATAACAAGCTTTTTCTCATCTAGGTTATTAATGAAAAACATTAAATGAAACACCCTGAAACACCCAAACATTGCAGCAGCAGAAAAAACACCCTGCCCAAACCCAATTTTACCAATTCAGTACTGTGTTCACCTGAAAACCATTCAGATTGACTGGATGCAAACACTACTACCAAGATTTTATTTTATTTATTTTTTAGCAAGTATCATACACAACACAGCAACAGTAAACGAGTTTTAATCTGTGGTTTAGCCAAAGTCATTCATCAGCTCCCCCCAAAAGAAGAAATTACTTGAAGCTTATTTCTCTGAAGTCAACATGAGTTCACTGTCAAGGAGAGCAGCAAGAACTGTGTAACAGTAACACAGGCCTACTGGCAAATATCATTTTAGTCCCTCCACAATTCCATATCCCGATTTAAATTTGGCAGCCATAAAAAAAAAAAAAAATCTTCTGTCAACAGTTTTCACTTTAAATATCCTAGTTTTGCACTTGTGGAATATTTCAATACTGCAAAATAGCTTGATCTCAGCACCGAATCGTCAGAACACATTCTGCTGAGAGCTCGCAGAAGCCTTTTTCCTGCATGGTTTATCATTCATTTTACTTAAAGTTCTCCACAGCAAATTCTGTTACTTCCACATTTTTTTTAAAAAAAGGCCTAGGATGCAATGGTAAACAGACAGTTCTTTCCAAACAGAGGTCCTGAGGACAAAATTTAATAGATATGTATTGCTGCAATATACCTATTTTTGGAACATATGTAAGAATGACAGAAGTAAAGCAGTCTTTTCAGAGCCCACAAAATAACCTAGCAGCTGGTGAAGTGCCTGGGTATATCCTTTTATTTAGCAGCAAAATTTGGGGTTTGTTACTTTTTTTCCCCCCACTTATTTTCCCAACTTCTGAGTAAGTTTTCCTTCACTTTTGCTCAGGTCTTAGAAGCTAAATCAGTCAGCAAACCGCTCCTGGGCTGCGCTCTAGATGCTTTCTGAAGGAATGCTTTGCAAAGACATGGAGCTAAAACTGGCAGTACTCACGCCCTAATCTGCAGGCAGGGATTTAGGGTAGTAACCTAAATGGCTTGTTCTCATCCCTCTAGCCTTCAGTGTACTTATTCCCCTTTTAACTTACTATATTATCTCTCTTGCATGATTTTGGGTGAATGGATGAAACTACTGGTGCCTTCAAGCCTCCAGACAGTGCTAGAGGAGGCTTCTGAGTACTCACACCATGTCCCACTCCCCACTAGCTTCTATGAAAGACTACGGTGATACGCAACCTGCTCCATGATCTTCACTTCAGGAAACAAATCACACACTCTGGTTCCTTGCATGGGTGACTGAAGGACACAGATAACAACAGCTGGCTACGGTTCAACTGCTGAAAGGGGATGAAGTGCTGCTGGATGGCACGAGGAAACATCCAGCACAACAGCGAGGCAGTGTTTGCCTGTAACTCCAATGGATGGCACGTGCAGTAACTCAGAATTTGTTGCTAACTGGCAGCCCTCCCTCTGCAGACCTTGCAAACCTCCAATTTAGGTGAAGCTGCTCTAACACTTTCTTTGCCTTTCAAATAAGGCCAGAAACTCCATCTCCTGCGGCTCACGCTCTTAACCTGTGGGGATCTGCCACAATTGCTTATGATCTGATCTCACCTCTGTCTGGTCCTTCTCTTCAGAGACCACCCCAGCGGTGTGTGATGCAATCTAGCGCTCTGTATGCCATCACACCCTCTGATGACTAATGAACTTATGTTGCTTTCCTGTGGGAAACATTTCCGTTCCTTGCTGGTATGACAAAGTGCAAACCACACAAGTATCACATACGAGACGTCAAAACCTAATGTGTCAGCTGTCATGAGAAGCTTGGGACACCCTCTTTGTCCTTTATTATACAACACCATAATTCACTGTCAGAGCAGAATACACCAATTCTAAATTACACTATTGTTTAGGAAAAAGCATGGTTCAAAGGCTAAGCCACTAAATTAAGATCTATAAAACTCGGGTTTATTTCCTACTCCTGCCTCAGCCTCCCCCATTTAGTTTTCTGGTCCATGAAATATGGAAAACATCCTGTCATAATACAGAATATGAATCCTCTACAATTTTTGTGTAGTATGGAGGCTATGGAAATGGTTAAACAATGCACACACTTCCCATGCTCTGATCATTTCTTTTCGACAAGCTTTAAGTACGAGTCTTTGGCTCCAAGTCCATTTTACTGAATCTGATCTCACATCTCCCTCTGGAAGCATCAGCAACATCCAGAAGTCAGAAGCCCAATTGTAGATCAGTCATACCACCAATCATCAGTGTTTTTACACATTGATACAGAGATGTGTCTGCCACATGCTTCAGCTGCGCTAATATCAAAGTCACTCAGTCTGGTCACTTGCACTGTGATCTCCAGCTCTACTGCTCTTCTCAGCACCCTGTCCAGGCATCAAAAACCCCATAAATCCTTACCTTTAATGCAATACACAAATCCACATGCTGTTTCTGACAGCTGCTCTTCTGTTCTCCCCTTGCACCTCAGTATTATTGAGACTACTGTTTTCAAACTATCCCACAGTTAGTAACATGACATGAAAATGCAGCCAAGATCAGAGACCAAAGCAAGAGGATTGGTCTTTTGCAAGAAGCTGTTCGAAAGAGGTATGAAGAGCCTTTGTGTTTCAGGGCTTCAGAAAACAGACCACCACTGCTGTAATGAAACAAACATACATGGCCTCAGATACACCAGAGACATTTTAAAGCCCTTTCCTGGAGAGTATTTTCTGTTTCTATGTATATCTCAATTCATTAGCAATTCCAGGAACAGATCGCCACATTTGAACTGGGAGACAAAAACCAGAAATTACAACCTTTATTTGCCCCAAGAGTTCTCTGGACTTCAATTATATGACCACTTTAAAAGATATGTTAAGACTTTGAAAATGAGCCAGCTTGGTTTTGAAATACTGGTGCCTAAATATTAAAACAAATTATTATAAATAAATGTTAATTTATGTGAGTGTCTCCTATATTTTCTTAATTTTACAGTAAAAAAGAGCATGTCTGTGAAAAGCCAGCTGGCTCTAGTATCATTATAATGCAGACCAAAACTAAAATATTACTTAGTGGTATTTCAGTAGTGCACCGTCTCAAAAAAGATTAGATTATATGCTATTTCCTCCTCTTCAGCATGTTCCTTAACTCACTAAAATAACAAACTAAGGCCCTGATCTAACGCTATTAGTCATCACAGTCTGTCTGTCAGTTGAATTCTAGATGCAATAGGTAAAATCCCAAATCCTGCTTTTCTTTAGTTGTTCTCTAGTTTATATTTAGGTCATAATCAAAGACAATGGAATTTTTGGATAAGGCTGAATTGTAAAGCTTTTGATTTTTTCCACTTTGAAGATAGATTATTTTTTCTTTCATGTAGCTATTTAATAATGGTTAAAGACTGGAAGCAACATAAGCTGGTACTCATCTTTCTGACAAATGAGTTGCACCGTGTATTTTAGAGGGCCATATTTAAGTCCATCATCTAATCAGCATTGCTTTCTCCAGCTAGTCAGAGCAATTTATTCATCAAGAGCTAAACAAGACAGACTCAGTTCCACACTACATAGTCCACAAAGATAAAACAGAGTTACTGCTCTGATTTAGTGACATTTCATACAGATCTGCATTTACACATGCTACAAGGCAGTGGAAAACCAGATCCAGTCAGACTAATGACAAAATTTCTCCTGGCAGTCGGTGTATCTCTTACCCAATAAACTGTCCAAAACCAAACCAGACAAAAAAACCCACCCAAACTTAACTGTGAACTAGGTTGAACTCATGCAAAAAGTTTACTTCAAGTATAATGTTTCCTTCCCTCCCTCCTGGATCTTCCTCGGTTTGTCCGTAAGGTGGTGGGAGTTTTGAAAGCACACTACTTTGCCTCCTAGATTAAAACAGTGCTTACAAATTATTAACTAAGACAGAGAGACACGATTGCTAGCCTATCCCCACTTAGTTTTAAATGTGATTTCCATGGTAGAAGAATACTTCTCCACATTTCTACTGGCTTTATACATTCTCTAACAAAGTATTTCTGGTTTGTATACCACACTTAAGACAGAGTTGAAATGACACCTGAAGAAAAGTGCGACATTAAAGGGATTGTGTTAAGCTTGGCTTCTGTGTTCCAGGAACAGCATTCTCTTGTAGACAATAGCAATTTCAAAAAGAAAGGGCATTATCTCTCACTTGACTCAGAGAAGTTGCTTTCAAAGCATTAAGGTTGCTTATCAGCACTTCTGAATACCATTCCAAATATGAAAACACCTATTATAAAAACCTTAAAATTACAACAAAACACCATCACCTCCCCTCTCTCTGATAAAATTCAAGCTAATTCACAGCCTAGAAAGGTGGTTTAAGGATTAAGAACTCTTATCTCTCTTGGCACATCTGGGAAAGCAATGCCAAAGAAAGATAAAATCCAGTTCTGAAAATTACACTGGTTGCTTATTGCTGCCTGAAGACTTACTTGAGAAGCAGGCTGGGCTTGAAAGAGGCCACCACAGATGTTAGTTCCTCTAGGGTCGGTTTGCACAATGCATGCGATTCAGAAAGATGTATGTTTCCTCCAGAGTCGAGGAATGTTGATTTATCTGGACTGTAAACAACGAGAAACTACTGAGCACTGGGAGAATGAAGAGGACATCCTCCAGCCATGTCCCTACACCTCCGCAGCAGTGGGTAAGATTCGCAGGCCCCAGGACACCACAAACAACATGAACATCCATGCTCCGTTGGGAAGGAGGCATTCAGGCAGCATCCACTGCCCCCAGCGCAGGTTCTATTGTTCTATCCTGTATCTACTCAGTGTCAAAAAACAGAAGCAGGGACCCAAACTTGGCTCAGACCTCTCTTGTCCCAGTGAAATTCTCCCATCATTGACAGTGTCACAAACGCTCTTATGCCCTCTCCCCATGGCTGTACAAACCTCCGACTCTCCAGCAGCCAAGGTGAATAGCGAAAGTCCCTACTCCAGCCTCATTTACAGATGAAGGGACACAGCCCTCCCTTGAAAGCTGCGGGAAAAGCAGTCCATCATGCGTTATACAACAGAATAATCTGGATGCAACCTTTTGGCTCAAGAAATCCACAGGCTGGAAAAGCACAGGGGTACATGTGTGGGGGAACATCCCTTTATTCTTACCTCATCCTTACACCCTTTCCCTGACACCAGCCAGAGGAGAAGACAGAGCCAAGGCACCTTTGTTCTCCCTCAGCACAGCACTTCTCACCCTTGCATCTCCCACACTGTGCAACCCTGGCTCAGTTTAATCCTCGTTATTTTTCAATGTATCGACAGGGTTCTCCTGCAAAACTGAAGTCACTTTCCAATAGCAGAGATTACTCCTGGTTTTGTAAAGGATGCAGCCTCAAAGGAAACTGTAAGAGTTTTGTGGTGTAGAAAGCACATTAACAAACAGCTAGGAATTGAAATTGTAAGGTGGACCAGACCAGCCAACCTTTCCGTGACTTGTTCTGACCCCTGCAGAGCAGAAGGATATGACAAAATAAAATACATAATGGCACAAAAGCAAACCATGTCTCCTCAGTACCACCACTGCATGATCCCAAGCTCTCAGACAAGTCAATGTCTGGTTTTATGAGTTCATACTCACATTGTTTCCAGCCAGAAGAGCCTACCTCATTGACAGATAGCTCATTAAAACTGATCTTAGAAATCCCAGTTTTCTCCATATTCCACACTGGGATTTCTAAAGGGATTCCTGCATCTTACACACTAGAAACAACAGCATCCATATGCACATGCACTGTTCATGTCCTTCACAGTGTCCCTTGGCTTGTTTCTCCTATAAGACAGCTACAGCCAAAAATTACTGAAGCTGGCTTGATTCCTCCTTATTTATTGTCAACTTATAAAATGTTTCTCAAAACACTCACTAGGCACATGCACTAAATAACACTTGGCTAACGGCACGAGTCCAGCTCCCTCTCGCAGCAAGAGCCTGCACTACTAGATAAGCCTTGAAGCATGACTAGAAGGTCAAAATACACGTGCTCCCCATTCCCATCCGAGACAGGACCCTTTCAAGGCAACCTCTCTGACTAGAAAGTGCAAAGGCTGGCAATTTTGTATCAGAAGCACAGTAAGCCAGAACTCCAACCCAGCAACGGTTTGAAAATTAAAGTTTGTCAAAACAGAGCATCTCTTTGCCATTGCAAAAGCCTCCACTTCAACCCTGGGAGATGGTGAGTGAGCTATACCAACTGGGGGAAAAACTGAAGCATTAAGAAAAATAGCAAAAACAAACCAACCCACAAACACTGCCCGAAACAGAAAATTCCAGACTTGGATTCACATACTTACATGGCCTATGTAGTCTTGAATTTAAACATGCGGTTTGTTGACCAAAAAAAATACAGTGCTGACTCCTGTGCTGTACTCATTATGCACAGGCAGAAAGCACAGCTAATTTGAGCATGCACCTGCTGAGAAGAGGTTCTGGGAATCCAACAGTGCAACCCCCTAAAAGCATTTTTTTTAGTGCAGTGAGGATACAGAGATGAACACAGACAAATCCACAGCATTTGCTATTCAATGTCCAAGTTAGATCTTTACCTCCAGGAGGACTTCCAGTCAACACCCTCCTCCCCCTTTTTGTGGCTGAAGGTAACTGGGGAATTTCTGTTCAAAACCAGCTTCATGCAGCCACAGCTCACCCCAGCGCACTGGCAGATGATTCACTCCTACTGCAGTGCAATACAGAGTGCCAACGTAGTCCCCCTTGCTTTCCAGCAATGGAAAAAGCGACAGGCAGATACCTTCCACAGTAGCTTCAAAGTGATCTCCTGATCTGTCCATCATACACAGATAAGCTACGTTTGAGACGTCAAAGCAGACACTTGACATCTGAGGGAACCAATGCAAGACTCACATTTTTTGGATCACATGATGGGAACATGGTATCTAAGGAACGCCACCTCCCCAGCTTGCATGGCTTCTGAGACAGTATTTGTGAACATGATCTACATGACTAGAACAAACAGTCCAGCAAAATTTAAGGGCTTCAACAGAAAGCAGGAAGACTAAACCTAAAATAGCAAACATGCTGGGATTCCTGTGCTAGCAACTAGAATCAGTACCTACTGAAACTTCTCTGCTGACAAAACGACTTCTGAGTAGCATTGACATGGCTGGAGAGCAGCACTCCACCAAAAGCATGTGTGAGCTTTGCAGTGAAAAACAAACAGCCTTTCTCCCAAAGCACTGCCTAGGGGTCAGTGAAACGTTCCACAATCCATGGAGCACACTTCCTAACCCAGCTCTCCTTCTAAGAACAAGGCCAGCCTCAGTGTCAGTGGTCTTCTTGAGATAACCAGTCCTGATCTACAAAGAAGAAAACATGGTAGAGATCTCTCACAGCTTTCGTAAGATTATACAGCAGCTTCACAGATGACGAAAATGACTAAAACTTCTCCGTTTCTCTTCCACCCTTTAATGGCAGGCATCCGAGTGAAACTTCAGAAGACAATTCCAGCCAGAACTCCACCAGAATGCTGGTTCAGAAGATGTACAAACATGTCATTTGGCTTTGGTGAAGAATACAAAGTTTTAACAAAAGGATTTAGCAAAAAACAAAGTGATACACTTTGAGGCCCTAAGCCAACAGTTTGATTGCATAGCACTACACATACTCATATATCGTACATTTTTCCTACCCTCACTTAAGTCCCAGTTTAGCAACCTTTCATAGTTATAAAACCAAGTTGCGTGGCTGCCAAAGTACAAATACAAGCCAAATGTTTAATAAGATTTAAAAAAAAAATCTTCTAGCAAAACACAAATACTTTGTGGATGATAGCAAGACAAAGTAAAGCATAAAGTACACTTTCATCTCACTGGCTTTTATTTTGTTAAAAAAAAAAAAAGAGCTACAAAATTTATTTAAAGGCCAGGTTCGTTCAGTCCTCTTTATTCTGGCTTTTTTAGATCACAAGCAAAATTTATAATCCAATAAACTTTAAACTTTGTGGATATGTTTTCGTGTTCCTAACAGCAACACGTCATACATCTCCAATTATCTGAAACATCCTAAGTGCCACCCAGAGAGGAGCGAAGCCTAGACCCACAACCAAGAAAAATTCTTTTTTTCCTCCCTCCCTTTCTCCTTTTCTAGCTATTCTGCAACGTTTTGTTTCATAGTTGAAATGCTAAGATGAAGTATTTAAGCATGAGGTATGCAAACTAACCAGGTAAAAGATCAGATGAAGCAAAGATTAAACTTTATTTAGTATGAACAGAGATCTTTTAAAAGGTGGCAAAGCATCTGAAAACCGTTCTAGTGATTTGTTTTAAATTAAACCATGGTGAAAACTGAGAGGTGGTTTTAAAATAGACAGCAAAGACCAAACCTGTACTCCCAAACAGAGGAAACAATATATTCCGTTTCATCCCAAGAAAACCAACTTTTAAGTGGCTATGAAATTTTGCTACAGTAGGAACACTGCAGTTGGATTCTTGGACCCAAGCTGATGGAGGACTCTCAGCTTCCAAGGGAGCTGGCAGCACTCAGCACCTTTCAGCATTTAGTCCCCATCTACCAGGCACTGATCTATGAGGGAAGAAAGATCTTTAGCTTTGCCTCAAGCATTTTGGACAGACGACAATTTGAGGAGGGGTTACTATTGGTATTACAAACTGCGATTTCTATTTTTGTTGTTCAGCTGTTCTTCCATCTAGCCAATGGTAGAAACAAATTAAATTATTTCAGAATTCGAGATTAACCAACCACTACTTAGCACAACCTATTTCTTTGCTACTTATCTACATCCAATAACGAAACTGAATTGTTACTATAAAAATGTGAAATATAACCTCAACTGGTCTACCCGTGCAAACATACACAGCACCGGTACACTTTTCTATCAGAAGCACAAATATGTGAAAATAACTGCAAACTATTCATCACTGAAACTATAGAATCATTAAGTTGGAAAAGATCTTTAAGGCCTGTAGTGTTGTATGGGGTTGTTGTGACCCAAGTGCAGGACCTGGCACTTGGCCTTGTGGAACCTCACTCCACTGGCCTTGGCCCATCGAGCCAGCCTGTCCAGATCCCTCTGTAGACCCTTCCTACCCTCAAGCAGATCAACACTCCCACCCAACTTGGTGTTGTCTGCAAACTTACTGGGGGTGCACTCAATCCCCTCATCCAGGTCGTTGATAAAGACTTTAAACTAAACTGGCCCCAATACTGAGCCCTGGGGAGCATCACTTGTTACCGGCCACCAGCTCGATCTAACTCCACTCACGACCACTCTTCAGGCATGGCCATCCACTCAGTTTTTTACCCAGCAAAGAGTACACTCATCCAAGCCATGAGCAGCCAGTTTCTCCAGAAGAATGCTGTGGGAAACGGTGTCAAAGGCTTTACTGAAGTCCAGGTAAACGAAATCCACAGCCTTTCCCTCATCCACTAAGTGGGTCACCTTGTCATAGAAGGAGATGACATTAGTTAAGCAGGACATGCCTTTCCTAAACCCATGCTGACTGGGCCTGATCCCCTGGTTGTCCTGTATGTGCCACGTGGTGGCACTCAGGATGATCTGCTCCATAACCTTCGCCAGCACCGAGGTCAGACTGACAGGCCTGTAGTTCCCCAGATCCTCCTACAGATCCATCTTACAGATGGATGTCCCCCAGAGGAAATCACTGGTGTTTCCCATTTCTGGCAGGCTACTTGAGGAGGGAAAAGATTCCCTTTTTACACGGAGTCACATGGAGAAGACATGGGGTAATGGGTACCAGTTACTCCAGGGGAGATTCCAACTGAACACAAGTGGAAAAATTTTCACAATGAGAACAGTCAGCCATTGGAATAATCTCCCCAGGGAAGTGGTGGATTCCCCAACATTGGACGCTTTTAAGACTCAGCTGGACAGGGTGCTGGGACATCTTGTCTGGACCGTGCTTTTGTCTAGAAAGGTTGGACCAGATGATCATTGAGGTCCCTTCCAACCTGGTATTCTACGATTCTATGATTTGTTTACATTGATTTACCCCAGCATTTCAGTACTTCTGTACCATTTTGAACCACCTTTCTTCCAAATTATATTATATGCAGTGTCCCATGGCCTCTACTGAAAGGACTGCACAAACAGATCTGTTCACAAATTAAGTACCCATAATTTGTACTACTTTGAAAAAAGCATGTGGAGGTTATTCTCCCTGGAACTGGCAGCTCTTCAAAGATCAGAACTGTTAAACACAAATCATAGAATAGTTTGCGTTGGAAGGGACCTTTAAAGGTCATCTAGTCCAACCCCCCTGCCATAAGCAGGGACATCCTCAATGAGATCAGGTTGCTGAGAGCTCCATCCAACCTGACCTTGAATGTTTCCAGGGACAGCACACCTACCACCTCTCTGGGCAACCTGTGCCAGTGTTTCACCAACCATCTCCACTGCAAAAGATTTCTTCCTTATGTCAGTCTAAACCGACGCTCTTTTAGTTTAAAACCATTACCCCTTGCCCTATCACAACAGGCCCTGCTAAAAACTTTGTCCCCATTTTTCTTATAAGCTCCCTTTAATTACTGGAAGGCTGCAGTAATGTCTCCCCAGAGCTTTCTCTTCTGCAGGCTGAACAATCCCAATTCTCTCAGCCTGTCCTCATAGCAGAGGTGCTCCTGTCCTGTGATCATGTTTGTGGTCCTCCTATGAACCTGCTCCAACAGATCCATGTCTTTCCTGTGCTGAGGGCTCTGGAGTTGGACACCGTACTCCAGGTGGGATCTCACCAGAGCAGATTAAAGGGGCAGAATCACCTCCTCCAACCTGCTGGCCACGCTTCTTTTGCTGCAGCCCAGGATACAGTTGGCTTTCTCGGATGCAAGCACACACTGTCAGCTCATGTCCAGCTTTTCATCCACCCCCAATTCCTTCTGGGCAGGGCTGCCCTCAATCCCTTCATCTCCCAGACAGTATTGATATGGGGGGTTGCCACAACCCAGGTGCAGGATGCTGCACTTGGCCTTGTTGAACCTCATGAGGTTCGCATGGGCCCACTCCTCAAGCTTGTCCAGGTCCCTCTGAATGGCATCCCATTCTTCAGGCATGTCAACCACACCACTCAGCTTGGTGTCATCTTCAAACCTACTGAGGGTGCACTCGATCCCACTGACTATGTCATTGGTGAAGATATTGAACAATACTGGTCCTAATATGGACCCTTGAGAGACACCATTCGTCACTGATATCCATCTGGACATTGAGCTGTTGACTACTACAGTCTGTACGTGACCATCCAGCCAGTTCCTCATCCACCAAACAGTACATCCATCAAATCCGTATCTCTCCAATTTAGAGAGAAGGATGTTATGGAGGACTGTGTCAAAGGCCTCACAGAAGTCCAGATAGTTGACATCCGTACCTCTTCCCTTGTCCACTGATATAGTCACTCCATCAGAGAAGGCCACTAGGCTGGTCAGGCAAGACTTGCCCTTGGTGAAACCATGCTGGCTGTCTCAAATCACCTCCCTGTCCTTCATGTGCTTTCCCATAGCTTCTAGGAGGATCTGTTCCATGATCTTCCCAGGCACAGAGGTGAGGCTCACAGGTCAGTAGTTCCCAGGGTCCTCCTTTCTACCCTTTTTAAAAATGGGTGCAATGTTTCCCTTTTCCCAGTCACCGGGAACTTCACCTGACTGCCATGACTTCTAAAATATTATGGAGAGTGGCTTGGCAACTACATCAGCCAATTCCCTCCAGGACTCTGGGATGCATCTCATCAGGTTGCACAGACTTCTGTATGTTCAGGTTCCTCAGGTGGTCTCAACCCCTGATCTTCTCTTACAGCGGGATGGACTTTGCTCCCCCAGTCCCTGCCGTGTGGTCCATCCACTGGAGAGGTGTGGGAAGAGAGATTGCCAGTGAAGACTGGGGCAAAAAAGTTGTTGAGCACCTCAGCCTTCTCATCATCCATTGTTACCAGTTTGCCAGTCTTGCTTACCACAGGGATGTGCCTTTTCTTTGACATTTCTTTTCTGGTTGACATACCTGTAGAAGCCCTTATTAATCTTTGTGTCCCTTGCCAAGTTCAGTTCCAGCTGCACCTTGGCCTTCATGACTCCATCCCTACACAACCAGGCAGCATCCCTGTACTCTTCCCAGCATACCTGTCCCTGCTTCCACTGCCTGTGCATCTCTTTCTTGCCTAGTAGTTTTACCAGCAGGTCTTGACTCAGCCATGCTGGTCTCTTGCCTGCCCTTCCTGATTTCTTACACCTGGGGATCAAGAGCTCTTGTGCTCTGTGTAAAGCGCCCTTAGAGCTCTGCCAGCTCTGTTCTGCTCCCTTTTCCCTGAGAGCAGTTTCCCAGGGGATCCTATTGACTGACTCCTTCAACAGCTGGAATTTTGCTTTCCTAAAATTCAGGGGCCTGACTTTACTCTTTGCCTGACCCATAATCCTCAGGACTGTGAACTTCACCAATGCACGATCACTGCAGCCCAGGCTGCCTCCAGTCTTGACATCACCGATTAGTTCACTTGCGTTGGCGACCAACAGGTCCAGTATTGCAACACCTCTGGCAGGGCTGTCTATTACCTGGCTTAAGAAGTTAGCCTCAATGCACTCCAGGAGTCTCCTGGATTGCTTACAGCTCATTGTGCAACTTTTCCAGCAGATGTTGGGGTGGTTGAAGTCCCACAGCAGGATGATAGCCTCCTAGTGCAATGCCTCCTGTGGCTGGAGTAAGAAGGCTTCATCAATAGGCTCCCCTTGATCAGGTGGCCTGTCACAGACACTAGCCACAAGGTCCCCTTTTTTGCCTTGGTCTCTACTTCTTACCCATAAGCTTTCAAAACTGCTCATGGCTATTCTTCAGAGACAGCTCTTCACACTCTATCCATTTCTTGATGTAGAGGGAAATGCCTCCACCCGTCTTTCCTCGCCTGTCCCTTCTGAACAGCCTGTAGCCATCAACAGCCGCACTCCAGTCATGGGAGTCATCCCACCAGGTTTCAGTAAAGGCAACGAGGTCATAGCTTTCTAGCAGTATGGTGGCTTCCAACTCTTCCTGTTTGTTGCCCATGCTGCGTGCATTGGTACAGAGGCACTTCAGCTGGGCTGTCGGCCACGTCACCTTCTTAGGGGAAGACCCCTTAATTCCTTTGAGGTATTTCACTGGTGTTTCCCTGTTGGCTCCTATTACCTCAGGAGCCCCTCTCTCATCTCTATAAGACTTCAAATGTTCTGCAGTGTACGCAGCATATCTCAGAGCAACAGGCTAAGAACCCCTGTTAACACCCCGTCCCTCTAACCTTGGTGTGTCATCCCACAGCTTGTCATGGACAAGCCTGACATGATCTCCCTCCCCCTTCAAGTCTAGTTTAAAGCTCTGTCAATAAGCCCCACTAGCTTGTGAGCAAAGACCTTCTTCTCCCTTTGAGAAAGATGAATCCCATCCAACGCCAGAAAGCCTCGTGCTGTGTTTGCCATCCCATTATCGAATAAACCCAAAATTGTGGTGGTGACGCCAGCCATGGAGGCATGTATTAATAGACTGGATCCATCTGTTTCTTCCAGTATGGCTGTCCACAGCTGGGAGGAGAGAAGGAAAAATAACCTGCACTCCATATTCCCCTACCAGCTGTCCCAAGGCCCTGGAGTCTCTTTTGACGCCCCTTGGACTACATCTTGCAGCTTCATCACCACCAACATGGAAGAGCAGTAACGGGTAGTAGTTCCAGGGCGATACCAGGCTAGGAAGTTTCCTGGTGATGCCCTTAACCCAGGCCTCAGGGAGGCAGCAGACTTCCCTAAGAGGAGGGTCTGGCCAGCACATTGGACCCTCTGTTTCCCTCAGAAGAGAGTCATCTACAACTACAACCCACCTTTTCTTCCTCATGGAAGTGGTCATGATACAGGGGGTAGACCTTTCTGACCTTGGCAAGTCCTCTAGTGTGATGGACTATCACCCACATGATCCATTCACTGGCCTTCCACATCCAAAGCCTCATACTTGTTGTACAGAGGCACCTGAGAGCGCAGGTTGGGCACGGAGGTTTACTAAATCTGAGAAGTATTTATTAAAGATATACAATCCATTTCGAATTAGGTAGCTACATTTTTAATTAATATCTTTACGCAGAGCAGTAGAAGAAACAGACCTTTTAGGGGGCTTAAAGTTATAGTCCCATAACTTTGTCTACTTTGCACCTGCATTTTTAATTACTTGCACAGTTGAGTATGTTTGAGCATCTTCAAAGCAAGTATCATTTTGTGTGAAAGACACAACACAAGTTGCACTGTAGTAAGAACTGCAGAAAGTCACCAAACATAAAACACATACCAAACACAAAGTTAAACTGTCAGAAGGTAAGGGCAGTTTGGATACACAGAACAGTTAAGAAGTTTTCAGCCAAGAGATGAAATGAAACAGAAATTCAATGAGGTGGAAAGAGAGGAATAATTCCAGATGGCAATAAAGCCATTCCCTCTGCCGCACCTGCCATGGTGGCAGGATGCAAGGCAGGTCAGAGAAGAAGCCAGCTCTGCTGGAACTAAGCCGCAGGAGACAGAGTGGACAGAGATTGCTGGATTAAATAAATAGCTCCTGTTGGGAAACCAAGCGAAAGCGGTTTCAAATTACTTCTTGTAGCAGATGGGCAAGTAACTGAAGGGCTTGAACTATTTGATTTTTATGGCAGTGTGAGGAACAAAACAGCTTCATTTTGTGCACGCTAGAAACATGTCATGGCAGGGGAAATTAGTGTATCACAGAAATATTTCTGAAAGGGTTGGAAACGACACATTAGCATGTGCAGGGCAACTGAGAGATCGTTTTGTGGGTCAAAGTGAGGTATTAAGAAGGCCATCAATATGGAAGAAGAGAGCTACCCTAAAAAAAATTAGGGAGGTCAGTTATGAAGATCTTAGCTCATTTCCCAAGTGGAAAATAAAGCATAAAGTACTTATTTCAGGTAGAAGAACACCGAAATAGAGTACAGTGCACTGGAAAAAAGAAACAGTTCTTCCAGATACTTACATGCATGTCAAAAGCTAATGGGCAATCTGCATTATAAGTTTATTTATAAGTTTACCTGCATCATCAGTTTACAATTCTAAGCAGAGCTAATTTTGCACAGAATCAGACCCTGGCAAGCAAAGCGGAGGTACTCTGTTGACCACTAGTGGACAGACAAGGATGAAACGGGTCCCAATCACTTCCCGACGACAATCACTCTTCACCCGAGGAAAATCCAATTTATCAGCTATTCAAGCTCAAAATTAAAAAGCTCCCTAACAACACTTAAACAGTGAAAGTGTTGTGTATCTACGTAACCAACAAGGAAGTATTTCTAGCCATTTTAAAGATGAAATCATTTCCCTGTGGGGCCAAGAATGGTAAGTGTCCATCCAAGAAGTAATCACTTCCAACATATGCAAGGTATTACAACAGAAGACAGGAATTTAAAATATTTGAAACAGACCTGTTACATTACTTCAGCAGTGCTGTCATTCAAGAAACAGCTAAAGTATTCCAGCTACAGTAACATGCATGCTTTTCCCAAGTCTCCCTGTACCATCTTCCATCTCTTTGACATCTTGGGCATTCCCATCTTTGACACCAACACATATGTCCCTTTTTGTAAACTAATTCTCTATGATGTCTTGCTCTTCTTTTTCAAAGCATGATGGTGGTGGGATAGTGGGAAATACAAATTTCAAGTCTCACAGCCTGTTTCTAAAGATGGGTAGCATAAAAAAATTCTATCTGCCAACAGCTTCTTATTTAAAATGAGCCAACTTTAGCTCTGCTGTGTCTAGTAACTGCTTTCTGGCTGATGGACAAAGAACTTTATAGGTCAAAATGCAGAAAAAAAAAAATGTCATCTGAGAAACAAAAGAAGCCAGTTGGGTCCTGTGCATTCCTGTTAAGGAGTTACATTAAGCAAACATAGCTGCCAAGCTGGTATCACTGTGAAAATAATTGTCACTGAGAATTGTATTGCTCATGGCAAATCCTCCAGCGACAAGAGCACATGCTGAGGCCAAAGGTTTCATCTGCTCAAAAAAAGTAGAAAACATTCCTACGAAATGAACGCATGAAGAGTCCCAACTCTCAAAATTGCGCACTCAAGGGATATTCTGGGTCTCAAACTCATTCAGAAGATTTTATCTACACTTATATGAAGGACAGACATGTCCCTAGCACATATCAAGATCGCTCATATGGCAGATCTTAGGCTAGCACCAATTTTGGTGAAGGGATTAGTTACTTGGGGAGGAAAACATTTTTTTCCCATCATAAATTGTTCTTACAGACTTCTCAGAGGCTTTGAATACTAGCACCAGGTGAAAAGGCAACATGTATTACACATATTATTTGTACAAAACCTCAGACTGATATAAAACTAGAAACCTATTTACAGATTGTCAATAAGAAAGGCAATTCATCAGTAAGTGGGTCAATTCATAAGGAAATGCTGCCTACTGATGTCTATTTCACTGCATTGCACGTAGCTCATCTCCTCAACCTGGATGAAGAAGAGGGCATTAATACAGCAGAACCCAGAGGCTCTCTACACCTCACCTTCTAGCCTCAACTTGGGTGCACTAAGATTTCAGTTCTACAAACATATGTTACCTACAACAAATTATTTCTTATCCTGGTCAAAGAGGCACATGCATTGAATAAAACTACACTTTATCAACTACCAAAACACCACCCCCCCACCCCCTGCCAAAACAACAACAACAAAATAATCCACAATCTTTCACCTTTTTCTTAGCCAGGCAGATCTTGTAACGCAAGAGGCAGTTTACAAACACTAGAAGACATACATTTTGGGGCTGAAATCCTAAGAACATATCCTTTCATTGTTCTAATTGTCACAGCAATAGAAGATTAACTATGCGTGGTATTTTCTGGAAGCTGAGAGATATTTCATTTCCAAATAGTGTTTGCTATTATTTGCTACTGGCATCCTTCACTTGAGGAAAATCTGCCATTTGCAGCGCAAGACGACACAGACGTAAACAGCACAGTGAAATTAGAAGACATCATGGTATAACGCATCATTCTCAAATTTGGAACAAATCCAAATGGAAAAGTTTCTGATTGACAAAGCTGGCACAACTTATAGAGATCTCTGCCTCATCTACTGGATTACCGGTCTTCGGAAAACAAAAGTACCTGGCTTGAACTGCAGAGAATGAAACAAGTAAATGAATTTACTGGAATACTAACAAAATCTGGCACTTATTACAGAAGCATAAGTGGTGATACACCGTGTAAATTTGTGCCTGCATAAGCTTAACAACTGACCAATTAAAAACAAATATGCATGATTGATTATGGTTTTAAATATAATATGAACATAACATACCTTCAATGGTACTGTTTAAATACAATCATGACAGAATGCTATGGGTTTTGCGTGTCTTTTTGCAACTGTCAAAATACTACATGCACGTCTGTGCAAAAACAACACAGTGTGTCATCTCAGTTTCAAGCACCCCTTCTAAACAATGAGAAATGTAGTGATGATTTCTAATAAAACAACAACATTTTTCCCCTAATGTAGTGGAACATCCTCTGTATTGGATAATGATGACACATTCATTTGGAAAATTCATTCTAGTATTCTTAAGCTAATAGTTTGTTTTCTTCAACATTAGCATTGGACTGTTAGTCTGACTCCAGAACTGAATTCTATGCTGATGAATTAAGGTCAAAATCAGTATTCCTACTGTGCAAGGGAAGTTTACATCCTGCTGGAAAAAATAAAAATGTACTGTTAACTTCTTTCAGTAAGGAGAAAACAAGAAGTGCAATGTCAACAAAATGCTGTTTACAAGATATAGCAGTACTTCTATGAATACATTAGTAATTAAAAGTTAGTTTCCAAAACAGTTAAAAATTCACAAGTTAAAACTATGAATATTTGACATACGAGGTTTTGGATCCTACACATGCCTTGCAATAACTACTTGAATAGCAGTTATATGTTAATAGCTATTAATGCTGTGTGTGCATAATATTTAGCTGTGGTCATACGGGAAACTTCCAAATATTATGTATGTCTGAAAGGTTATTTCTTCTTAAAGGATGAAATCAGTCCCATGTTTGCCTTTGTACTAATATTGTATATTTCCACATTGTATGTTGAATATAATAAAAAAAATCTACTGCTAGAAGATAATATAGAAACTGCACTGATAGTTACAGCCTGTGTGCCAAGCTCCCTGATTGACCAAGTCACATGAAATATTCAATATTCATATCTAGCCCTCCTCCCCATAAGGCTCTGTTCGCCAAATCTGGCATTTTAAAACTGAGGTAAGTAGGTAAGTGAAGTTTGTGTCAATTTACAACAACGGAATGGCAAATTTCAAAGGTCTTAACACTATGCCATTCAAGTCATAGAAGTTTTGCTGCTAATTTCACAAAAAACAAGACTGTTTGCATGGCTGTTACATGAACAAAACCCTTCTGCCAATGCAAGGGGTCAATCTCTGCACTTGCAGGCTGCAGAACTTGCCCACTGAACGCTGTACTGCGATTAACTGGCACTAACAGCCCACAGTAGGTTTTTGGTTTGGTTTCTGTTTCTTGTTTTTTGTTTTGTTTTATAATTTAAACATGTTAACAAAGTGTGAAAGCCTGTATTATTACTGCCAAACCTCTAAAAAAAAGTCCACTGTGGAAAACTGTCCTGTATTTTACCAAGAGGCTATGAGAAAGATCTTGGTGAGACAGATGCAACAATAACGGCCTCGTGATGCTTCCGTCAAGGCAGCCAGATAAAGGTGATGCATACCAAAGGCAATTTCTTGCATCTGGAAGCAAGTTTCATCATGATCTCCTCAAAACCAAGAAAAAGTCTCTAAAACAACACATTTAGCTCATAAAGGTGCAATGAATCGCAAACAGACTCGTTTCTCATCATAGTCAATATTCTGCAAGAACATAATCAAAAGTTATTAACAGCAACAGCTTTTACAGCTCAAATGTAATTTGACGTAACAGTTGCACATCCTGGATTCCTATGCCTTGAAGGGACATAATTCTACACAACATATATTCAACCAATAGCAAAAACCAGTGTAGCAAGTAAAATACTAGACATAGCTTGTGTAAGCTGTAAGAAACTGATACATGGTTTTAAAATGGCACACCTGTGTTTAAACAAAACTATAGAAAACACATTCTAGCAAATCTCTGCTATAATTACATTGCCTAAAAAAATATCTTTGACTAGTGTTATAAAAATTGTTGTAACACGAGCAGCTGCGACACAAAACTTGCAAGAAGCGAACATTTCTCATGAGGAGTTTAAGAGACATTACAGCTCCAGCATCCCTGACACCTCATTCCCCTTAGACACCTCAGAGGGGGGTGGGATGCTGGTAAAGAGGTCTCGCAGAACGAGGTGCTCCCTCAAACCTGAAATCATCCACATCAGCTGCCGTTTTGGATTCTGACACGGATTTTGCGTAAGTCTACAGTCATAGTTAATAGCTTATTTAAAAAAAATAATAAAAAACAAGAATATAAAAATGCTGAGAGCGCAGGAAAGAAAAGAGTTCATAGTCGGAGCGCCACGACCTGCCATCTATCGCCTCACACAGACGAGTGTCGGGACGGAACGCTTCCCGCAGGCGGCACGAAGGCAGCCCGCGCGGCGCCGCAGCCCGCCCCGGCTCCCCGGGCTGCGGCCGGGGCTCGCCGCACAACTTTTGGGGCAGACGGGCAACACGGGGGCGTTTGGGTCGGGCGCGCGGCGGACGGGCCGTTGGAGCAGCAACGGCCGTGTCGGAACCCGCTACTTTTCCACCCAAACCGCGGCCCCGGCGCGCGCGCCCCGCCGGCCGCCGCCGCCGCCGCCTCCCAAGTTCCTCACAGTTCGGGGCGGCGGGAACGGCGTCCCGCGGGCAGCCTCCAGCCCCCGGCCCGGACCGCTCCGGCTCCAGGCGGTCCCTCAAGAGGAGAGCCACCGCCGCAACAGCCCGGGGCTCGCTGCCGCCTCCTCCTCAGCGGCGTGAAGCAGCGCAAACGCGCTCTAACGCTCCGCGCTCCCCTCGCCGGCGCACCCCAGCCCGCGGGGAGGGGAGACGGACGGCAGCACCTACCCGGGATGGCCAGGTTGGTGAGCGGGGTGCGGTGGATGCTGCCGGGCAGAGCTGCCATCCAGTCGGCGAACCGCAGCTCGTTCTTCCCCTGCGACGAAGCCATGCCGCCACCGCCGCCGCCTTGCCGCTCTCCCGCCGCTGCCGCCGCCTTGCCGCTCTCCTCAGCCCGCCCGGCCCCGCCCCGCCCCGCCTCCCCTCGCCCCGCCGGCCCCGGGCGCTGCCCCCGGCCGCCTCCCCGCGGCACCGAGCGGCGTCGGGTCCTGTGAGAACCCGGCTCGGGGCTGCTGCCGCCGCCCAGCTCTCCGCCGGCGCCGCGCTGTTTCCCCTCACACACACACACCTCAGCGGCGTGCGGTGCGGCCCGGGGTGCTGGGGAGGGCCAACCCGCCCTCAGTACCACGGCGGGGCCTGAGGGAGCGAGGAGGGTGACGGCTCAGGCCCCAGGCGGGGAGCCACGTCGGGACCGGCCCCTCGCAGCCGCCCAGAGGCAGCTCTCCGGCCGGCCGGGTCAGCCCCGTGGCCAGAGAACAGCCCCCGCAGAGCCCACCCGAGAGCAGGGCCGCGGCCGCGCAGCTGCGGCCGGTAAGGCGCCTGCTGGCGGGATGGCGTCGGGGGACACCGGCTGGCGTCTGTCCCGCTGCCCGGCCCCGAGGCTTCGGGATAGTCAGGGCTGAACGGGTTCTCCGCCGGGACCCGGGCAGGTGTCGCCGCCGAGTCCTGTGGCACGCCTGTCTGCCCCTGGTACAGGGTTCGCCTTTTGCAATGGGTTACGCACCACAAAAATAACATTGCTCCTTACTTGAACAATCCTTGGAGATCGGTAATTTTTTTTTTTTTTTAGCAATAATTTTTTATTGGCCTTTGAGGATGATCCAAAGTAGTATCTTCTGTTCTCATTCCCAACCTAACTGTCTTTGGAGAAGCATCTTAAATATTGCACTAACAAATTTGTGTTACTGCCTCCGGATCAATGAATGCTTTAAACTGAAAGAAGGTAGATTTAGATTAAAGGAAGAAATTCTTCGCTGTGAGGGTGGTGAGGCACTGGAACAGGTTGCGCAGGGAAGTTGTGGCTGCCCCATCCCTGGAGGTGTTCAAGGCCAGGCTGGATGGGGCTTGGAGCAACCTGGTCTGGTGGGAGGTATCCCTGCCCATGGCAGGGGGGTTGGAACTCTATGATCTTTATGGTCCCTTCCAACCTAAATCATTCTATGAGCCATCTTGAACTGTTAGATCAAGCCTGATCGCTGATCACACTTCAGCATGACTGTTCATTTTTTATCAAAGTTGTTGATACACGTGTGGAAGTTCACCTGGTAGATCACCTGGTAGATCTGTCAAAAGCAGTGCCTGGAGAGAGCCAGGATCAATTATCAGTTCACCTTGAGTTCCTAGGAGGGTCAGCTGTGGTCCTATAGCTTGCATTCTCACTCAACATCTTCCGTAACAGCTGGCTTTGGGAATAGACATGCAGGGCGCAAGTAATAATAACCCTCTTTTCTCTTTCTGCCCAAGTTTCCAGAGCAAGTATGAAGAAAAGCTCTTCCTTTAGCCACAGAATAAGGGAACAATTTCTTGGAAAATGAGTGAGTATTTCTGAGTTATTTAAATAAAAGAAATTTTGCTGACTCACTTTTTGCAATAGAAATAGCTCTTAAGGTGGGATTTGAATGCGGAAATGTGAACAGATGGTGATCATGGGGGAGATCTTGAATCTGAATCGAGTAGTACATGAAAAAGGGAGAGGAGTAAGCAAACAGCCACAGAGACAGGTTTAATTTTTGCAGCATTATTTCCTGTCTATTAGGATGCTAATCTGCCCCTTCCAAAATCACTGGTATTAGTAAACATAAAAAAAAAAAAAAAAAAAAAAGAAAAATCCACATTTTGGATACAAAGACATAAAACCCACTAATGACCTAAAGATGGAGGGTGTTACTTTACATCATCTTCAAAGGACAGGAATAAATTGCAATAAAAAACTTCAAGATTTCTGAAGAGCATTCAAGTAAGGAGTAATGAATGTTTTTATCAACATGATTGGATCAAATCAATTTAAGTGGTGAAGTTATTAATGGATTGCACTGGTTATCCGGAAAACTGCTGCTATATCTATTCCACAACCAAAGTATGCAGCTATTTGAAAGGTTAAAGTTGTTGTTAATACTGTTGTTGATCTCTTCCAGTCTCTAAAGCTCTGGGTGTAGCTCAGAGCAAAATAAAACAAATACCTGCAAAACCCTGTCATTTTAAAATGTATTATTATGTGTAGTAATACCTAAAGTCTCTGATAGCATTCCAGGTCCCTCAGTAATACTTTCTACTTTACTGGAGAATTGTAAACGTCCCTCTCTGCGCTGATTAGAAACTTGTTGGCCTCTGCTTCCACGAGTAATTAGAGCTTTTGTGTCCTCTTCCATTTTTTAGTGGCCAAAGTAAGACTGTTCATAGTCTGGATTTTCAAACTGTGGATACTCTGCTTTGTGAAAACCAGCCCCCTCTAACATGTCTCTCACTAATCATGTTTGAAGAGGTTTGCCTCTGTTTCTAATGCACTGTAACTGCTAAAATAGCAGGCTTATAATCTGTCACTGAGTCTAGGTATTTGTGGGAATGCAGGCTTAAATATTTTGGAGGGAAGTGGGATAGGAGAGGAAGCTTTTATGGGACAAAGTAGGAAACATTTGTACAGAAACCTGAGGAACCTGTGGAAGCCTTGTCTTAAAATACAAAGATAGCTTTCTGGAGCTTTTCAGTGGTTTGAAACTTCAGCATTTGTATATGTATCTGCTTGGGAAGAATTTCATAAAAAACAGCAAACTTTGCTTATCTTGATTGAAGGGCAGCTGTGGTTTAGCTTGAACCTGCCATTTCACTAATTTTAACTGATTTATAAACAAGGGCAGCCTGTAAATCAAAATCACAGCATCCATACAAACTTCTGTTCCTATTTAAAAAGAGTAAAAAGATAAAAAATTACATTGTTGGTCAAATTACTGAAATGCTTACACATTAACAAGCCTGAACTGTCAAAGAAAGTGGATTCTAGGAGTCAAATATCTTAAAAGCTTAAGAGAGATCAGGTACAACGAAAATGAAAGGCAGTGCCAAGATACTGAAAAATACCATCTTTGCTCTTTTATTCACAGCTATGCTGAGTTCACTGAAGATGCCATGAAGAGAAGGAAAATTGAAATCGTACTATCTGTTCATCATGTATTGTGTTCTCTCCAGTCTGCAGCTATAACAGCATGGATGAATAGTGACACCTCTGCTTCTACGGAAAAGAAAAACAGAGTAATTTAGCCAGTAGGAATGTCGCTTCAGCACTCAAAATTAATTTCATTGTTTAAAAAGGTTTTCCATTGTTTTTATTCTCTTAAAAATTAGCATTTTAATGGTAAACATTCACTGTTACACTTTGTCATTTTAACAGTCAGATACTTTGCCTTTTCATATGTCCTTGGCATCTATTTTAGTCATGTGAATAACGAAAGAGTAACAGGATCTTTTTCTCTAAATTACATAAAGTACATTCCACTCTGAAAGGTAAAAGAAAAAATGACTTAACAGGGCATTGTCTGTCTGTAATTTTCCTATTATATCTGATTTATTTAGAGGCTACTCTAAATCTGTTGTTAATGAATTCAAAATGAGGCTTCGAACAAAAGAATTACTATTGTTTAAATATTTGAAGGTTTTCAGTGGATTCTGCTTCTGAGGTTTGGTCTCTTCCTTCTTCTTACTGCCCATTTCTATTAATAGAAGTTTTTTCAGAACAAATCCTGGCTGCTATCCCATGTTGCAGCTCTCATGGCTTTAAATGATGCCATCAGTCATATCCGGGCAGCAAAGCCCTTCCAGTTGTTTGCAGCTGAGTTCCTAATTATCTTCCTGTTACCTGAGAATGCAGTGGATCTGCTTTAGTCTCAACTTCATTACTCCTCATGGCTAACAAGTGTAAAAAGTCATATTTATCTGGAAGACAAGCACATAAACCCTGAAGAGTCAAAGTAGACTGATTGAATGAGAAAAGATCATTTTTTAAGTGACCATATGGGTGAATAGAAGAGGTGACAAGTATTTTTGTTGTTATTTCATACTTCATCTGAGTACTTTGACAATCACACCTTGCATTCATTAAGCTATCTCTATTTAGCAGTAGTCGTCCTGTCAAAACAGATTACAAAATTTCTGAGTAGACAGAAAAAAAGCCTTGTAGGAACATGGTAAATAGTGTTTTCTTCATTTTATGGGGAACAATATGTCTGTTTCTGCTTTTCAAGCAAAAGAAAATGTGGTTTATTCTGCACTCTGATGTGTTATTCTTTGCCAAGAAAATCTGAGCGTCCTTGTTGGTGCTGATACTGAATCTGAGAAGGAGCCATATTTGTTCTGGGCAGCTGACAAATGTCAGGATGTTACTGTTATCCCCACTCTTTGTTGTTGTGAACTACAGAGACTGTGAGCATGATGGGTTAATATAAAGATTCAACGTATGTTTTTACTTGCATACTTTATAACCAAAGCAAGACATTACAATAATATACAGAGGACCCAAGGGAGTATATATGTCTTAGTGCAAATAAAAATCAAGTCCAAAATGCATACTACATCTACATTACAACAGAATAAAATAATTAACATGTATGGCAAGACAGTTTGTTAGAGTTAACCAAATTCTAGAAACTTGAAATAAAGAGGCTAAGACACGAATGATAGTATTTGTATCCAGCTCTCAGGTGGAAATCAATTTCACCATAGCTACTCCTCTCTGAAGAGTATTTCTCAGGTTTCTGGAAGAAGGTTTGTTTTGTTTTGTTTCTGGAAGAAGACTTGAGCGTTTTTATTCTTTTCTAAGTTTGTCATTCAGAGTCATGCTCTGTCTCACCTAAGATGTTTGCTTAAAAACACAGCAGTGGCTACTTTTTCACATGGTTAAAAACAAACAAGTTTGGTTCTGTTGGGATTACTGCAAAGACTCTAATGGCATTACTGAGAGCAGCGATGGCAGAACATGAAAAGCCCTATTTTCTAGGCAGTGCTATAAGATCACAGCAAAGTATGCAACTTGGGCACAGGGAAGGATGAGAGAGAGAGAGGTTGGTTTTTATTTCTAAACAGATCTGACAATGGTTAAAAATTTTCTGTAGAAGCTTATGAACACTGTGACTTGAAAGCCCCATGTTTAGCTTGGTAAAGAACTTGCAGAGAAGGCGTGATTCAAGCATTTTAATTTCAACACATTGTCAAGGGGGAAACCCATGTTTTAACAAAAACAAGAGCTAAATGAGCTAGTTTGGTGGTGGAGTTACCACAGGCAATACAAAAGCAAGCTCCAGTGCTGATCATAATCCATGTAGCCACCCAATGTACTGTTGATGTGGTCTCAAAAACTTTATCAGTACGCAAATATCTACCTTTGGTTAAAAAAAAAAGAGTTTAAAGCCCCAAGGCAACCTCTCCTCTCCTAACTTTCAAGTTTTCCAGCAGCAGCAAAAAAGAATGAAAAAAGTTTTCAAGTCAGTCAAATAGTCCCATGACTCTACTTAGTTTTGTCAGAAAACAGAGCCCTTTCTTTGAACAGAAAATTTTGACCATTCCAACTAAAATCTTCATTAAAAAATAGGCTACACACTCGATAAGATTCAGATTGTCTGGATGCTGAGATCTTACCTTTGGGGTTGTATCTAGCATAGACAAATTAAAAATGTTCAAGGCAGGGTAAAAACTGTTAAAAATGCAAGACAGAACCAAGTCAAGAAAAATACCCCTGTTTTCACTGACAATATTTATTATGTTATGGCACAGCGGTAAGAAAAGATGAACCCATACACAGAGAAATCGGCAGAGGTAGCAGGGATGAAATGGATGAGATAATCAGAAGTGGATAGTGCTTACAGCATTTTACAGTGGACCACCAGAGATAGAAGATGTAATCAGGTTGTATGGGTCAGCCAGTTAGGATCTAGTTCAGACCTACCTGGCAAGGTACTTAGCAACTGAGGGTGAAGAGAAAAAGACTATTTCTAAACAGATAGTAAAGCACTTTTTAATTTGTTAAAGCATGGAAATTAAGTGCTATAAAAAGGATCTCTCAGATTTTACAAATGTTTCTTTGCCATCAAGATACTCAGAATGACATCTTGTAATTGATCTTGGCTATGACTGAGCAGAGCATATGCACTACTATGTAGTTCCCATTTCTTTGCTGTAGGATTATTTTTAAAAGAGCAAACACCAGTCAAACCATTCACGTTCTGTAGGAAATATTATTTAAAAGAGGCTAAAAGACATGGGAACTGCATTAAAAGAGAAAATAGTGAAAGCATATAAATGTGCAATGGCTGCTTAAGCAATGAATATTAAGCAATAATAAAATTATTTTTATTTCTGTGTCTGTTGGAGAATAGTCCAAAATCAGTGAAGATCATGAAAATACTCCACTGAATTCAGTGGGATTTGGATCCCTTGCATGGAAAACTATTATGAGTTGGTTAACAGCCGATGCATCTACTGTGCTTATATCCTAAGCCACTGGCGGTGAAAAGTCTCTTCTATTTTTAAATAGAAAGGATGATGGATGATACAGATACTTTCCAACAGGAGCTGCAGAGTGGTAGCAGTGGTCAGTTCCACTCTTGGCAACTGGAGTCATGTTTGATGAAAGACACATTTTTGCATCCTGGATGAGGCTTTCCAAACAGGCTCTTGCTGTTTGCATGGTAATGAAGCACTCCCGAAAGGTGTTGAAAATAGTCAGCAGGACTAGTGACTTTTCAGCACGCTACTCGAATTGGTCTGCTAGCCACATTTCACAGGCTGCAGTCAGTGCCTGCTGGGGGGATGAGAGGTGATGTTCCTTTTTAATTACGCACACTCCATGAGCGGTGTGAGCAGTGCAGTTGTTCCAGCTTGGTGTTTGCAGGTCGCGTAGTACAGGATGCAGGGCAGTGTCTCAACCTCAAAGAAAGGGGTGATGCACCTGGCTTCTCTAGGGGAAGAGGTAGGAGGAGGTCAACACCGATGCTAGAAAAACAGAGATCACAAGTAAAGAAATGCTATGTGGTCGTGGCTCAAAGGTAATATCCTGTGCAACAACATAAATTTCTTACTTGAAAGCAGGAATATTTGTTCTCCCAGCCCAAGGAAATGAGGTGAGAGAGAAAGAGGGATAAAACAAGAGAATGCAAAAAGAGGGTGGCAACAAAGAGAGGAAAAGAATGCCCCAGGGGCATGGAGAAAGTTGATATCCAAAGGGGGGTGCTATCACCAAGAGGTTAGAGACCAAGTTTTGGGGCTTACGTCTGCCCCTGGACCTCCATCCTTTGGGGTGATGGGGTGGAGGAGCTGGTCTTGCTTTTCCTTCAGAGACCGTCTGTCCCTCTGCTGTCCAGCTCGTCCCTATTCCTGTGGACTCAGCTCCGCTTCTCTCTGCTTTGAATTGCTGCCTCACCTTTGACATACATGGCAAATTAAATTATGCACCTAAGACATTAATTGCCTGACAACGCTGTACCTAGTGAACCATTCCAAAAGGCTGTAAATACTTCTAGATAGAGCTTGGAAATCAGGCATCAGTTTCTGAAAGAATTTTCTGCCCACAGGATTGGGCCCTAATTGCTGTGCATCATGACCAGAATGAAAAGCCGTTAAAAACAGTTTCATTAAATGCAGTGGGGCTCTGGCTTGTGAAGATAATTAAGTTGGAAAATGTAATGATCCATATGACACTGAGTGAATAAAAGATATGAGGAATTCCTAATAAAAATACAATCTCTTTAAGATTAAAACTCATTATTTTTTGCAATATAAAGTCACACATTTTAGCTGCTAGGCTGTAAAATATTTGCCTAATTCTCTTGGGAAAGACCAGGGTTAAAAAGACCGTCCGACTCTTCTCCCTATCTAACCCACAAGCACCATAAACCAATGCAAAGGGCAGAAAGTGCAGTCTGGCCCCGGTCTCCAGCAGGTAGGACAACCTGCAAACCACCCTCCAACGCGCTGCAAGTGCCGCACGCTTCCAGCAGCTCGTGCAGGTTGCAGCTTTAATTCGGTGCTCCTCACAGCCAATATTTTAACAGCATTTTCCAGTTTTACCCATTTTTAACTATTTTTCATTGGCTGCAGTAGCTTGGGAATCAGAATGAGGCCTTGGTCCACTGACGCACCTACGTACAGTCATCGTCTAACAAAGAGGGTTTCAGCACCTGCTCTTTGGATTCAAGACCTTAAAGTCTAGTCGCGTCTTCCTGACACCCAGAGCCCTGTTGAAAAATGCCCGTTGGCCAAATTGAAATCGTCCCTTCAAGAGCTGTCCTTTGCCATCAAGTAAATCAAACAGGGGGCAGGGAAGACGGTTCCCAGCAGGACGGTGGTGGGAGGGATGGGGCCGTTCGGGATGAGCAGCTGGAGAGAAACGCAGTGCTCGCACCCTTCCCGCAGGACCGGCGTTCATGCCTTACTCCAGCAATACCAACTGTGAGCACCTGAGATCATCTTTTTATGTTTTAAGGGGAGATGGATTTCTCATCAAAAGTGGAGTCTAAAATTGAAGTGTCACTTGCAAATCCAAAACGTCACTCTGACAACGAAACAAAGCCCCAGTGCTTCCCACAACAGTACTGGGCAGCTCCTTTCTTGACCCATTGCCTGAACTCAGCATACCACCACTTTGCCTTAGTATACATCTGATCTATTACTTGTTCTGCTTCTTTATTTTTTTTTTCAGATACTCAGTCTTCTCATTACAATTTTTTGGGACAGTCGGGAAAAGAAATCCTTTACAGCAATAAATATTCCCTGTCCTTTCTGCAAAGCAGCTGTTTTCAACACGTGTTTCTGCAAGGGCTGAGCAAGTCAGAGCACGATGCTGCTGTAATGCGCAGCCTCTGCTTTTCCTCATGTCGGCCCCAGGCCCTGTGGAGGTCGGTGGGGGCTCACGCGGGCAAAACAACGAACAGCCAACGGATCCTGCACACAGACATGCAAACTTCACTGAAATACCCCTTCTCGTGTGTGCAAAGCAACGGATTTCCAACTTGTGCTGCTGTGGGAAGCAGAAACTTCATCTGGCCAGCACGCCTGCTGTGTGCTTTCACCCAAGGGGAGATTTGGGATGTTTTCCTCGTGGCAATTGCAGCTTTGCGAAGCCCACGTACCTGCGGGCGAAGCTAAAGCAGCCTCGGGAGGAGGCTGGCGGGAGCGGTGCTGGGAATGTCAGCACAGGCGGGCTGCGGTGCAGAGAAAGCTCCTCAGGCGCTGGGGCCAACACGGAGCCAGTTCTGGGGTTCTGGGGAGCCAGGGGATGGCTGGGCTGTGTCCACAGCCGCTGTCAGGGCTGTCCCCAGCACCAGCAAAGGCACTGTGAGAGGAAGGAGGTGCAGATGGACTTGAAGAAGAGGAAGAATCTAGAGAGAAAAAGAATGGAGTTCAGTTTCATTGCTCTCTGGATAAATGAAAACACCTTTCTGAGCACAGCACAGTGGCAGAACATAAGAAAGCATTTATGTAGGCTTAATTAGTGTAATTTTAAGTGCTAGGTTAAATTTGAATATCTTTAAGTAGCCTTTTGTTTTAAAAATATTCTTTCTGGGTTGAAGTGTGGTGAGATGCAGTTCTATGTAAATCAACAGATTTATGCAAGTGTACAGATACAAGCATATCAAAATCAGACAATACATATTTATGAATGGAAGAAAATGTACATTGATTCAGGGCATAAGTATTTTGTTGAAAATCTCTGTGTGGAAATGATACAGCATATTCAGCAGCAGCTAAATTGTAAAGATAGACTGATAATGTCTCCTCACTGTTATGTTAAACATATGCCATCTGAAAAATGGGAGCACTGATGTGTTATTCCACTAGCCATATGAAGTGAAAAAGCCAGCAAAACTCAGTCCCATTTTTAGAATTTCACTTTTGGAAGAATTTTCCACTGCTGAAAGAGAAGCGGCAGCGGGAGGTTAGTGAATGGTCTGGATGATAAACAACTTGAATCATGCACAGTCTGAGGAGACACAGTGGGTAAAATCCTCGCCCCTTTGAAGTCGATGGGAGGCTCAGTGCTGAACGCAAGGGAGCCAGCCTTCACGAGCACTGTTTTGGCTTTCCTGGGATGTAGCAAGAGCTTTGCAAGTCACACTGTTGACTAAACAGCCAGAGTATTGTGGAAGGAGGAGGAAAAGCAGGAGCTACTTTTTCCATTGCAAATGAGAGTCAGAAATACGCACTGATCTCCTGCATTGTTCTTCTTCCCTGGAAACAAACTTGGGATCCCCAGTTGAAAACTTTCTTGACCTGTGAGGAGACGGGTGTCCTTAATCTCCCAAACTAAAGGCATCCCAGAGGGCAAATTAAGTACTTTGAAAACATACTGCCTCCAGAAAAAGCAAAGCTGTTTTGAGAAATGTGCTTCATACATGCACACTTGAAGCTGGAAGTCCATCTGGACATGCTGCATCACCCGCACTAGAGGGATTTCAGCACTCTGAGAGAAGAGTATCTTAGTCACCACCCCAACTCTCTTCTCCAATACTTCTCACTATAAAAATATTCTAGAAATTCTCTTCACTGGGAGAAGCTCTTTAAGCAACTTTCAGTAAGTTAGGGAAGTTCAGCTGAGATTGATCTGAAGCGCCGCCTTCTTCCTGCTGCAGGGAGAGGAGCTATAGAACAATGAAGAAAGCTAATTAAGAGAAATATGAGAGCAGAGTATTTCAGAAGCTCTGTGTGTGCCAGGAGTGGATAAATGGTTTACCAAGCAAGGAATAATACCTTCAGAAAAAAAAAAATCCTCACAAAAGTACATTGGTATAATCTGAACGTCCTTTTACTGCACTCCCGGTCCTTGAAAAAGGAAAGTCTTGCTAGATATAGAAGGAACTTTTGACATTTCATGTACACACAATTCATAAAGAAAATATTTAAAAATATAAGTATGAAAAGGCAATAAATCTCTCTGCTAAAACTGCCTGTGTCTGTGAGAGATAAGAGGGCAGGAGAAAGGAGAAAGAACACTAATTTCTTTTAAATTCTCCTTTTAATCCACTTACAGCACAGCACCTACAAAACACCTTGCAATGGTTAGGCAGACGCTGTGGCAGCACTACATACTACCCTGACCAGAAATCCCTCGCTGTCTCCTCACTTTTCCCTCTCCTTGCAGTTCACTTTCTTTACTATAGTAGCAAGTTCTTCAGCTCAGATGTTGTTCACAGTGACATGCTAATAGGGACCCCTACTCACTAACGCAATACAGATCAGTAACCTGAAGGAATAGTTGGCATACTAGTATTCAGGTGGTTAAATGCACGTGTGAAATCCTGGGTGTTTTCGCTTTGGCATTTCTACCACTTGCCTCAGTGGCTCCCACAGCTGCAAAGTCCCCCGTGGTGGGGAAAGCTGCAGGACCCACCACCTGCCTGAATCTCCACCAGACACCACCGGACCAGCCATTCCTGCCATCATTTCTTGCTCTGCAGCAGAGGGGAGAAATTGCTGGGAAAGATTTGTATTGTTTGACATTTTTGTTTTGCCTAAAGAAAGGTATTCTGGTCAGGCACACAAAGCCCAGCTCTGTTTCCTGAATTTTGAAGGCAAAACTTCTCAGGAGGATAAACAATGCACATTTAAGACGGGGTCTTTAAAAAATTCATAAGAGGGAATAAATGTTGTTGCTTGTGCTTTGTCTGGTAAAGCTTGGGAAGTTTAGGACAAATGTCAAAAGTTATAGGGAATGCTTAGGAACAGAGCTAGGTTCTTCCTTTATTGGTTGTATAAATCAAAATAAATAAATGAGACGTAAAGAAATTATGAGACCTGTAGATCAGTGCCAATACTGGTAACAGAACAGACTGAATTTTTAGGTACCTCTAAACCTCTCAATATCTCTCAAGAGTAAGGATGTGTTTCCCTGTAGTGAAGAACTTTGTTTCGAGCATGATGCAACACATAGATTTGGTATGATGTGCTGGTTAGGGACTTACGTGGGTTTTGCAAAGGATAAAAGATGAGAAAGTTTGTCCTACTTGAAAAAGGGCAAAATAACATACGCTGCACATTGTGAAGTCATGTTTACAAGAAGGGAGGTATTTGCACACCACTTTCACCAAGGGGAGAGAATAATTCAGAGCAGAGGATGCCCAACTCTTTCCCGCTGCTCTGACCAGGAGCAGCAAGAGGTCCATTCGATCAGCCTTCATGCTCGCGCCGCTTCCCAGTTTCCTCTCAGGAAAGAAGCCTAAGGGAAGGCTGGGAGAGACTGAGAAATGTGTTCAGAGATTCTCTGTTGTTCCCCAAATACATTTTCTTAGCTAACTCTTTAATGAGTGTTTTTTCAAGGACAACTGTAATTCTTCATTAGCTTGACAAATTTATTTCTTTTATGGTCTTCCTAAAGGAAAAACTAGCTTCTTAATTTCACTTTTACAGTCAAGCTTTTGTTAGCAAAAATTTCTTGGTTTTTTTTCTTTGAAACTCTGTAAACATTAGGATAAGCACCAGGCACTGTTCTGCACGTTTAAAAACCCTCCAAAAAGTTTATTGAGTTTTTATGCCCCAAATCCAGATTGTGTCTAATTATTCTCCTCCATCACACAATGTGTTTGAATCCTGTGCTTCCAGTAATCACCTCCAGAAGAAAGCAAATGCAGTATTTGTTCCCCAGGAAAGCTGTTACAGATGTGCATTATGTAGTTTCCTTTTCACTTTTGTTAAATTAAAGCAATATTTTAAATATCCTGAATATGAATTTTGTTTGCCTCTCGTATTACAAGGCCTGAAGGAAAAGCGGGAGATGGTCTTATTTCCTTAGCAACAGAGTCAGGTGTGATTTATGCCACCCTGCGTCCCTGCATCTGTCTCTAAGCAACAAACCAAACTGCAATGCCAACTCCTGTACACACAGTACATGGAGGGGACTGCAGGAAGACTCTAAAGCCCCAAAACCTGTCCTTAGCATCAAACAGGAGGCAAGACTGAACAAACACGGGATTGTCATGGAAAAGGAAATCAATCAAATAATCTAAGCATCTCAGTTCAGCCTGCCAAATGTTGAGGGATATTAGTTGCTTAGCGTAAATAAGTAAGTTTTAATTAGAATAAATTACTAAGGATTATACATATGGTCTGATTTTTGTTGTTTGCCTAGCTTTACTTAGCATGAGTAGCTAGATTTGCTGAAGCCTTTAGGCCACAATAGAGTTATTTTTCTTAGTAATTTTCCTAGCAGCAGGTACAGTGCTGTGTTTAGTCTTTTAGTACCGGGAAAGTGTTTTGATATCACACTGATGTTTTGGTAGCATTTTTCCCATGTCTGGGACTCTTCAGTTCCCCACGTTGTGCCAGCGAGTGCAGGTGCACAAGGAGTGTAAAACAGAACATAAGGAGGCTCCAACCCTCGGCTGAAACTGCAAATCAACAAGGTAAGAGCCGGCCTGCCTGGACAGAGAAAGAGAATCTAATACGATGTTAGAAGACCCCAGACCAAAAATCACCATTGGACTAGACGACGCATGGACAGCGTGTGAAGGGCACCTGAGGGGCAGGTGTATAGATCACAAGGGTAAAATTGCCCAGGGATTTCCTTGTTCAGGGTCCCTCTTTTTGGAGGCACCCAGCCTGGGCTGTTCTTGCTGCTGTACCTTTCAATTAAGTTAATTATTTTATAAAATCCCATGCCTGAAACTCTGCTGGGGGAAACCTAGGGTCGAGCCTGAAGAAGGAGGAAGCATGCACAAGAGTGTGTGTGTGTGTATGCGTGTGCGCGCGTGTGTGTGCAACACCATGAATGGAGTGTGAACGCTCAGGCAGCAGCTCCTCCTTGAACACCAAATGCTCAGTATGCAAAGAATAATCTAGTTTAAAACAGTCAGCGCTTAGCTGACAGCTGTAGATGTGTGTTAATACTTTACTGAGGCTTTGCCTTAGCTTATGAAAGTGGTACCGCAGCATCTGCTGTCCTTGAGCTGGCTCAGCAGGAGTTCTCATGGAAAGATATTTTCAGTAATATTTCACTGTTAAAGTAGTTGCCAAAGTTTGCCAAACTTCATTTGCCATTTCAAAGCTGTTTCCTCTTACAAGTAAAGCGACTTGCATCTACAATTGTATCGTGTTGGCAAACACCGTGTTTCTAAATAACAACTGTAAAGCTAGTGAGGCTTGCCAAATGCAATCATGACAGATAGCACTATTTTTCTGAAAAAAAAATTACTGTTTTTGTTAAGGTGAAATTTGCTTTGGAAGCTGAGGTTTGGCAAGCAAAAGCTGCTGTTTATGCATCAGTATGCCTGAGCCAATGCTTTTTAGGTGGTTTTCAGGTGCAGAGCTGACACGTGTGGGTTACAAAGATCAGGCAAGTAAGTACTCCCTCATGTCAACGTTTCTTCCCCACCCCTAGTTTAGTCTTACTGAAAATCCATAAAACCTCTGAAATACCAGTGTTTGTTCCACTGCTGAAAACGCGGTGGCTTGTGTAGGGAGTGCCGGATCCTGTAACACTGAAGTGAAGGAAGATCTGCTGACCAACAGGTGAGGATGGAGCATGGAAATGGTGGGACCTCCCCAGGGGTCCCCACCGGCTGGCGCGGGAACCAGTGCACCCATGTTTCACGCCCTGAGCACAGGCTGCCCCTGCCAGGCCTGATACAGAGGCACAGCAGGCAGAGAGCATCGCCTCTCCCTGGCCCTTCCCTGCCACCTCAGCATCAGGATGAACTTCTGTGCCGTGAAAATGGTTTTCTTTCCATGCTTTGCGAGATGGAAAACCCACCCAGGCCAGCGCCTCTCGCCCATGTGTCTTGGGTGCAACGCCAGCATCTACAGCCTGGAAATACCAGTAACCAGAGGGAAAAGACTTAGTAAAGAGTGTTAGACCATCCCTCATTTTTAGGGATCCAGCTCTGAAATTGCAGCGACAATGTGGGTGTCTGAAGGTCTCCAGAGAGGCGGGCGGCTGGGGACAGGTTTGTATCACTACTCTACTAGTCAGGGTTTCTCCCAGCCCGGCTAACCACAGTTAACCACGGTTCCCGCCTTTCCCAGGCAGAAATTCATTTACCATCATCCTTTAAGCTTTCAATTTTTTACTTCTTGGAGTGCTACCTAGTCAGTTGTACTCTGAAGCCAATCTGCCTAATTTCATCATGCTAGGCAATAGCCACCTTGCCTTCTACTTGCAAAAGCTTCCAAACCACTTGGGGTTTTTTCACTTGCCTAGGCTTGTGCTAAATGGTTTCCTCTTTTTTTTTTTTTTTTTTTTTTTTTTGGCTTTTCTTTAGGCCTCCTCCCTCTGGAAAAGTAACAGTGGAGTCTTGTTGCAGAGCATTTCCTACTTATTAGGGCATCATCCTTTACCTCATAATTTTGTCCTTATTTAAAAAGTTATTTTTCTGTAGATTTTCTCTAAGAGAGCTCTCACTTAAAAATTTTTATGATAATCTACCAAAATTCGCATCAGCTGGCAGCTGTTTCTTAATTTAAGCAGAGCATAAAACTGTAAGGCATAATGTTGAAAATATTTTTTATAACTTTTTTCCTCTGAAGTAGTAAATTCTTGCAGTGACAGAGGTCTAGATTTGTGCAAAATATTGAATAAAAGAAAATTTAGGATTTCTTACTTGACTGCAGATATATGCTCCTGTTGACACTACTTCCATAGCTCAGGTCTCACTGCAATTTTGAATATTTAAAAAGAAAATACGATTTTTCTTTGGTATCTAACACAGTACCAAAATCAGCCTTGTTCTCCCATTCCCCTTTTTTAACCAAACATAATCAAAGACAGATTTTTACATTAAACAGGAATCCCTCAGAAGTTTAAGAAACACTATCTGGCTGTCTCACTACAAAATAGACATGTCTAATTTCTTTTATGAGTTACAGAAGAACTTTAATTATGTGAATAGTATCACCAAATCTGTGGGACTAATTGCATTCCTGGTGCTATCAACAAGCTCAGATATCCGTTTCTTTAATTTGGGATGCAAATTCTGATTCAGTTTTATGGCATGCACCTGTCTTCTGCTCTCTGCAGAGAGGCATGCTGCCTTCCTCTGTGAAGTGGTACGAGGTGCTAAAATCGAGAAGCCGACCCTCTTTAAAACACAAGGAAAGGCTGCCTGAGTCCTTCTCATCTGGGCAGCCAAAGGGTCTTTAGGTCCTTCTGGAAAAGTGAAAAACTCAAATCTCTCTCTTGTATATATAAATATATGGAAGCAAATAAGGTTTTTCTGGTATGAAAACTCTGGAAAAGGAGAACCAGACCTGTGGAAAATACGAATGCATTTCAGTTGTTTAATGCTCACCTGCTTATTATTTGTATATGTGTTTTTACAAATTTGTATATACTTTTGATATGAGGTTTGAAAGGATCGCAATGGAAATAAACATATGTAATTTATGCTTTCCCTGCATTGCAGCTTTTTATAGTTGACAGAGTAAAAAAATAGTTCAAGGAACCCAATTTCTTTTTTTTTTTTGCTTTGATACCCCTTCCTTATAGGAGTATTTAAAGGATGAGCTAGAAGTGCCAAAAGTTTTAGTAATCATCAGCAGTCTGTCCTTTTTATTAGCCATTATGCCTCATGTGCACTTGTTTGCTTCTGGCAAGCTCATTTTAAATGGCACGACTTTATTTCGGTTTGTTATTTTAATTAAAAGAAGCAGACTGTGGTTGTTAGAGAGAAGTTTTTGTCTTAATCTTTTACCCTTTAGCTTGTTCATAAATACCGATTTCTTCAGCATCCTAGTGAGGCTGCTCATGGCTTTTCAGTGTATGTTTAGTGCTGCACAGAGAAGCAGACAGACTATGGGATAATAAAAAACTGATTTCAACACTGCCTTGCATCAGTCCTAGTAAAACTAATTGAATTCAGAGTCAAAAGAGGCTGTCAGTAGGTCCGCATGTTGCAGTTCCCTTAGAGGAGTTGGAACCAGTCTTTTCTACCAATACTCTGCAATATCACCCCAGTTCTAGGAGTAAGTGGATGTAAAATACTAATGACTAAATCCATCGTCTGAGAAGCCTGAGAGGAAGACGAGTGTAAAGAAAGGCAGACACATCCATGGGGCCTGTATGGAAATTGTGGCGCAGGGCTGGATGGCAGCACCTGGGGACCCGAGCACTGGCCAGCAACCACAGGTTGGCAAATGCCCACTCCAAAAGTGCATGTTCTCTTTATCCCTCCCTCTCCGCTCCTCAAAACTCCTGAAACAAACCTAAGGTCCACCAGACACCCTTCTCTCCCCACAAATCCGTAAAGCTACAGCTTGTCATGAAGGGAGAGGCCAAGAGAAGAGCACAGCCCTACGTCCCCTCTCTTCCTTGCACCAAAAAGATCAAATGGGATGATGGCAGGCAAACGCTCTTCCTCCCGGAGTGACTCACTACACCTCAGGGAAGAAACAGTGAACAGGCTGCACCGCTGGACCCTTCAAGACAGCTCATCATTGGACTCTTTATGTCCTGAATTCTACACTTTCTACTTTTCCTTCCTTTCTTACTGCCATAGAAATGGAAAAGCATCTGTGAAATGTCTATACTTGACATTTCTGAGATGAGTTTCCAGCCCTGGTACACCTCTTCCAGCAGCAGTTAAGTATGTATCTGGGAGTTCATTACTTTTTTTTTTTTTTTTCTTTTTCTTTGGCTTCCATTGAACTGGGCTGCAGATTTGCAAATTTCTCTCAATGAAATACATGTCCTTTCCTCAGCATTTTTCTCTGGCCTATGTGACTTGAAAAAATGCCTAATGAAGTAGTCTTCTGTGCCTGTACTCTGCATCATAAACACACACGTTAGCCCTAGAGGTACCAATTCCCAATCGTCATGCAAAACCCATCCACAAGAAGTTTCTGCTTATTTACTCACTATCTAGAAGAGTCATTTCTCATTCCCCGATGAAGCTTTAACCAGTAAAGGTTCACAATGGCTCCATTTAAAATTTCCCTAAACGGCAATAAAATATTATTAATCCCTGCCTCCTCTCTGGTCCCAGATCACTAACAGCCATCATAAACATAGCAAACTGGGCTATTTGTCTATGCTTCAGCTTATGCAGAAATAATTTTCTGTTTGATTCTTCAATCAGATCTGCAGACTTTCCATCAGCTGCCTCTTTTATTCTCAACCCACACAAGTCAGTAAAATTGTCATCTTTTAAAAGCAAATATTGTACCTTCCCAGTTACATTTTCATTTAAAAAATAAATCAATAGAGTTTGCAACTGATAACCAGATTATGATTGCTTTTAAGATTCTGTTATCTTTCCCATGAGATAATCTGACAGCACAATAAAACACATCTATTTATTAGGAGGAACACTCACATATTCAGCTGGCCTGTTTTAAAAGAGACCATAAATAAGATTTAGGATTTTAAACAGACTGGATGACTTTGCTTCCTCTTAATTTCCAGCTGCTTGATTTTTATAAGTCCTTCTTCCCTGAGAAGAGTTTTTAAGAACTATTCGAGACTTTTACATGTATATATATATAAATATACGTAGGCATACATAAGGACGCATACACCCCAACCCACATAGCAAAGCAAGAAACTTCTTTTCATTCTTCTTTCACCAGAAGCTAAAAGGAGGTGAGCCTCTTCATTCTCTGCAAAGCTCATCTGAAGATGTTCCTCTCTGCGTTGTCCCTGTTTCCTCTCTACAACCTTCACCCCCAGCCCTAACACAAGCAGTGATCCCTGCCTCAAAAACCTGTTCCGCGATCCACCTGAAAGCAGAGGCAAAGAGCATCACTGAAATAATTATATCCAATAGTGCCCCTGCACTGTTTGTCTTGCAGTGGGGGACCATTGTCTTTTTGCAATACAGGGAAAATGTTCTTCTCACTCTGAGGTTGGAACTGAAAAGTGAAAGGTTTGCCTCGTCCACCTGGGAAATACTGAAGTGTTATTATTCTTCACGAGGAGCATAATTACTGCCCAGGTGACTCTGGGGTTACACTTTATTACTAGGAGCATGCACAGAAAAAGCAAAACAAAAAGTTACTGAACTAGGAGCGGCGATGAGGGAAGAGCTGTCCAGGCTGTGACTGCGGGGTCATGGGCAGCGCTGCCCTCGTGGGGATCATGGGCACGACCCCTCCCAGGTGGGAAAACCAATCCCAAGGAAGCAGCACTCCCTGGGTTGGTAATTTAAAATTGTTAATCTTAATTAATAATTACCCTGTTTGGTAATTTAAAATGGTTACACTTAATGGTTAAGATCTCGGTGTGATGGAGGCAAGCCTTTGGAAGTGAGGAGGTGAGATCTCCAGCATCAGTGCCCTGGAGGCTCCATGCAGAGAAGGAGGGTCTCCACAGAGTGGTGGCAGCCCCACGGCCCATCTCAAGCAAAGGTGCAGAAACTTGTATGCTGGTGGAGAGCAGCAGCAGCCAGCTTTTCTAAGTATTTGTGCTGCTCAGAGTGGGAAAAAGCAACAAAAACCAAGCCTAAGTGCCATTACCAATACATAAGCAAATAGGCAGCAGGTGCTTGTGTGCACCTAGGTGTGATATTTATTGCATGCCAGCATAAAAGCATAAATAAAATGAAGCAAATATTACTGGTATTGCCAGATTCAAATCCATTTAGCATCCTTATTCCAAAAGGCCCCAATGTTGTGGCTGTTGTATTCCTGTTGCATTGGAAATCTCAACACAGAATGGAGAAAGGACACCATTGCTTTTCAGCAGGCTAAACCACTCTTTATTTCATTATGTTTTTCAGTTTGTGAACTTGTAAGCACTGTCAGATAAAATAAAATAGTCACACATAACCTTCTACTGATGCAACTTCAATGACAGCTTAAAAAGTTAAATTCCTGTTAGTCACACATAAACAAAATCTGATAGTGATGTGAATTTTCAGTTTTTCAGTTGATCCAGGTTTTAAAGAAAATTTTAGGGCTTTTGAGATTACCATCTAAAGTAACTGTTGAACTTGCAGTCAGGCCCAGGTTAGCAACTGCTTAATGCAAAGGAAAATTTCAAGAACCAGCAGCACATTACCATCTAACACCCAGGTATTGCCCAAAGTTCCAGCATTCACCCCAGTTTGCTGCATCCCTCAAGTGAGTCCAGGAGGGCTCTCAGCTTCTTCCTGACCACACCTGGGCGTCCTTCAGAGCCCTCCGAAAGGAGACAACCTGCTTGATGGTGTCCTCTCTCCTGGGCACCAGGCTGCGTGGCCAGCAGCCACCATCTCTCATCTTCCTCAGGGAGCTCCACCTTGGTGGGGCCACCAACCCTGTGGATGCGCAGAGCATGCGTGACACTGGGATACGAATGCCACAGTAGAGCTTTCAAGGCAGGCAAATATCGCAGCTGAAAACCAAAGTGGGCTGCTGGAGAGCCCACTTGTGGCTGCGATGCCCCGAGCACCACAGCTGGCAGGCTGCAGCCTCCTGTGAAACCAGACGTGGTATTTTGAACTACCACTCTGGTGTGTGTGAAGCCTAACTTTGCCGTCAACATTTTTCGCGAATATTTAGATACCATAACAGCACGAAAAGCAAGACGGCAGACGCGTGCAAATATATTTTTAAAGTTTCCCTGTAATACTTTAAAGTACTTCTGGTTCACTGATTGTTTCTGCTTGTCCTAAATCTAAGCAGATTCACTGGAGATTTTTGTTGTTAAAAAAGTTAAGTCTGAAGAGCGTTATTTTTAACACTTTAATGCTACAACATTTAATTGACGGAGAGACTCAAGTGGTGAACTTATACCTGTGATTATATCTCCTGCCGTGGCCGTGGAGCGGCTGAGCGGGGGCATTCATCTTCACGCCAACACGTTGCCCGTGACCCCAGGGTTCCTCGAGCTCCCTGGCAGGGACAAACGAAGGGGGTCACCGCACGGCGCCGAACTGCACCCTGGCATGGCACAGTGTTTAGTGTTAGCAAACAAAGTGAGTTAACCTGCTGACCTTGCTGGAAAGACATGATGTTTTAGAGGGATAAAAATAGGAGAAAATATATGGTAGGAACTCTGATAAGTTTTCTGTCTTTTCCTTTCTTCCCCTACATTTTATTCTGTTTTCGTGACTGCAGATATTACTACAGGCACCTAATCAAAATCAGGTCAATCCCATTACAGTGGGAACAGTGCTTTAATGTCATAAAAGGCCAGAAAACCGCCCTTCTGGAAACAGGAGATTTCCCTGGAGCAAGAGACAGCTTTAATGCCAGAGACTCTGTGACCCCGGAGTTAAGCCACTTATGTCCAACTCCCCAGCTAGAACAGGAGCGGTCAGACCACACTCTTTTTGTTGGTAAAAATTACTAGCTGTATGTGTTAAAGCAATCCCAGTGCTGCTGCTTGGCCCAAGACAGCTCTTCTGGCGGTAAAACCCAGGGGAAGGTAAAGGCAATATCGCTGCTGGCTCGTCCCCTGCGTCACCAGCTGGGGCTGCACAGGCACTGGCCACACACAAAGTTAGAGCTACTTTTACATCCATACTTTCTCAGAACTTGTTTAATCAAGAGGTGAAAGTTAAAGCTTCTTCAGTTTTGGTACTGCTTGTTTCTGGCAGTTTTGCATCAGTGTAGACTTGGACCCGCGATGGTTTCTAGCACAGTGGTTGACCCACCACAGCCCAGGGGCAGTGCCCACCGGGCTGCAGCAGGTCCCGCTGTTGCACTGCTGCAAGCCCTGTGGCTGTGGGCTGCGAGAGGCATCTCTCTGTCCGGGGATGTGCTGGGGAAAATGGACATGCACTCAAGTTCCATTAGCACCTTTCTTCCCGTAACTTCCAACGCTTGTTTTTCCTGCTGCATTGGCTTTCTGGCTCCCTAGCAGTGTTAGGTGCATTTCACTGGTACTTAGCAAAGACAAAGACACCCCCCCATTAGGCTGGATTTTGTGTATCTAGCATTTCATTATGATCGGATTATGCCAGACTGACTCAAAAGCCTGATCTATACAGTATTTTCAGGATGAATTGATGCAAAATACCATACCAACGCCACAGAAGAGGTCTTCATTCATGTTGTCATGCATTTTAGTCTTGTCCTCTTTTTATTTTCCTAAAGAAAAGTTGATTCATGTTGTGAAGCTATAATTATATGCGAATTTTCAACTGCTATAGTTCTTCCAACTACTCTAGTTCTTTCACTAGATTTCATAATTCTTGATAACACAAGGATGCATACAATGTCTTCACAAGATTAAATAAGACTGAATAACTGTGTTAAGCTACCTAACCATTTACAATTCAATAGCTGCTTACATAAATGTAAACAGCATATGCCCTGTCTCTAAGAAACTTCGTAGTTGTGATATGTCAAAGCAACATTTAGATGGAAATTGGAAGTCAGCTAAATTACATGCAGCAGAATTTAAGAGTAGTTTTATTTGTTAAATTGCCTTGAATCTGCTGGACACAAAAGAAAAAATAAGCTTATCAAATCATATTCTACATTAAAAACTGATTTATTAAGAAATACAATGAACTGAACAGATTGTTCCTGGTGACTATGTCCTTCAACATTTTAGAACCAATAAATTTAACTTCCACACTTTGTTTTTATTCATAAACTGGAAAACAGGCTTGCCTGCTTTTTCTGCTCCCAACTGGCTTTTAGTTTTTGACAGAAATCATCTTTGGTAGAACTGTTTGAGGAGAATGGACTAGTCTCTGCAGATGCAAAACAGGCTATTTCAATTGAAAGTTGGTTCATCATTTCAAACAAATTTCTTTCAGATGCATAATATTTCAGCTGGTGTAAAAGACATTGCCAGCTCAGATTATTGTCCATAAGACATTTTGATAATTAGAGCTATTACAAATAGAATCTTCATTTCTGTACTATTGACTCTGTCTAAAATTGGAGATGAGAGTCTAGACCATTTGGTAGGAACTATGGCCAAATCCCTGAGATACCAAATACTCAAGTTCCCGCTGAAATTAGAGGTAGATTAGGTGCCTTGTCACTGCTGTGGATCTCATCTGATCCCTCTCTTCCTTCAAAGATCTCGGCCTTGACAATACAACACTGAATAATACATATTTGTGTGTGGCATACATACACACACATACGTATGCGATGCTATCAGGGGAATAGTCCCACTCTTCTTTGCCACTGGGAACGAGTTATATACATTCTTTATACTGAACATGACTGACTTCAGGAGGCCAGTGCAGAAGTGACTGTTGCAATCCAATATAATTCTGTTCCTGTTTGCATGGTGTTATGTTTCCCAACATATTACTATACTGTCGTATCATATTCTTAAAAAAAAATATCAAACATGCCACTTGTAAATATACTGCATGCAACTTGATGTGCTGAACAGTTACGTGCTCTTTCTGACAGCGCTGCCTGTGCTCCAGCTGCAGCAGTGACATGGCTTTACCTCTTTCGCTGCAAGCAGTTTTTATTCTGCCTTTTCCCCTTAGTTTTATTCTAGCCCATTTCACTTCTGCAAGTTACAGCTTCTCCATCTTCAAATTAGTTCTCTTGCTATTAAGTAACTTCCATTTAAGATGGTGAAGAGCCCACTGCAGATAACTGTGCATAGCACTCTTATTAGGTTAACCCCTCTGCAGCAGGAAGGCTTAGATCAGACATTGGCCCTTTTCAGTCCAAATGTCATTTCCAAGAATAATTTCCCCTGGTTGCTTAGCAACTTCTCTTAATCTTTCCTTTCTCTCATTCATATCAATATCCAGTCCCTCGGCCACATCGCAAAGCTAAGGCATGCTGCCTCTGGCTTGCGGTTCACAGTGCTCGGTAAAAACAGTCAGAAACTCACTGGGACCCATTTTCGTTGTTTTGCTCCCCAGTATAGTTGCTTTTATGGTTGCTTTGCCCAAGGAATACACAAGGCATAAGATTTGCAGGCAACAAGGAAACAGATCTACTTTGTGCATTGGAGCACAGGGATGTGACTCAGTTCAGCTTCACAGTCCTTGAGGGACCCCAGGCTGGGCAGAGGCAGCCTCTTGCGCTGTTTGTAGGCAAGCAGCTGAGGAAATCTTCACACCAGCCTGTAGGGATAAGGTTCAAGCTTCTAGAGAGTTCCTGTGCCTTTTTTTCCTTTCCTTTTTCTTTCCAAAAACCTTCGAGAACTTTGTCTGAAGCTGACAGAAGAGTGCTCAGGGGGAAGATGCCCAGAGTTTAGAGGAGTCATGAGCATCAGGTGTACATACTCTCTTTTCCTGTGTGAAAGGGAACACAGGCTGTCACTCAAAATACATAGTGCAGTCTTGCACAGTTGAAATGTAACTTCATTTCTGCAAGGTAATTTTGGGGCCTTGCTGTTTTATACTCATTCATGCACAATTCGTTCCCTTTCTCTTCTATGCTGCTCAAGACCATGTCTCACAGATACCGCTGCAGTACCACCATTTGCCTACAAAGTATCATGGGTCTAAGCTTTTCTCATACACCCAGGTGCAGCTCAGAATTCAACGAAGGTGGCATCATATTAACTAAAATCAAAATTACCCTGTGTATATCTTAAAAGCAGTTATTAAAATCTTTTGCTCTGAAGGAAGTATTTTCTCTGAAGGGTATTTAGGAGTCGTTGTCCAAATACAGTGTTGTGGTTTGGGCCACACTGGCCACTGAAACGCCACTAATGGCAGATGCTCTCTGACCTTTCTCCCTTTAGAGAAGGGAGACTATCTCACTTCAGGGAGGGGAGGAAGAGAGAGAAAGAGACTTATGAGTTTAAAAGAAAGCTAAACTACTTTAATGAAAATATTAATAAAATAATAAAAAGAAAATAATGAAGTCTATACAATATATACAAAATCATATTGAGCTCCCAGGATGATGATCACATCACCAGCAGGCACCGGGAAAGTCCCAGACTGGACTCAGCAATGGATGGGAACTGGATTCCAGATCTGGGATTCAGGAACAATCAAAGATCAGGATCAAAGGCAGATGAACAAAGTCCTCCTCGGATGCTGGCTATTGAAGAAAGAGGGCTGACCCTTTGATCCCTCAGCTTTTATACCGAGCATGATGCAGATGGGATGGAATACCCCGTTGGTCAGTTTTGGGTCACCTGTCCTGTCCGCTCCTCCGCACAGGTGGGACCCCACTACTCTTTTCTGCTTTCGACCCTCCAACGGGGCAAATAACAAAGTTCGCTGCCCTTGGGTGTTATAGCAATAAATATAAGCAGGAGGCTTTCTGCATACCATGCCTTGGCATCAACTATAAACATAGGTCTTATACTCTGGAAGTGGACTACTGTCTTAAAAACACACTTAATTTCAGAGAGTTCAGTTAGAAGAGACTTAGCTGCAAAGCAAAATTACTGAAAGGAAAATTGGTTCTGTTTTACCTCAAACCAGGATATATAGGAACTTCCAACATTTCTCATCTGTATGATTGCACTGATTTCTCCACTGGCAAGAACAAAATAAGAACAAAATGTCACTATAGCCTCATACGGTTTGATTTTTAACTCTGCTATCATCTCTGTGTTTTCTTATGCATAAACAACAAAGATGTGCTCTACAGTTTTGTGTGGGGAACCCCACTGGCACCTTATGTTTCTCAAGCTGTAGGAAAAAATTGTAACCTTCTTGTCCTCAACCATACCACTGAGGAAACTTCAGCTGAGACCTTTATCAGTTTTAAAGTCTCCTTCGCTCTACAAAGCTAGCCAGATAACAATGTTGGTTGTGACCAAATGACCCTTTCAATAAAATAACTGAAACGTCAAAATAAAGTCACTTCAAGTTCTTGGTGATATTCAGGGCTTTCTACAAGACTGGATTAAAGCCACTATTGTCATACATACCGCAGCACTTGTACTCCTGTACAGTCCAGACTGACTGCTAGTCAAAGATGAGAATGATGGTCAAAAATGAGAAATAGAAACAGTTTTCAGCACAGCCAGAGACATCAGATAGTTACTGGGTTGTTGGCAAGTCAACTGCCAAGAAAGCTTTCTGTGAAGAAGCAAAACTCAGCTAAACAGGACATAACCTGATAGGCATCCTATGTGGTATGAAGTAAGCATCAACTAAGAGAAGTTCTTCAGCTGTATCAAGATTATAGACAACCACTATCAATACCGAGATTACACACACATTTCTCTCGGTGAAACAAGAACAAGAGGATAGTACATACTGTTTCTTTTGAGGAGGAAAGCACAAATCTTGACTTTTTACTTGTGCTACAGGAATTGGATAGAATTATGAAGACATCCAGAAAACTGCTGCTAATGATGATAAACCCTGGGACCAATATGATATCAAACAGAGCTAGACAGATGAGAGGAAAAAATGTGTCTCCATTTTTTTCTGTCCCCGAGAATGAGACGAGAACACGATAAAAATAATAGAGACACATAATTAGTCATATTATTAGAGTGAAATGTTTTTTTTGGGGGGGGGCATTCAGAGCCTTAAACAGAAGCATTTTTTGAAAGACTGGGTGACCAGTCTTTTCTGTGCTGCAGCAATAATTATTGGGAATGGAGGCAAGCAGAGCAGTAAGGAAGGAAGGAAGTACTTTAAAAATATCAGGGAGTATGCAATGGAGACTAATGTAACACAGACATTAACTCAGCAAATCGTGAACAAATTGACCTACAATGACAGAAAAAGTGAAAAGCAATAGCATTCCAATTGCTAGAACTTGCAGTAAGAAGCAAAAAGAACTGGAAATTTCTCATTTACAAGAAGACATTTAATATAATTGGCATTACAGAAATCTAGTGGGAGGATTTGCATGTCTGGAATGTTAAAAACATTGCTTTTAACCTGGTTAAGAGGAATAAAGCAGGTATAATGTAGGTGGAAGAATTGCACCATGTGTCACAGGCACCATTGCTCACCTTAGGGACTTGAAACTACAGTCCAGAGCAATAATAATAATAATAATAATAATAATAATAATAATAATAATAATAATAATAATAATAGACCAGACAGCAGCTTAAAAGCTGGTTATACCACCTATGATTTGATTTGATTTTCCTTTTTTAACTCTTTTTTTCCACATTTGACATATACAAGTAGATTGAACACAGTAAACCAATTACATGGGTATATATGTAGATGATAAGACTGTTGTCTTAGTCATGCTGATATTGTAAAATTTGCATCTTCGACTTGGATGCTACCTGGCATGCTGATGGATCCTATCCTTATCTGTTCATCCCTTCATACTACTGACTGGTATTTCTGTGGGGTTTTTTAAGCTTTCTGTAAATGTTCATAAATTTTAATTTAGTGTGAAAAGATCATTGAACAAAGTAGTTTTTCTTCTCCCAAAAGTTTCATTATTTACATTCCCCCTTAGAAGTCTTTCAAGGTTTAAAAATTTTACCTGTTTCAGTTCTTTCTGAATCCTGTAAGGTAAGGTTCATGGATTAGCATCAGTACTGATGAAAAGGAGACAGTTCTTTTCTTGTATATGAGGAAAGTTTTAGGCAACTTCATGTGAAAGAAAAGATCAGACAAAAGAGAAGGAATAAGAACAAGTACTGTAGTTCTTTAAGAAAAGTTGTAGATGGTCAAAAAAATACCATCAAGGCAGAGAACTTTTTTTGAGCAAAAGTTCCTATTGGATAAATGAAGACCAGATAGAAGCTAGATATATAATAAAGAAACAAGGGGGAATAGGTGAAATGAATATGATGTCTTGCTCAGAGTATAGGAAGGTGTAATAAGAGAAGTTAATGATGTTAGACAAGAATCCGTGGCAGGCAGGACAAAGAAAAAAGCAACTTCCATTTAAGTGTTTTAAGAAAAAAAAATAATAATGAAAGCAAGATGGGCACCCATTTACTGAACAGCTCTTTCTACCCCATTAGTAACAGCCTTTCTATAATCATTTACTGCTTTATATTTGGAAAAAGGCAAGACAAGACATATTTTCATAAAAATGAGGAAATGATTCCCAGGCCAGCAGTAATCAAAGAAGCACACCAAGCTATATATAGGGGATAAACACTTGAGACAACAGGGCCAGATAACTTTTTCACAAGTCACAAAATAAATTTTCTGGGGAAGATTCTAGACAGTTCATTTTCTATATAAAATAAATTTTAGGAGAGGCCAGAGAAAATACCCGGTGACTGGAAAAGCTGCAACATTGTCCACACTTCAGCAGGAGAAAACAGAATGACAGATGGTGGCTTAATTTGATAGCAATCTCAGGCAAAATAGTGGGAAATCAAATAATCAATTGTAGGAGATTCAGCCCACAGAAAATGAGCCATCTTACATCTGCCATGGCAACACATTTGCCACTGCTGCTCTTTATTCTGCCCAAATGTTTAGCGAAGGCTTTTGCTCTGCAGGCAAGAAGAAGATACAGCTAATCTCAAAGGTTAAGGCCTTTTTGGCCTTACCCTCAGCTTTCTGTCTTTTCTGTGCTCCTTGCCCTCCTTCTTCCTTCTTCCTGATTCAATGCTCTTTAGTTGTAGCTGGAGAAACAGCTTATTTATTGAACCTTCTTTGGCTGCTATTAGGTACGGTCTATCTCATATATCATAGGGGTTTAAATGATAAAGTATTAGAGCAAGACAATAATTAACTTGAGTCAATGTGATTTTATGGAAAACAAGTCTTGCCAGACAGTTGATTTAATTTCTTAAGTAGCTGAAGGTAACTGGTTTGAAGTCTTGAATGGTGGTAACATGTACTTGACTTTGTTCTTTACAAAGTCAAGTTTGAAAAATGAGTGCTCTAAAATATCTTCAAAGCACATGAACTGGCTAATGAGTTGAAATGTTTCTTATAAGATAATAGGGGAAAATGCTGCCTGAAATTTGAAAAACCATCATCAGCTATAGTTTCTAGAGCACCAGTGCACAGCAGCTTGCTCATAACCTAAGCAATGAGCTAAAACATGAAACAAACTCAATTATGCAGAAAGTTTGCATGGTAGCAGCAGAAGACTGTAAATAAAGAACAATGCATTTGAGAAATCAGCAGAGAGCACATATGTATAGCAGAACCCTCACTGAGATAATCCCCAAGCTGAGCAAATTCAATCACAGAATCATAGAATCATAGAATTGTTGAGGTTGGAAGGGACCTTTGAGATCATCAAGTCCAACCATTAACCTAACCTGACAAAACCACTTCTAAACCATGTCTCCAAGTACCATGTCTACCCTTTTTTTAGGCACCTCCAGGGATGGCGAATCCACCACCTCCCTGGGCAGCCTATTCCAATGTTTGATAACCCTTCCAGTGAAAAAATTTTTCCTAATGTCCAATCTAAACCTCACCTGGAATAACTTGAACCCATTTCGTCTCATCCTGTCACTTGTCACTCGGGAGAAGAGGTCAGTCCCTACCTCTCTACAACCTCCTTTCAGGTAGTTGTAGAGAGTGATAAGGTCTCCCCTCAGCCTCCTCTTCTCCAGGCTAAACAATCCCAGTTCCCTCAGCTGCTCCTCATAAGATTTGTCCTCCAGACCCCTCACCAGCCTGGTAGCCCTTCTCTGGACACGCTCCAACACCTCAATGTCCTTCTTGTAGTGAGGGGCCCAAAACTGAACACAGTACTCGAGGTAGGGTCTCACCAGTGCTGCGTACAGGGGGATGAGCTCTTCCCTAGTCCTGCTCACCACACTGTTCCTGACACAGGACAGGATGCCATTGGCCTTCTTGGCTACCCGGGCACACTGCTGGCTCATCTTTAGCTGGCTGTCCACCAGCACCCCCAAGTCCTTTTCTGCCGGGCAGCTTTCCAGCCACTCTTCCTCAAGCCTGTAGTGCTGCATGGGGTTGTTGTGACCCAAGTGCAGGGCCCGGCACTTGGCCTTGTGGAACCTCACTCCATTGGCCTTGGCCCATCGGTTCAGCCTGTCCAGATGCCTCTGTAGACCCTTCCTACCCTCAAGCAGATCAAAACTCCCACCCAACTTGGTGTTGTCTGCAAACTTACTGGGGGTGCACTCAATCCCCTCGTCCAGGTCACTGATAAGGATATTAAAGAGAACCGGCCCCAGCACCGAGCCCTGGGGAACACCACTTGTGACTGGCTGCCAACGGGATTTAACACCACCACTCTCTGGGCACAGCCATCCAGCCAGTTTTTTACCCAGCGAATAGTACACCTGTCCAGGCCATGAGCAGCCAGTTTCTCCAGGAGAATGCTGTGGGAAACGGTGTCAAAAGCTTTGCTAAAATCCAGGTAGATGATAACATCCGCAGCTTTTCCCTCTTCCACTAAGCGGGTCACCTTGTCTAGAAGGAGATCAGGTTTGTCAGGCATGACCTGCCTTTTACAAACCCATGCTGACTGGGCCTGATCACCTTGTTCTCCTGCATGTGCCATGTAATGGCACCGAGGATGATCTGTTCCATGACCTTCCCAGGCACCGAGGTCAGACTGACTGGCCTGTAGTTCCCTGGATCCTCCTTCCGGCCCTTCTTGTGGATGGGTGTCACATTTGCCAACCCCCAGTCAGCTGGGACCTCCCCGGTTAGCCAGGACTGCTCATAAATAATACAAAGTGGCCTGGCGAGCACTTCCACCAGCTCCCTCAGTACCCTCAGGTGGATCCCATCTGGCCCCATAGATTTGTGCACCTCCAGGTGCTGAAGCAGGTCCCTCATCATTTTCCCTTGGATTACAGGGGCTTCATTCTGCTCCCCATCCCTGTCTTCTAGCTCAGGGGTCTGGGTACTCTTGGAACAACTGGTCCTACTGCTGAAGACTGAGGCAATGATGGCATTAAGTACTTCAGCCTCTTCCTCATCCTCGGTCACTATGTTACTGGCCCTGTCTACTAGAATACAGAGATTGTCCTTAGTCTTCTTTTTATTGCTAATATATTTATAGAAACATTTTGTTGTCCTTGAAAACAGAAGCCAGGTTTAGTTCTAGCTGGGCTTTGGCCCTTCTAATTTTTTCCCTACATAGCCTCACTACGTCTTTGCAGTCCTCATGAGTGGCCTGCCCTTTCTTCCAAAGGCCATAAATCCTCTTTTTCTCCCTAAGTTGCGTGCCTAGCTCTCTGTTCAGCCAGGCTGGTGTTTTTCCCCGATGACTTGTCTTTCGGCACACAGGGACAGCCTGCTCCTGTGCCTTTAAGACTTCCTTCTTGAAAAAGATACAGGCTTCCTGGACTCCTTTACCCTGGAGGGCTGCCTACCAAGGGACTTTGGCAACCAGGCTCCTGAAAAGCCCAAAGTCCACCCTCCAGAAAACCAAGGCAGCAGTTCTGCTGACCCCCCTCTTTGCTTCTCCCACAATCGAAAACTCTGTCATTTCATGATCACTGTTCCCAAGACAGCTTCCAACCGTCACATACCCCACAAGCCCTTCCCTGTTTACAAACAGCAGGTCCATCAGGGCACCTTCCCTAGTTGGCTCCTTCACCAGCTGCGTCAGGAAGTTATCCCCAGTACATTCCAGGAATCTTCTAGACTGTTCCCTCCCTATTGTATTGTATTCCCAGCAGGTAACCGGCAAGTTGAAGTCCCCCACAAGGACAAGGGCTCATGATCTTGAGACTTCTCCCAGCCGTTCGTAGAATATTTCATCTGCCTTCTCATCCTGGTTGGGCGGTCTATAACAGACTCCTACTATGATATCTGCTTTGTTGGCCCTCCCCCTGATTCTTACCCATAAACACTCAATGCTATTGTCACCATCATTTAGTTCAAGACATTCATAACACTCCCTGACATACAGGACCACCCCACCGCCTCTCCTTGCTTGCCTATCCTTCCTGAAGAGCCTATAGCCATCTATGGCAGCGTTACAGCCATGTGAGTCATCCCGCCACATTTCTGTGAAGAAACATTCACTTGACCTAACTACAAATGTAAATACAGACTGTACCAACCTTGCATATGGGGTATGAGCTCTGTTGTGCCCTGGAATCCAGTTGACTTTTAAAGACTGCTCACACTGATGCACTTAAAGAAGGGAGAGCATGTTGAATAGTCAGATGTGTATAGAAAAAAAATTAAAAGAATGACTGTTTGCAGTACTTGAGAAAACATCTTAAGTTAACTTCTTAGCTTGTGAGAGGGAACCATTACTTAAAATGGGAAGTTTGGAGATACAGAAAAGTATGGCATGAGTGTGTCACAGCATGAGTCAGACATTGAGTGGAAAAAGGGCTAGCAAGTGTTTCAAACTATAAACTTCATTTAAAAAACAGAGTGAACAAATATATAAAACTCTTGCATGGATAGGACTGGAAGAGACTGCATGGCTTATCAAATTCAGCATACCACAATTTAAACAAATAGGCGTGGCACAGAGATGTCCCTGGACTCTCTTCTAAAGGACTTGGGTAACTCAGCTTGGAAGGGATGGCTGGAGGTCCCCAGTGCAACCGCCTGCTCAAAACAACAGCAGCAAGAAGGTCAGACCATGTGGCTTGGGGATTTCTCCAGCCCGATCTTGAAAAGACTGCAGACCGCACTGCCTGTCTCGGCAAACTGCTCCACTCTGCACGGTCTGCACACGGAAAAAGTTTTCACTTTATATATAATGTGGGCTTCTCCTGTTTCAACTTAGACCCACAGTTTCTCATCCTGTATCTTGAAAAAGACCCTTTTCATAATGAAGAAGATCAGGCTGCTACTGATAAGGGACTGAGACAATTTTGGCTGGATTTGATTGTCACTACACCTTCTGGAGCAGAACCTAAACTTAACAAACTTCCACACAGGAATCAGAAGGATCTGCTTTCTAACTTGAGAAGCTGATCAGTTAACCTGGGCAAAGTACTGCGGGGGAGGGGGCAGCGTGATGACACCCAAAAACCAAACAAACCCCCTATCTGTGAATATTCATTTGAGATTTTAAAATAATTTCACCTGACTACAGTGAGGTCTCTTTGTATTTGTTTCTGTTGAACAGAAACAGAACAGGCTGCCCAGGGCAGTGGTGGAATCACCATCCCTGGAGGCATTTAAAAGATGTATAGACGTGGTGCTGAGGGACGTGGTTTAGTGGTGGTTTTGGCAGTGTTAGGTTGATGGTTGGACTCGATGATCTTAAAGGTCCCTTCCAACCTAGACAATTCTATGATTCTATGAATATTCTGTACAATGAATTTACTTTATGGTTTGACATGGAAAGCACTAATGTGACGTTGTTTTGAGTTCCAAAACCTTTGGCCTGGTAACTTACACTTAAATGCCATGCAACATATGCATTAAATTAAAACAGCTCAAGATAATCCTTTTTGAAGACTAGCTACTCTTCAACGCAGTTATTTCAAAAACACATTTAATAGTAAATAGTAAATCAAATATCACTCCATTTCTGGACAACAGAAAGTGAAAATATTTGTTATTCAGATTATGTCATCTTCTCCAAGTCACATGTGCAAATGTCTATGCCTGAAATGTCAGTTTCCCTTCTTCAGCTCTACTTTTTATACCCAACCCAAAACACTGTTCCCAATGTAAATTGCTACTTAAAACTTTGCTTCAGATTAAAATAATTGATCATCATCACCATCTTTTATTTTTGCAGTGTTGGAAACAACAGAAACATTACAATAGAGATGTTAAGTTCTCAGAATACATCCTCTTAAATGAGGATCAGATTCATCCAGAATTGATAAACAATGATAGGTGGGATGCACATTGTGCTCAGAGAAATCAGTTCTGTTCCGCTTTGAAAGGGGCTTTATTAACTAATTACACAGTAATAATCAGAACATGCTGATCCCAGGGATTAATGACCAGAAGGGTGTGATTGTTTCTGTGCACACCTTGGCCCATTAGCTCCCAGCAAGCCCCTAGTTATTCATCCTCAGGAAATTGCATTGTTCTTATTGGCATATTAAACTGCATATGAGAGCAGAGCCTTCAGGTTTATGGATAGCATAATTTTATTGGCTAAATGTCATGTATATCAAATTAATTGGGAATAATCCCTGAACTTTCTATTTGCTTGATAATTGCAACAGATTTTCCAGTAGTAACATGACTGATTTCATTTCACACCACTGTACTTACTATCAGTAACATTTTTGCATTGCTACAATTTGTCTTTTTTTTTTTTTTAAATAGTGGTATATACATAATTTGGCAACTTTGGAGCTTACTGATTTCAAAATAGTAATTGCAGTCATTCACAAAATTACAAAAACTTTGAAGAAGGGAAGGGAAGGAGGGAGTTGCATTTTTCCTGCTGCCAGCAGGGCTTGCTTTCACACAGAGAAGTGACTCCCATTAATTAACAGCAGTGAGAACCATGACCCCAAATCTCCCAGAGAGCGGTGGAACAGCAAGTCCTCGCAGCCGACAGCCCTCTTTCCTGAGGGAGACAACCATTAGGAAAGGGCACAGCCTCCTTCCAACTGAATATGTTCTGGCTTCAACATAATTTTCCACAACATAAAATATAATAGAACTGCTTTATTAAATCCCAGCTAGACTAAGTAATTTCTTACAATATGATTTTCTAAGACAAAATGAAAGGAGTGGAACATGTCCCCAGACTTGAGACACACTACTAGTGCTGCTACATGCAAAACTAGATCTAGCGGCTTTGTTTTGTGACAAGCAGTATGAGGGGGTGGTTTCTTCGGCTTAGCAGCTTTTTCAGGATCGGCTATTATTTGAGGTTTAACCAGGGCATGGACTGCTACTGGCAGCAGTGGCTTCATCACATTTGTAAGCACGGCATGGCACCATCCCGGTAACTTTTCAGACAAGTACAAGTGGGACATGTGCTTTGGACTTGTGCCATTTCATAGAAACAATGGCGTTCTCATTTAAGCAAGAAACAGTATCAAAGCATCTAACATGCCTTCTAAAGAAAGCAAGGCTGGGTGAAAAAAATGGGGAAGCTGTTACTTTTTAGTCAGGTGTAGAAATACGATGATGTGCAATTTTATGGTGACTTTCACCCAAGCTGCTCCAAGGGCTTTAATTAAACATATCTTGAATTCTTTATTTGTCCACCATTTGTAATTTTAGAAAATAATCTTTGATATTTATGCATTAAGTTGGATTTTATCCAAGTAGGACCACAGATTCAAAAGCAAATGGTATTTTTCCCATCATCATATTATCCCAGTCCCTTACAATCATTTGTTAACATAATCTCATTTTACCTGGATAAAAGAAAATATCAGTATTTCAAGCCATCATTTTACAGATCAGATAGCAAGGTCCAGAAAGAATTAAAAATTGGGCAAGAGGAGCCTAGAGGCAAAGCCTGAGGGCAACACCCTAGTCACAGGTCATCCTATCTTCCTGCTATCCTGGCTCAATCCCTTGTCCTACCGCAGAGTGTGAATATATGTGTATTGGAGGAGGTTAGGTGCCTTGTTCTTTTTTTTTAGTATGCATTAGAATCACAGAATGGTTCAAGTTGGAAGCGACCTTAAAGATCACCTGATTCCAACCCCCCTGCCATGGTATTGGCATTAGTACCAATCCCTGGACTTAAAGAAGAATGTGCTATACACTTCTGTGTTGTCATAGTCAGGCTTATGATCAGCCCCCTCTCCCTTCTTTCCACAAGGATACTCAACTGAAGATGGCCTGTGCATCTCAAGCAACGAAGAACCTGTCCCAGAAGTATTATGTTCCCTGGAGTACAGAGCTTTCTGGAGAATTAAGTCCCTAAAGCACAGTTCATCATTATTCTAGCAATGACTTTGTAGAAGATGAGGAGGATTTTGAACTCTGTTCTGAAATTGAGGAGGATGAAAAATGGTTAGCAAAGCACAGATGTGAATTGCTCGTGTGGGCCATCATTGTTGATGAGGCATGTAGCTGCATGCTGTACAATCTCAGGCTTCCTGTAGCGTTCATATTAAGACAGAAGAAAAAGGAGTTGTGAGAGCCTGTACAAGATACAACAGGAATGTGGATCAGTAGAGAGTTCGGTTTGCTTGAGAAAAGAGAAAGTTTCTGGACCACCTGCAAACTTCCTGACCAAAATGCAAAACATGAGCACAATGCTATACTCTGGTAGCCTGCTTTCAGGTGCTCAACGTACTGGGGAGACTAACAGATCAAGTTGAACCTTTAAGTGTTTCCTAATACTGGTACAAAACTGTTAATGCTCATGTATGTCTTGGCTGGGTAAAACTTCCATCAACTGTTCTCTGCCCATCAGTTCAGATTTTCCAAGCTCTGGAATTTCTGCAAAAAGAAAGGAAGGAAAACCATTGCTATCTCTACAGAAATATGGCATAAATATCTTGTCTCACAGGCTCCCTAAGGATGAACAATAGAAAGGAGGGAACAAAGGGGGAGAAATAGAGCCTGGGTAACTCACCAATATACAGACCTACATAGCCAGAAGTATCTGCCTAACCAGGATCCAAAAAGTTATACCTCTGTGCATGGAGGTCCACAGGTCCTCATGTAAGGTCTTTGATACTCCTGGATACCAAAATCCTGCCAGAAGCCTCTCAAAGCATCTGCTCTTGGTGCTTCCAGCTTAAGGCCAGCAGCAAGCTGCCCATGACATCAGCAAACCCTCATCCAAAGGTGAGGGATGAGACCCTGAAGATGACCACTGCTTCGCACGGGTCTGTCACCATGGCAGGGATGGCAGCCTGTCTCTGGGCAGTGGCAGGAGGTCATTGGCACCAGCTGTATTTAATGACAATTACAGATTTGCAGATGGCAGATCAGTCACAGCTTCCCACAGAGATGTTGGTACTCTTGGTCACCCAGGCCATGTGGCCTCAATGCTGTGGGCGAACTGAGACCATGAACAGCCTTCTGGTTTGGGGGGGGGGTTTGAGAGGGCAGGTCTAAATCTCAATAAGGTCATTTCTTGCTTTTTGTTACCTCTAAGCAAAAAATCACTCTAATTTTGCCTTAGAAACAAGAAGAGAACCCCTGAAAGCACAACTGACAGCCAGGACTAATTACCCATGTATCACACAGAGCTGTTATAATCGTTAGGATTTGTCTGATACAGTTGTGCCTGGGAGAGGGATTATTTATGTACCTGTTGTAACAGCAACTCAGGAAAATGCCAGGAGTTTTCAGCTGTGCTTAGTCTGAGTGTGAATGAGTTTTCTGTTGGGATGCTGATCTCTGATATTATTTTTTTTTCTACTTTTAATATACTCATCACAAAACAATGTAGAAATGTGGGCCATTGAAGAAGTGCAGCTGGGTTTGATCTGACATGGCCAGAATTTATAGTATTTCATCAGTGTATCAACGTGCTAACCTGTCTGCTAGTGAATTTTCTTCAGTGTTGTTTGGAAATGCTCAGGTGATGTTTTTTCAGCAATGTACTGCCTCAAGGCTTTCAAAGAAAAGGTCAGTTATCTGAACTGTCCTTTGCTAGGTGGTAGTTCTGTTTCTGAGGTTTAATCCTCAGTCAAAGATAAGGGGCAAACTTCTGATTGTGGCTAGAGAGTGTAATATATTAATTATATAATTAAAAAATTACTCTGTGGGTATATATATTTTTTGGTTGGGAAAAAAAGCGTAGAGCTTCCTAGAACTGTAGAGCTCAGAAGGTAAATAAGGGCTCCTTTTGCCGCCTGCTGAAATACAACCATCGGTAAAGACAGGTCATGTCTGTCACAGACTAAGAATAACAAGAATGGATGGCAGACATCTCCACCTTAGAGATATGAGGACACAACGTCTGGCAGATGAGGATGCTGACAGCTGGAACAAAGCACCAAGAGACTTTGATGTTCAGCCATCACTTGGTCTCTCCAAATCAAGACTGGGTATCGTTCTGGAAAATAAATCATAGATCAATGGGCCAGGGTGAAGCTTTATAGCACATGGCATATGGGTCAGACTAAATAACTAGAGCTGTCTTCCAGCCTGAATATCCATTAGTCAGCCGATCAGACCAGTGAATGAAAGATTGTGCATTCAATAGGAACCACAGGCAGGAATGGAGGTAGGCAGGGGATATAATCTCTTGACATTCCAGTGCGCAAATCGCTGCTCCTTAAATAAATAAAGTCACAACCTGTTTAATAGGAAGGTGCACAGAGTCTTGATTTCGCCCCTACATGGTGGGGCTTTTTTCCCTAGGAAACTTTCTGTTTCTCTCCACGCTTTTTCTTGTTGTTCTTTTATTATGAGACAAAGGATAGGAACAGTACACGACTTTCTTTTGTACCTCATGATTTTATATCCTACATCTGAAAATGAAATGTAGCATGAAATTTACTTTTTGTCCTAATGTGAAATTGGATCAAGTAAAAGCAATTTCTGTACTCTTAGCAAGGAGAGCTCCTTAAAAATGGCTGAGAAGGCCTCCATTCAGTTAAAAAAAATTAACCATCTGATTTGTACCTCGGCTCACAATGATTTTATTACCATCTGATATGAGACTGATGATATTGAATTACAGATGGATCACCATATCAAGCAACAAAATTATGAGATTTTCCTTTTGCACTAATGTATTGTTCAAATCCTGGCTCTCTCTGACTCAATAAAAAGCATCAATCTCTATGCAGCTGCAGCTAAAAGAACTGCCATAAAAGATTGGCTCTGTTTGTAGCAACTAGGACAATAGTTTTTGTTTTAATAACAGTGTTCAGTGACTCATGTTAATAAAAAATCCTCAAGAAATATAGGCCTGGAATGCTTGAATATTAATTTTTTAAAAAAAAATATTCTCCCATTTCAATGTGGCAGTACAGAAATCTCGTGAAAAAAAAAAATCATATTATTACTATTATGGTTATTCACCCTCAGGCTAGCAGGACAGATCAGCTGCCTGGGAGGTTGTGGCAAAGTCGGGGGGAAGCACAGGGTCTCATAGTCTCTTCCCCGGTGGCTTCCCTATGCACCAGGTGCTGCTGTGGGAGCCAGGTGACAAACACAGGAGCTGCCACAGCACTGCCCAGCTCCCCCCACACAGCCACCCTGCAGCACCACACAGCAGCAGATGCTCTGCCACAGCCCTCGAGGTACCAAACAGCCCCAGGGTGGCAGAGTGCAGCCCACTTAGTGCAACAAGAGACGCTCTTGTCAGGGCTTTCTGAGAGAAGATACTCTTTACAGACCCCATCAAAAAAACCAAACCTCATCAAATAAAACAGCTCCGAGACCAAACTGGTCCTTAGAAGTCCTCCAAAATACCCTCCTCATATTGAAAATAAGATAACATTAATACACATAAGTTGGCAGAATAAGCAAAATGTGGGTGCCTTCACGCAGCCATAATGCTGGTAGCCCTGTGCGTAGGGAAAACAAGCCCTCTCGGAGAGCAGCTCTCCTCTCTGCATTTCGCATCGCTTTGCAAAGTACCTAGAAATACTGCCGAACCACCGTGGTTTGAGTGAATAAAAAAACAGTCCCAGTTTGTAATTAGTATAAAGCAGAATGACAAAATATAATGAAAAATGGGGCCTTCCCCAGGCCATAATGAGTTGTTTCTGACACAGCATTGAAGGGTGATTTGTCCGTGTACAAGAACAATGCAGGATGAACAGAAAACAGTGATAACTTTTATACATCAATAAATTAAAATTATCTAGGTGGAAATTACACACAGAGACACCCCCCCATATGCATACACAGAGATTTCACTGAGATTTTCACTCTCAAGCTGGTCCTCTGAAGACGCAGGGCTCAAATGACCAAACTCAAACAAGTACTCAGGTGCTGGGCTTCACCTGCTCGGGCAGCCCTACTGCAGGGAAGGGACTAGCCACAACTAACAGCTTAAGCAGGTGCAGAGTGGGCTCCCAAATGGCAAAGCTGCTGTCATTTTGAGGAATACCATTGCCATGGTTTCTACAAAAATATTCCACGTAACACAGAACCACTTGCTCATCCCATTTCAGTGATATTCCCCCGGCTGATGGCGATGGTGCAACAAAAATCTTTGCCCCAGCATCCATGCCTTTCAACCAAAGAGTTTCCAGCCCGTGGCAGGCAGCTATGGGCTCAGCACACCGTGCTCTGCCATTTTGCAGAAGAGTTGAAGGTGCCCAGATCACCATGCCTGGACTGATGCCTATCAGCCAGGGGAATGGCTCAAGGAACATCACATCAGTGGAGCTCCAAAACTACCGACTTGCCACTCCAGGATGCAGAGTCTCCAGTTTAAACCCTGTGACTAGCTCCTTACCTGCCACCTTGGTTCATCAACACCCTGTTGTCCCTGCTGTCCCCTGGAAAGACCCTGTGGATGCCAAGGGCCTGCCCAGATCCCCATAGCAAGGGTTTCCACAAGGAAACCTCACAGAGGAGGGTCTGAGCCCACAGCACCTGCCCAAGTGCCCAAACCACCAGCTATGGGCTCTCCTGGAGCAAAACTCTGTGAGCACCACTTTGCAAGGGACAGTGAATTACTCCTGAGGATGGAGAGGGGGTGAATGTGACCACACACAGAAGTGTGGTCAGAGCTCCCATCCACCAGGCTACAGGCTTACCTCATCCATTGCAAAATATAGAAAATTAATTGCTAACATAATCTGATTTTTAAATGCAATGAAAGCCATTTGTCTCCAGTATGAATGAATGCTGACTGGAGCAGACACACATCAAGATGGGTAAGAGCAGCTGGCTGGTCCCTGCAGGGGCGTGAAACGTCCTGGAGCAGTTAGCTGTGGAAACCATTAGCAAAAGCGTGGTGGGGTTTTTCTCAAGAAATACAGTATGGATAAACTAAACACCAAAAAGAAGAATTATTAAGGCCAAGATATGTGTTTAGCACCACAGCGAAAGGTACAAACCACCACTAGCAGTATCAGGCTGGAAGCGAGAGGAAAATTCCTGGCCACCAGAGGCTCTGGAGCAGCCTCTCAACTTGCTCAGTGGACAAGACGATGGGCTGAAGGGGCGCTTGGCAGGCATGTGAATGGGAAAACATGAAGTGACGGATTGGGATGGTGGGAGACTAGACTTAATGGCTCAGGAAGGCTTGGCTCCTATTTGCGTATCTGCAGGCAGAAAAAGTTCAGTCTGAAATCTGCTGTTATTTCATGGTGCTGATGCCAGGTAGCATCGATGAACAGTGCTTTCATCATTGCCGTCTCTGTAAGAGGCTCATTCCCGTCCTCACACATGACCTAACCTTAGTTTCACAGCTTTTTATTATCGCCAGCAGAACTGTAGACATGTAACATTAATAGGATCTGAAACTCAAAAAGGTTCAAATCCAAACAAAAATATTTCTGAAGTAAAATGCGTTTCTGCAACCACATTTTTCCCTCGGAAGATGTATTGCAGAATGGCTGATGCCTGACTGAAGTACCACAGAAATCCTTCAGATACTACAGTGGTGGGGGTTCTGTAAAAACCTGTATAAAACCTGTACAATCCTGATTAGATATGTGTACACAGAAGGGAGAAGTAAAGCTAACGCTGTGCATTAGAGCCTCTGTAGAGGTACATTGTGAATTGCTTACGTGGTGCCTTCTAAAGTTTATTCTCTGTTTTAAATCTAAATGTAATTAAGGAAATAACAATCTCTGTTCAGATTATCTGGGAAAAGATTGTTTAATGTTATTAATATTGTATAAGAATGAATTACAAGCGCACTCTCTCTTGTATAAACTGGTCAAACTCTGTAGGCTCGAGGGCTGTTTGAAGTATTTTTGGAGCGCCCATAGACCTCTCACAGCACCATCCTCACAGCCTGCTTTGGCCCAGCGCTGGGCACTACTTTTTTTTTGCTAAGTGGATGTTCACAAAGAATCAGGATGTCCAATGGGAGCAGCAAAACCCCGGTATTGATAGTGAGTGAGAAAGCTGCTGTTCAGCCATGGTTTCTAGGGCTTATAAGCATCAGCTGCAGAGAGCATGTGCTTTTGTGCATAACTTGTCTATGGGAGACTAAACAGCCATGAAGGTGTTTAGGTGATTTTGAAGAATAAACAAATAACATTGGGCTGCATGCACTGCCTGGGTAATCTGAAGAACCCTTCAGTTCTCCAAAGTCTTTGAGCGATGGCACTGATCTTGTTCTTCACAGTGTGACTGCTGCATGTTCTGGGTAGAAAGAGGGAATTAAATTTTAAGGGTTACAGGCATATGCATCTTAGCTCCCATGTAATGAAAGGCTATCCTCAAAGGACAAGAAAATTATTCTTCATGCAGGGAGTGAATGTGCAGGCTTCTTGTAAACTGGGAAGAGTGACAAAAACATTCCTAACAATTCAGACTGGTTTGATTTTGTTTATGGACAAGATAAGGCTGTCCAGAAAAACCTCACCTGGCACAGCAAGTTCTGCTGTTTTAAGACACAAGAGTTCCACACACACGTGGAAGGAGCCGCGTGCCCCTGTGGAGGATGCTGACGTTACAGACCCACACGCTTCTCATTTAGGCAGGTGGCAGATTGTGAAATGGGTAGCTTTTAACAATCCTTGGCCACGATTTCTATGCAGGCTCTGCTTGTAAGGAGTCCCTAAACTATGTGCCAGGCTCCTGTGGCTAGCATTAGAGATGGTCCTGTGCACATCTATGGTTGTAGATAAATATTAGCCATGGTTATGAACAAAATTGACCTGTTGCATTTCTTTATTAAGGTATCCATGATTAATTCATTAACTTGCCCATGGTAAAGTGCTTAAAATTAAAAGTGTAATGTAAAGGAAGGCTAATTATTTCCAAGCTGTGTTTTCCAAACAAAAAATTCTTCCCCACTGAAAGATAAAAACGTCAGTAGGAAATATTGTTCTGAAAAAAGCACAACTATGGCCTTTGACACACCACATCTACCTGCATGCGTGTACACAGACATGTCTGTACAGCTCCAGGCTTTGGAATAGTGGCATTGCCCAAAGACTGTCTTCCTCAGATTTGTCTGCTTGCTGGACCAGCTGCTCTCACTTTCTCTCTGACCCTGCTGGCATTTCCAAAAGAAATCTCTCTGACAGATGAGCTAGTTTGGTCTTTCATCTTCTATTAACCAAAACTGATCACTAGAGGTTAGTACTCCTGCTGTACCCTGCTCCAACGGAGGAGGAAAGGGCTCAGCAGTGAGGAGTTGAAGAGCTATTGACTGACCGGGGGTGCAGATATTGAATCAGTGCTTTCATAATATTTTTGCTTGCAGTGAAGCTTTTTTTCATCTTTCTACCATGCACAATAAACAAATAAATAAATAAATTGATTGGGCTAAGCGGGGTTGCAGGATGGTGATACCATGTGGGAAACTTCACAGCTTTCCTGCGTGCAGAGGAGGAATCTTCTGTGCAGAGCCGGCAAAGTATGTGCAACAGCAGCACAAGTAGTAATGGACATACTGCCTGATTTATATTTCTTCATAGTCCTAGAAGTTGTAGGTGATGCGCCCTAGGCAAGATTTGGCTCTCAGTCTATGGTGGTTTATGCATGAGGTTTTCAGAAGAGAAATTCAAACAGTGAGTGCAGAAGGATACAAAAAGAAAGAACCTGCTTTTTAAGAACAGGCCACACTCTCAGGTAATGTCACATCACATTCTCAACAGAAAACCTTAATTCTCTGAAAAGTCAATATCGTTTCAGTGTGCACACTGTACTGTCAAAATTACAGATTTATTTTTTTTTGTCAAAACTGCCAGATTTGTCCATCCAATGGCATTTGCCTACACTTTAAGAATATAACAGAAGAAGATAGCCAAAACTTGGGGTTTTTTCTGTCCCCAGGAACTAAGCTTCAATGGGTAGTGCTACAAGTACCACACCCAGCAGGTCCTATGACTTGCTGTGGGAGAAGGTTCAACCCCACACTGTCTCAGGCAAAGACAGCACACTGCTAATGGTCAGAGACATTGCACAGTTAAACAAGCAGCTTTTTTTGCAAACAATTCCCCCTCTGTGAATGTTATATTTCAAGCTATCATAGGCCCAGTTGATATGAGTTAGCATTTTTAAAGAGAAAGTTTATTCTAAGCAAAAAATCTTCATTTAAATAGAACTCTGGGATTTCATGTATGAGTACTGGAAAAAAGTGCAGAACAGATAGGCACAGGAGGGTAATTTTAGTCGCAATAATACACCTTTTGTAAAAACTCACCCTGGACTAAAAATCTTATAAAACATCATCTCATGCTTTCCAGAGCTATTTGCAGGGCAGTGGACAGTGCTATTCAGTACACACAGGAATTCCAAGCTAGAGGGACTGCCATGAGCAGAAGGTGGTGGCAGTGAGTGTCAAGTGTAGAGCGGAGGGACCCCAGGACACCCACCCATCTGCCAGGACTTGCTGTGGGCCACAGAACATCACCCTCTGCAACAAACTCAAAGCCTATGATACTAAACCGGGATCCACCCACAGGAAGGGAACAGGAGGCCAGGGACATCACTTACACCACTGGCTCTCCAATAACTGCAAATTGATGTGCTATTGCAAAACCTAAAAAAAAATAATAATCCTAGATAGACCAACAAAGTGGACCAGCATCATGGTACCGGAGCAGACATTAGAAGCCCTCAGTTGTCCCTTCTGTCCATATTGAGTTCTGGTGACAGGTTTAAGCAGAGCAGGAAAGAGGACGGGCGCTGAGACTGCTTTGAAGTGAACACCCCAGCACCAGCAGTGCATGTCAACACCACCCTGGTTTACCCATGCCAGGGGAGGCCAAGGAGACCTGTCTTTCCTGGCAACCCAGAGAGCCAAAATACAAGGTAATGACAGTACAAGCACGGTGTTAGCAGAGGAAGCCAGTGTCTCTTCAAAAACCCTTTGGATTTAATTCATTGCACCTAAGGTCTCACAGCACAAACATCATCCCTTTTCTCCAAGGATTCCTCCCTTCACCTGTTTTGCCCCTCACGTGGGGCCATGAAGCTCCATCTTAAAACAAGCCCAAGTCCCCCATTTCCCTGACCGAATGAGATATTCAGAACTTCCCTCTTCAGATACCCAGAAATTATCTTCTAATTCACAGTATAAATTTATTCATGACCCATATGTAGCCATTTGATCCTGAGCTAGTCTTTTTCTTCAACTCAAAGAACTCTTTACTCTCCCCAGCATTTACCACCCAACATATTTATTAAGAGATATTACATCCCCTCTAACCTTTGTTTGACCTGGCTAAGTGAGCTAAGCTCAGAGGAAATGTTATAATTATTTTAAAATACAATTACCAGTTCTGCTAACGAGAGAGAACAGAGAGACTACAAAGTCAGAGGGACTTCAGTATTAACAATTAAAACATGAAGGTACCTGCCTTAGAGGTTTTAGCTGGAGACAATCATTAATTTCCCAAATACATATTTCCCCATGAGACACAGCAATGAACAAGTCTCCTACTAAAGATAAGGATAATTCACTTTAGACTCCACAATACCAAAATCTTCCGAGCATCCCGCCAGCCTCCAGCTGCAACAGCTCTTTGCACATCTTCTGGTCTTCGCCAGCATGGGTCTCAGGAGGTCTCCCCAGCCACGGCACAGGTGGCAAGTGCATTAGCTGCGGTGGGAGGCAGAAGACTGGCTGTGCTGAGGGGCGATCATTTGACAGGTTGTTACTGAATTTGTTTTCCACTTACATAGACTGTCAGACCCACTTGGCTCCATTTCCAATCAAGTCTTTTTTCAACCTCTTCTTTAAGAAAAAAAAAAAAAAAAAGAAGATCCTTTCTTTTCTTTAACCACGTTGTGATTTTAAGGTATTTATGTTTTCACTTTGACAGGTCAGAGGTTGTATGGCAGTTAAACAAAATGGGAAATTTGGCCCCACGTTAGGGAAGAGCCTCGTTGTTAAACCAGGAGTGCTCAATATGCCAAACACTCAATCTCTAAGGACGAATAGCAGAAAAACAGGTCTCTGATTTTAATGACAGTCTTGTCCAAGAAGTCAGTGGCTGAATGGACATGAAGCTGTGACTGGGACACAGCACTGCTCACCCGTTCCTGGGAAGAGAGGCCCTGGGAGGCCACCCTCGAGGCACTTGTCTCCTTGTCTAAATTAGAGCCCTGCAGGGCTGAGGGGCACTTCATTAACACAAACCTACACCAGCAAGAAGGATTAATCAGCTGTTGAACCCTCTACCTGCTCTGGCTCACTGTGCTTAAATCCTGATGACTGTTATAGCATCTCTAAGTGTCCAGGAATTATATTATATGCAGATAGATACATGAGTCTGTATAAAAGATGCTTCCATAAATGCTATAGGAAACTGCTTCTATTTGCATAGAGGAAGAAAAATGTTCTTGCCCTGCAGGCTGCTAAAACTTGTAAAAGCTGTAGGAGATGATTTCTCTTCCTCATCTGTGGTTCATTTTTCCCAAAACGTTACTTTTTCCTCCATAAGCCAAAGCGTGCTAATAGGATACTACAGCTGTTTGGTAGCAAACCACATGGTTTACACCCTGCATGTGGCCTTACGGGTATTTGGTCCAGCCCTGGTGCACCTCAGGGAGGTTAGAAGAGAGCAGCACCTGGCAGAAGCTGGAGGTGAGCAAATGGCACCAGGTGACACCTGGGCTGTCTGCAGGAGGTACTGAGACCCTTGAATCACACAGGAGCCTGCGGCATCTCTACAGAGCTGCCTCATTTATTACCTGCCCCACTGCCCACCCAGGCTGCACACCAGCAAATGGAGATGGGGGGCGAGAAAAAAGTCTTATGCACCTGTGGACACTGCCTGCATTCATCTGCATGGCACGTGCTTTTCCCATTGCTCAGGCTGATTTAAGCCTGTTTTTTCCTAGCTTTCCTGAAAGCTGGCTTTGCACATTACCATATAAACACAATTATTTTTTTTTATAGTAGCTGATCTACAAAAGAGGTGCAGAGGTGCTCAGGAATGGTGCCCCTTCAAATGCTGGGGCTGCCAGACACATCCTTGGTGCCAGACACAGCTGAGGACATGGGTTTGCTCTGAACACGCGATGGAGAGCATTACTGCGCAGCATGACATCGAGCAGTGTTTGAGGCGGGCTGCAGGGACGCAGCGCCCATCCTCCTGGCATCAACTGCCTCCTTTGTTGCAACTTCAAAAGACTCAGAAATTAAAACAACCCCATTGTTACTTTGCTACATGGCTGAAGGTAGGGACAGCCTTAATTAGGGTAGATAATGCCACAAGAATAAAATCCTGACATAACATAATGTCTCTTGGTGGTACATAAATGTCAAGACATTCATGGAAGACAAGTGTTGCAGCAAAACAAATGCCTGTATTTTCATTATATCGAGTGATGGATGAAGATGCAAATGTCACCATATGGCTGAAGGGTGCTGTGCAGATGAGTGGAGGTGGCTCGCTTGCAGCGTGCTATCCGAGCTGCTGCGCACCACCGCTCCTGGGGAGGGGACACCCCGGGCAAGGGGACACCCCGGGCAATCTGTGCTAGAGCTGCCCAGGAGGGCATGCCAGGACCGGGCTTTGGTCATATATGTTGTGGGGTAGATGCCTGCAGGTCTTCTCTCACTGGATTAATCCTGTCTCCACCTGATGCGGTATCTGCCTTGCCCCCAAAGCATGCATAAGCAAGAGAAAAACACAACTCCTTGGAGGAAGAGATGGGGAGAGGTAGAGAGGACCCTTTTCCATAAGCCCTTCACACAGTGAGGATCTGGGCTCCAAGACACATTGACAATACAAGCAACAAGTAGTAACAGGATATAACCTGAACACAGGACTTTGGTTTGAAGATAATACAACTTTAAATAGAATTAGCCTTTATGTTCCATTCAAATCGCGCTCTAATTTCGCAGACTTTTACAGAAGTCTCCAACGCTACACACAGCAAAGATAATACATTAAAAATGCAAATGGCAGGTGAACGATGAGCTAATAAATGAAGAACATAAATTGTTTTCTAACAGACAGTAACTCCTTTCCTCCTTTTGCCTCATTTTTACTGTTGTCTTTGAATAATATTTTGCACTTCAGGGTTTTTAAATGTGGACTCTGGTTTCACCAGCACGTGTAGCTCCAGCCACTGAACACTGAAAGGCCCCCAGGTCCTCGGCATGGCCCCGTGCAGCCTCCCGGCACCCTGCCACAACGGCGGCACCCCTGAGCCCCGGGCCTGAGTCTGCGGGACACAGCACACGAACATGTGTGAAAGAGGTTCACAAGCACCATTTACTGTTTGACTGAGGCTGATTTTCCTCCCCTTTCCCTCCTGCTAAACAAGAGCCCAATAGGAGTATGAAGGGCCAACCAAGATCTTGCAGTTGGAAGATACTGCAATTTTATACAGCTGCCAAATCCCGGAGGAAATATCCTGGAGTAGGGTAAAAGGTGTCTGCCTTTTCTTCAGCCACAAAGGGCTTCACCTGAGAGGTGCTACAACAGAGGAATACCCTCCCGATGATGCCAAGAAAAATGGTGAGATACAACTGAAAGAAAACAGACTACAGCCCCAAGTTATTCAAGACCAATTCCTGTGAAAAGCCGAGTTTTCATGAGCAGCCAGCTTAGGCAATAAATGAATGATTAAAAACATCAGTTGATGGTTTTCTTCTAAGAAATGACAGATTAGACTGGAAAGCACTGTAATTTAGACGTGTTGAAACAGACTCTAGAACAAATCAATCAAACCTTTTTTTATTACACATTAATGACATCCATTCCTTCAGCAAAGGATTTTTCCAGCAGTGCCCCACACTGTGGGGAAACTGCAAGAGATGAATCTATTTTCCAAGTAGGTGATTTAAAAGCAGTATTAAAGCAAGACAAAGCCAAATAGTTAAATTTCTTTCCTCTAAAGGACTGGAAGTCAGTCTTCCTTACTGTCAACATTTTAGTCTTTAATGCATTTATTTTCTTAAGATTTTTTTTCTTTTTAAGTCAGATAAACATTTAGATAGGATAGTCTCATTTTTGCAGCTAGTGCTGCTCCAGAAGGCAAGTCTTTTCTACCCTTTTCCCCCGTCCTGGTAGGTGTCCTGTGGGGGCTGCAGCCGGTACCCACCTGCACGAGAACATCTCTGTGGGCTGTGGGTGCGAGAGAAAAGTCATTAGTGAAATCATTGCAATGCAGTCTGTGCACAAGCGCACGCACCCAGCCGGACGGGAATACAGCTCCAGTTTTGCCCACTTCCAGGAACCTGAGTTTATCTGCAGAAACCCCCATCCCACCCACAGCAGAAATGGGGTTGTCACATGGATCACGTCCCATCAGGCACATTTTGGGGATAGAGCCATCACTCACTTGGGAGCACAAGAGGTTGTGGGAAACCAGTAAAGCCACTACAGAGTGGGCGAAGTCTGAAAGAAAGGACTGGCCTGTGGGGTGTGGTACGGAGCAAAGGGATTTTGATGATTGTTTTTGTTTGTTTGTTTAAGTCTTTTTTCTATGCTGTCTCACTTTTTGAGTTGTTTTTCTTCAGTTTTCAAAGTTTATTGCTTGAGCTCTGGGCTTCAAAGCCTTTTGGTGTCCTTGGTACACACAGCAAGGGAGAGGCTCTGTGACTGCTTTCAAAGCTGTCTCTGGCTGGAGGCCATTCACCAGAGGGAAAGGGGCGCTGATCTGTAGACCATTTCTTTTTCACTGGAAGGCAATACGAAGGAGCTTAAGAAATAGAAAGAATTCCAAAGCTTCTGAAAGCTCATAATTTGTAATGTCACAGGCTGGGTGAGGTGGGAATGCAGCACTGGAGGTGACCTTGTCCAACTCCCCTGCTGAAGCAGGTCACCTAGAACAGGTTGCTCAGGGCAGCATTCAGTCATGTTTTGCACCTCTCCAAGGATGGAGACTGCACACCCTCTCTGGGCTGCCCAAGGCATCAGGAATGGCCTGGTAGGCATGATATCCCCATCACAAATATGTCAGTGTCAGCTTTTCTAACATGTGGCAATGTAAAAAGTAGCTTCTCTCTCTATGCTTATGCTTAGCACCACCATAAAAGTCAGTTTCCATCAACTTTAGATGTGTCCAGTCAAATATATTTCCCACTAAATTCAGGCAAGAATCATAGAATCGTTTAGGTTGGAAGAGACCTTTAAGATCAAGTCCAAGCATAAAAGACACGGATGAAAGAATACAAAGAACTGGAAAGTGTCTGCTGATGCATTCAATCCATAATTCCTCTTGCATGAATTGACTTCCAGCAGCAGTTTGGTCGACAGCAGTTGACCCCTCTGCCCGGCGCCGGGGTGAGCAGGGCAGGCTGCCCTTCACATGCACAGGCTCTGCGGAGCCTGAACATGTCACTGTCACTCGTTGAGATCCTACATGTAGGTCTATTAGCACAAGCAGACTACACCACCCCCACACACATCTTGTCTTTTGCTCAGGCTTGCCCTTTCCAAACATTAATCCCCCCTTCATTCAGTGAATTAGCTTACAATGAGACTTGAATGCCAGCAAAAACTCTGCATGGTGCCAACCTGGGAGGACCGGCTATCCCCGGCCGCATGGTGTCTTTCCAGCCCGGGGACAAGCAGGAACACTTGAGCACTGTCCCATCCCATTACCCTCACCGGCCTCCCCAGTAAACCTGCGCTCGCAGTGGACTGAAGCGTGTGGGCTTCCCTGCAGCACCCAGCCATCCCCGGTGCCAGACAGAGCAGCCCCGGGGGGAACCGCCAGCTGAGACTTCACAGTTTGTTGCAGCATCACCCCCCAAACAGAGGGAAAGGCGTTTAATGCTGTTCCTGGCAGGTGCCCAGTGCTGTGCCGCGTCCCCACCGGTTCAGCCCAGCCCTCAGCAGCAGCCGCTCGGGCAGAGCGGTCTGGGACATTTGCAGCCTGGATGTCAGCGCGCAGCCTGGGCATGGCCCTGGCAGTGGGCTGACACCCGTTAAGGACAAGACCCTCGGTCCATAAGTTTAGGACAGTCTTTGTGTCTCTTTTACTTGGCTTTTTCCCCTGCAGGGGAAGGGATGCTTGGAGAAAGCATAGCAGTGGCCAACCCATCCATCTTTCTACCACTGTCCCCGGGGCCATGCCAACCACACCAGCCCTGCTGCACCTGATCAGTGTCCTCACTACCCTGATGTTATCTAATGCAGATAGTCTGCTTAGAATCCCCTTTGGTGTTCATTTAATTCACTAATAACACCAACTAATTGCCCGGGGCTCATCTGAGAACACCTTGAGGGGAATGCCAGGGGAGAGCACAACCTTCTGGGTGTTTCACTGCTCACCGGCACATCCTTGCCACACCTGATGGATGTGCAGGAGTACGTGGCTCCTGATACAGAGAATTAAAGTTGCTGAGGTTTAGGCCGAAGTTAAAAGAACGATCTTTCTTCTGCCTGACACAGAGGACAGGCGCTTTCTGCGAGGCCTGTGTATTAACAAACAGGGGTTTCCCTGGGGCAGCTCTGGCTGTTTTGGCTTGCAGAGTGGCCCCTTCCAGGGACGGGGACACAGAAGCTGATGGGAAGCAGTAACATTTGGGACCATTTTCCCCTCACTTCACAGGCCACCGAGGCTGGAGCAGGCACAGCACCTCCACCAGCTCCCTTCAACCTCCAGCTGATACCTTAACCTTTGCTGTCCTCCTGTTTGCCCCCTGATCTTTTTAGTTTAGTTTACAAGGAAAGGGGGGGCAGGGGAGAAGAGGTGAAGAAACAAAAGACTCAGGAAGGAGTTATGCCGTTACCTTCAAATTTGGACAAGGCAGTACCTGAGACCCAAGTTATTCATGTACCTGTCCTGACTCTTGCTTCCCCAAGATGCTCTGTGGCATCCCTTTGAAGAAGCCTATTTGGACTTACTAGAATAACAGAAGCATCTGCCCAGTCGCTCCAGCTCTAACACATCCAGCAGTTACAGGCTGGCATCCAGAGGTGGGTTTGGGTTTCCCCAGGATCCAAAAGCCATGGTTTCAGCTTCTACATTTGCAAACCCAGTGCCACAACATTCTCTCACTGTGCAATAACTCACCTTGTGGCTGAGGTAGCCCATACTTCTGTGAAAGAAAATAATTCTTTTTTTCTTGTTGCATGCAGTATGCAACACCACAGCCTAAGCCTTCTTTTCCTAGAAGCATTTGTGAGGATGCAAAGAGAATGAAGAAACAGGCAACTTTTCTGACTGCTGGTTTATGTGAACCAAAAACTGAGTAGCAAAAATCACCAATTACCCCAGAAGGAAATGGGGAGGCAGAATTTAAAGAGGAGGGACTGAAAATGCATCACCTGGTCTTGTTCTTAATTGCATGGTGCACAGCTGGAGTAAATAGAGGAGCAAATGTCTTGGAGCAAATGGCAGTGAGGGGCAGCAGGTGAGTGCATCACCCCTGCAGCAGGGGTGAGCCTCCCTTAGCAAGTATTCAGTGGGAAGCAGCCAGTTGCCTTCACCACATGTCTGACAGGTTGTACCTATGGGGGCAGAATTCGTCCCCAGCTCGTCATGTGCTTCAGAGCATCCTTACAACATCTCAGAGCCAAGCCCGACCTCCGGTGTGATTTTCAGAAGTGCAGAGCTCCCACAGCTATTGCTTCTCTGGAGGCTGCACTGTGTCTCATGCTCACCTACGCTCCTGAGCACAATCCCCGTTGCAGCTGCCCCCTTTCCCACGTCAAGTGTGATCACCATTTGGGAATGCATGTGCGTTGGTTGTTTAGACGCACGGAGTGAAAAAATCCAGCCCTATTGCAAGTGTGCATAATATTTTGAAATTAATTAATTAGAAATCCAGCAATATTAAACAATAACATGTTTTATATTTTAAAATAGTTCTGTGCATTCATGTTATGCTAACTTTTGTAGCCCAGACAATAACTTGTATATGTTAAAGTTCCACTTATAACTGAGTTTCAGCGCATTTTTTTAAACCTTTTTTATCACACCACTTTTTTCTTATTATATTGTGGCCACAGTAACACTGTTCAGAGGAGATTTGTATTTCACAAAGCCTGTTGTGAATTTCTCTCACAGATTTCCATGGTTTCTAGGAAGATTCTTGATACAGTCTTTTTGGGAAGGGAAAAAAAAAAAAAAAAAAGAATCAAAGGCAAAACATGCAGCCAGCCAGCAAAAACTTCAGAAATTCTTAGTAACGGCAAAATTTTTTGTCATGCTGTTTCTCACTGATATTTCCTATTTACTCTTAAAATATCTAAATTTATATCATTGTGCCTTATACATTTAATGGGAAATGCCAATCCCACCAGCTGTGGATACATAGAAAATACATCTTGAAATCTAACAAAGAACAACTCTTCCAATTACTCAGACTAAACGGATCTCCCTCAGAAAATGAGAAAGAGCTGTTGTGGAGCCAGAGGGAAGAACAGATGAAATTCAACAGCAAAAACCGGAATGGAGTGAAAACAATGCAGCAAAATTAGCCCAGTATGCCAGGGGATCACTTCGTGGTAGGAAGGGAGCAGTTAAGCAAGTTATGAATATTGCACAGAAATTTAATTTGCTTCCATCAGTCATCGTTAACAGCGGATACCATCCTACACACCACTGGTGCCTATGAGTTTAGATGGCAACTTTTGCGCTCTGGCCGTAAGCACGCATCACTGCAGGATGGTGCCTGCCACCAAGGGGTGCTGATAAGCTGTGCTGAACCCCACCTACCTTCACACGGGACACCAGGAGAGCAGGCATTCCATGGGTTTTGCAGAACTTTACCCCAAGCACTGCAGCCCCCTCATGGTGACTGTCAGCAGGCACATCCCTCCCAAATTTCAGGTTTCCCCGAGTCCCAAGTTGTGCTAACTTGATCTTCTTAAAGTGCACCAAGCTTCCCCAGGCAATTATGGCTCTGCTTAAGATATTTTACTGGTGCTGTGATAAAAAGATTTCCCTTTTTTCCAAACAGCACCTGCAGATGAGGTTTTCACAGGCACTGGTGTCTGCCTGGCCGCAGACATGTCTGCTTACCACCCTGGTGGTGGTTGCCAACAAAACAAATCAGTCTGTTGGTGTAAACAGGGAGGATGGCTTATGCCAGCTGTACCACTGGCTAATATGTTAAGAGATGGACAAACATGAGTTCAGTGAAGAAACGGCCTATCTAGTGGATTGCAATGGTTTCTTCACACCAGCGAGCAGACGGGTTGGCAGCGTATTCCCAAGTCCTTTTCCATCAGTGTCAGGTGATGAGGGAAACTGCTCCCAGAAAGCAAAAACTCACAGGGAAAATCAAGTGTAGAAGAAGAAGGCCAAAAACCACCTGTGGGGTGTTTCCTGGTGATGTAGAGAGCCGATGATCAGTCTGGTTAGGAAAACCCTGAAAAAGGCAAACAGTGAAGTGACAACGTTTGCAGTGACCCCAGTTGGTCACAGCCGTGGAGATCACAGGGGCTGAGACCACCGAGGGGCTGGCCAAACTCTGCTGGCCACAGGGACACCAGTGCCCAGGACAGCAGCCACGCAGGAGGGAGATGTTCTGGACTGCTGTGAGATGCTCAGCAGAAACCTTTGAGGTGTGCACAAGAGCGAATATGTCTCCTTAAATACAGTTTGTGTAGAAACTGTCCTGCTTTAGGGAATATATGAGGCAGTGACTGAGGGAGGTTTAGGGAGTCTCTGGGCAGGTTATCACATGTTTATAGCCATGGAAATTTTGTACATGGGAAGTGGCGCTATTTTAACAAAAATCAGTTTCAAAAAGGAACTTAATTTAGTGCAAAAGTCCAGCAGGGGTGCTCTGGTATATCAATTTAGCTGAAATGAACTCCTTACCAAACTAGCAAGGGGTGTTACAGGTTTGATGGAGAAGTTATGGAAGAAACTGGAGCTCAGGCAAGGAGATGATGTCAACACCTTTGGGTTTCCAGAAACTACCCATGGTCTTTAAACCTGATTTCAGAGTGCTCAGCTGAGACCTCAAACCTCTGAACGCATCACGTTTGAAAATCATACACTGGATGGGATGAGCATTTGCAGAGAGGTCAGGCAAAGCGTCAGCATCTCGGGAGGGCGAGGGGAGCCCAAGCGGTTTGTCTGCCCGACCGCCTCAGCACACCGCCCGGCACGGGCTGTCTGCCCAGCAACCCCTTGTCCCTGCGCTTTTCAGTGTCAAAACCTCGGCTACCGAATCATTACTTTACAAAAAGCCAAAAGGCTGGAGTTCTGCCAATGTGGAAAAAAAATTTTTAAAAGCATTTGTTCCCCTCCATTCGGGGAATTGATCGAAATCCCTCCAGCACTGCGCTGGGAGAACTGCAGCATCTTTGGCTCGAATGTCTGCAACTACTTTCCACCACCTGCCCTTGCCCTCCAGTTTGCCCACGGAGGAAGCCTGCAAGAAGGTGCCAGGAATTTGGCTGGGGAGAAGGCAGCTCAGAAGCTGGTCAGGCTATGAAAACACAACTTTCCAGAGAATACCTAGAAGCTGCCTATTTTATTTTGCAAATATGTTGAAAATAAAAGTTTCGGTCACACTGAGCGGGAATGTTTTGATATTTTTTATTCTTAAGCTGCTTTTCATTCTGAAGTGTTTTATTTTGTATTGCACCTTATTAAACAGAAAATCTGTTACATTGAAACAAAGTGTTCTAAATGGTTGATTTGAAATTAATTGCTTTTTATCTCATTTTGTAAACGAAACTTTGATGTTTTGGGCTTTCTTTTCATTTTTCTATGAAAACAAATAGCAACATTTTGGAGCCTTCCCAGGAAAAGGAATATTGAATTTCAACCAGATCGTGGTAAAAATCTCAATTGTTATATTCACAAGCATATAAATTGCAGAGTTTTGTCTGTATCTTTACAAACAATGATTTTTTATTCAATTTTTCCTGGAGTTAACAAAGGTTTGTGAGCTAGGGGAAGAGGCTGGGGAAGAGTCTAATTTGTTGCTTCTTAATAGTACAGATATAAAACATTATCTACATCCGTATTTACAGCTAATAGCAAGATAACATACCCAAGAGACAAATCATAGGCTCTTTAAAGTGCTTGTTAGCTCAGAAACACAGCACCCCACAGCATTCAGCCAACAACAAAGGCTTGCAAAGGCATTGTTAAGTTTATTGTTGGAGAGTGAAGATGATGTGAATGGACACAGGACTATAAATAATATAATTCCGTGAAAGGCCACCAAGAGAAAAAATTGAAACTGGCACCTTTGCAGCACGACCACAGAAGCAAATAGGGGTGAAGCTGCGCGGAGGGTGAGGGAGAGGGGTCCTGGACCAGCTGCTCTGAAGCCGGAGGGAGGGTGCTCAACCACTCCAGTGTCCCTCGCTAAAAGGAAATAACTGGTCTGAAATCCCATTCATTTGCCTTCAATAATTGTTCCCAGGCTTTTACCGGGGCTGCAGTTTCCCTGGGGAGTATTTATTTTGCTGCTAAGCGTGTGCTGGAGAGGTACGAGACCCCGGAGCAGCAGGGTGGAGGGGCTCCAGTTATGGCTGAGGCGCCTCGGTGCCCAAAATCAGGCAAAGCAGTTTTGGCAGGGCTAGAAGGCTTTTGGCTTCGATAAGGGAAAAGAAACAGGACTTTTTTTTTTAACATTTCCTGCGGAGAGCAGTCTCGATTTGCCAGACTAGAGCACTTCTCTCCGTGTTATCTTGCAGTGGACCAGACCCCTTCTCTGCAAGAAACCTTCCTTGCTGATAATTCAGGAACACGCGCCTCTGCCCGTGCTTCACACAGCACTTCCCTCTGGCCCTGCAATACTCTATGCAACATGATATGTCCCAAGAAACAGGCATGTAATATCCTCATCTTGTTCCAGGGTTACTCGAGGAGTTCCATCATGAGCGGCCTGGGAAATGGTCTCGAACAAGGCGATGCTGTAAATCCCTTTTGCCGTACACATCAGAGAAATAAGCCTGTTGTAAGGATACGGGTGAAGGCTGCACCATCCCTCGTGGCTGCTCTCTCAGAGCACATTTACTCTCATCAAAAGAATGGTTGCATTGGAATAAACTGTTATTGTGTTAGACTTACCACGCCAGGAGAGTTACTGTATGATTTATTATGAAAAGAGCATTTAATAGGGGGAACATACAGGGGGTCAAACCTACTTTACGCTCATTAAGAGTTGAAGTGAAGGTTAAGAGGATGAAGTTTTAATGATTCTGTCAGATGGGAGGTAAAAGAAATAACCTCTCTGCTAACAGAAAAACTACCACCATTGGCCAAAAATTTCCTTTAAAACAGGTTTCACAAGACTTCTTCCAGTCATGGGCATGGGCAATGAACAAACCGTTCCTGACCTTGGGAGTATGGGAACCACTCTTCTCCAAAACTTCATCTGAATTTTAAAATGAGCTGGTGCTCCTGGATATTCTCACGTTGTCCTTTGTTTTCTATTGTACCAAGATACTCTGGGTACTCTTCCAGAGCCTGATTAAAAGCCAAAGCCCCAACCAAGAGCGCACAGAGCATCCTCACTCCATGACCTGGCCCCCCAGCAGGTCCCTGCCTGCAGGCTCAGCTGCCCCGTGGGCAGCAGTGGCCTCAGGCTCACAGCAGTACCCCCAGCCCTGGCATCACACACGTTCCCCACATCGTAATCAGAAATAATTACTTTCACCTGCCCAAAAATGATTCAGGCGTTGTAATGGACATCTCCACTACTGAAACCAGATCTTGCCCTGCCAGCATTTGACGTGCTCTGTCAGCTCTAGCATTGTCCAAAATACTAATTGGCAAACTTTATGCTCTCTGATTACCTAAAAACCTCTGAGACTCTGAAAGTTGAACATTTGCCGGCTGCCTCGCTGCTCCACTCATTTAAAGTGGCTTCCACAGCAAACCATGGGATTTTCAGGCACTATGGCTCATAATATGATGTGTGGTCCCTTTTCCAGGACTGGTAACAAGACAGTGACCCAGCCAAAGAGATTTTAAACTATTCTTAAACTGCAGCACTTCTAGCCCCATGCCACTTACTATCACTGTAACATGTTTGATTCCCATCCTCTCCCCCTTTATCTTACACTCATACAGATGCAAACATGCAGAGGATCCCGAGACTATCCTGTTAGTATCTGTAGAAGAAAAGGTACAAAAAATAATATCTATATCTTGTTCCAAGAAAAAAAAAGTCTTTTTTTTTTCCTCACACAGGGCAAAGTGTGAAAAACAAATATTGTATATGTACATGACTGAGAAGGAAGGAAAACTGCAGGGGAGCGGGGTGGGAGAGCTAACTCTGCCTGTGCTTTCTGGAAATGGTTCTCAGCTGCAGGGATTTTTTTGTTTACTGGGATTAGCAAGTATCTCTGCAATCTTACTTTGAACGACTCGAACAGAAATAAGAGCCCTCTGCTTTGAATATCTCTGCCACAGCTCCATTTCATGCTTAAAGACCTCCATTGTTTTGCGATGCCCCGAAAAAAAATGCAATGGCAACAAAGCTGGCGGAAAGGAGCACCTTTCCGTGGGGGTGGGCTGGCTGCCTGCCACCGAGACCCTCACAGCCAGCAGCAGTGACAGAACCCTGGTCCCATGCCACACCAGTGAACCACACTCTGGCAAGGAATTAATGCTTAGTTTAGACTGCCAATTTAATTCACCTAAGAGGACAGAGCAGTTTCCTTCTCTGTGGTCCTGCGCTTTTGTGGCAGAAACCAGCTAAGAATTGACCTTTTCTTGTGTCATTTCAGCCCATTTGGATATTACTCCTCCATGGGTGAGGATGTACTGAGGGCACCATTTCCAGCCGCCTTCGCAGCCCCCCCATCGCGTACCCTGGGGATTGCACAGTGCTCCGACTCCTGAAGTAGTACAGGCAACCGGCACATTGCCCGGTAGAGACAACGGTGCTGGTTTATTCAGCAAACCAAGTTATCTTTTTCTCATTTTCCACCTTAAAGGTTCAATATAACTAGTAAGACCCAAGCTATATTCATTGTTACCGTCGAGGGCATCACCTGCAAGTAAGTGTCATGGAATTAGAGCTTGTTTACTCTTACTGCCCCCCGGTAATTATGCAGATGAACGGCTGCTGCTGGGTTTGATTTGCCCAAGTCCTCTTGAGCTGTGAAGCACTGTGTGAACGTATGAAGTCTGGAGTGCTATGTGGCAAGAAAATAATGGGAAATCCCTCCTCCTCCTGCAGTCTTTCTTTACTAGATTTTTAGAGAACCTCTCAAATTAAATATAGTTGTTAGATTACATTATTACTAAATTATTTCTAGATTTTACTGCAACGCATCTCAATGCTTGAAAGCCACAGGCTTAAAATGTTTACTGTGACTCAATGGTGAGAGGCCTCACCTGGGAGCAGTAATCCTGGGATCCTGAGGCCACAATCTCACTAAATTAATACGTTTAGTATTTAATGCTTAACTAGCTAAACCTGCACTGGGCAACCTCCACCCCTCACGTCTGCCCCAGCTGGAGCATCATGCTATGCATAGCAGTGTCTTGTACTAAGAACTAGTCTCCCTTTGGGGTAAAACTGCCAGCTGGTGCCAAAATTTGTCAGTTAGAACTGTTCTGTGTATGAAAGCCTTCAGATGTGCCCCATCCAAGCCAGGGTTCAGCACTCACTATCTCAGGGGAAAGACAAAATCTCTGCAAAACAAACTGAAGCCGCTCCCCTTTTCACGCAGCTCTGCACAGCATCGATCGGCTTTGAGATGGGCATTAACGGTACGGGGCAACTGTTGTACCAGCAGCGGCATCGCATAACACTTCCCAACTCTCCCGTCCCACTGTCACTTGCTCTGTCACGAGGACGTCTGTCTGTCCTCTCCTGCACAGGCTGTAAACAAGTGCCCTGGGTGCAGGCGGGTCCTGCCTGGCCACGCTCTGCTGGAGCCAAAAAGGCTTTTCAGGTCAGGATGACTGTCGTCTGCCTTCCTCCAGCCTTTGCCTCCAAGCCCATGCTCCCAGAGCTCCCCAAGCATGTGCTTAAATTTTTTTAGATTTGAAGACATGTTTAAACTAAACACACGCTTGTAGAGACCACCCAGAAGAGGATCCCATCCAAATCAATGGCCACGAGCAGTCACCTCCGCTGGGTGGGTTCGCCGCCCCAGGACCAGTGATGCCGCGATGTGAGGCATGGGGCCGTCTGCCTGAGAGCTCCCCGTCTGCCGCACCCAGCTTACATTTGCTGCTCCCTGGTCCTTCTGCCCGCTTCAGCTCTGCCGTGAGAATAACCTGCCACGCAATTAAAATCCCCATAGAAACAAGCTCTCAGGTTGATATGTTCTCAGAGGAATTGTTTTGCTAAGGGTCAAACAGCTTGTTAGGTAGAGATATACAACAGCAGTGATTTGGGTAATTAATTACCAGCCATGACCTCTCCCACTTTTGAAGTGAAACCATCAGTGATGCTCACCGTTTCTCAGTTTCTCTGTGACAATATAGATCACCTCTAGGTTTTTGTCCTCGTTAACATATGGAGATTTTTTTCAGATTGGATGAATTTTGCAGCTCAGCCCCCAAACTGGTCTGTGATGTTTTCTTTGCAGCTATTGACCAGCTGACGTACCGAGAATTACTTTCCTGCACAACGGAGGAAAGCACTTTGGAAATTATAAATGGGGTTTTGCGAGGCTGTGGTTTATTTTATATTGATCTGCAGCCTCTTCTCCTCACTGCAGCAGTTAACATGTCCTAAAAATGCTGAATTGCCCTTAATGAGAACATGTATATGCTGTTGCAGACTAATTTCACCATCCTTCAGCTTTATAGCTAGTAGATTTATGCAGTCGGCTCCCCCCCTACTGCCCCCCCAGGCTGTAGGTTGCCTGAAGAAGAGAATAATCTGAGAATGTCAGTATTAATCGATAGAGCAGGAGAGAATCAGCAAATACCAGCCTTTAAGCCCAAAGGACAAGGAAGTATCAGCAATACTACAACAAACACCTCCTCATGGAACTGGAAGTTTCAGCACCAGTTCTGCCATGCATGACAGAGAAGTAGTTTTGTGCCACTTCAGTGCCAGATCTCAGCCCTGCCTTTTGCTTCGAAGAAGTCCTGAGCCTTTCTCAGCCAAGGCAGACGACGTGGTGGTACAGCCCTGTCCCCCACTGCTGTAAGCACAGCCCATACAATGAGCATCTAGGACCTGAGGAGAGCCGTGTCCAAGCCTGATGTCTTCCTCCTTGCTCCAGCGGGCGTTGCAGCCAGGAGTATGCCCAGGGCTTGGGCTAGCCAGCCCCTGCTGTTCAGAGAATCATAGAGTCATTTAGGTTGGAAAAGACCTTGGAGATCATCAAGTCCAATGGTTAACCTAACACTGCCAAGTCCACCACTAAACCATGTCCCTAAGTGCCACATCCACATGTCTTTTAACTACCTCCAGGGTGATGACTCCACCACTTCCCTGGGCAGCCTGGTCTGATGCTTGACAGCCCTTTCACTGAAGAAATTTTTCCTGATATCCAATCTAAACCTCCCCTGGCACAACTTGAGGCTGTTTCCTCTCGCCCCATCACTTGTTACTTGGGAGAAGATATCCCAAGAAGATATCCCACCTCGCTACCACCTCCTTCACTAAGACGTGTCCACTTCACAGGAGTGCCTTGTTTTCATTTTTCAAACACAAGCATCCATGTGATCTCCGAGCTGAAATGGAATGACAAACAGAGAGAAGCACATACCACGCATCTCTGTTTTTTTCCGGCAGGAGGTGCATGAGTAGCAGTGCATTGGACACAGGCCGGCAAACCAGACACACCGAGGCTCCGCAGTAGCTCCCTAACACTGTTCCCCAGCACCATCTCTGCCCACGACGCCCATCGCAGCCGCGTTTCTACCTTCTCTCCTTCACCCCAGAACAAGCCCAGGCAAGGAGGAAGACTGATGACATTCGAGCAGTCTTCCTTAGGCAAAGGGAGCTACTCCTTTAGGATTAGGAGGGTGCCAGAAGGACGAAGGCACAGGTGATGGGGTTTATTGGAGCAAATGCAAGATGGAACTAGACAGAGATGACTGGCAAGCCAGAGTGCCCCATTATAGCTTTAAGGTTTTTATTTTTAGGGGTATTTATTGGACAAGACAGCTTTGCCCGCTCTAGCCTTGCACAGCTTGCTTTATTCTTGGACAGATCTGAGAGAAAGTGTTAATTGCTCATACAGCCAGATTTTCCAAACAGGTGGGGGAAGCACTGTTTTGCAGGATACGGGCATCAGATCCAATTTATAGTCTTTATTCACTCACCATCTAAACAGATGAGACTGAATTTGTCCTAGAATTAATGTATACTTTCTGTAGGTGGTACCAATGTGCTGCTTCTGTGTCTTGCCTGTATTTTTGGGGGGTAACGTATAAGTTTGCTTTTCACGTTGCTTTTGCTCAGTTTATGCAAACTAATTCTCCTCCTGGCTGCAGATTTTGTGCTTCTTGTAGCATGTTTTCCCTGCACTTAACAAAAGTTTTCAATTCCCTTTTCCACCTATGCATTATGTACTTTCCAGCTGACAGAACCAAAGGGAATAGTTAGGAACTTATCCAAAAAATAAAAGTAATTGACATAGGCACTTAGAAGATAATTTGATAAATTTAGGCAATCTAATCTTAAAAGGGGAAAATTCCCGCTCTGTGCCCTGCCGGGGTGCCAGAGCACCACACTGCTCCACCTGCCAGTTCTGGAGGTGCCTTCACGGTTTTGTTCTGCACCTGCCCCGAGACACCTGGCTTAATGCGGGTGGGCGCCTACACGCAGGGCAGCCCAGAAAGCAGGGGAAGCGAGCTGCTGACACAGTTTAAAGCCCGCGTTAGTAAAACAAAAGCTGTCTTCAAAGGATAATTCAGGCCTTGCCACTGCTGGCCGAACGACTTACACGCTGGATGACCGTCCCCTCGTCCTTCTTGACTCCTCTGTTCACAGCCTCGCGGCGCTCGCAATCCTTTGCGCAAGGTGAGCCCGTTTCACCCGAGGCAGCTCTCTCACCCAGCGCAGCCCGCAGCGTGGTGGGTTAGCTGCCTCCCTGGGACAAGCGAGATGTGCTTTGAATCCTCCCGGGCAGAGTAAGGAACTGAACCTTCACAGACACCCTCCCTGCTGGGGGAACACAGGGAAAGAAGCGTCACCACCGTTTTTTAGGGGAGCTGTGGCTGTGCCACTCCTGTGTTGAAAACGGCACAAACCTACACGCCTGGTGGGACCCTTCGGCAGTCAGGTGGACGGACACCACCTTGCGCATCTCATCGGGGCACAGGCTTGTGGCAAACGTACTGACTTGCACCGCACCGAGGGCAGCACTTCCCACCCTGTGCAACAGCAGCAGTGGCAACGCCTGAAAGCACTGCAGCAGCTGCAGTCTGAGCATCTATCACAGCCTCACACAAATTTAAGTTTTTCTCTGGATTGCATGCTCAGGGGACAGCTTTAAGGGTATGGAAATAGAAATTCTAGTTTTAGACTCTACTGCTCCCTCAAATAAGAAATGTTCTGCTTGCTTTTGCCAGCCATTACAATAATAAAATACAATAAAAAACCCTAAGTACTATGGGCGGCAGATGGAGAACCTGCTGGCCTTGAAGGCAAGAATTTCTTCCATGCTCTCACTTCTTCCAAATATGTACATTAATATGTGAACCAGGCACAGAAAATTTTTGCAACAGAAACACAATAGCTACTTTTACCTTTGCTGGAGCCTCAAAATCTGGTACGTAAATACATTCAGGAAAGCAAAATCCCCCCCACCCCCTGGTGTCCCCTGAAGTTGTTCCATTAAAAACTGCCGCGCACACTGCAGCACAGGCATATTCGCAGCTAAGGCCCCTGGTCTACAGGAGCAGATGGGTATGGGCAGAAGAGGGGCTCAGAATACTGCATTGCACCCAAGAAATGTTGGGATATTGTAAAACAGGCAACAACAGGAGATACATAAGATATCACAAAACTGCTCAGATATGCCTGTAACCATCTTTCTCCTCTTCTCAGAGGAAAACTTTACCTTCTGCATTCATGTGAGTGGATTTTGTTGCTGCAAGACTGGCGCATATCTCAGTGGTTTTGGCACTTACCTTGTACCCCCCTTCACAGCGGGGACAGACACTTGGATTTTGACCACACATATAAATTACTGAAGAGCTTCACTTCGGAGTGAATCATCACGGTTTTTTATCTAAGCCTAAACATTTTTCTTCACGTTTATCAACCTGCTTTCCAATGATACTGAAGATAAAATGATGCTATTACACATCTACTCATGACCTTACAACAGGTATGGAGGATGACCCCGCTATCCACAGACAAGCACTTCCATCACTTTGCAATCATCTGCTTTATCATTCACCAGGTGGTTAATGGAATTTGTCTTCATGTGTCATCTAGTACTATTCTCAGAGTGTAGCCACACAACTAACATCAATGATTAACATCTCAAATGCTACCATTTCTACAGCAGTTTTAATCAAAAGGTAAAAAATCACTTCTCTAAGGACTATGTATGTAGTCCATTACTTGACTTGATTGAAAAACAAGTAATTACGAAAATGAATGTGATAATTATGTTTGAGACTGACCCAAGAGAGACATCAGTGAGAAGGAATAACATGGAGAATTCAGCTGATAGCTGAGTCTCAATCTTCATTATTTCTGTTTATCAAAGCCACCCACCATCAGACAAGATCTTGAGGTTTTTGTGTGTGCTGAGGTGTGACGCGCGGGTGTGAACACGACTTAATCTTTTACTGCCCCTAATGGCAGAACAGGATGGCATGAACAATGGTAAAAACAGATGAAACCTGAGATTTTTAATCTTCATTTTATTGATTGTTTTGCAAATACATAGAAGGACTTCGATGTTTAGTTTGCAGAGCTTATAGTACAACTACATTTTCTATAATATTTCATTTTTTTGCTTTTTCAGGGACAAAAGTCAATAAAATATAAAGTGAAATAAGTGAATAAGTATGTGATAATACAGTAGAATCCCCTTTTTCTTCAGGACAGGGAGTATCAACTGTCCTTGTCGTGTGAAGTGTTGCCAAGCCAGGCATAATCTCAGTGACATCCCAATAAACCTTCATGCATACCATCAGCCGCTGAAGAGGAACAAGCTCTCATCCCTCTAATACCAATCATTGCAACTACTGCTCAGAGTATACCTTACCTATGTACCACGCTTGCGTCCACAGAGAGGAAAATATTTAGGAGTGGCTTTAATTTCTAATCCCACTTTACAAATCAAAAAAGTGGAGTCACAGCTTGTTGCAATTAGCTTGTGCGGACACATAATGTTTTCATAACAATACCAATATTCTACCACAACATATTGTCCTCAAGATAAAAAAATTCAAGTGTGACACACAGGTATTTGCACCACTGTTGTATACGGAGAGAGCCCGTTCTCCTTTCTTCCCTGGCTTTCAGCGTCATATTGACTTTTGCTCTCTTGCATTAACAGATACAAATAAGACACAGAACTCAAATATCCAGCATGTATGACAGTCTTCAAGTACTCTTCCACACCCTCGATCAAGTGTGGTCTCCAAGCTGAAGAGAAAAAATAACCTGTTGCACAGACTTTAGCTGGTTATTCCTCACAACATCCCTGTGAGGTAGGAAAAAAAAAGATCCCCTTTTCCAGCAACAGGAGACAAGGCAGAGAGCACAGATGGCATTTCTCAAGGCAGTAGGTGGAGAACTAGAAAAGCTGAAACTCAGGAGTTCTTGGCTCCTAATTCTTTGCTTCAGAAACCAATCTGCTGAACTCCCAGACATTATCAGGTCATCAGTCTTTTTATAGCCATATATTAATGACAATGATGGCTTCTGTGCGTATGCCAGCAAAGCATAGTTCTATGGCAGAAGCAGCATACACCTGATGCTGCCCTCAGCCACTTCTCCTGTACTTTATATATGTCAAGAAACGTTCACTGTAATTAACTAATCAGTCCTACAACTGATGTAGCATAGGTAACTGCAATAGATCAACATTTCATTTATAGATTTCTTTAGGACTTCCCCAGCTCTTTAAATATATATTTTTTTCTCTGGCTAAGTTAATAGTAACTCCCTTCCCCTGTATAATAGTTCTTATACTCCTCCCCTAAAAACAGCATCCATTCTGGGTACTCTGTACCAGAGCTTTCAGTGACGATGAACAAGACACCTTCAGGGATCACACCCATTCCCTCAGAGTAGCTCTTCACCCATCCTTGGCCCTGAAGGCAAAGATAGGCACCTTTTGATGTGTACAGCACCACAAGGGTCAGAATTGTAACTGAAGCGTCTTTATGGATTGGGGAAGAGGCCTCTGGTCTGCTCTATCCAAAACTGTTTCACACTGAGCTAAAAAGTCAATTTTTGTTGTACAGAGACTTTAAACCTGCAAAACCTCTGTGAGCAGAACTTCAGTCCACCTCCACAGCAGTAGAAGTGGCCAAACTTTAAGGAAGTAACTTGTTTGGAATGAGTGAGTAACATAGGAAATACACCTAAATAAAGAAAACAGGTGAAAACTAAAGCTAGGTAAAAACTAACTTGTGCTAATCCTGGGTTAAGGTATTCTGGAGCACTTTGCTCAATGTAGTTTCAAGTCTTGCATGCAAATTATCTATCAACCATATCCCCTGTATATGTATTATCATTAAATTAGCACTGGTCTTTGTACAACACTTTTCTACACCATGGGCTCAGCATCAGGTCTTGCCTACGTATTCAGGCTATACAATGGCCTACCACTCATTAACACCTGTGCGTTCAATTCATACAACTTAGTATTATGGGAGTACTTTTGTACCAGCATAAAGGTGCTTACAAAGGCATTTTGTTTATTCCTTTGTGGGAAGCAGGATCACCTATTTGGTATTGACAAGAGATTATCAAAGGATTGCTTAGAGTACTGCAACTAAACAAAATAATCTCTCTAATCAAAACAGTTTTACTGCTATAAAACCCATGTGTGGATCAAGACAAATTGTATAACTGACCCATGGAAGAGAAGCATTTCTTATTTCAGAACAGAAAAATGCAGTACAAAGGCTGGTATAGGAGCTCAATACTGCAGGATTTTCCCATCTGCTTCCCAAGAAATGTGTTACATTCCTTCGGCAACACACACTGACTATGGTGAATACCTCATCCATCTAGTATTAGAATGCCCTTCTATACCATATCCTAACACTACTCATCACATGTACGATAGGCATATATATATATATATATTTATTTGCGCATCTACATGTTACATGTTTTTCAGTCACTTAATCAGCCTCTGTCCTGATGTCAAACGTTATGTCAGGAATTATTTTAACTGAAGTGTTTTACGTGTTCCCATTTGCACAAATGACAGAAACCATTATATTTGGAGAGAACACTATATTTTAGTAAATGCAGATTTCCAGTCAATTCATGCTCTGTATAATAAAGACACTGTGCTGATTTAGGATGTGAGATCCAATGCTGTCATATTACCTATTTGCAAAAATAACAGTCATTTTGTAATTAATAACAGGGAAATGAAGATCTTTATCAAATAGCATTGATTGTCTCATGTCTTCATTCTACCTATCATGAGTTCCGAACTCTTTAGTTTTGGCCGATGCCTGGATAGGCAAGTGGTGCAAACTTACTGCTTTTACCCTTAACCAATGTATTCCCTTCCAAGTGCCCACAACATTGTCTTCCCCTGTTTCTCCATGCAACACTGGAAGGACAGATCTCACTCCAGAAACAATCTTCATTTGCCTTTGAATGGGGGCTGGGGAGAAGAATTACAACTGGAGAGTAAGAGTGGTTCATGTAGGGCAATTGTGCAGCTACCAGTTGCCTCCAGAGGGAAGGAGACTTTTTAATCTTCCTCTGTCATATTAGCCCCATTCTAGTTCGTATGGTTTAAATAGGTGTCAGAGGTGTCAGATTTGGACTTTGGGAGGTGTAGGCTTCTTAATGACAACAGATACACACCGTGGAAACAGCAGATACATTCAGACCTAAGGACCCAGTTTGTTCCACTGGTATAAACAGTTTTGTCACAGACTCATTAAAAGGTTGAGGAAAAGGGAAGTCCATATTCCTGATGCCCTCTACAGCTGCGTACATTTGCTATAGACCACTCCAACCCCACCTCCCCCCCCCCAACACCACCACCTCTTTTACAATGGAATGGACATGGTAAGTGCTGTAGTTCCAGAGCAATGGAGTGACTTGTAAGTTTAATGACATCAGGAAAAGCAGAGGCAATCATAAGTTTTGCCTGGTCATTTTCTGCATCTGTGTAAAAAATGTAGTATTTGGCAGAGATACTACAAGGCATTTTTTAACAATGTTCATTAACACTTTAGTATAACATTATTCAAAATTTAGGGAATAAATTCACCCTTCCATGAAAATTGGTAATGTTATGAAAGTAAAATACAATTTAGTTTGATAGTCACAGTCTGAGTTTAACTGTCTGGAAACTACTTACAAAGCCCTTAAAAAAAAAAAAAAGTAAAATTGCAAAACAGTCATCGATTTCTCTTCGCTGAGCTCCCATTTGGAAACAAGCCTTCTGGCAAGTTAAGCCCAGTCTGTATTTCACGTTTAAATCTGCCTCATTGGTATTAGTTTTGGCGAAACCTAGCAAAAAGGAGGGAAAAAACACAACAGTTGGCATACAGATATAGCAATTCAACCCACTGTTCACTTCCACCTCTATCAACTATGTGCTACTGATGATTAGAGACACTGTATTTATTTAAACTGATATATTTGCAGTATTTCAGAGATAAACACTCCCACAACTAAATCTTCTGATGCAGGAATACAAGATATGTGTGGTGCTGGTATCCAGCCTCTAAACTTCATTTATTTTGAGTTGCGTTATTGATTTAAGAATGCAAGCAGATTAAACCAGGACAGCTGAATCTGTTCTTGCCCATGCTAACTGCATGGTCTTCTCGGATGGCTTCCAATGCCAGCAGGAGGGATAGCTGGACTCAGGTGAAGCAACTGCTCACTTGTGCAGCATACATGGTGTGTGAACGTAACTCAAAAATATACCGTGGCTTAGTTAATGCACTGGCCCATAAATGGTCATAGTTTGTGTACAGTGGGGCTGCACTTGCTATTAACAGCAATAGGAGAGAGAGCTGCCGATGGGCAACAGCTTCAGCCATCACCTTCTAATCCATTTGCATTCGCGCATCAATACACTGAATGATGCAGAGGCAACAAAACAGATTATATTCAATACATGATTGAATCGCCACTGCAATATTAGCACACCAAGGAATCTCAAACTGATGATTTCCCTTCTTTGCTCAATAGCCAAGATCATTCTGCTTTTCTTCCCCACCCACCAGGAGACAGGATGCTGTCTGTCAGTGCTGGGTCTGTACAGAAGTAGTCAAATGAGTTTTGGAACATACATATTAGCAGGGGATATACAATCAAATGTATACATACATTATACACATACTGTATGTATAGTATATGTATACATTTGATTTGATTATTTGTTTGATGATGATATAATTCAATACTTCTAATCTTACCTATTTTTTTAAAATTTACCTTCTTCCATTCACATTCATTTGACTTGTTTGGTGATGATACAGTTTAATACTTCTAATTTTACTCTTTTTTAAACTTGCCTTTTTCCATTCACATTCATTTTTGTGTGAGGACACACTTACATATTCTATTGTTTTAATTCTGTATACTCGTAAAAATCAATTAGTGATAAGATATCCAGCAGACCAAAAATAAAGCACAGTAAGCCTAAATAGGAAGCTAGATCGGGACAGAAGGTGTAAATGGGAATAATATGGAGAAGACTTTGAAGAGTAGCAATGGTTAATATTTGGTTGAACCCTAACTGCAGGTCTACGCAAATACCCTAAGGAAAGGCTCTCCACAGAAGATCCAAGCCTCTTTAAATACCTCCTGTTCCCAGCCCTATTTAAATAGGTGCCCCAGAATGAAGATCAAAAATAACTCATGGGATCTTACTTGTTCAGGATGAAAAACAGTTCCACAGATAATCTGGCTCCTAGTTGATTAATGTGTCCCACTGAAACATCACATACTGTGTTCCTTCTGCCTCCTTATCCCATCTTTTTCACTTAACAGGACTGAACAAGCTAACTCATGAAAGAATGATATATAAGGGCCTTTCCAAGCACTAAAGTCTCTTTCTTTTAGAGGTACAGGGCTGCATTTCCTGTACCAGTTAAGAGTTCTGTGTTATCCTTCCTCCAGCCACCATATATCATCATTTATAACCTTATGAGAATAGCCACCAAGGAAAGCTTAGTTCCCGAAGAATGTGTTTACTGTATCAAATGTTAATGAAATGTTTTCAGTGGATGGAAACTGTTCATTGATTTTTCAAAGTTGTGCGTGAACTAGGATAATAAATAGATGTAATAGCTACAAGTGCAGAGGAGCTGGAGAAACTCCCGGAGTGCACCAGCATTCCTGGACAAGTTCCAGAAATGTCTCAACATTTCTGACTCCAAGTGCCTATGCGCTTCACTTAATTTGCACCTATTTCTGCCTGACCCAGGGATGGTTCCATTGAAGTAAAGGCAAAAACTGGAGGATGAAGATAGCACCATTAAAATCCACATTCTGCACAAAAAGACAAAAGGCAATTACTGGAGGAGATTATTGTTTTTCTGCTGTCGTAGATTTTGGTGCCATAAAAACCTCAAGTGTTTTACATTTGAATGAGCATATTACATTAAATGTAATGTCTGCACATCTGATGCTAACAGCTGTCATTTGTGCGTACCACTATCCCCTTCAGAAAGGGTCTGATCCCCATGAGTGCTGAGGTGCCACAATGCCTGCTGAAGATAACAGAGGTGGCAAGAGCCCAGCACCACTCAGAACTGGACCCAAATACCACTGTTTGCTCTAAATAAAATGTGATTAAATAAGCAGAAAAATGCTAACATTAACAAAAGGCATGGTTTCTGCTTGGAAAACAAGGAGTAATCAAGTCCGAAATGCAGAAAGCCCCCTGAGCCCACTGCTTTAAATCCCAGTAGAGTCAGTCAATTTGGTAACACCCTGTGCGAAGAGCACAGCATTTGGTAAAGGCTAAATGTGCTTAACGAAGGCTATTTTACAGTACACAGCCGCAGAGTTGCTACTTTCTTACAGGACCTCCTAAGCAACACATTCTTAATGTTATTTCACTTACAGGAAGAACAGCTTATCTTGGAAGCTTCAAAATCCTTTGCTATTGTTGAACAGGTAGGTGTACTGGGAGCAGTTTGCCTGGGCAGTCCTGTATGCAGCCTCCAAAATGGCAAGAGGACACACGGCCTCAGGGACTCCCTGCAGTTCAAGCTTGTTGACTCTCTGATTTCCAGCCCCAAACTGCCCTATGCTTATTTCATTATGTTTCTTTATAGCAAGCAGCTCTTCCAAGGCCTGATTCTGAATGATGCTGAGTCCTAATAACTTCTAATGACCTTATCAGGTGTGCAAAAGCAAGTTATTGTTCAAAAACGTAAAAACAGCCCCTCAAAAGAAAAGACAACCAGTGTTAGCACATTTGTTAAAATAATAAAAGTTGCATAATCCTTATTAACTATTTGGAATTGCAGATAAAAGCAAATCACAATTCAAACATCAGCTTTTGTACAAAAATCTGCTCCTAATGTGACTTTTGCAGTGGGGGTGATTGATCAGGAAAAAACACAACATCCATTTAAAAATGGACTCAATCCTGCAACAGCCTGTTTCCACAAAGGAAAATGTACCTCCAGAAAATAAAACTATATCTTCTATTATTTTGTACTTGCTGGCTTAAACCTGGACAGTCAATTTCTTTTTAAACATACACTAGGCAATTGCTATTCAACTACCCAATGTTTACTTGACAGACACTCTTCCTAAACTCCATGTTATCTCTTAAGATCATTTTGTAAAACTGAGCATTTACATGAAGAAAAAAAAAAAAAGGCGGGGGGGGGGGGGTGATGGTGGTGAGGGATGGGGAATTTTTACTAACAGAATATCCTGATTATTTTTATAATGAAATACATCTGCGGCAGTATGGTTCTCAGTCTGTTCTCTCATGGTCTAATCAACGGCATAAGCCAGTACAAGCCCGAACAGATTACCTGCCAGGCTGATCTATATGCTAGGCTACAGCAAATCTGATTTAAGCATGCAAGATAAGCCAACACCTTGTCTTCACAGCACAGTAAAATAGAGGGTGAATTGTTTATTTTTTACATGATGCCAGTCTATAATGAAGACTGTTGACTCTAAATCATGTTTTCTTTGACATTTTGTTGTCACAAATGTCCTCTAGGAGAGGTTTTTCCAAATAAGTAAGCAGGCTGTGAAAATGGGACTGCATAGCCAAATGTGTCTCAAAGAAAGCCATATAGGCTATAAAGTTCTCCTCTCCAAAAAGGAGTAGTCTGCATGGGGAGAGATAGTTTTATATAAAGGTAGAGCAATCCCTTAAAATCTCGCTTGTAATGAACCTAAAGAGATGTTTGTTTTAGTTCAGATCATTCACTGGATCCACCAAAAAAAGCTGCTAGAAAAGGGTCAACTCCTCATTTTCGACCCACTAGCTCTGTTTCAAATTAGGAAAACATATGATCCAAAAAACCTGCTTTTACTGTAGCAATACAATATCACTAAAGTTCCTGTCACTGATATAAACAAGAACAAGATGTCTCATTCAGTGAACATAAATAATCACAAGCACAACTGCTACTCTTGCAAGGAAGCCTGAGGCAGAGTCTTGAAGTGTGGGGAAAAAAGGACAGAGGATGCTCCTTTCTGAACAAATGCCTATTGCAATGCTCAAATTTCTATTTTCTGAACTCCAAAACTAAGGGAAGGAGCTGTAGGTGTTTGCTGTATATGAAAATCGGGCCATCAACAGTCCAATATTACGTAACAGTGGCCCAGTCTTGCTGTCACTGACCTCAACAGAAGTTTTGAGTTTTGGTAAGGATTTCAGTGAGAGGAGGAGTGGGTCACTGCGTCCTGGAAACATTCTTTAGAGGAGGTTTAAAAAAAAAAAAAAAAAAAAAAAAAAAAAGGAAAGAAAGGAGTAGCCAGCGTTCTTCCATGCCACAGCTTTAACAAACAAATCATTGTGGTTCATGCTTTCCATCTGCAGCGCTATAGAGATTTCAGGCACTTTTGGAAGTACCAATCAGTAAGTCAAGCTGACCCCTGCACATACCTTGGCAGAGGTACATGCTTTGCAAGCATTTATGCAAGCCGTGTGCTTTCAAGATAAGTACATGAAAGTGCATAAACCAAGCAGCATCTACATTTTTCATGCCCACAGCTCCTTTAGTGCAGTTCGTGATTTCATGCATGACCACGGCAGCCATACAAAGCAGACTGCGCTGGAATTTGCCTTCAGGAGAACTAGGAAATGGTGCCTCTGAAGTGTCCTTTCCTGATCCCAGGGAGACAGATCCCAGGGACCTAGACGATGGATTGCTGCAATACCTCTCATCAGTTGCTAACTTCCGGCTATCCTAAAGATTCAAAATTTATACCATTCATTTATAACATTTACAGGAAAGCACTAAGGGACAGTGGGTGGTGCTAATCTTTTCTTTGGGCCTAATGGTCTTGCCTTATCATAGCCACGTGCTGCTGCAAAGCCTAATCGCATAGCCCATCATTTTAAGCTTATCACCTCTTCTCATGAATTTTTTGGTTGCTTCTGCTTTCATTGCCTTGAGCATAGGCTCCTGGACTTTACTTTGGGTAACACACACGCAATTAAATACACATATATTGGTCACCTGAACCAAAAAAGAAACAAACTCCTTCCAAACAAGCAGGTTTGGAACACTTAAGGACTGGTGTCCTCTGACAATAAAAGTCCTTTCCTGTAGTTTCAGTCTATTTAAATGCTTACTAAACATGGCACCTTCAAATTCATCACAAAGTTAATCCCCAAACTAAATATGCAAGAACAAAACAAAGTGACTGACCTACAAGGTTATTTTTGTGTTTTAATTTTGGATGCTAGCTGTTTGACAGGCTGATCAGCCAAAGAAAAAGAAGTCCTGACATTACTGAAGTTTTAAAAAATTGATCATTTTTTCCTAAATCACAGTCAGAAGCTAAATGAATAATTTCTTTTGCACACAGAATTGCTGAATATGGAAGGTTGCTTCCGCTGTAAATTAAAAAATAATAATGATTTCCATAAAATGTTACATGGAAAATTAATAATGGAGCAAAGTGATTTTGTAGCTGTTTCCTGCACTTTGCAGTTGCAGGTCACTTGTCTTTAACCAGACAATTTTTCTCAGATAAACAACTGTATTTTCAGAAGTGAACAGCTCTTTATTTATAATATTTAAAACTCCACAAGAAAAACATACAATATCATACTTAGTTATCAGAAACTCCCTCTTATGGGCACAGGAAATGAATGAAATTCCACAGGCTCATTGCTCAGAAAGTTTCACCTACTGCCAATAGTATGTTCAAAGCTTTAACAACAAACTCTTTCACATACAATCTGCTCTGCAATCTTTCAATGATGTGCCCTAAGCCTGCCACTAAACTCTGGAAAGAGCAGGAGTATGGCACTTCATGACCAAATATTCCCCAACTATTTTAACAGCACAATTTGTATATTGTCATACTTGCCGTCCTCACTAAAGGAGTGCTGACCTGCCCCAAAAGACTTCACAACACAGAAGAAAAAATTTCGTAATGTGCATGTAGGACAAGGCCATGAAGAAACTGTTATGTTGTCAACCACACATAGGCAATCAGTTACAATCTAGCGTGCTACAGCTCTCCATTAATAAGCCAGTTTTGTGTTAGCATTAAATGAGACTTAAGAATGAATGTGAAGGTCAAAAGGCAGTGGATTTCTGGATTAATGAAGAGCATAAGTTTCACTGGTACAAGTCAATGAGAGAGAAAAGGTAAAGATATCAACAGTAGAGTATTTAGTTGACTGGCACTAGTAACACAGAGCGAACACCTGTAGTCACCCCTGTTGAGAAGACTCACAACCCGACCTAACCTAACCTGCATGACAACTTAGCAACAGAGAGTTAGGTGAATTAACTTATACGGTGGAAAAATAAACATTCATCCACCTCTCAGATATGATTCAGCTCCCCTCTTCAAAGCACCATAAAAGTTCCCTTTCTACACTGTCCCTTTAGTCATTTCTCCATCTCTTCTGTTTCTCCTAGCTTCTAATGCTTTCAATATAACGATACTAGGTTAGCCCTAAATTATCTTCTTATTTTCGTTGCAAACCCCATGGGAAATCTACCCAGCCCTCACCTATATGGAGGAAACACCGCATCTACAAATCTTCATGTGATGAGTATTTGTGAAGAGTATTTGTTCTGGCACCAGACTAACTATATTTGTTTGTAAAACGACTTACTGTGAAGTCACAGCCAGTGCTTTTCTTGATATCATCCACTGTCAGTCCTTCCCAGATTTCCACAAGGGTCAATCCCTTCTTCTTGTCCACATCAAACACAGCCTGTCAGGTTCAAATAGCACACAATTAATTTTTTATTATCAAAGCAGAAAATGAGGATGTAAGTAGTACTATTGTACAAAATGGTATGCTGATGTAGGTAGAGTTCCTTCAGTAAAAAAAGATGCCATTATCAAATGGTTTCATTCTTCACTTTTCTGACTGACCAATAAAGATTTCTGCTACAGTTATCTGTACCTGAAAGAATCCAAAGTATGAGAGGTGTTTTGTGGGAAAATGTGCAACTGGCCTTCATTGCATGCAATGAGGACCATGCCTCCTGCTTCAGTTTGGTGAGAACTGGAGGTCCAAAGGAAAGGGCTGAGACGTTCTTTGCTGCAAGACAATCCTCACCAAGAGATCATGAAGGAAAACAGGAAAAGACAATGTCTCCCCTATTCTTCTATTTCATTTTAAGGCCAGTAGAGAGGTACAGAATGGTTGATCACCTTCATCAGATTATAAGCTTCTCCAACAACTATTGCACACCCAGTGCAAACTTTAGTATTTTCAGAAGCTAGCCATGAAAGACAAGATTTCTTGTTGTATTTTAAATAGAGAGCCTGGGAGGAAGTGGCTGAAGGAGCAAAGGCTGTTCTTTCTAATATCTTCATAAGATATGCTTTCCGCTTCCAAGGCTCACAATCACATCAAATAAAAACAACTGTAAAACAATATGCACTTTAATGGTGCCTACCAGAGGGAGATACACCGGTTGCAAGCTAGTTGCCAGGGAAACCATAAGGTCTATAGTCATTTTCTTTAAAAAAAATAAGTCAATAGCAAAAGACCAGTGAAGATTGAACCTGAAATGAAAGTGACGTCTTAAGCTCATCACAGAAGTGTCCTAAAGTTCAGCCCTCCTCTGGGCACGAGACCGATTTATTGGACTGAAAAGCGATAGCTCTTCTAGGTCTTAAAAGAGAAGCTGATCGTAAGGAATTTACACACTAGGAAGCCAGTATGGAAACAGAATTTGCAACACTATCTCAGTACTGTTGTGCACCTGTGCCATCTCCTAATGAAAGCAACCTGACCTGAAAAGTGGTGACTCTTAGAGAAATTTCTGCTTCTTGTTTATTTTCAGTCAGTCCTTGTTCACTCTCATTTTTTTGTACCTTACATTTATATGTGGCCAGTTAGTAGAAGACTGGAAAAACTTCCACATTTTCATTTATTTTCCCTTACTTTGTGGAGGAAAAAAAACCTTTAAATTACGGTAGCAATATACCACCGGGAGAAAGCAAATTCTACATCAGCACCTTTGATGCATTCTACTTAGTATGATAGATGGCTCACAGAGGGACTACTCTAAGCCCTTAGAAATGTAAACACTGATAATAAAAGGAGTATGATTACAGTAAAAACCTTAAGTCACTTATCCTTTGCTGAACAGATCCACTAATGTACTTCGAGCAGCAGCAATATCAGATGCTCACATGTACTTGCACTGGAGGGTAAATTGCTTCACCAATGGAATCAAGTAAGGACAAAAGAAAAGCCCCGCTACAGCTACAGGTTGTGTTTCTCTGAAAGACTCTGTAGTATACACCAAGGATGATGCCAACTGCCTGATACATACATGCTACACAGTTGTTGCTCTGCTGGAAAAAAAAGGAGCTGTGATTACAGCTGTATTTAAGGATTTGTGTCTCACACAGCAAATTTTCAGCATACTTCTCATGCATGGCACCTTTGTTCTGAAGGCGTCTAAAAGTACAGTCGAGTATGGTGAGAGCTTTAAAATGAAAAATATGAGTCCCCAGACCTCTGGAATTGAACTCCAAGGGAATTATGCCCTTCATTGGCAACAGATACTGAACACGTTCTTCATTTTTACTAAGCTTTACTACTTTACTGAGTGTCCCTTCTTAGGAATAGAGGAGGAAGGTATTGACAAGGATTCAAGAAAAGTACTTTACCTTTTCTGTAATGATGCGGTTTACACATTGTTTCCCAGTAAGTGGTAAATTGCACTTTTCCAAGATTTTATGGACATTACCCTGTGTTTAACAATATACAGACAAATGTTAATTTTCAAAAACAACACAGCTTACTCAGAATTCAAATACGTACATGAAAATCACAGCTCTGGCCATTCAGTGTTATTGAAACATTCACTGTACTCAGAACACTCTTTGAATTCATTTCTATGGCAGATTACATCTTTGGCAATTTGGGACAGTTATTACTTAAATCCCACATATAGGGAGATGACTAATAGGAATCTCACTGTACCACTGAGCGGACCCCTGAGTTTAGAAATTCTGCATACTTCTGCTTAATAATTTGTCTTTCCTGCTGCAATGTGAGGATAAGAGAAACATGGGACCGCACCAATGACACATAAAGGACAAAAATTAGGGAAAGACATTGCAGGCACAACAATTCTGTCTTATACTTTATCACAAACAATATGTGCAGGATCAGCCATACACACAGGGATTTCAAATCCCCAGGGCTCAAGTGCATAGTCAAGCTCTGAAAATAATAAACCCAGTTTCTTTATCCACATTGAATTCCCATTCCCTCCATCTCTCCAAGAAAGCCCAAAAGCAGACTAAGAGATGAGTGCAAGATGCTCATCTTCAAGTGCTACACAGGAGTTACATTATCTCTGTTTTAGAGATATAAATATAGCAGAAAAGAATGTATATACAGAAAATAGGATTTACTTTAAGGCACTTCCTTTTCTGGACCATCAAATGCCAGCTACTCTAAATCCTGGGAAAAGTATTACCTAATGAGATGACATAGCTTCTGACACGAAGGGTCACCTTCTGGGTAGGTAAACCCTGTGTGGTGAGTTTTTTCCTTCTTTCCCCCCCCCCCCCCCCCCTTCTTTTTTTCTTTCTTTTTTTTTTTTCCTTCAATTTTTTTAATAGGAGTTCACAAATGGCTTTAGATCCTGCTAAATGAATGTAGGCTGCAAGAGCTCTGAATGTATAAAAGAGATGGATCACTACAGTTTTAGTCAGTATTTGTAGGCGTTTTACAGAGGTAGCATTAAGTGCACATTTCTCCCATTATCACATGCTTTTATTTTTTCTCTAATTATCAATTTTCAGTTATGCATTTCAAAACTCTTAGAGTATTACATGTCTCATTTAACCATGTGAATGCAATACTTTTTAAATTTACAATCATCAGTTTGTCTTAAGGCTTAATATGAACTCAAGAACCATCTCTCAGCCAGTCTGACTCCGGAGTGATAACAAAATGAGCAATCCGTGTGCTTTTGCATTTATCTTTTTCTGCGAGGAACTACTTTTTTATTCTAATTCTAATTATACTGGCAAGATCGACATTTGGTATCGAGGCAACTACTCTGATGAAACTTGCTCACTCTTAATGAAAATAATGACTTGCGACTGTTATTTTCAATTGATCTACTTATATCTTGTCCATCTTGAGGACTTTCCTGTGCACTTTGCCTAAGAGCCAAGATTAATGTGTGCTATTTGTAATATCTTCAGTAACATATCAGGTATGCTTCTCAGCGATATGAAATGAAGTGTCTCTTCTTGGTACCCAATTGAGACTGAAATGCATGGTTTTGCAGAGGTGACAGCTTGAATGGCTCCCGTGTCCCTGAGAACTGATACATTCCAGCTTCTTAACGCTCGAGCTGAAGATTATTGTATTGCCAGTTAGCATTAAAGGTGACTTTTGCAAGGCATCCATCAGGGCACTATCAGAATAGGAATCCAGATGGAACTGCATGAATTTTTACTCTCTGAGTTTATATGACATTTATTCAGATAAAGGAAAAGACTGTTGTGTAGATACACAAAACCTTAAGTTGTTTCAGTATGCTTTAAGTAAAAAATTCTGTTGTTGGAGAACAAAAATGTCCTTAATCTTCCACAACACATTAAAATCAAAACTATTCACAATGATGGAAAGGAGTTTTCAATTCAGTGCTCCATGTTTCAATCACATCCAAATCAAGTACTTAAAACTAGCTTCCATTCTATTTTTCTGAATGGTGTAGACAACTCATTTTGTAACTTGGAACAATTACCAGCCATTACTTTACTATGTTTTGCAAAACATGTCAATAATGGTATGGGGGTAAGAACTTCACTTTTATTTCTTTTAGGCAGTATTTAGCAGATTATGTACAGATGCACAGTGACTGTTTAGAGATTAAATAACAACCTTACATTCTATTATTTTTCTTCATGATTATAAATAAAAAAGTAGCTTACCAAAAAATACATTAAGAAATACCATAAAGAATGAGACTTAAGGTCCATTTGCCAAGTGTTTCACAGTGGCCTAAGCATATGGAGCAAAAATTGAGCTCCCCCTTCCACAGATGTACCCTCCTGATTCCTGGCATGCTGTGATGTATAGACTTGCCGAGCTACTGACTGCTTCTGGGCAATGCTATTTAATTGTCGCTGATGAACTTAACCTCATAAAACAGTTTAGTCCCTTTCATACAGACTTAATTCTTTGAGCTCCTGCATCATCCTGCTCATCATCCAGAACTTCATTAGCCGGCTGTGAAAAATGTTTCTGGTTGTTTAGAACATCCTGGTTGCTAATTTCAGTTGGCTACCCCTACTTCTTTTATATGGCAGTGACTAGCCATTCTGCATACATCTTCTTCATGCCCTTATTATTTTGTGTATTTCTGTTACCCTTCCCCAACAGTGTCTCTTAAGCTGAAAAGCCTTCTACAAAACTAATTTCATGTTCTGTAATCTTTGTTCTGTACCTTTTGCTTTTCATTACATCTAAAAAATTAAGTAAATAAAATGTAAATAATTTGGGGCACAGCGTATTTAGTTTTGCTTGTCGTATACTGCATATCAGAATTTAAACAGATGAAAATTCGAGTATTTATCTGAGTGTTAAGATAGATACTGGTTTCACCCTTATAATTAAGTGTAAATTATACTTTGCCTGCACTGCAAGGACTCAGCCTATTGCTATGTTTAAAAACTGCATCATGTAGTGAAAGGAGAATGCAATTTTAAATTCTTAGAAACCTTATTTTAATGTTTAACAAGCCATTACTATTACACAAAAACACTTGAAAAGGATTAAAAGATCCTTTACAAGCTCACAAATCAGACAAAACTGACTGCAAGAACTACCCATAGCAGCAACTTTTGAACATGTCCATTGAAGGTGCTGGGTATATCCCATGACCTTCCACTGTACTTCCAACCATCAAATCTCGACTGCTGTTGATTTGCAGAAGACTTTGGCGTCTAATGACAGATTTCTTACTATTTATTTGGAGAATAAGATGACAAAAATGTCCCTATGCTATAAAGCCAGCAGACACAACAGAGTGCCACAGTACATGCAGACATTTTTTCACTCAGTAGCACTCTGGGCTTTGAGCAGGACAAAAAATTGCTCCTCTGATGCACAGATGCAATAAGTTAAGACAAAATCTTTGGTGTAAAGAATTAAAAAGCCATTAATATAAAATTGGCTCCGTAAGAAGCAGTCACACCCCAAAAAACTTCTTGCTTTCAGAACCAGTCTTACAGGTGCTATATTTGCTTATGTATATATGTAAAAAAAAAAAAAAAAGAAAAAAGAGGAGCACCTGAAAAAAAATAACAGAAGCTTTTGATTTCCAAACATTAGATTTCCAGATTTCACCATCTTCACTTTTGAACAAACAAGAAGAAGCAGTATGAAGACCTCAAAAAGACGCTAACTAAGCAGAAATGGTGCCAATGATACCCTCCATTTTAAAATAACTTGAAAAATCATGCACATGGTTTAGTTTTGCAGTGCCTTCTCACAAAAGCACAAAAAATAATTAATGAAAGCCTATAACTGCCTCTCTAGAAGGCCACACCAGGCATACCATGTACATAAGAGCCCAAGTTTTGTATACATATGCCAAAATAGCTAAGTCTATGCCTGGACTGTTTTCAACAATGAACTTATTGTTTCCATCTTTTTCAGGTTTCAGTATGCCTACTGAAAAATGGCCAACATGCAAACAACTTCCAAGCACTGTACTGAAAAAAGATATCGGTAATAGTACTTTTAAGAGAAAAACTAGCACGAATAAATACACTGTGTGTGGACTGTGAGCTTTAACCAAATTCCACGGGTAATGTAGTAACGGTAATTAGAAATTCAGCATAAATGTTTTTTCATTAATACCTGAAGTATGTGTCTGAGCAAATGGATAATTACATATCCATTTTTTGTGAGGCTGTGATAGTAATGAGAGTCATATAGATGAATGTTTGAATTTTACTTATTTATAGATATGCATGCAAAAAATTGTGGGTGAGACTCAGCCCTGTTACTGAAAATGTGCCCCTTGAGATCACAGCTTAGTATAAACTGTGAAACTACTATATTTTTCAACAATTTTTTTTAGAGTGAAAATCCATTCTTCAAATCACATTTAAAAAACACACGACTTAATATATTTAGCTTTCATATTTACATATTTACTATGGTTTACCATGCAAATTCCTTATATATGCATTCTGACAGGGGTATTATCTTGAGCAATAAACAAATAATTCTTATTGCAGAAGTACAACAAATTTGGAATAACAGAAAAAAGAAATTAAACAAAAAGTTAATTTTTAAACATTTGGTATAGTTCCCTGAAAAATAGGTATTTTTGTCCTCCAGTACATTTTTCTCACAGTTTGGACATTACTGTTTTAGAATTTTCAAATGACAAGTTTCCTATGACCTTCTGTGGAAGACCACTGTTTATATCTATAAAACTTCCCCCACAAAGAAGTCTCTAGATTAACCTCTATCACATAATGATGTAAGGCACCCTCCATCTCATCATGCCAAAAAGATCTATTCTATTAAGCTGTCAGTACCAATTTGACTGGCAACTTCAAAGGTAAATATCTTTCCATCATAACAAGTATTTAACCACAGGGAACCTAATTTTTCAAATTATTCTGAGGCAAAGAGTAAAACCTCTGGGGTAGCATCTACTGTAGCTCTGGCAATTGCCAATCATTAAATCTGCAAGAAGTAACTAAAAAATGTGTGCAGCTTTTAAACATCAAGTTAATATTTCATCTTTTTCCATGGTGAATGATTCACTTACAAGAGGAACAGAACCATACTAACCTAGCCCCCTGTTGCACCTCCATAACTAACAGCAAAACTGTCAAATCCCCACCAAGTAGCAGAATGAATGTAAGGTGTCTTAAAGTAGCAGAATGAATGTAAGTTGTGGGTTTTTTCCTCTTCCTTTTTCGTGCAGCACAAAACACTTATTTAGAAAGAAGCGGCAGAGACTTACCTTGGCTGAGTGCTCCATGGTGACAACCACTTTGGTCTGCGCACTGGATACCAGGTCCATGGCACCCCCCATTCCTTTCACCATCTTACCCTAAAATTAAATTTTAATGGAAATGTAACATTTTTACTATTTAAATCCCACATAGAAAGACCACCTATTTCATCACCACTGTATTCAAACACTAACAGAGCTTCACCAGAGCAATAAGAGCTGCCTCATTCTAGGCTCTATATGATGGAAACAGGAAAAGGATGATGAGTAGAGTAAGGATCCACTTGCATGGCTGGTGCCCCAAGGTGTAACTTAAATCTGAGTATTTATCTGGCTTAATGGAAGCCCTGACACTGAGGAGCAATGAATTTAGTTCCAATGGTTCTGACAGTAGAAAAGCAAAGTGTTCATTCTTCTGTTGACAGAAATGTCATTACTTCCTCAGAACAAATCTTTGCCTATGAAATGTAGTAACAAGAACATCTGAGCACTCTCCACCTGCCAGTTTAGAAAGCCATGGCTCGTCTCACTGCATCAGCACAAACTGACCTTTTTATTCTATTCCAGATGTTTGTGGATGTCATTTCAGAATATGGGCAAATAAACAAATGTGGATTAGTATTCACTTCTGTTTGTCCCTCAAACCAAGCAACGCTTTCTGCCTCTGTGACGTATTCTTAAAGAGTGTCAGAATTGCACCTGTTAACACAGCAGCTGTATTATGGCTTGATGTTCAGCTACCTCTATTTTTACCTTCCATAACATTACAGCATTCAACCCCTGCCCACTGCTACCACCTTAAACTGAACACATCTGGTCTTGGAAGGTAAGAGACTTGCCACACTTCTGATGGCAAACAACCATAAGTACAAAGTTCTATCAGTACGAGCAGACCAGTCATTTTTGGACAACAAGCACTAGACCCTAAAAACCAAACAAGGCAACAACCTCATATGCCACTCCAGAGTTGCTGAGGAGGTCAAAAAGCGGAGTGGAACATCAAGACATCTGCATGACAGGGGAGGTTAGTAGGAAACACGAGGCAAGGAATTTTACAGATTAAAATAAATTTCTGTCTCAAGTGTTTTGTATTTGCTCCCTTTTTCCTGTTTATTAGCAGCAATTAAAATAAATCATGGACAGTAACACAATGGACGCTGTTTTATACACAAAACCTAAAAGTATATGGTTAAACAACTAGAAAACTTCCTAGTATAAAGCTTTTCTCTTATGCTTCCTTTTATTAGCTATGTGATCCAATACCTTACTAGCATCAGTACCTATGGTCCATAACCTAAAACATACAGAAAATACTTGTCTCATTAAGCTGACAAGCCAGCAACTTATTAGTCTCTTGATCATTATGGCCTCTTGATCATAATGAAGGGAATACATCCCCCTAAAAAAATTTTTGTATTTTCTTACTGTTTGCACAGTGAAGAATAAATCACATCCTCCTATATCTATAAACAAGCCCTTTAGAATTTCTCAGGTCAGATTAATATTTAATATTAATCACATTAATTAACATTACTACTAAATATTTCTTTGCAAATACAAACCCGAGAGGGATGAGAGTCCTTAACTTCCTGGCACTGCTCAGATCATTCTCCGTCCTACCTGGAAATACAGAGCTCTTACAGAGACTGCAGTGACCTCTCACCTGCCTGCCAGGGGCTCACTGACAAGATAATGCAGAGTAGCTGAAGGCGATGGATTATCTCTCCAGTAGCTCAGAATATGTTTGCATTGAGGATTATGCTATCAATATACCTGTACTGACAATGCTGTTAGTTCTTTTTCCAGGCTTTTTAGTTCTATTAACTAGTAAAGACCTACAACAACTAGGAAATATCTGAAAAAACATGCGCCGATGAAGGACAGACAACAACAAATCTACTGCTGGAGAAGCTGTCATACAGGACTGAGAGAAGAGACTTCATCCTTTGTGTATGCAGAAGCTGGAAAATGCAGGTTAAGTTGAAAAGAAGGACTTGGGGACCTATAAATTGCTACATCTGCTCCTTCTCTTTAGGCAAACATCACTGTAGGTCGCCTGGTAAAGCAAATCAATTAAGCGTTAACTCCCAACTAGCGAAGTAATGACATGCTTTTATTTTGAGGAATATCCAAAGCATAAGAGCCTTACATTACTCTCAGTCCATCTACCAAACTCCCACAACATGCACTTTCCCCCAAACCATACTGGCATAGGGGACAGCTGCATCCTAAATTTGAATTAAAATGCTTGAGACTAAAAGGTGATTCCCAAAAGACATTTTGTTCCTTTTTGCCTAGGATAAGCATGCAGATCAAAACAGTTCCAAGATTTATAAACACTACACATTTACAAGCAACAAGCAATTTTTGTTTCTTTTAAATTTTAATAGCATATTTAATTGCATCTGACATAATTCAGATTGTTTTATTTGAATACTTTGCATGTAATATGCAGCCTGTCATAAAAATAAACATTTCAGCCTCCTGAAGACCGCTTGCAACAGCCACCTCTGCTGCGAAACCTCTACAAAAAAACTAAATTGGGTTTACAGTGCTGGATACTAGCTGAGGTGGAAACTACACATTTCACTTCAAATAAATGTTAATTTTTATTTATTTTTGATTGAACAGGGCAAATTGCAGAAAGGAAAACTGCTCACTCTTGGTTACTCGGTAAGGCATTTAAGTGTAATGTAACAACCTGGGCAAAGCTCAATTGTTTTAAACAATTAATAAAATAAAAAAAGAAGGTATTTCAAATAAGCAACTGCTAAAGTACATTTGCAAGTTTCCTGCATCTTCTTATCATGTTAGTAAGGCCCAGGGTTTGCATGCCGCCCCCCTCCCCGGATTTATTTAAGATGATTAGATGATTTTTGTTAGTTCCCAATTACGTTGGTGCTGCTAGCTTAAGAAACCAGAAGGAAAGACTTACTACTATGGTAGAGCACCGGTAATTTGAAGCACTATTATAACACCCACTTCATCAGCAAGAGCTTGAAGCGAGAAGAAAAGCTTTTTGAATTAGCCATGTGCTTCCTGGGAGGTCAAATACTGCTAATATTTATACAGAGGGTTAGGTAGAGGACAGAAACAAGCTGACATTTTCCTTGTCGCTTCTCAGTTTCCACTAAAGGTCCATATTGCTGGGAGGAATTCTGCTTTTCCTATTGTGCTTCATCAGCAGTTCTTGCTAAGCCTCAGTCCAAATAATCTTGGGATGTAAGAGGTGGAAATTCACGGATCTGATTATTTTTTTTTTTATTTAATTAAGATATTCAGCTCTTCTGCTTCTTCACAGCCATAAATCCACAGAAAATTAGTGAGATTTCCTATAATGCCTACTTATTGCAAAACAAATTGTTATTGTGGTGACAAGGCATCTGTAAGAAAATATGAGAGAAGGGTACATATTTTCTAATCCGACATCTTCATATTGGATCATCATTTGAGTGGTCAAAATATAACATTAAAGAGCCCGAGAATGTAATTTAGCCTAATAGTAATTCCTAAACAGATACCTTGCTGTTGTTTTGGTCACTTGCAGTATCCAAGATAATCTGTGGCATTCCAGCAGAAGCTTGTGAGTACTCCAAGGTGAGCAAGACAGTCAAGATATTTTTCAAGAGAATATGAAGGTTTTCCACAACAGTATTGCAAGCTAGAAAGATGCTATAGCAAGCAGGAAACAATTTGTAAGAAAATCCAAACAGACTAGAAAGAGGTGGCTGAGCGAAAAGAGGAAAACTCAGGAGCTTTAAAACACTGTTAAGGTCTTGAATCCATGCCGGTGTCTTAAACCTTTCCTCTATATTACCTGGGGGAGAAGGACTTTTCTTCCATAACTGAATTTTATAGCTACTCCCAACATCATATGATAAAATGCCTCTGAACTGATCTTGGTTATGTTAAAAGAACATAATCTTTTGAGACAAACACATATCTCATCAACAGTACAGCAAAGCAGATGTTAATGACGTGTTCAAGAAACAGTGAAAACTTATCAGTGGTAAATGCAGTCTGAAGGATTAGAATGCAGATGGAAATAAAAGCTCGCATAATTCCATTTAAAATGGAATATCAAAGGACAGACAAGATGAAAATCTATAACTGTTTGAAAAGGAACTGAGCTACGTCCCTGTTAAGAGTTCTTGCCCCTGTTGCCAACTGCCCTAATACTGTGTTAAATAAATAGCATTTAGTCTGAACTTTCTCTCTACTTCCATTAAATAAAAGAAAGAATACATATGCATCACACTATGCTCAAAGTTAGTAAAACTACTATTTCAAAAACTCTTACAGAAGATAATGAATGCTTCTAATTTAAACTACCGTCCTCATGCAGGCTTCCCATTCAACCTGAATTTTCAGGCATCGCCTTGAACAAGATACCTAGGATGACAGAGTAAAGATTTTAAGAATGTCAGTATGGTCTCTGATGGCCACAGACACAGACTAGGTGTCAGGTACAGAATCCATCGCCAGTCTCAGCTTCCTTATGAAAGGAAATAATTATATCATGCCAGGGACAGCTACTAAAATTCAGAGCAACGGGAACAGTATGAACTCCACAGAGAAAAGCAGAAATGAAGGTAATGCAGGGGATACAAGATACTTCCATCACCACCATCAATGGCGCTAACTCTGCAGTCAAAAGGATGAACTTAGGACTCCTTCAAAGGTTTCTGCTCTGCCGCTCTCTGCAGTGGTATGTGTGCACTCCTAACACAGATTAGTCACACAGGTCTCCCTCTCCGTATAGGTACTGCCCGTCTTCACACATGTGCCAGCTTCAAATGACACACACAGCACAAGTTGTGTACGGCCCTGATAACCTCCTATTTAGCAAAAATACCTTGTCAATTGTTGTGGGGTTAGATGTAGTTGGTTCAGGGCTTTTTTGTTTGTTTGGAGGGGTGCCTATTAGCACAAACCTTAGCTTTGTACAAAAAAAGATACCAATCAGAAAGTAATATTAAAAAAATACATATGCATAAATCTTCTCTAACAACATAAAAATATAGATGACACTCCTTTGCTCATTGCTAACAGTTCAGTCCAGAGTTTAGCGGAAAGGTACGTTTATAGTTGATTCTAAAATGAAAGCCACAGCTCTTCCAGATTTCACTTTCCATCTCTTCAGTGAAAAAGACTGGATGAAGAATGTATCAAAAAAGACGGATAAAGCTGAAGATTAAGTGTTCTGAAACATACTTCCTTGTCTTATTTTCCACTGATTTTATGTCCTTATATGGCACAACTACAGAATTATCTTAATTATACTGTCAACTATGACAGCTAAATTAGATTTTACTCTGAGAATATGACCAAGGAACACTGGGAAATCATTAATGGGATTTTTGAATAATGCAACAACACAACAAAGAGTTAATACTGGATGAATGCAACAAAGCTGAGCACACTCTACATGCACAACAGCGTGAAGATACATTTTAAAGGATGTTCAAAATAAAGATTTAGTTGTATGGCTTAGCCATACAGAATATTACCTGATTTTCACGAATGCTAACCAGATAAGTCCTAACAAACACATAATGAAAAGCAAAATTAAAAAGTAAGTATAATTTTTGAAAGAATGGAACAAAAGTTCCTGAGTGACTGATACTTCTTGACAAAATTTATCAATAACTCTTCCCTAAAATGTAGCATACACAAATACATGTACTAACTATATTTGTATTCTTACTTTCCATAACCAGAAAATCAAGGCAGTATAAAATACATGGAAAGAAAGTTGGTCAAATTTTATTCATTTACTCTCCCACAAAACTAACTTGAAATAACCGTTGGCAACAGATTCAAATGACTGAGTGAAGTTCAAACGAATACATCGAGAAACTGCGTCTCAGGAGCAACTCAAAACAGGCTGTGACGTGGTTCATCGAAACTGATTTGCTTTACAGTGAAGAATGTTATTTCAGTGTAGTAGGACCTTTGCATACCATTTCCAAAACACACAGCGTAGCATGCAATAATTAAATATTACTGCCAACATAATACTAGTCTCACTTGAAAGTGATGGTTCCATATCGTAGTCATAATTGTTACTACTAACCCACAGATCATGAGTCTTTAGACATATGCTTGCATTTTTGAGACAGGTAGAATTTCTTCAGCTGCTCTCATTATACAGATGCCTAAAGCATAGCTGCCACTTCCCACATTGAAAATTTAAGACAGTATGAATAAAACACCAACAGTGAGCTCCTACATTCCTTCCATACAGTCTGAAGAGAAATAAACACAAAGAAAATTGATAGAAAAAGCTCTCAAAAAGGTGGAAGTAAAGCTAACGCAATACTCCCCCTTTCTCTTTTGGGGCTCCAGGACTCTTTCTATGGTGTTAATTGCATGCTGCAGGGGCTCTGCAGGGCTTCCAGGCACATGTTTGTTGGCAGAGAAGCAGTAAACTGATACACTACTGTAGGTTTCATTCCAAGACATGTATCCACAAAAACATAATCTCTCTTAATATTAAAATAATATCCCATTGAAATGTCGACTTCGAAGGAGACTAACTAACTGCAGGTCCTGTCCTTCTCCTTTGTCCAGCTCTTGCTGTAAAAGCCCCACTCAGTCATGTCCTAGACATCAGACAACTTCACATTACTACTAAGAGAAACTCAGTCATTGAACATAATTAACCCGCATATTTTCTACTCATACAGAGTTTAGCTAATTTGTAGCAACAGGGCTCCTTGGAGAAGACCTACAGCATTCTCAGGCATTCAGGGATAAGTGTTCTTTCTCCCATCATTAAAAATTGTAATTTCAAGTCAAAAAAGCTCTCGCTGTGGAGCCCTCTGCTGTCACAAATAATAATTAAAACCAAAACCAGAAAACCCCACAGTCACATACTCAGCTGGCCTCTGCCAGTTTACTTTCATTTTAAAATGTCTCTACCAATAAACAGTTTAACTCATGGTCAAAGTGTCCAAAACTGTGCAAAAGATGTACTTTGAAGGTCTATAGATAAACTACCAATAATAAATAAAATCATATTCCAAACATTTTAGGTTATACTGACCTCTACAGATGGTAAATTAAAAGATTTATTACTAAATTTTAATTGGGTTTCCTCATGTCTTCCTTTCAGATAATGTTCTTTAACAAGGCTTAGAATTTTTGTATCATTTTCTTTCAATTTATTTCATTATTAAGGCTTTAATCCTTTAGGTTTGGCTACTCCAAGTCACAGCATTAAAAATTAAGGCTGCTCCTTCTAAAATTCAAGGATTGTTTATTTATTTTTGCCAAGAATGATCCAGATTTATGTATCCAAACTGCATCACCCTGCACAAATTACATCACCCTCTTCCTCAGCCCTCTAATTGCATTACCTTAGCTATCAAAACAAGAATTTTATACTCCAGCAGAAGAATATACAAAGCTAGAGTTAATTTTCTTGCTCAAAATTGTATTTGGTTTATATTGTTTGTAGGAAATAGAGATGTTAAATAGTATTGGTCCCTGTATCATCCCTGAGGCTGCTGCTTGTTAACTGAACTGCTGGCCAACTAGGCTTTGAGCCTGGTGGTTTAGGAAATTGCTAGCTTTCTTGGCACCTGTAGATGTATCCTGTCTGCCCTTGTGGACTTACACGTCTAGTTTACTTAATCAGTCCTCAGCCCTCTTCTACAGTGGGTACTACCCACCCTCCCCAAATTCTGCCACTAGCCATAAGAGACCATGCCACTAAAGTCTAAGGCAAAGATGTTGAGTACCTCAGCCTTAATCCTGAATCACAGAATCATTTAGATTGAAAAAGACTTTGAAGATCATTGAGTCCAACCATTAACCTAATACTGCCAAGTCCACCACTGAACCATGTCCCTAAGTACCGCATCTACACGTCTTTTAAATACCTCCAGGGATGGTGACTCCACCACTTCCCTGGGCAGCCTGCTCCAATGCTTGACAACCCTTTCAGTGAAGAAATTTTTCTTAATACCTGATCTAAACCTCCCCTGGCGCAACTTGAGGCTGTTTTCTCTTCTTCTATCACTTGTTACTTGGGAGAAGAGACCGATCCCCACCTCACTACAGCCTCCTTTCAGGTAGTTGTAGAGCGCGATACAGTCTCCCCTCAGCCCCCTTTCCTCCAGGCTAAAGAACCCCAGTTCCCTCAGCCGCTCCTCAGAAGGCTTGTTCTCTGGACCCTCCATCAGCTTTGTTGCCCTTCTGTGGACACGCTCCAGCACCTCAATGTCTTTCTTGTAGTGAGGGATCCAAAACTGAACACAGGATTCCAAGGTGTGGCCTCACCAGTGCTTAGTACAGGGGAATTATCACTGCCCTAGTCCTGCTGGCCACACTATTTCTGATACAAGGCAGGATGCTACTGGTCTTCCTGGCCACCTGGGCACACTGCCAGCTAATATTGAGCCGGCTGTTGACCAACACCCCCAGGTCCTTTTCCACCAGGCAGCTTTCCAGCCACTCTTCCCCAGGCCTGTAGTGTTGCATGGGGTTGTTGTGACCCAAGTGCAGGACCTGGCACTTGTTGAACCTCATAACATTGGCCTTGGCCCATCGATCCAGCCTGTCCAGACCCCTCTGTAGACTCTTCCTCCCCTCAAGCAGATCAACACTCCCGCCCAACTTGGTGTCATCTCCAAACTTACTGAGGGTGCACTGGATCCCCTCGTCCAGATCATTGATAAAGATATTAAAGAAAACCAGTCCCAATACTGATCCCTGGGGAACAACGCTTGTGAGCAGAGAAAAGATTTCAGTCTGTTCACAACTCTTTGGTCCCAGCCAACCAACCAGCTTTTTACCCAGCAAAGTGTACACCCATCCAAGCCATGAGCAGCCAGTTACTCCAGGAGAACACTGTGGGAAATTGTGTCAAAGGCTTTACTAAAGTCCAGGTAAACAACATCCACAGCCTCTCCCTCATCCATTAAGCGGGTCACCTTGTCATAGGAGGTGATCAGGTTTGTCAAGCAGGACATGCCTTTCATAAACCCATGCCGAATGGGCCTGATCGTCTGGTTGTCTTGTATGTGCCACGTGATGGTAGTCAACTTGATCTGCTCCATAACTTTCCTTGGCACTGAAGTCAGACTGACAGGCCTGTAGTTCCCTGGATCCTCCTTCCAGCTGTTCTTGTAGATGAGAATCACGTTTTCTAACCTCCAGTCAACTGGGACCTCCCTCATGAGTCAGGACTGCTGATAAATGATGGAGAGTGGCTTGGTTAAGTACTTCTACCATCTCCCCCAGTGCATATGGTTGGGTGGATCCCACCCAGCCTCATAGGCCTGTGTGTGTCTAAGCGGTGTAGCAGGTCACTAAACGTTTCCCCTTGGATTATGGGGGCTTCATTCTGCTCCCTGATTCTGTCTTCCAGCTCAGGGTCTCGGTACCCCAAGAACAATTGGTCTTACTATTAAAAGACTGAGGGAAAGAAGGCATTAAGCACCTCAGCCTTTTCCTCAGCTTTTTTCATTGTTTCCCCTGCATCCAATAGAGGATGGAGATTCTCCTTAGCCCTCCTTTTGTTGCTAATGTATTCATAGAAATATTTTTTATTGTCTCTGACGGCAGTAGCCAGATTAATTTCTAGTTGGCCTTTGCCCTTGTAATTTTCTCTATGCATAACCTCAAGACCTCCTTGTAGTTGTCCTGAGTATGTTACCCTCTCATTAATGATTTTACTTCTCACCTGTACTAAGTTTCTGCCTACTGGAATGTGATGTCACACATTTCATCCATTTTGGACTTTCAGATTCATCAACGTCCAGCTGCAGGGCTCCTCCACCATTGGTTCAATGTTTTTTCTGCTGGTACAGCATGTCAGCCATATCAGTAGTTATATTATTAGTGTTGTTTAATGGATAAGGGATGTTAAAAAATGCATATTAAGATGATAGAGGCCCTGGTGTCACAGAGGAACAATTCAGAAGTTCTGGTGTTTTGTTTTGACCAATGCCCAGCCTCCGATTCATGTCACAATGGCAACCAGAGTCATGTACCTTCCACCAGGGAGGCTGTAGAAAATAAAGCAGCACTTCATCATAAGGTGTAGCCACCAGAAGGGCAGAAGGAACTGTTTCATAAAATGCTTCTATTCTGAGAGTCTCAAAAAGTCACTGGTAGAAAGGAACTGCAAACAAAGCAAGTACAGGCAGGGAGATGTGCAGTCAATCCCACAACTTTTAAAATCCCAAGAGAGACAATTTAAACTGCCACAGGAGCCAGGACTGCTACGACAGTGCATGCTCATGCTGCTGCTCCGTAGATGCAGTAAAGCTGCCCTGCCAGCAGCAATTTCTAACAGTAGCTTGAGAGATACAGATAAGTCAGATACTGTGTCCTTCACTCCTGAAGGGAAATGCGGCTCCACCCAGCAGCTCCCAAAAGCCATGGGCTCCCATTTGCTCTGGCCTGTCTGTCCTGCTCCATGGCTGTCCCCTCAGCGTTTCTCTTCCACCTCTCTCTGTTACCTTCTCCCAGTTGCGCTTCGTTTCCAGGGGCTCCTCAGAAATTTGCCACCTTCTTCTCCCTTCCCTCACCAGAAACCTTCTTGTTAGTTGGAGAAATACCAAAGGGAAGAAGACAAAAAGCCATTAAGTAGTAGTGCTTAAAGGAGTAAAACTATCAGTAAATGACAGTGTTTAGGAAGTAGCTTCTGCCTAAGCAAACAGCATTGTTTATGGCATGTGCTTCAAATATTCTCACCCTCTTCTTCCTTTACCCATGGGATTTTCCTCTCCATTAGAAACCAGAAGAGCAAAGAAAGGGTTGCAATTATTGCAACAAGCCTTCCTCAGCTCAGTTCCTAATAATAAGTGCAAGTAAATACACACATGCACACACTATGCCTCAAGTGTTATCAAGCTTTTATGGGACAGAAAGGATAGCTTCATGATGGTACTTCTCAAAACATGAAATTTAGAGTTATTATTTGCCTCTGAAGTAATGGCAAATACCACCAAACCAAGAACCCAAAAGCTACAGTGTATAAGAAATACTTAAACCAAACCTAAATACTTAAACCAAATCTAAGTGAAAAATGTTACAATAAAATACAGCTTAAAGTTTCCTTACACTATGAGCTTCCAGCAAAGTCAATCTTTCTATCAGCCCACACAAATCTTGTGACTAAAAAAAGGTGCATCTTGCTCATAATTCAACTTAACATGAATGATGATAACATATCATCTTATTTACAGGAAAAGCAGGAAGTTCTGAATGCCTACATGCTGGCTAATCCCATTTTAAAAATCTGTACCGTAGAACAGTAATAACACCTCAGTAAAGCAGATTAAGAATCATCTGAGCAACAGATCTCAAAACAAAGTAACCAAAGGGAAATGGCTGCCGATTGGAAAGGCTCCTGGCTGGATTTGAGGAGTGTCATCAGGCATATTTACTCACAAGTGAATACAAACTCACTGCAAAATAAATTTGCAGACAGCCAAAGGTTAGTAAGAGTGGCAAACGAGGGTAGCAAAAAGCCACAGGGACCCATGTGGTGTATGCTAGTAAAAAGGTACACCTTAAAAGTAACAAAAAGACAAATAAAAGCTACCCAAAGTTGTAATTTATACTCTCCTGTTTTGAAAATGTACCTATTATTCATAACTTTGGGGCTGAACAGAATGGAGAGGCATCTTCAGAAGCAAAATAAGCAATTCCAGATATGGAAAATAATGCCCTTGATATGGATGCAAAACTAAAGTCAGCATCTTCTACAGAAAATAAAGCACTAAGGAATATGTCAGTCTGCAGTTTTGAGAAAAACTCAGAATACAAATTAAGCTTCAGTGTTTCAAGAAAGATGTTTGTAAATGAATCTGTTTTATTAACGTAAAATGCTGGCTTCATGTTTTGATAGTTCAGATCTTGAAAGACAAGTCACAAAAACTGTCAGTGAAAGAATTTCAACATCATGATCAGAAAAATGAGTTTAACTTCTATATGGCAAAAAGTATTCAGAAAGTAAAGAGTACACAAAGCTACTGGAAAAGTGAGTATTACTTAGTCCCTGAAAGCAGTGTGGTATTGTAAGTATTATTCTTCCTGCAGTGTCTGAGAATGCTGTGCTTTTGTTCAGTCTAAGTCCACGATAAAAGCTAAAGTAGAGTTCTTGGAAGCAGTTTAGACTGTTAAATGTTTTGCTTCAACACAGATGTTACTAGCAAGTTGAAAATACCACAAAAATAATTCTGACAGTCTCCAATTGTGACATATCTTTGGAAACTGATGCTAACAGGAATCAAACCAGCTCTGGAGAGTCAACTAAATATATTGTGGAAAATATCTTGATTTTGAAGTTTACCTAAATACAACACAAGCTGAATCTTCACCTCTTTCTCTAAAGATAACTATATATGTACCCTGAGGAAAAATTTAATTTTTGATTCAATACTTAACATCAAAACATACTTTGTTGTATGAATTATAAATACATGTAGTTTACCAAGTTTAGAAAATGCTTCCTAAGCATAAATAATTTTGTCAAACAGAAAAGACAGAATTATGAGAAACAACAAAAGTTGGCATGAGAAAATGGCAATACATGTTGACTTTAATTGCAAATTTTAATTTAAAAAGAACAAGTCCTGCAACTGTATTTACAAATACTATAATGAGTAACAAGCCCAAACTCTGCTTGCTAAAAATCTTTGGAACACAGCAGGAAAGTCCGAGGAAAAGCCAATGGGAGTGGAGGTCAAAATAAAAATAAAACTGGCAATATAGCACAATGGGCTTCTTTTAAAAAAAGAAAACAAAAAACCCACCTCAAGTAAAATGAAACCAAGCAAGAAAACAAGTGGCAAATTGCTCCGGCTCATGACATTGCTTTTCAAGAACAGTCTGGTGCACAGCTTTTAGATTCAGCACAGATGCAACTGCATGAAATTTTATATCCTGAGATACCAATATGGTCAATTGAAATTACTGGGATTTTTTGGCATTAAAATCTATCCACTGATGATTCAGGAGTGCCTTTTTTTGAACTTTTCAGCTTTGTGAGCTATCACTAGAGGTGCATTTTTGCTGGTCTACTAGGAATACTTTAGAGCAGGAAACTATTTATTACTTGTTCACCTGGGTATTTTGAAGAATAATTCTCTTGCTGCTTCAGTTTAAAAAAGCAATGAAAACACAAACAAAACAATTCTTCCTACCTAAAATTCAACCCACCCCCTTCTGCTTTCTTATAGGCTTTTCAGAAACTGCTTGAGTAAACAGAAAGCTTTACCAGGTGCAGGAAAATTTAACACTGCTTTTGCAGGACCCAAGGATTGTCAAAGAAGAAAATCTCAGGAGTTAAGTAAACTTGAATATAAAGGATAGTCTAGGGACACGTTTATACAGTGACTTTCATCTTGCAAAAGTATTAAGAGAATGTCAGTTTAAGGCAACACAGCTAAACAAAACTGGGAATTGATCTGATAATTAAAATAAAAAGATGTATAGATTAAAATAATCTTGAACTGTGCCTAAGTACTATTTAAAAAAAAAAAAAGAGTTTATACTATAACAACTTCTAAATATGTTTTCTAATCCATCTTCAACATTTTGACAGAGAATGTAATAATTCAGAATAATTTCTAAAAGCCACTATATAACCAAGTAATTTCTACTTGTATAGGACATCACAGCCACCACAAGTTAGTGAAGGAATTGCTTTCACAAAAAGAGAGCTACTTCATCCAGTAAAAGAAAAGACTAGTTCTCAGAATGACATGAAGGAAAAAATATCCCACTCAGCTTCTCAGTGACATATACCTGCAGTACTCGACTGACAGTGTAGATTACTTACATCTATTTATGTCAATCATCTGAAAAAAAATACAGTTTGCTAAATGTACTTTTTTAAAGTTAGCTATTTAAAATATACAACTAGTGTTTGGGTGACTTAGACCTTTGAGATACAGAGCCATGAATAAATTAGGTGAACTCAATTTTAGTTACCTGAGGTTTCAACTCCTTGAAAACTTACACTATCAGAGTTCTTCCATGGCTCAAACCGCAAACCTAGGGTTAAAGATGTAATTTGATTTATCCCTTAAATTTCAAAGTGTGTGTGGGTTCCTCCACAGAGGCTGGTTTCATTATTTTGGAGTCTAGTGGCAAATTCTTGTAACTCAAGACAAAAAAAATATATTGGAATTGGATAATGCAAAGCTAACCAGTATTACCTGAATGCATGTCAGACTCCTACAGCACATCTGACCATCAGATTATGTGTAAAACACAGAGTTCTACTACCAAACGACATAAAACAGCGTCAGAGTGATGCACTAACAGCAGCATTTGTTTTCAGACACCATTTTTCACAATATAAATGATGACACTGCAAGTAGAAAAGAGTCTTGGAAAAGCTAGCACTTGTATCAGCAGGGATTGAAAAGATCTAGCCAGCACTAGTCCGCCTGTTCTCAGTTGTGTGACCACAAACCCAGGTTGCACTGTGAGAACATCTAAGGAAGACTGTTTTCTTACGGATTTCTCCGCTATGTGCCATATTCCAACCTAGCCATAACCCCTTCACATTCTCTACAACTGCTCACGCAGGCATCTGGAATTGCTCTTCAGATAACCCCTCCTCCCACATCTGCCTGTACAGACCCTGTCTTTGTCCCCTCTTGCTACAAGCAGCTTTCAGATAACCCTTCCTCCCATGTCTGCCTGTACAGACCCCCTCTCGCTAAAAGCAGCTTATGCTCCAGCCACCGCTCCACGACTTGTGCGCTCACAGGCCTGCTGGAGAAGTCACACAGACTGCTGGGCTCAACTAACGCTTCTCTAAGAGACAGGACCTTCTCTTGGGTTTTTTACCTCCTCTACCCAGCTTTCAGTTTTCAAAGACATTTCTGAGACCTTTAGCACTGCTCAGATAGATAGAAATATGCCTCTTTACCTTAAACCACGCTAAAAAGAAAATTTGTTTTTAGACATCTCTGATACAAATCACATCAGAAAGTACCATATTGAAAGCCATTGAAAATATCAAACGTGTAAACCATGGGAAAGATATGTATGTTGCTTAATGTTAAAACATAAAACGTGTTCAAAGAATGGCTTAATGTCATCAGCTGCTTAAATAATACTGGGATTAACTTCTATTTTTATGGTTGAAACCTGTAGGACTATTTGGGTAAATAGAATAGTATTGTTTCCTTCTAGATGGAAGGAATCGCAATCCTGTGATCTTTTGACAGCAACACTGAGAAAAATAATGCAGACTTTTTTATAATTTTGTAGTGAGCTACATGCTATTTTACACCTTCCTTCAAGTTCTTGCTCCAGGTAGAAGAGTTGTCACTCTCAAGAAAAAGCATCAGTCCTAAGCAAAAAAAGGTGATATTTGAAAGGCATAGACCCAAGAGGATGGAAAAGGGCTTACATAAGTCATGTTTAGCTTCTCAGAATGCTTAGCACAAGCATAATTTTAGAGGGCTGACTCCTGATAACTGATTGCTTGGTGCCAGCAGTACACAATAAAATGTATTAACCTTAAAGCTGCACATACCCTCTATTTTAACACTTTGAGCTTCACAACCACTGTTCTGCTTCAGACCTTTTCTCCTTTGCCTGACCCTCAGCTACATTTATATTATCCTAAATACAGTGCGCTGACAGTAGTACAAACACCTACTTACAGGAATCATCCAGTTGGCCAGGTCACCGTACTTAGACACCTGCATAGCTCCAAGCATTGTCAAATCGACATGGCCTCTGGCAACAGAAAGTGTGTAATTAGCATATCATGTTCAAGTAACAGCCCACAGATCTTAACAAGCTTTTGTTCACATTCTCATTACATCAATGTAAAGACAGAGGCATACCACAGAGGTAGGAACTATTTTGTCACACATGTAGTTGGGGTTTTTTTACCCTCTAGATATATTGCTAATGCAAATTTTTCTGTCTGCCTACTGAGCCTCAAAAATGTTATTACTTTTGTCTGGTTTTGGTTAATTGCATGCACAGTCAATCAGCTCTGAACTCATACTTCTAAGTGCACTCCTTCACATATTTACATGTGCTCATTATCTTTTTGGAGCCATTAGGATTTAGTGTTTGTTTGCATCCAACCTCCTTTCCAAAAAACAAACAAAAAACAGGTGCAGACAGTGAATTTCCATTAGGGAGGTAGAATGAGGATCATAGTTGCAAGCTGAGCAAAGAGAGTACACAGAGTGCAAGTACAGATTAGATACTTGGAAATGACCAAAAAGTAGTTGTTAAAACATAAATGTGTTTATATATGGCCAGGTGGTGGTAGACATGAACATCACTACAGTATCTACTAGTTACAGTGTTTTTCTATTTCCAATTGCTAGACCTAATCCTCTGTAAACCATCCCTGATTAAGTCCATGATCATTTTACAGGTTGTTAAATGCTAACCACATTTTAAAGAATTACTAATGAGTTCAGTCACTGACTCAGTTTATTCTTTTCATGTTTCAAAAGATCAGGGTTTGTGTTGTTACGTACCCTCTTATCATTGCAAATGATTCATCGCTAGAGAAATAGGAAGAGCCTGGAAGAACAGTGACCGTCTCCTTACCTGTAAAAGAAATAAGCTACAGTATGTATGTACTTTGTCTATCTGGCAAATGAAGTCACAGCTATTAACCAAGAAATAAGGGTTTTTTTTTATCAAATTCCTTTGGATTTTGTACAGCTATGGACCTGACAACACTTACTATGTTACATGTAAACCTTAAAAAATAGTAATGAATTGTGAAGCAGTTTGTTACAGTTTTTAATGACAGGATTGCCCACTCTTTGATCACCAGCAGTTCCAGGCAAGACACCACTGACACCAGAGGCTAAGAAACCTCTGCGGACTTCAACTTTCTGCTCTATCCACAGACAAAGTGAGAGGTAACTCTCTTGCGAAACAGAGAAAGAGGACCTTAAGGAGACAGGGAGGTTGCAAGAAGAGCGAGTAGACCAAATTGAACAGTCTGGAGTGATAATGATGTAGAATACAGAAAAATACATCACAGATCTAGTCTACTCTTGCATTGTTAAAGTGCACAAGAAAACACGCTTCTGTGTGCTGTACTGTTCTCTGCACAGTGCTTGGGTCAAGCAATGGAGCGCACACGGAAGTGTCTTATCTTGAATCTGTCCAGAGCCCTCTCTTTCCTCTCCTGCCACCACTTTGTCTAAGCAACAGCCATGCGTACAGAGTGCCTCTGGAAAGGCATACGAAACACAGCCAAAGGTGTAATTATAAACCAAGCACAGGAAACTAGAAAGAAAAAAAAAAAAAAACCCAAACCAAAAGACTTTAGCACCAGATGACATTGTGAAGAAAAAGTCAGTGTAACAACAAAGGGGAAGAAGAATGAGACATCATTATACAGTTTCCAGAAAACAGGGGAAAAGAGACAATGAATTAACTTAGAGGATGGGAAAAGGGAAGGAAACACTGTAGGAAAGTTAAAATAGAGATCAAAGTTACCTGTTTTAATTTATTGAGTCCACTTGATGGGTACTATATGCCAAGACATTGTATGGAAATTAAACTTTGACACAAAATAGTACATAACTAAGATCATACAAGCGGTCTTGCAGTCTGATCACAAGAATTTACCATGCAAACATCCAGACCCACTGAGACTGCCTGAATTGTCCTTCCCTAGCAGGAACCCACCCAGTCGAGCAGAAGAGACAATACAGCCTACAAGCAGTAACAGAGTGACAACCCTGGGATAAAGTGACAAGCTAATCCAATGCTGAGAAGAAAGAGGAACAGGCTGAGGACCACAGAATAATTGCAGCAAGAGCACTGTATTACCCACTTGAAAATGCTCTCAGGAAGTCAGCACTTGTAAATATTTCTGCTCTAAGACAGTGGTCTACCTTTCAATTACAGTGAAGACAAACGTCATGTGAGACATTCGGGAAATGGGACAAAAAAATCCCCCCATATTTCAGAGAAATGGAATTATATTTGCAGACCAAAAACTGGCAAAAGCCCAAACTGAGAGTGTATTTTGAAAATGTGGACTTTGGGGGCTGATACTGTACCATTCCAGTCTATAAATGCGAACAGAATTAAATCCTGTTCCTTTGTCATTTGGATTCTATTTTCTTCACATTTCTTTAAATTTGGCTGGAAAGCACCTAGAGTGGTTTTAATCCAACCAAGTGTCAGAAGGATTTAGCAGCTTCTGCATGCTTCAACAATGACAGCAATAATAATTTTGGTGGTAGAGTTTAGGTTCACCTACCCTGTGTCCTGTCTACTGTTGCTTCAGAGGAAGATGTGAAGGTGCTGAACACTGAATACCAATACTAGAATAATCTGATTTCCATGTTGCATTCTAACCTCTTATGTTAGCTTCATCCTTGCAAGATTATATCTTCAAAAATATTTATCAACCATAAACAACAATTCAAGATCATCTTGACATCCACATAAAACCACAGTGATTTTTCACAGTGTTTATCAAATTCTTGGATATTTTTTTCCATTGTCACTCTGTTAACGTGTTCATTTCTAATGCATCCATATTAGAACTTAATTTCTAATATGCATGCATATCATTTCACCTTTTATAGTAAATGTTTTTTTATTCTAAATAATTTTTTCCTTCCAATGACAGCTTCAATATTTTTTTTTTTAAAAAAATGCACATCAGTTTCAGTTCAAGCATTAAGGCTCTCGTGTGCCTCTGACATTTTCCTTGATATAGTGTATCACAACAGTTACCTAGCTACTGGTGAAATGCTGGACTCAATTCCTTAAATATTTCTTCTTTCAAATCAGAAGATGGTCTTAAATAACTCCTCATTTAAAACACAATACTGAAACAGGGGAAATAACGTAGCAGTATGATAATGGTATCAATTAGTCAAGCCAGTTAGCAAATGTATCAAGTCAGTGAACAATTGCTGGACTGCACCTGATACTAAATTAAAAGCTTGTTTGATGTCAGCGCTTAATCTCCTTGGACTTTTCAGAGTTTAATTGTACTTGCTAAAGCTGAGAAAGGTACTGTCTATGTATCTAAATACAAACATACCCATACATATATGTGTATGTATGTATATGTATACATAAACAAAAAAAATAAAATGCATAGGTTTTCCATACGAAAAAAAATAAACTCTAAGATGTCAGCTATGGGTCTACAACCTATGCCGTTAACATCAATGTGAATTTGTAAAGTGCCAAGGCCTATTTCTGTTTGTAACAATGCAATATATAGGTATAATTTTACAGAGAAACAGAGAACGGATGCATGAACAACTTTTCATGAAGAAAACAGAAATTGGACAGACCCACTAAACCATAAAAAGTGTAAGTTTTTACACTGCATGGCTGCTTCTGAGGTGAAATGCCTCAAAAGAGCTGGTCAAAAACATCATGTAGGGACCAGCATTTTCCCCCTAAAGCGGAAAATCCACCTGCAGCAGAGCCCTCCAGTGTGCCAGGTCCAGGTTGGGGAGCCCTGTCCCCCTGCCCTGGCTACCGCTCTCTCTCCGAATGCAAACGAGTTGCATTCCTGGCAACTCACTAGCCAGAATAAACCTGGCCATTATACACAGGACAGTTTAAAACATGTCCCAAACGTAAATCATTGAAAACCATTTTCTAGAAGACACAAGGTGAAAAGCAGCAGGAAAAAAAAATCCGTATGCGCATACAGGGTTCTCAAAACAATCTCACTTCTGAAAAGGAAGATTTGACCCTTTACTGCTTGGCCTGGAAGAGGGCTTCCTTCAGTAGCTGCTAAAATGCACCAAAGCGTTCCTCAGGGGTCGGTACTGGGACCTGTACTATTCAACATCTTTGTCAGCGACATGGAGAGTGGGGTAGAGTGCACCCTCAGCAAGTTTGCTGATGATACCAAGCTGTTTGGTGAGGCAGACACGCTGGAGGGGAGGGATGCCATCCAGAGGGACCTGGACAGGCTGGAGAGGTGGGCCCAAGCCAACCTCATGCAGTTCAACAGGACCAAGTGCAAGGTCCTACATCTGGGTCAGGGCAATCCCAAGCACAAATACAGGCTCGGCGGAGAATGGCTGGAGAGCAGCCCTGAGGAGAAGGACCTGGGGGTGATGATTGACGAAAAGCTCGACATGAGCAAGCAGTGTGCGATCGCAGCCCAGAAGGCCAACCGTATCCTGGGCTGCATCAAAAGAAGTGTGGCCAGCAGGTCAAGGGAGGTGATTCTGCCCCTCTACTCTGCTCTCATGAGACCCCACCTGGAGTACTGCATTCAGCTCTGGAGTCCCCAACATAAGAAGGACATGGACCTGCTGGAGCAGGTCCAGAGGAGAGCCACGAGGATGATCCAAGGGCTGGAGCACCTCTCTTATGAGGAGAGGCTGAGAGAGTTGGGGCTGTTCAGCCTGGAGAAGAGAAGGCTCCGGGGAGACCTTATTGCGGCCTCCCAGTACCTAAAGGGGGCCTACAGGAGAGCTGGGGAAGGACTTTTTACTAGGGCATGTAGTGATAGGACGAGGGGGAACAGCTTTAAGCTGGAAGAGGGCAGGTTTAGATTAAACATTAGGAAGAAGTTTTTCACTTTAAGGGCGGTGAGGCACTGGAACAGGTTGCCCAGAGAGGTGGTTGAAGCTCCGTCCCTGGACGTGTTCAAGGCCAGGCTGGACGTGGCCTTGGGCAACCTGGTCTAGTGGGAGGTGTCCCTGCCCGTGGCAGGGGGGTTGGAACTCGATGATCTTCAAGGTCCCTTCTAACCTAAACCATTCTATGATTCTGTACGCTGTCTAAATAGTATACTAAACATCCCCATTGATCAAAACCAGTCTTCACTTAAAAGAAGACAAATACATTAATATTTATGTAAATAAAACAGGAGTCTGAGTTCAAATACTGAATCAAAAGAAAATTTTTAGATTAACAATGAATAATCATTTTCCATAAATTACATTTACTTAAAAGATTTTACCTGCATTAATCAGGTCTGGATCTACTTCATTTTCAAGTGGATAAGGACCCTGACAACAACACAGACATATGTCAGCTTTATATTAAAATACCTTTGAGATACAATTCATAAGTGCTTTATTATTTCTAAGGCTTATTACTGAAAACAGATCATCACAGACGTATTTTTTTTATCTTTAGCAGAACAATACCCCTGACAATACAAGCTACAATTTCCATCAACTAACAATTCAGGACTGATGGACATACTGTTAGAGGCTGTTAGAATTACTAAATAACGAGGAAGTGGGGTTTTTTTTTTGGTTTGAGTGGCAGACATTTTCTAGAAAAAGGTATGCAGGTGCAACTTCATAAAGCCATATGACAGTGATAATAATATTCACTTTACGCTTTATTTAAAATTATGTTTGGTAAGGCTTACAGGGCTTGGCCTTGCAAACTACTGAAGGTTCTGACTCCTTCCAGCAAAACATGTACTTAGGAACATACTTAGCAAAGTAGCACTATAATCCTGAAATAGGCATTTCCTTAAAAACTTCCCTTCACTATAATGAGAGTTTTATGATCATGCAATATGGCATATATTTGAATATGATTTTTAGTAAAATTATAATCAGGTTGGGGGTGGGTGGGGAATAAAACCTATGCACTGCGAGGTACGTACATTGCAGTAAGTGACCCAGATATATTCTTACCAAACCCAGGACTCCATTTTCACTCTGTAAATGAACAGTTATGTCTGGACTGATGAAGTTACTGGCCAACAGTGGGATTCCAATACCCAGATTAGCTGAAGAGAATTGGTTAAGGCACAAACAGGAACATATATACTGCAAACTAGTAAATTAAAAAAAAGTTATCATTGTACTATGATTAGATTAGAACCGTTCTCCTCACAAACACTTTCATTTCTAGTTAGATGCCTCACGTTTGTGATGAATTATTTTGCCATTTGGACCATCTAATTGCATTCTGTCAAATGCTTTACATGATAAAAAACCCACAGTGCAAGTAAACTTCATTTCCAACATATGTGTAACTTTCTCAATAAATTCCTGCAAAATATTCAACTGCTAACAAACTCTCCAGATACGCCTGGGTAAAAACTCCAGGTACCCTATGCCTTAACATTTCAAAAGGGTGTTAATAAAATGAGAGAATCCCAGGCTCTGGGAAAGACAATGAGCATAGTAATTAACCCGTCTAAAACAAAACAGCTGCGGTTGTTACTCTTGCGAGTCGTCACTTTAACCTACAGCACAGCTGAAGGATACCATACATGCCATCCTCAAACTCTAACGCAGCCCGTCGGATGATCCTCTCCCTCACATTGTCTCCTTGTTTTTGTTTGGCTTTTGAGTCTTCAGGCTTTCGGACTGATAAGCGCTGCAAAAGAAGTAGCAATCATAAGAACAGATTAGAATCCAGATTCTTGCTTCTCAAGACACAAAAGCCTGATTTGTGATTGCACTGACATACTTGGTCTAAGAATAATGTTATTTATCCGTCTTCTACAAAAAACAACCTTTTATTCTATCAGCTCAAGCTTATCTAAGCCAATGGAGTCATCAAATATCCCCAATGATAGCCTTAGAGAAAAATTTTTTTTCTTTGTCTGTATTGCCAAGGCTGAGAGAGTATGTAATACATAGACAACTAGTTAAGAAGGCACCAAGCATTAGTGCAAATATTAGCAAGTCCGAGATTCATTACCCCAGAGGTACTTAAATAAACTTGTAAAATGTCAGCCTAAAATACAAATACTGCTCTCTTTCTGCATTATTTTAATTCAATAACACTAGTCTAGCTTTATATGCATGAGACGGACAAATGCCAGTCATCTAAAGATACTGAGAGCTGAGAAACGAAGTTTTCAAACACAAATCTGTATGATCTTGCATAAATCTGCCTGAACTTGTCTCCTTAGATTTCCTGGCCTTAAGTCCATGCTTTCTATATCACATGTAGGTGAAAATACCGTGACATTCAAGAAGTTTATAAAAACATTTTGTAAATTATTGTTTACATAGATTATGTTATTTGCGTATCTCTCCCATGCAAATAAAACTGCTCTGGGCAACCTCATGTCCTGCACCCCCATGTGTCTTCACATCCTCTCCTACTTCAGGCTATAATGAACACATCAGGCAAAATTATCCTCTGTTCCTTTTCACCACCACAAAATAATTTTTGCAGTGTCTTTTTTCCCTATGTTGGGAGTCACTTTCCTCTCAGGCAGTCAGAAACAGTCAGTATCAATCCTCTTGAACTTCCCAGCAACTCTCTTTTTATGCCTTGGCTATTTTCCCTAGAATTGCTTCACTTGCAAGTTATGGGAAAAGTCAGAACAACCACAGAGGGTTTCTCTGCAGCAAAAAGAAGGTTGGACAGAAAGTACAACTTGCACTAAAGGGACCATGTCTGAGCCAAATGCTATTTAAAGACAGTAAGAGTTATGACAGACTAGCTTCTCTTTATTCTCTTTACTCCTCATCTCCCCTCTTACCACTTATGATACTGAACACTTTCCTGTGTACAGCCACTTCATTCATGTGTAACCTTTTATAGAAGAATAAATTAATCTGCCATTTCCTTCCTATCCTCCTATTAATGAGAGGCGCCACTGCCAGAATTACAAAATTACACAAACCAAATTAATCTCTGTTACAACTTTGCTGTGCAGTTTATTGTAGCTTCCCCCCTGCCCCCTACACACTTCCTTTTCTTCTTAAGCATATAGGGAAGGGGGCAGTTGACTAGGTAGGTGTATTCACTTATGCAGACAAGCCAAAGAAAATCATGTGTTTTTGTATAAAAGTCTTCCCTGGACAGAGTTACCTCTTTGGCAGTCACCACTGCCAAACTGCAATAAGAACACCAGTTTAAAAATTGTAAAATGGATTTCTCTCATGAAAGCTGGAAACTTTTCTGTGAGATATTGCATCCATTCGGAAAAAGGAAACAGGCCATTAATTGCAGTCTGACACAACATGTCCAAAGAAAGAATAAAGAAAAAAAGGAAAAAAAAAAGAGGTTTGACACATCTGTTTCCAGTCAAATACTCAAAAACATGCAATATGCTTTTGCAGAATGAACAGATGGAAGGGAAAAAAAAAGCTGTTTAACCTTAACATTCATGAAAGAGTTTACTCAGACAAAAGGCCTTGTGTGACTTTCTAGGACTTTGTGACTTGATTTTAGTAATCAAAGTTTAATTATTACAATTCCTTTCTGCACCTTTTTTTTCAAGATGTTTTTTTCCTTGTGTCATGTATTTCCCCCTCCACCAGCTCTTCTAATGACATTTTGAATAATTCCCACCTCCACAGTTTGGAGACACAGGAGATATACAGAATTTTCAATTGCACTTTAAGAGCATTGTCACATCACCAAAATGAACACAGGGACATAGCTTGAGTGAGGCAAAGCCACAGAAACTAAGAAGAACAATTACATAATCATCATTCTCTTGGATGTTTTCAGTGATGGAATATTAGTGCTGCAATTTTCAATAGCTATTGACATCTTTTATTCAGACCAGAAATGCCACTGGCTAAAAAAGTTCCTGATTAAAGAAAAGGAAAGAAAGATTCCAGGAACTTTGCAATGTAACATAATTCAATACACAGCACAAAAGGGGCTGAGACTGGCTCTACATGACCATGTCAAAAGCTCTCCAGTAGAAAAATAAGTATCTAATCATCAAAGTCAGCTCTTAGTCTAGGTGTTCCCCTTGTTGTGTCTACAGAAGGTGAATTGAGAGAAGGAAGGAGAATGAAGCAGCATTTTCCACCAAATTTTCAACTGCGTAAAAGCCATCCAAGACTACAGGCAGTTGCTCTAAAATATTCAGGGACTGAACCAGACAGGCTGAGGGACAAGCTCAGGAAAGCTTAGTTCTCAGGTCCCCACCTAATTACTCGCTACCAAAGTACCGATCTAAGCCCCAGTACTTGGCAAAACTTGACAGGTCTTTCTCACACTGTTTTCTCAGTGCTAAGACACTGTGGCTAGAGTAAAAACCCCTGTGAATTCTAAAATACACCCCAAACTGAAATACATTGTGACCAAGAAGCTCAGCCACTTACTTCAATTCTCTTCTCAAACTTCTCTCCTTGTATCAGGCGATCAACATAGATTTTGGGAACATGAATGTCTTCTGGGGCAAATGCTCCTATATCAACAATTTCTTCCACCTACACAGCGAAAAGGGAAAGTTAAAATATTTAGAAAAAAGTATTCAACGAGAAATTTTATTAGCAATGATGTTTCAAATATTAAATACACAGTGGATCAAATCAAAAAGACTAAGGAATGGGACAAAATAGATACACCTTTAAAATAGGCTATTTTAGGTTCTTATCTTTCCTCTTCTTTCAAAGGATATTTCTACATACAAATTGAAAGCAGTTTATGTTTTAACAGCCCAATTTGTACAACCACCTTAAAGAAATATACCATGTACAGTTACATCAGAGCTGTTTGTACCTACAAATAATTTCCATCCAAACAGAAGGAAACAGTATCCTGGTAACAAAATGTCAAAGTACAAAGCAGAAGTACGAATTTTAAGGATACAAGCACGGAAGCTGGCTTGAAGTTTCTCCATAGTGTACTCAAAAATAAAATTGAAGATGTTTGAACTGTAATAACTGATTGCAAGGAAGATGTGAAAACTGGCACTGATCCACACGTAGTATATTTTAAATGTCACCTATTTGGAACACCACAGACATTGGGGTTTTCATTCCTGCTATGTCTGGGTTCAAGGTGGTCTAGCTGGAGACCCTGCTACAGCCAGACGCCTGCAGCACAGATCTTCAGTGATGTCTGGTGGTTTCCCTGAGGAGTCTCAGGTGCAGACAGCACATCTCAGTCTGCCACAAAACAGACGCTACTGTTAGGTCTGTACTTGCATCTGACTGCTGAGAAAATGTGTAATGTTAAAGCAACAGGCTAAAGACAAGATCTGAAACAATATACTAAAAAAGAAATTAAATAGTTTCCAAACTGCTTTATCCCCAAAAACTAGTTAAACTTTCAGGAATATCCAAAGTCCAAGAACCCCAAAACAAGTCCCAGGGTATGACATATCAGTAGGGGTACATCACTTAGCAGCCATCACCAGTGAAGCAACATTAAAGAGCTTAAAATTCAATTTGACATCCTACTGTTACTGCACAATGTGATCAATAATAAAATCTATAGCACATCTGATAGACAATTACCTTCCTACTGTGCCTTGCAGTGTGACAATAAACAAACAAACAAATCCACCCTAAAAGCAGCAGAGGGAGGGGGAAAATTAACAATCTAAAGACCACAGGATCAGTTTCAGATGATCCCTAAAAAAGCCCTGGGGAAAACAGACAGGAAGAGATACGTTGCAAAATCCATAAGGCACAGGTGGTAAGGAAGAGGCAGTAACAGCCATAGCGACACCAACCTCAGTGTTCAAAGACAGCACAATCACACATCCAGAAAGTCCTTATCCATAAGATAAGGAGAGACAATCAAATCAACATTTAAAAAATTCAGACTACTATACTCACGAAAAAATGGTGCAATCGCATCCATGCCCTATCTCCCTTGAAGTTTATTATTTTACACATGAGTTTTAAAATTAATATGGAGACCAAGTCAAACACGGGGTAAAATGAAACCATCCTGAAGCACAATTAATATGGAGACCAAGTCAAACACGGGGTAAAATGAAACCATCCTGAAGCACACAGCTGAAGCACACTGCAGTCTCGGTGCAGTGACTACTGTCAGAATGTGCTCAAAGGGGAGGAGAAGCAGGAGATAAAGACTTTTCAATGAAGACACACATAAGCAGATGATCTGCTACCATCAGAATTCTCAAATTCACCTTTTCTAATTACATTTGTCTGCACTTACGAGGTGAAGAATTAGGCCTGGGGAATACTAATTGCTACTGATTTGAACTTTCTCATAAAAGAACTACATTTATTTGCTGCAGTAGCTGAGATTATAAACCCAAAATCTTTGCTGGCACAATTCAACCAACTTCAACAGAATTACGCTGTCAGAAAGCTTGACACGCTATATGTCTCCCCCCCAGAATACACAGAATAAATGATTTATCAAACAATAAATAGTTGGATTTTGTTATTAGTCACCCCATTCCCTTAATTGGTTAGTATTTTGTCTCTCTGGCAACAGCAGTTAGCATGATAGCTTTTCCTCACAAGAACCATCAACATAATTATTTATTATTTCAGTATATCATCCTACATGAACATATCACAGAGAGTATCTACTCTGTCCTAGAGATTTCAAATGAGCCTAAGGAACCCTGCAGACTGAAACACCTTTGTGTTCACAGGCAGTCCTCCACTATTCTTACTGGCATTTCACAATTTTCATGTTCTACCATTATGCAAAATAAGCATCAAATGTAGTTAAAATTAAGTATGTTAAAATATCCATATCGCAATAAAATGGAATTTTGAAAAGGGATTAAAAATTTGCATGTAATGTCTGCAAAAATACATATCATCCAGTTCTGCAAGGGAAATTAATCAGCATGCTTATATGAAAAAGAATGAATTTGCACAGAGGAAGTAGAAATGTCATCTGATTTCTCCAACTCTCTCTCCCAGCTCTGCTCACAAGGAACTAGATGATACTCCAGCTGAGACACTGTAGATGGGCTGCCAGCAGCCTCCATCAGTACTGCCAGCACTGCTACCACAGACGAAGCTAAGCCAATGAAAAGTGAAACCAGGGAAACTGATGGCTATGGGAATCAGAAACTTAACTTTCTGTGAACACTGCAAGACATAACCCAAGTGTCTTTCTAGATAAGAACAATAATGCAAAAATAAATAGTTCCATAGCCGGGCATATTCACTTGCCTTTTAGGTTTCATATTCCTTTATGAGTCTTTTCTGTAACATATCCACAGCCTAAGCCTCAATAACCTGCAGTCGTGCAGGACAGCACTTGTATTAATAATTAAAAGGATGTGTGTGAGTTTTATTCCTGTTCTACTCTCCGTCTTATCTATCCTTCTGTTCTTCCTTCTCTCTGCGTATCTTACCTCAGGCTTTATTTTGTCATGTACAGAAGAATCACTGTAAACATCAAAAATCATCATATGGCATCACACCCAAGAGACACAAAGTCTGGCAAAGCATAAAGAGGGAAATAATCAGGGCAGACCACCTCCCGCACTTTTTTAATTAGCAAGTCAAAATACTTTGGTACCATTTAGATTGCCTTGATCCATGTGTTCATTTTAAATCTTAACTTCACAACATGCTAGGAGATAGAAAATGTTTACATCTTTGCTACACAGGTAAAGCTAAAGAAGAACTTCAAGACACCATATGGGCTGAGTTCCCTCTTCTGAGAAGGCTCTGATGCACAATTCAAAAATCTTTTCATTGTTTCAAGAGTTTCACAGTATTGCTTTTCTTCCTGGGTATAAATGTTCTTGCAAATCTTGTCTGATTGCTGACAATGGGAGCAGAATGAATAAATTCAATCATTTCTGAATACTGGTTTATCTGCAAGTACACCCAGAACATAAAAGCTGTTCTCTGCTATGATTCACAAGAGCCTTCTGCCATCCCTTTTGGTATCAGCACTCATAGAATCAATGGTCACTTATTCCACAATATCACTTCCTTCCGTAATTTACATCTACTTTTCCATTTTTAAAGTAGTTTGATTTATTTTTGCTCATGGAAATTCAGCTACTCTTCTACAGTTTTATCTCAGAATTTCTGAAGGCTTCCAGAGAGAGAAACAGAACCTCAAAGGTTAGGGACTTCCAGTAAGAAAGATTAAAAACTCTGGTTTCTTGACCAAAAATTGGCAAGGAAATTACAACACAACTATTCATGCCAAAACATGTGAAAATAAAACCGCTTTTCCTTTGAGTATTTACCTTTTAGCTTATTTCTGCAGCCTAGTTAGGTCCTTTACGATACATGAAATATTTTCAGCTGTTTTAGTTTTAAATCTCAGTTTTCATAAAACTCAGCTATAACCAGAAATGACAATATAATTCCTTATTATGGGAAAAAAATAAAAAATGTGCATGTGGGTGGGTGAGAGAGAGAGAATGCTTAACCAAACCTATACATTTTTAAGTAGCTTATTTTTAAACTGGCTTTATTTAAATCTCTCTATCACGATCTTAATTGTCCTAGTACACTTCAGTTCTTCAAACTGAAATAGTAAAAATAACCAGCAGAACATAAGCAGAATAAAACATTACAACTGGTCCAATATCCAAAACAACAGAAGAATGAAATCAAATTTAGCCTCATAGATGCTCAAGACAAACTCATTGGAGCACTTCTGTTCACTACTGTAAGAGTCAGGATGTCACTGGAAAATTCATTGCAACATTTATACAATCATAAGAAGTTAAAAAAGAAAAAAACAAAACACAATAAAGGCTACAAGAAATGTTGTATGTGTCTGGTTCATTCAAGATCACAGAAACTGTGATCAGCCGTTCTCCATGGCTAATGACAAACAGGAAAAAAAAAAAAGAGGTCAGTCAATTTTAATTGTTTAGACTGAATTTAATGAAAAGCTTTGATATTGTAAAACAGTGGAATACACCCTGAAAACAGGTCACTGGAAATTAAGAACACACCATGCAAACTTACTGGGCCACAGGAAAGAGCAAAGCAGGTTAATATTTACTCAGTTCTGCCTGCACGAAGGGAGATGAAACAGAGGATCTTCTGAGTTCTGTTCTGTCCTTTTCTGATGCTAGTATCAGCCAAGCCATGAAATTTCTACTCCTGACAAACTCCCATAGTAATGAAATGACAGTCAGTCGGTAGCCATCCTGAATAGGAGACTTTTACAACTTTAAAAAGCACTCAACCATCAAGTAGTCTGATAAAGGCACATCTTGGTCAATAATCACCACATTATGCTCATGTCAGACTTGGACTTAATGTCTTCATAAGCATACCGAGGGGGCAGGGGAACAGTAAAAATCTGTAAAGTTCAGATTTATTGGAGAACTTTAGCCTAATGAGACTGATCTGGATCACACTGAAGGTACATTTATTCCGGTAACCCTTATTCTTGGCAAAGAACAGGACCTTAAAAGACAGCATGGTACTTTTGGTTATATTCTCCCAGCTTCTAGAAACATGCAATTTAAGGACATCCTCGGTTAGAGGCTGAACATAGACCACTTTGCTTCATAGCTTCTGATGGACTATGAACTTGCCTAATAGTCTTCTTGGAACCCAAAAGACTCTATCATTGCATTTCTACAATTTTACTAGTATGAAAAACATTTCTCATTATCTCTTGTAATTTCACTGTGTGCTTCCTTCTCTTCGCAATACAGGAATAACACGCAGCTGTTCTTTATTTGCCTGTTCCATACCAATGAAGATTCTATGTACCTTTATATTTTTTCCTGGTTTCTAGTAGACTGTTATCCTCTGTGAACACTGCAGAGAAAAACAGTGAGGTATGTTCCCAGTATGTCATATCTGGTCATTACAGAAGCAAAACTCACATAAATCTCCTTGGTTGTCTCCAGGTTTTTCGTCATGTGGCTACAGATCCTCGTAACTTAGGAGCCCCTGCTAGATTATACTCATTTCACCTTTATTTTCTCTGTCCTAGATCTCCTCAATTACCTCCACTTCTAGATGCCTCAGGCTTAATTTTTTCTCTCACACTTCTCTGCACCTGCTACCTGTCTCCTTTAACCATCCCTTTCCGTTCCACCCATCTAACCTCTTCCTCTATGCTGTACTGCTGAGAGCAAAGAAGAAAACAGACTGCACTAAATTACCTGCCCTAGGTACTCATGCATAGCTGTTCTGGGATAACAACTGCAAAGAAAAGAGGAAGCACACTTGATCATCTGCAAAAGCTATCTACGTGTAAAGCTGTGTGCACGCATGAAAGAATATGAAAAATTTAACCGCCAGCCTCTGAAAAAATTGTATCATATACATAGAACTACAGTTCAGAAATTTTTAAGCTAGCCACATTTCAGCACAGCCAGGATACATGATATTCTTAAGTTTCAAGATCATGTTCAAAGTCAGAAGATACTGAAATTTCTAAAAGGCATAATCCTAAGAAAATAACATTCTCAAAACAATGTATTTTCACCTTTTTTTTTTTCTTATAACTGGACAGTTTTACCCACCCCCCCCACAGGCAGATTCACTGAAATCACAATAGAAGTGATTTTATAAAAGAACAGCTACTTCAATAATAAATGCCTGCTATCAACCATGCCTATAAATATGTACTGTAAAAATGTATTCTGTAGGTATAAACTGAAACTTGCAGGTTTTTCATCAAGATGTTTGCAAAGTAGATAATGAAGAAAAAAACAAAGTCTGCTAACCATTATTGGTTACTGAAGATACTCCATTAAATTGATGGAATTGATTGTTTGATAATTTGTACGAGTAGGTCTATATAATTCTGTATGCATCAAAAAGCGAAAGTGATAAATGATAGCTGTTTTCTTGCTTCACTAAATTAATTCACTTGCATTTTACACTATATTTCTACTGTAAAATTACCTGATTTAAAAGTACGAGAGATTGCTTTAAGATCCAGCAATTTACCAGTCCCATTATTACCAACCAACCCAGCCTCCTGCAGCAGGCACACCTAAGGAGTGATTGCTTCCTAAACCCTTCTTAAAATCTGTTGTTTTGATATAAGCCATCAGTGAACCCACGCTCGTTGTGATCAGGTTTTGTGACTTGTGCTTTCTTGATGAAATGAGGTGATTTCATAGTGCTCAATGCTTATTTTTACAACACTCAACTGGATGATAGTAGTGACAACAAAAACCGGAATATAATTAAATTATTACCTTTTAATTATGAAGTGCCCAATTTGTATTCAGTAGCTAAGTTCTTAACAGAAAATGAAACATAACCACCCACTTGGAATACATATAAAATTGCCTTCTCAGGTCTGGAAAAGGCAATTTTGGAAAATGCTTCTTTTATATTACATTATGTAATTATTTTTCAATAAAATAATTAAAATAATAGCAAAAGAGCCAGAAGAAAACAAACAAAAACCCCAGAATCCGTGAACAAAGTCTTAATCTGTTAAGGGCTAGCTAATGGCAAAAGAACCTCCTTAACCTTCACTACGTATGTCTGCTGAATAAGGTAACTGACCACATCCCAAACCCTTCCACTCCAGAACAGAATAGCTGCTAACAACACTAACTATAGGGGAATGATATAATTTAACATTTTGCAAACAAAATGTACATTGCTTTAAATACATTATTCCTGCACTTCACTGCTTATTTTCAAAATGTGTTAGATTGAAAGCCTTTGAACTGATTAGAAGGTAAAACTTAGTAACTGACATTTTTTATTAAAATTATTCACATATTATCAAGAAGAATCAAAACATAAAAAGAAATTAGCTTTAATCTCAACAAAAGACTTTATTTTCTTACTCATATTAGAGAAATGACAAATGGAAAGCGACTGAAAGAAATCTCATCTCCTACGCATTCAAAGAAATTTAACTTAAAGGTCAGGAGACAAATTTAAGCTTTACTTTCAAACATGAACTAAAAGGAATTTAAATACTGAAGGGAGAGGTTGAAAAGCAAAAAATAAAAATAAAAATAAAAATAAAAGATCTAATTGCAGTATCCACAAAGGAATTCTTTGTATTTTCCAGGCTATGCAAGTCCAACTAACCACCCTCAAATGCAAGGAATACCTCTAACTAAGGATCAGATGAGAGCATGCTAAGCAGGAGACATACAGGAAGGTAATCAGGGTAAAACAATGCATTAGCAGCTATTTTATTACAAACTATGTTGCTGGTTCTCTCTGGTAAGAAAAAGCAACCCCTCAGGTATTTCAAGAAAGGCATCATCTCAAAATGGCACTTTATGTGCACATACATATTAGTTATCCTCCTTATTTCAGACGTTCATTATAGGCAGCGGTAGGTTCCAAAGACTTCTGAAAACTGCTTTATATGCTACCACTTTCTCTTCTTCAAAGCGGGATTAGTGTGGTCCATTTCACCTTCAAAATCATAGCAGATATCCCCAACCCCCAAAATATTCAAGATCAATACAACTTCTCTGAAGTGTTAAGGAAGAAGGTAGTCAGAGTATTTTTCAAGGAAAGGATTGGAAGAAAGAAAAAACCTGATGGTAGTATGTCATGTGGCTTAGACGTTTTCAACAGATTAATCAGAAACCACAGGAATGTGGGTATCAAGAGACTGTAAGCAACAGATTTTAAGAAAAAGAAAACTTTTCTGACACTGTGCCGTTATCCTTCCCAAAAGCTGCCTGGAAAGGAGAGCACTAGACACGCATGGAAATAAAAAACAAGAATAAAGTGCTTCACAGAGCCAGAAATATTATTTGACACTGAAGCTGACAGAAACACGTTAAATCAGTCCTTCACAGCACAAAAATAAAAAAGTTTTTGCCTGTCACAGCCTAATGAGGAAATTCTGATTTCTTTCCCTCCAGCAATGGTGAAAAATTGTCTTTAGCACATCTGGTATTCAAAGTCATAACAAGTATGACCTCTAATCTCCTGATCATACCAAGTTTTCTATTCTGTCTCTGTATTTATTAATCAGGGGGAATAACCACTGAAGCACATTAAGCCAATACCAATTGGCTTAAAATTCCCAATAGAACTCTTACACAACTTATTTAAACTGTTTTTTTTATAAGCCGTGTGTTTGGTTTTCTAACCCTTCCCTCCCCAGCCCCCTCAAAATAGAAACACATTAATGATACCTTTTTTTGCTGTCTCTGATTCCTCTAAATTCTTGAAAGAATAATTCAGCCCTCTCAGAAGCCTTCACATTCATTTAGTAATTTTTGTTCTTCTTGTGTCTGAAAGTCTAGACAATGTCTTGAAGTGGGTGCTTGGGTAGCAAACCTCATATAACTCGTCTGGTTCTCCCCTTTCCCAGAAGCCTGCCGGCAGCTGTCTAAATCACAGAATCACAGAATCTCCTAGATTGGAGAAGACCTGTAAGATCATCTAGTCCAATTATTAACCTAACACTGACAAGCCCACCACTATACCATGGCCCTGTGCACCAGATCTACACGACCCATAAATACTTCCAGGGATGGGGACTCCACCACTGCCCTGGGTAACGCATTCCAATGCCTGAGGAACCTTTCAGTGAAGAAATTCTTCCTAATATCCAATATAAACTTCCTTGGAGCAACTTGAAGCCATTTCCTCTTGTTCTATCACCTGTTACTTGACAGAACAGGTCAACTCCCACCTCTCTGCACCCTCCTTTCAGACAGTCGTAGAGCGTGTTAAGGTCTCCCCTGAGCCTCCTTTTCTCCAGACTAATACATTTGGTTAGCCTATATTCAGCCTTGATGGAATCTGATGGAATCCATCACAAACTGCACCTCATTTCTACTTCTATGATGGCTCAATTTAGTCCATTAAATCTGAAGTTTCTTAAAATCCCAAATTAGTTCTAATTTTGAATGAATGAAGCATAACTACCATCACATTTCCGTAAAATTTAAGACCAAAACTATTTAAAAATAGGTTTTCTCAATGCATGAACACCAGGAGAACCTGAATGCATACACAGCTCATGAAAATCAAGGGATAGTCTACTTGCACAGGGGGACAAGAGTCTTCTATAATTGCAGGTGGCAAAGGCAAACACAAAGCACACAACCCCTCCTAAATGCCTTACAGGAGGTGACCAAACACCACAGCATCAAGAATGTGCTGCTGTCCAAGCTAGGAAGCCCGTTTCTCAGCTGGCCTCATCCCAAGGTGTTACAAAAGCTAGAACACACTTCAAAATACACAATTTAAAAAAAAAAAAAAAAAAAGTGCCCAAAAAAAACAAATACCACCAAGCAACAGAAACAAAGGTGCTTAAGAACTCACTTAATTCTCTTAGAAGAACAAGGGAGAACCATAAGACATCAGTATAATTTCCATCAGCCTGGAATTCAAATAGGCAAAAATTTTGGCATAAAAATGCAAGTGTCTATTTTGAAGGTAATGTGGGAAAAAAATGGTACCTGAAACTATTTTTACTGAGAAATTTAGTTTACCTAAAAAAATAATTGCTAGATTTGTTTGTACCTTCATTTGCAGCTCTTAATGCTCGGAGTGTTTGAGAAATTCAGCACTTTGATAGCCTCGGGGCACAAGTGCTCCTTAGCGCACTGCTTTCAGAGCCAATTGGCTACATACCTCCTCTGTTTTGATTAGGAATATATTCCAGCTCTCCTCTTTGCCATTCCCCATTTCTTTCAAGAAGAAGAAAAAAACTGATATAATACATTGGACCCATTCCAAAGGTTAACAAAAAAGATAAATTTTTATAGATTCTTTCTGTAATAAAAAAACACCCAAACATCTGTTTAAACATGAAGTTGTTTTAAGATTTCTTCAGCTATCACTTTCTCCATCTTAATCATAAGTACCAAACTAAGGAACTTAGTATCTAACTCATGGGAATATCAATGGGAGTGCATTTCCACACACCGGACTTCATGAGTACCGGTTTTCTATAACACTATTTAACAGTTTTGGAAAAAAAACAGAAGACTAGGTGACTTTCAAATAAATACCAGGAAACTGTTTGGGAGAGAAATAGAAAACTACTCTGTTCCTCATCCATTCTTTTACCATCTTCTGCAGCCTGAAAAATCAGCTTGATTTGAAGTCAAGACAGTCTTGGCATCTCAATCCTTCTCTTAAATCCTCACTTTCTCCACTGAATCATTCTATTCTATAGTATTTGCAGGGAAGAAGACTACAAGAGAAAACTAAAATCTGAGCTACTGATTCAAATGATTCCTCCAAAATTCTTGCTGCAGCAATAGTTACAAGGCTGCAGCTTTTCAAATCTCAATATTTTGACCACCTGAAAAAATGCACTTGTTTCACGTCAGTAGGCAACTACTCACATTGTGAATTGTTTGTCAGATTTTCAGTTGGAATTTCAAATCTTTCTCATTTTGTACCAGAAATCTCCATCAGAAATGACATGAAGTTATTAATTGTGCAGAAAAAAATTATTGGTTTAAGACACATAAATAAAAGTATGCATTCATGTAAATTACTTGAATTGTGCCTAAAACTCTCTCGGCACCATCTTTTCAGTGATATAATCATGTGTGATTTATTATGCAGACTGATAAATCATTGGTTGATTGATTAATTAATGCATCTTACACACAAAGCAGGGCATAAGAATTATCATTAATTTGTTGTTCCTATTAGTACCTACAATGAAAAGTTAAATCTAGACTACTTTAAATCCTATTAATTTTCAAATTCTCATGATACAGGACATGAGTACTGTTAGCGAAATATATTTCAAATGCACAGTATGTCAGGCTTTCTACAAATTGTTATGAAAAAAAACTAAATTTAGCTTTAGGAGCAAACAGAGGCTTTCCATCAGTTTCCCCAGCACACTGACTTCCTGGCAATCTGCAGTATCTACTGATCAACCACAGACTTGCTTTAGCTTGTTCTTTTTGAATGTCATATTTGTTCTTAACATATGTGGCAAGGATAAAAGGATTTTTTTTCCATTGACGGTTATATTCACATCTGCAATGAATTTCTGATGCTGAATGCTGAGAAAGCTCATGATACTCATTCAGGAAAGTATCAACTTAGAAAGGAATAAAATATAAGAGACAGATAAAACAAATTCAAATCTACAAGCACAATGTTGTGTGTAGCTAAAACTACCTGAACAGCAGTCCGCAACAATTTCATCTGCTATGAATTTTACCCACTTAACATTCGCTACACCAGCAATGAAGTGACAAATCTGAACCCACATAATTCGAGTTTATACACAAAAGAAAAGCAACCATAGAGAAAACAAACAAACAAACCAAACACATAGCTAAATTAACTATTTAAAAATTTAATTACCCTGAAAATCAGAAGCACGTTAACTAAATGTAAAAAGAACTACCTTACGAACTACCTTCTAGCCCAGTCTATTCCAGTGCTTCTCAATTCATCATAAGATGGTCTGCACAACACCTGTAAAAATGCTTTCTTTTTCTGTTCTGTCTTTTAATAAACACACACACACACACACACAGAAACAAGGAATCAAATACACTGAAGGGAAATCAAAACAACAAAAGAGCATTCAAGTCTGGGGGTGGGCTTCTTTTTGGCAAACTAAAATTACTGTGGCAATGGTGCGGAAATGTTTATAGGAGCTGCTTTTCAAAATCAGTACTAGTAGTTCCTGGATTTCAATTCCAATCCTTCTCTGACTTATTCTTTAACCCTCTATGACTGGCGCCATAATAGCCACCAAACTGTTTTTTAACATTGCTGAATACCGAAGCAGAAAAGGCATTAAACACTTCAGCCTTTTTTCTATGCACTAGTAATTTTACTCTCTTCATTGAGCAGTGAGGTATCAACGTCCTTCATCTCCCAGCCCACTATGCATATACTCTTAGAGAGATTTCTTGCTACTTTCAAGTCATCTTTATTTTCTACTGGGCTGGAGATTTCTGAGTTTACTTCTATGTGCTTAAGCTTTCTGGTTTGTTTGGGTTTTGTAATGCTGAGCCTTAGACATCTGACCTTGGTCTCACTTTCTGTCATTTTTGTAATGTCAAATTTTTGACATTACATTTGACGAGTTGTAATTGTTTGACATTACAATGATTGTGATTGAGGTCAAAGTCCTACTGCTCTTCCAATGCTTTCTCCATTCTGGAAAAGTTTATTCTCAAGCAGTTAACACAGTCTTTCCCTAACTTCACTTCTTATCAGCTGTATCTCCCAGAAGCCTTCATCTACCAAGTCTTTGAGCTCACAAAATCAGTCTTCCTAAGAGGCATTCCTGATATTTTGCTGTTTTCCGTTCTACGCTTTCTAAGGATCATGAGCTTGCATTTCATAGTTGCTCTCCCACAAGTGTTCGCTCAAATCTTTCATCTAAGGTTCCTCTGGGAAAGGATATTGTAATGTCTACACTCTACAATTGGGTTATCTAAATTCAGATGCAAAAGCATCTCTGATTCAGGATTTAACCAAAACCTAGGCATGTATATCAAATCATGCAGTCAAAAGCCCTGACTAACCACCTAGATGTTTAAGACTTCCATACTTATACTAATAATACATATTCTTATATATAACATATATTTTACATCTATTATACTAATATATTATGACAACTAGAATTCTACTGTCACTTGTGACAAAAGCTGCTGGTAAGGTGGCAGGACTAAGCACCTCGGTGTCCATCCTGTGCCAAATGGGATTCTCAAAGAAAACATTCCCCCCACTGCAGATCCCTAGGACATCCCTTCAGCAACCATCCCCTGAGCGCACAGAGTCATCACTGAGCAATTAAACAATACTGAAAAAGTCTATAGCAGCACAACAGCTCAGTTGTTACAGCATTTACACAGAAGGACTTCAATTCTGTATCCTTCTTGGCCTCAAATCCTGATCTGTTGTTTCGCAGAAACACGTCCTAATGCAAAGTCTGTGCTCATCCCAAAACCAGAACCACTTCCTGTACCAGGGTTCAGTACCAACTTCCATGGCTGGGGCATATTTTAGATTATTCTTCCATTTTAAAATAGTATTTACAGGCTTTTTACAGTAAACTGTCACTGTGAAAAAGCCTTGAAGAATTCCTCAGAACAGAGCTATGCATCTGAGTAAAGTTTTGCCATTGTTAAAGCACTTGGAGGAATAGACATCAAAAAAAAAAGGTTCATTTTCCAGTTTCCTCAATAAAACACAATGCCATGATTTAGCACAGATAACAGGATACAAATAGCTTATTTCAGTCTGCTTCTGTCCCTTAGTGCAACGCAGTTCATTGTACCTGAGATAATGGCGCTCACTGACGTGGCTGTGTTGTTACTAGGCAACCAGAGATAAAATGCAGGGTTTAATGATTTTTATTTAATGCATTTTTATGAGAAAGTACACTCTCTTTTTTCCTCCCCTGATATTATTTGAGGTGGAAATGCTGTTTACACAGGGAGATATATTTAGCCATCCTCTGCAATCTGAACAAGAAAATTATTCAAACTGGATATTCAAACAGCCAGTCAATAAATATTTCTAAACATATTGACTATTAGCACTATCAAACACTTACATCATGGCAGCGGCTGAGATCTCAAACCACTTCACCAGGGACAAGTATTCAGTAGGTCTCACAGCAGAGAATAACAATGGCAATAAAACAGACAACAGCTTATGGACCTTTCAGGCTGCTATGGATGTTTGTGTACTCCTCCATAGCAAACAGCAAAAGCCCAAGCCTGTATCACCCTTCACCTCTCCCGTGCTGTCACGACACCCGCACCTGGCAAGGTCACACCATGTTTTTCCTGTGGTTTTGGGTTGCCTCAATTCTCTCCAAAAAACAGGCGTCATCACCAAAAGCTGTCCCCTTCGGTGGAGCTCTGCTCACAGGAGCCTCTACAGGAAGATGCACATCTTAGGACGCATCCTAATATCACAGCCCTTGCCCTAGCAGTCTCCGCACACATTCAGGAGGCCTCCCTGTAACTCCGAGATGCCACACGTCTCATTTCCCGTCACTCAGTTCAACGTGTCTGCCTGCCCGCCTGCTGAATTCAGCAGACGTGTCCTTCATTCAACAGAAAGTGTTGGAATGGTACCACATATATAAGACCACACAAGCCCTCACATTTCTTCACATGCCAAGCCCTTCCTCGGGGCTGGTGGCTCATATATAACTTGTGAGCTCTGAGTTCCTTTTAGATTAGCTGATTTCCCAACACTCACGTCTTTGCAATAGGAGCAGGAAAGTGTTTATAGATCTGAAAATCAACTGAAAGCCTCAGGCTGAATCCGTGTGTGAGGGCTCATGTCCAAACAAAGCTACAGCTCTGACTGCACACTTAACTCCTGACAGTTCTGCAAGATGAAGTGAGAAGCAGATGAGCAGAAAACTTAATTTAAATGCAAAACTGTAGAAGAATTAAAAACCAGATAAACTCCTCCATCATTTTACTTTCACATATAGGTAAAGCCAAACTAACTAATGCTGCCAATACTGGATTATTTAACGTTTTTCCCTGCAAAGATTACCCTCTAAATAACAGGCATCATGCAACTCAGTTGAAAACTTCCTTCTGACCCTTAATACCAATCATCTTTAAATTAAAGTAGAAATTTCACTGGACTTGGTGCAGTTGGACCTTTACAGACAGTTATCTGTGCCTCAGCATACATCCTTATTATCATGAACATTAGCAGGTTCTACTTCCTACCACTTAGATAAACAAAAGAAATGCATGTAATGGTCCAAAATATTTGTGCGGGTCAGTAAACACCTCTTGCATTTTATTAGAAATTTACAATCACTGTATTTCCGATCCTGAAGAGAGTAGTTTCCCTAGTCAAAATAAACAAGGCTGAGCATCAGACACTTTAATTTGAAATTTGTTCTAGGGGAATTTTAAAAATCATAACTCTCCGCTGTGTGTCACAGACACAACTGGTAATGGTACAGCCTGACTTTCTCCTCCTTCAGAAACCTCTCTCTGCACAGCCAACCTCACTCCTCACAATATGGTAGAGTTTTCAAGCAAGCAATAGTTTGTGGGTTTGTGAGGTGAGGTTTTTTTGTCTGTACTCATATCCTCCACATCCACAAACGCTGCCAAGTTCTCCCACCTCTAAATTGTTACAAAAATTAAGTGTCTGTACTTCAGCTAAGAGAGTATAAAATGCCACACTGACTTAAACTCGAGAACAGCAGCTTTAATACATTAACAAAAAGTGTCTTTTACTGTGTATGCATGTCAGGAGATTTCACGGCTCCTTGGGCTACCTTAGAAGGACAGGCTAACAAATGCAACTGATTCCCAGTGCACTTCCTGCTTTCACCAAGTTCACAGGTACCTTGAGATTGCATTTCCAGTAGTTTAGATCTCCCTTGGTATGGATCTTACTATGACAAGTGCCATTCCGTACTTTTATCAATGATCAGAAACCAAAATAAATCGGGGTGAAGACTGGTGAAATAATAAACCCTAAGGAGGAAGCAGTAGTACCAGACAACACACAAACTGGGTCTATTCAAACTTAACATGTTTCATAACAAAACACAAAGTTAGACATCTGTGATCAAGAAACACCTGCCATACTTACAGAATGCATGCTGGAAAACATTGATTACACTTCTCCTGATGTATGCCAGAAACAGATCAACAAGGTGTAAGCAACTAATGCTGTTAGGACCCCCTGTACAATGATCTGCAAAGCGTACAGGTATGCAAACGAGGAAGCAGCAGGACCAAAGAGTAACTCTACTTTTCAGGTGACAGCAGTGTTATAGTGCTGAAGACACTACAGTTGGTCACATTTGCGAAGTTTCAGAAAAAAACAGGGCAAGAAGGAGATGGGCATAAAAAGGATAGATGAGCTGAAGAAAATGTTTTACAGTTAGAATCATTAAGACTTCAATCTGGTCATCATATCAACAGCATTGAGAAGTCACTCAGTGGGAAGGAAAAGCCAGTTTCAGAAAGGTTTTTAATCTAGCAGAAGCGAGTAATAGCACTGGATGGAACCTAAAGCCAAACTAATTACAGTAAAAAGACATATTTATACCAGTGAGGGTGATTAACCACTGGAACAAGCACAAACAGAAGGATGGGTTTTCCATCTCTTGTTTTGCTTGCATCAAGGCAGGATAACTTTCTGATTAAACCTATCTTTCAAAATTCAAGTTATACCCTGATTGAATGTACATACTGAGCTTAATAGTGACATGAGTGAATGGCCAAGCACCCATCCTCCTAACGTACAGTTTAACAAATGAAGTTCTGTTCCTGAAAAAAAGATTGCTTCTGAAGGACTGGATAAAACTAGACGTACACAGATAAGCAGAAAAGGCAAATAAATAACACATCAGAATAGCTACAAGGAACAACAACTCTTCCTGTGTATTTTAGCATTCATTTTAAAGGAAGAATTTCAACAACTCAAAAATCAGAAACAGAGAGGGATATGCCTCTAATTTTTGCTAGTTACCTGCCTCAGCTTGGTGCTTCATGCTAGACAAGCAGACGTTGGCAGCATAAGTCTGGTCGCGTAACTGGTACAAAGTTCCACATTCAAAATCAGGATGGGAGGGCCAGATTGAGAAACTAGAATTCTGCCAATCCCAATTAATCACTGCATGACTCTGAAGACTAGTCTGACCTGTCACTACGTTGATGGAAAGGAGCAGGGATGGCTTCAAATCTCTACTTCTAGGACTGTCTATTTAAGTTAAATGGTCAGTGGGTGAAAAGCAGAAACAGAGCTGGTAACAGGTACTAGAATTCAGAAATTCCTGGTTCCAAGAGAGTGTCTGAATTCCTACTCTACACAAACTTTTTTCTTCTCCCTGTAAGTAGGATTGATAATTTCACCCTTCAGCCCTGAACAACGTTAACTAAGGAGTCAGGCAAAACTCTTCAGTTCCCTCGCGATTAGCTCTAGACACCTTCAGGCTCATTTCTAAGGATGTACTAGATGCTATATTGAGATAACTCCTTCCAATTCACTGAGTTTGAACTCTTAAATCCAAACACAACATTCTGAATTTCACTTTGGAAGAAAGACACATAAAAGTTAAGCCAATGAGCCATTGGTTCAAAACATCAATTTGTCCTAAACCTCTCGTTATGTCTCTTCACCCATTAATTTGTCCATAAAAAACTACAGTTGTAAAGTAATATTAATGTGCCATCTTGCAAAAAGCTTGTCAGTTTTTAAATGGTATTGAAAATGCAACAAGACTCACGATGGACACAGTTCACAGCAGATCTACTAAAGACCGTTAAGTGGAATTATAGCAAGAAGGATATCACATAATTGCTGCTCACTGACAAGAAAATTCTACCCTACTACATGTGGATAGAAGAGCAGAAAGAGAGAATGAGATGGAAGGTAGGTGGAAGGCTTTGATCTACTTAAATTCTCTAAATGCCAGACTGAACAAAGGATGAAGGGCAAGTGACTGGAAGGAAAGGGAATCATGAAAGATTCTTTATTTCATTTTTAAATGAAAAGATATTTTAAATCTTTCTTGAAAATCAACCGTGAAAGTTCATGTACTGTTGCTGTATTGTCACTGTGAGTTGTGTGACAAATTCTGTTATTTTTTGCCATAGTTCTGTAATACACAAAGAAATAACTCAAGTTCCCAAATGTATTATTCAGATATTTACATAACAAATATACTTTCCAGATAAGATTTTAGAAAAAAAAAAAATCCAAAAGAAAACCCAACCCCCAAACAAAAAAAAACAAACCAAAACAAAAATCCTGAAGAAACACAAGCCTCTTCCATTTAGAATTGACTAGAAATAGCCTAGGAGAGTGTGTCTTGATCTTACTGTCAAACCATACTTAGCTTCTGTTAAGAATCTAAAAAAAACTTACCACAGGGTGATGAAAAAGCTAATAGAGTGGTCTTTTAGATATTGCTATGCCTTAGCAACTCTCCAGTCACCAATATATTTCCAGTGTAGGGCGTTCCATGTTTTTAAACGTTATCATTTTAGACAACAAAGAAAAAGCACACAAAAATTGGAAGAAACTCCTAAATCATATAGTCCATCCTCTTTCTCAAGGCACAACCAAATGTCCGTATCTCCTTTTGGACTGATATTTACGTGATTTATTAAATTTCAGAGACCACAACCATGATAGCTCGATGATTTGCCCAGTCTATGTTATTATGTACTTATCTTTATTATCAGGAAGTTTTGCATAAGGTCTTACGTGAACCTTCTCAGGCACCGCCTAAGCCTACTATTTCTTCCTTCATCCATATATTATTTTATTTAACAAATTTGAAGACTGTTGCCATGTTTCCCTTTCAAAGGCTGATCGCAGTGAGCATGAAGTCCTGGCCAGGATCAGATGAACAGTTATAAACTGAGTAACCATGGTGAACTAATCAGTAAAACAGAGCACAGAGTTAGGAGTAGGTAATCCAAAGAGACAGGTTAGACCACTGTCCCTGGTATGAAATCCCCGCAATAAGCCAAGAAAAGGAGAACTCAGTACCACGCAAAACAAAGGGGTTTGTTGACTACAGGGGTGTAGGGCTTACTATGTTTCAGTTCCCTACCTCTACTACAGTTGTCTTGGCAGCTTTGCACATAGGTTGGTTGAAGTTTCTTGCAGTTTTCCTGCGAAAGAAAAGAAAATTAATAAATATTAAAAGCTGTAATAGTATGAGGAAAGATTTTTCAGAGATAGGCTGCTACAAGTATCTCTGTAATATAAACATCACAAATCTTTTTGCCAAATAGCTAAAGGACTAATAAAAAATAGCAGGAAAGAAAAGGTATTACGGAATTGCGCTAGATGCATATGAAATTAAATCATGTTTTGCTACATTAGAAAATACTTATTACAGCTCTTTTGACTTTTAATCAGCACATTGTTTAATTGAAATTGGGTATGCTACTGATACCTTCATTTATTAGATCCAAGAGTAGCAGCAAGCTGGGCTTTCTACAATGTACCTTCCCATTATTTCAGTGCACAAAGAATAAAATTAATCTCCACAGGGGGGCCAGCACAGGCCTAACAACCTCTCAAGTCCCACATATGCCTTCATAATTCAGACTAGGACTTGGGCTAACACTTTGCACAGCAGTAAATTTAATTCAATTCTCTTGATTAAAAAAGCTGTGCCAGTTCTGGCACCCACTGTAAGACTCTGGCATTCATCCCAAGTATTCCCATGCAGTATTTCTGTAACAAGGAAAAAGAGCCTCTAGGCAATAAAGGTATGCATAACCACGCTGGCATCTGCACCCAGATCGTAGTAGGCATAAGGAAAAACAAGTTACCTGTGTCAGCCCCTCTCTGTATTTTTCAGAAAGCAAACAAAACTGTATGGCATAATATTTAAGAAAAACAATGAATACTTTAGTCGGGTTCCACTGATAGCTCCTCAGCATTTTTCTCTTTTAAAAAGTAGAGTTCTTGAAAATTTTTCATCAAAATACAAGAAACTAGGGTTCAAAACAAGTCAAAACCTCCTTCCCCCCGTCCCCTTTCCACAGAAGCATTATTTTTTGCGACCATCCTTATTTCACAACGCCGCCTCCTTTCTTCACCCTTTCACGCGATGACCATGCCTGGCGCCATAGCCATGCTGCATATTGGGATGCTGCTGCCACCTCGTGGCTTTGGGGGAGGTGGGAAATTGAAATGGCCAAATCCTGAGACTACCATGCAGTTTTAACAAGATTTTTAGTGCAAAGTCCTACAGAATCAAAGCTACACCCAAAGACACATATCTTGGGGAAATCCTGTTTTATTGGCAATACACAGCAGCTGTGAAGCCTCTAACAGAAGATGAGACAATATCTTTTGTCTGTGGGTCTCCTCAGTGGCTGTGTAAACACAAAAGGATGTAAAAAGAGGAAACCATTAAAAAATATTTGAATTTATATTCTTCGCTTAGTGCATGAATACAATAATAGCTAGTAGTGATTTAGGGAAAACTACCCTAAACTAGGTAGAGTAGAAAATTGAAGAAAAACAGAGTTACAAAAGCTGAATTAAAATAGCAGGATAATGGATACAGATGGGGCAAGGCAGATGTGGAAACAAGGAATTCAGTATTTCATCCCAAGTGATTACTTTTCTGAGGCAAATACTTTCTCAAGATTGAAGCAGCTGGTTTTCCAGCAAAAGAAACTGATATAAAATTATTTTTACATAGGGGAAAAAGTTACAAGAAAACATTTCAATTTCAAATTAAGAAATTCTGACCCTGTTTATAAAAGCTTATGCAATTTAGAATGTTCTTGGGTTAGTAAAGTTGTTTCAAAAGCAGCAGTCTTTTACAAGATCAAAGATCTTATTTCTAAAGAACACATCCTCCAGAAGAAATAAAAACATAAACCCTATTATATTTATTTTCCAACACAGAATAATGTTCAGGTTTTTGAAGTATGAAATCCAGAAATTAGATAGCCAAGTTTGCCTCTTTATTTTAAGACAGCTTTCTGGACATCTAGACCCAGTGACATCTACAAAGTCCACTGTTCCAGTGATGGGATTCCTGGGATTCCTAAGCTGACCCAAAGGCACAACAGGTTTACTCCCAAAGGCAAAAGATGGCAAACTAGGTCGTAGATGACTAAATCAACAAACCACATCCACTATGTACCTAATGGTGCAGAGATGAAGGGACACCTCAGACATGATCTGAATTTACATATTGCAGATCCACTTGAAGCATGAAGACATCAACTGACATGACCATCTGTGACAGCACGGGCCCTGACTCAGGTTATCCCTTTTGTCAAGAGTGTACTTTCCTTGGTACCAAACCACACCTCTGCTTGTAAAGTGAAAGTATATCGGGCTAGAACAACTCCAAAGCAGAATGGTACCAGATGAAAAGGGAGGGGAGCCAAAGGAGGTAGAATATCCACACAAGCATTGCCACTCTCTGCTGTTGTCTGTGACAAGAAAAGCTCCAAGGGAGCTTAAGACCCGGAGACACTTTGTTCTGCTCAGTACAACTAGTACCTGCATCAGACTAACAAAGCAAAATGCCCATATACGCATCCTTTCAGCTAGCACAGGAACAAGGCACGATTATTTCATTATGTATGAGGGAGTCTGGGATTATTTGTCTCGGTAATGGTGCACTATACCTAAGAATTATTATCTACTGGGCCAGACACAGTTCTTGTTAGGCAAAAGCTGTGGTGCAAAATAGTCCAGTCAGCATAAAGATCCCTGGAAGGAAAGCAGCCACAGCATGCTGTATGGAACAAAAGAGCTAGGGGACATGAAGTATCATGAATAAAACCCTGTTTAAAAATTTGCTTTCTAAAGGAGCTGGTGCCATTCTGGATCCCCAAGATAACAGTATAGCTTCACATATGAGGACAGACAAAAAAAACCCTCAAGCTGGTCTGTGGTCCAAGTAAGTCTACCTAAAATACATCCTTTAGATTTAAAAAAGATCTTAGCTTGAGGGTGATCGACAGTTTGGCAGACACTTACTCCATTGCTGTTGGCTCCACAGATACCAGACTCATGGGAAACACTATGAATACTACATACTACTGTGAAAGTGGTGGCAGATGTGAGTAAACATAGGGCCTATGTTTATCCAGGCATACCTCAGGAAACAAAACCAGAAATCATATCATGAGAAAAAGTATGGAAGGGTCCCACTGGCAGTGAATACATACTGAGTATATAGCATGACATCAAAAATACATTTTCCTTTTCATCCTGTAGATCACAGAAACATTGTTGTTATATTCTAATCTATTACAATTTCCTCATCTGTTGTCTCCCACAGGCTATGAGATGAGCCTATGTTTCCCTGTTGTAGGCCGTGAGGTAATCTGTGTCTCATCCAAAACCAGAATAGGTCACTGCTTTTATGAGCAAATTCTTTTAAGCCAGCAATATTCTGCGTCGAATAAGACATAGGATGATGATGTTTCCATCTTTGATTAGTCACACTTGAAAGAAGGAGTCAAAATTTTTAGGTGTCCACTCCAGATGGAAGTAGTATCTGGTATCAACTGTACTGTGTGAATGTGGGAGACATATGAAGAAGTCTGCAAGGAACAGGAGGGAGAAGGAAAGGCATAAAGAGAGGCCACAGGACATAAAGGAAGAGCAGGGGAAAAACGGAGAACGTAATCAGTTTGTTTCTTTGGAGAACGAAAGAATTTTTCAGAGGTAAGTACGCATCAGTAGACAGATACAGGATAAAAGCACAGACAGTAGAGGCTTAAGATCAAACAAAAACAAGCCCAAGGGGGAAGATGGTTTCCTGTATTCCATGTTCCAGAGCCTAAGAAAAGCAGTTTAGCAGTCATCAAATGCATGTGCTCACACACAAGAAAGTTCAGTTTTCAATCAGAAACCATCTTGTCTTGCCAGTGGGCAAACCAGGATGTCAGGAGTTGGGTAAAATATTTTTTTTTCTTAATTTTCAAGTATTTTAATGTTATTATTATATCTATAAGATATATAGATAAAAATGTATGTGAATACATGTGTATATATACATATACAAAAAAGCATTACTTTACCAGTATTATTTTATCTGCATATTTTTCAGCTGCTTTTTTAACTCTTTCCTTGTTTCAAAACATACAAAGACAGACTGCATCATTCAGCATCTTCTTGCAGTAAACTGCAACCGAGTACCATAACACTTACCTTTTCATCTGACAGCCACAAAATAAACAAATAAAACCCAGACATTAAACACACGCAAACCTTCTCCTGCCTCAGTTAAGGACAAACCAGAGCAACTCAAATAAGGGATGTCATCACTAGTGCAACGCCCAAACTTTTGACTACAAAAGATGTTTAAATTAATATGATGCCTCTCCCGACACCACTGAGATCAAATCGACTTTAAACATACTTTTCTGAGGATAGAATCAAGTCCTCCTATCACTGACTGGCCAGGAAACTGACTCAGCTCCCTTCGCTTCTGACATACGTGAACATGCATTTCTTGGGTCAGCCTTCAATCCCAAAAGGACAAGGACCCAAACTAACATGAGAATTGAAGTGAACAGAATGTCACTACATTTATCCATCGCCATCATAATGACTTTGGTCTGCTATGTCTCATTTTTAACTACTAATGTTTTACTTCACAGCTATGTTTGAATTCTCAAAAGTCATTAGAAAAAGCAATTATATTTTGTTTTTTATAGCAGTATAATTTGACAGTAGGGAAAGGCAACATCAAAGAAAGTGAAATCAGTAAAACATTATTTTGCCATCACACAGGAGACAGGATTCTCTTTCTCTTTCATTAATCTAAACCATTAAAGAATCTTTTCCCACTGGTAAACAAGTCATACCTGAAAATTATGTTTCCTGCACGATCAGCCTTCCATGCCTTCACAAGAGCAAAATCTCCTGTAATCGACTTCTCCAGAATAAAGTGACGGCCATCAAACTCTCGCACCTACAGAGAAAATTACACTATTGAGATGTAGGTTTCTTCAAACAGATCTCTGATGAAATATTTATTTTGTGAGGTTAATTTTATAGTCTATTATATTTAGACTTCTTTTTGTACTACATAAAGTTTTTTCTGAAAAAGAGTAGCTGAACTGTATAATAACAAAAGAAGCACAGAAAGGCTGTAAACCCCAGTTTTATCATAGTATCTGTTTAGTGAAATAGAACAAGAATCAGATCCATATTCCTGCTGCTCCACCTACTGGAATTAGACATGCTTTTTTCTACACACCTACCAGCTAACCAAAAACTGAAGTGCTAAAGCAGAACTGTTGAAAGAGTTCATAATCACTGCCCACCACCAGAAACGCCAATCTAAAATGAAGTGGATTTGAGACAGAGTAATCAAATCACATCATCTGACAGGCTGAGGATCATCTTGTTTTCTTTGCATTTATGATCAATATTTGTAATGATATTGTGACTGAAGCCACAATATGTAACTGACCAACAGCTAATATTTTAATCCTATATAGAAACATGAAACAGCATTTCTCTTAACAATGTAGAAAGTTAAGAGTATACAAAAATACTACTTGAGAGCTATTTAAAATTTCTAAGAGGAGGAGGAAGTATCACAAAAGTGTATCAGAAGTCAGTTTTTTGGTCATATAAAAGGAGATCTGAGCTTTTACAAAATTACTTACATTCAAAATGGATTTGGAGAATGGATTTGATCACATCATGCTAGTCATGTTACTATCCCCCCAGAAGACTGAGGAGAGTAAGAGAGACTTGTCCACAAATGTTAAAAGTAGAAGAAAAATGTCATCAAAATTATAAACTATTTAATAAACAAATAATTCCTTCAAATGGTAAAACATCATAATGACATACTCGGTAAGAAAATTAAGGAAAAAAAAATACGAGGTTAATGATTATATACTGAAAATAGCCACGTATGAAATACAAAAAAACATTGGGGGGGGGGGGGTGAAATTACCTTTACCCCAGACACATTCTTGAGGTAGAATTTAACGCCGTTTGCAGCCTAATTGGGACATACAGCATTAGCCCCATCCATTTCCTCAAGTACAGTTATGGCACTGAGAAATCTCTTCCGTTCTCCAGATTCTACATCCAATTTCAATGTGAAGCCCTTGTTTCTCACTTGGAAGCCACACTTACTTCCTTGCAATTTCAAATACTCAGACTAAATTGTATTTCAACTGTTGGCAAATGTGTTTCCTGAAAGTCTGTGTCAACTGAGCTCCTCCCTGTTTAACAGGAAAATGTCCCATTCCTTCTCAGGCTAAAATTTCATGTATAGCTGCAGGGCTGCACACTCTATACCACAGTATTTAAGAAGCACCTGCCCCACTAACAGGAGGTTGTTCTCAATCCATACTGTGCACTGCAGTGGCCTGGTACAAGATTTTGTTTCAATACACAGCAAACCTGGTCAGAGAACTGTCAAGTGAAGAGTAACTCAGCAAGACAGGCTTCCACTTGACCAGTTCTTGGTGCTAAGTCACCCTAAAGCTGTAAAAAAACTATTTTAACACATCACAGAGGACAGAAGTGAGCCGTGTGAGGAAAACTAATGTGTCTGGTACCAGAGCAATCCTCTTAATCCAATATGCCAAGGTTAAACTTGGTCACGAGATGCTTAAACTACAGTTTAGCTTTGAAACATGTAAGAAATTCTGTTTTCAAAGCAGAAGGCTTCCTAATAACAAATTGACATCTTACCTCTCTCGGCTGGCTAGCAATGGCAATGGTGCCATCTTTGTTGTATTTGATAGGCGCACCCCCTTCCTGCACCAGCGTCCCATAGCCAGTACTGGTGTAAAATGCTGGGATTCCTGCTCCTCCTGCTCTAATACGTTCAGCGAGCGTACCCTATGGGAAAAACACATTTAAGAACATCATTTGGGAAGAACAAATCCAACTTTGATGAATGGCTTGCATTAACTTATTGTTATATCCTATCATTTGGAGCTTTTCCTTCTGAACTCAGCACACCATCACATCTATTTCTTCCTCCCATTTTAGGTCCCTTTTGAGGGACTGCTACTGGACATGGCAAGAAACGCTTTACATATGGCCACAAATTGCTCAAGAGCACACCCTCACGCAACTCCCAAGCCCCAGCACTTTGCTGTGCCTTCTCTCCTTCAGCTTCTTTCCCAATCCATTATGCTGAGAAGAGTACAACGTTCTTTTTCTCTTTCCCACTTGGCTACATATGCTGGAAGGTTTCTCTTTTATAACAGTCCTACATATATGAGGGGGAACGGCTTTAAGCTGGAAGAGGGCAGGTTTAGATTAAACATTAGGAAGAAGTTTTTCACTTTAAGGGCGGTGAGGCACTGGAACAGGCTGCCCAGAGAGGTTGTTGAAGCCCCGTCCCTGGAGGTGTTCAAGGCCAGGCTGGACGTGGCCTTGGGCAACCTGGTCTAGTGAGAGGTGTCCCTGCCTATGGCAGGGGGGTTGGAACTCAATGATCTTCAAGGTCCCTTCCAACCTAAACCATTCTATGATTCTATATATATGTTTCATTCTCCAACACCTAGGGAAAAAACTTCATACCTCAGTCCAAGTTGAAACAGTCAGGCATAGCAGATTGAGAAAGGAAGCGGGAGTCCAGTGATCTGGGATGCGCACACTAAGAATACCAAGAAGCTGACAGAACAGTACTTCTACTCTATTTAACCACCTCATCTGCGTTCTGCTCTATATCCAGCTGTACCACAGATATTAACAGCCCAAATTGCTCATCAGCCTTAATTATGGACCTATGGCCAAAGACATGTCTGTCTGCTTTTCATTACTGTCCTTTCCCAAATTTTGTTGATATTTTTCTGGATTCAAAGCAAGACAAGACCGTCATGGTGTACTATCTAGCTTGACGGCCTCCAAAAAATAGGTTGCATTTTCCCCAATTATCATCCAAGAAACACAATAACTTCTGCTAGTTTCACAAAATGGTGGCAAGAGGCAGATGCAAACCATGCAATGATACAAAGTCCAGGGTTCCAAGCACCTCACCATGACCTCTCCCTTACTGTATATAACAAGGACCCAACAGTTCCCCATTTTCCCTAAAGTCATACCAAACTTGACGAGCATTTTCCAAAAGGCTAGTTTTTCTTGACACAAATACTTCAAATTCCCACATCTCCTAGCAAGTCATTAATTCACCTTACTGTTTAGCATTGCACACTGTAGACCCATAGTTTTCATTCTGGATCTACGTAGCTTGTCTGTGCAGTCCACAAAGCCAATTACATGTCTAAGGAATTCAAGTTCTTCTAGATGAAATCATTGAACATTAAATAGGACGAAAGAAAAAACAAATTGTGAGGTGACAGAAAGGTGAGATTTGCGACTTTTAAAACACGAGAAGTGACAAGTGCCTGGTTATTTCCATGTCAGCTGACTGGGTATAAAAAGGAGCTTTTCTGCCCACCTCTGGGATTCTAAGAGACATTCCCAGGAGACAGAGCCCAAGACTCTCTTCTCCATAAAAACTTAGGACTTACTTTTCCCAGAGACTTAAATCAGTAGCTGTTTAAAGCCCAAAGGTTATGTGTGATCTTTGGAAATACCACACACTAAGATGCTGCAGGCATCTAACTAGATCTCAATAGAATGTGACTGATACTCATGATTTTAGGATCTCATTGCATTCAGGCTATTTGGGTAGCTTCGCAGTACTGAAATAGTTAAAACTATGGTGCTAAAAAGTAAAGTTGTAAATCTTGTCTCATAACACTATGCAGAGATTAATTCAGTTAAGATTTAATGAACAAACCCAAAAGAGTTATGTCTCGCAATGAACTGAAATCTCCTAATTTGATTCCTACCCACTAGATGGCAGACACTGCCCATGCAACATCCCCCAACGCACACACCAGCTGCCACCAATACCGGAATTCAGCAACCCCCTGACTTCTTTCCCCTTATACGGACCACAGTAGTGAGCACATTTCGTGTGTTTTTCTAGAATCTGGGAGGAATTACCAAAAATCAACCATTGTACAATAAAATAAACATATATATATATATTTTATATGCATATAATATAACAAGCCATAAAAGGAATTCACACAATATGACCAGTCAGTTAACAGATCAGTTGCAGCCTATAGCCCATGATCCTAAAATGGCAAGTGTCATCTGTCTTTACTGCACATCCACACACAGCAAAACATTTGGATTGCAAAATACTTTTATAAGAGCACTTAAGCATTATCCTACTCAGTATTCTAGATGAAAAGAAATCACGAGTGTCTTAGAGACACTCCTTACCTGAGGCGTAAGCTCAACTTCAAGCTCGCCAGATAAATACTGGCGTTCAAATTCAGCGTTCTCTCCAACATACGATGACACCATGCGTTTTATCTGCTTAGTCTGAAGCAGAAGACCAAGTCCAAAATTGTCAACACTGTGTAGAAAAAGTCAGACAATACTCAGCATTTATAACAGAGTTTTGTTATATTCAAAGAACTTGATAAACTTTAATGACTTACCAAGACAGGACAAAGTTATCTCCCCCCACTTTAGACACACGAAATTGGAGACAAAAATCAAATCCCAGATTTTAGAAGGGAGAGCATCAAAGCTGTAATTAAAATTTAGGAGTCCAGTGCTCAGACCTCATCTCTTCCAAGGCACTGAATACATCCAAAACTTCATTTTAAAGACATTTCACATGTAACAGCTTAATACCAGCTTAATAAGTGGTGTTATTTTCCATATTTCCTCCTTTAAGAAGCCTTAGTAATTAATAAAAAGTCACACATGGCACAACCTGGCTTTAAGTAAACAAAGACTTATTTTTTGTTTAAACTCTTGCTCCCCAGAAAAAAAGCGAGTGATTGCTTAGCAGCTCAAGGAGAAAGGCACATTCACATTTATAGTGCTGGTTTGTATATAAGGGAAGAGAATAACTGAATTTAAATTTTCTTATTACAGTAAATGATTCACTTTCTTATTAAGAAATTGCCTACTCCAGCAAAAGACATTAACACTGCAGTCAAGAGTTTCTTTTCTGTGTCGTAGTATCAGGTTAAACTGAATGCCAAAGACAATATGCAACATTTTTCTTGTGCCAGTTCTTCTAAATTCTGATATCCTAAAGACATTACTCTCTATTAGTCTTTAGCACTTTTGTGATGTTTGTCACCCAATATTGTGTACTAATGAGACAAGAACATATTTCAAGAGTTAGTGTAACAAAAGGGCTCTGTAAAAAAAGCTATTACAATTTGAAAAAACATGAGGTTAAAATATAAAAATGGAAATAAACAGAGATGATATTACAAAGCCATGTTTCTTTCACATTTCCAACACGTTATGCAGGATATTGGCTGACTGGTACATATGTGTGAAGCTCTACATTTATGTTGGTTTCTGCAACATGAGTGGAGAACTCAGACCTTCCACTTCCACTATGAGAAAGATGCCATGATCCAGAAGCATCTCACAAAAACTGACGTTTATTTGCCACTAGTTGTTTCAATTCAGTATTAATTATCCACACAATGGCTTGAGATTTCAGGATAAGAAATCTTGAAAAATATTAAAAGAATCTTTTAAGAAATCAAACCCAGTATCCAGCATACTGCAGAGCTGCTTGCAATACATGCATGCTATTGAAAACACCACTCCTGAAGAAGAGCTCCAAAAAGGTTGTCTGTATTTCCTAATTCTGTTAATTGCTTTAATGAAATATACCCCTTTCCTATATAAATCTCAACCTCTTGGTACTCTTAAACCACCACGTCTACAATATTCTTTCCTTCTTTAGGTACTGTCAGAAATGAACTCTCTTTCCACTAACGACCAGATGCATCATACTGCTTTCCCTCTATTCTCCTCCCTTATACCTTACCCAAATTATTGGTAGGTTTATTCCCTAACTCTGGGTTTATAAGCTACAGTGATGGGGAATAAAAGAATGTAAAGGAGACAGTAACACAAAGTACTGTAGTACAAATGTATACTCCCCATACTAAAAATACTATCTTGCTCGAAAAAGGGGAAAAAAGCGCAACTTAGAAAACAAGATATGATGGTGAGTGAGCTGAGAGGTATTGGTTTTGCACAATAAATCAGTGTAGATCAGAGGAAAGAACCCACTGAGCCACAACCAAACCTCACCTGATGTACATTAATACTCCACCACTTCAGGATCCACATCAAACATCCCAGCTGCGACCTCCCAGCATCCTTCCAAAAGGCCAGATTTAAAAAGTTTACTGTTATACAGAATTAATTTTCAAGTATAAGAGCGGTAATGATGAACCCACTTTTACAACAGCAGCACTATCCTCTTGCTCGTCCCATAGCACATGCTGCAGCGCTGCGTGCGAAGGGAGAGGGGCTGAGCACAGCAGTACCAGCACCAGCTCTTCACCTCCTACTGCAATACTCACAATAGCTGCATGGACTGACCTGCAGTCAGAAAGACTTCTCAGCTGCATGCAAAATGAGGACTATTTTAAGGTTAGGACTCTTAAGAGGACAGCCCACTTCTATGCATACTCAGGCCGTTTGGAAACTGCATGACAGGAAGTGAAACAAGCTTCTCTGATCCAGTTATCTGAATTTATTGTATGTTCTCTAGCTGTAAAGAACTTGACTTATTATAAAAGCTTCCTCCACTCCCCAACTCTCATCCATTAAAAAAATTAAAAATCTAACTCTGAGGCAGTGTTGAAAGTGTTGCAATGCCAGAGCCTTAAGAATAAAATGTGTGCTGCCTGGAAACAGCCTATATTTCTGACTCCCCAAAGGAAAAAAATTCCAGCAGTTGAAACTAAGAGCTGGGAATAGAGTAGAAACAGGAGTCTTGTGGGCAAAAAAAGGGATTAAAAAAAAAACTCAAAATACAAATGCCAAAATTTCTTGTATAGGGTCACTCAAAGTAGGACAATCCCTCTCACAAGAAAACCATCAAACCCTCACTTCTCATTATAAAAGGTAATAAGCAAACGTAACACACCAGACAATATCTGATGGCAGTTTAATGGGTTTGTATAACTAGAGTACTGTGTAGCAAAAGTACACGCGTTAAATAAAACTGTACGGTACTTTGTAGTGCAACAACCAGCAGGGGCAGCTTGAACTGCTTACAAACCAGAGTTTGCTACTTCTGCATATCATTCAGGTGGTTAACACGGCTCTTACGATTGCAAAACTTGCAAGCTATCAAATAGAAACAGGCAGACATGAGATTTCTGTATGCAGACACAAAATTCTGAGTACACATTTGCATGAGAAAGGGGTGGCAACACAGGGTCAACAGCAGATTTGTAATGGTTAAAGAAATTTCTGCCTCATTTCACTAAGATCTATAATCCTTCCTCCTACAGACTCGTAAGCTGGTCTGAAGCATGCTGTCCTTAACAGGATTTTGCATATGGTCCTGAAAGATCCCATGCAGGATCCCAAATGGGTACTCTTGATGCCCTCATCTGCTACAGAAAGTTACATTCTCTCAAACAAAAGTTTGCATCTGCAAAGTTCCCTATAGAAATTAAATAGAAAAGCACACAAAATTCTTCTCTGTCACACTCCTCCCAAGTTGTTCCTCACTTCTTAAGTCACTCTCTCCCCTCACCTCAAAGGCATTCAATTTATTCAAAAATAAAATTGTAGTGAGGATCAGCCACTGAGCACATAGGTCATACAACCTTATTTCCCTAGCACCATGACAAGAGAAATTCTACCTTCAGAAAGTCACGCACCACGAGGCTCTGCCTGCCTGATAACACAAAATTAATTCCCAGCTGCATTTCATCTTCAGAGCAGCATCACAAAATCCAATTGCTGTTACTCATCCTATTTGTTTATTTTAGATGTAAATTTCTTAGAAGAAATATAATGCTATCCATCTTTTTTAAGGATGCAATATGCATTCAGGTTTCCAGCTGAAGTAACCCCTTTGCTTTCCATAAACATCAGTTTTCCTTTCATCTCCCTCCAAAAGCTCATTCTGAGCACTTCAGCCTATTTTACGTTTCCTATGTTTTTTTCTTATGTTTGAAGAAAACACACAGCAGTGAAAATGCTGTTCTCATTCTTATTTTCCCTACCCTCTGCTCTTTACTTGACATCTCTATCCCAGAATAAAAATAAAAACCAATTTTTGGTTTAGGGAACTTTCTTTCAACGTAACATTTCAATATAACATTTACGTTACTTACTCATTCTCCCTTTCCATATTTTGCTGCTTTCTTGGTTGTTTTGGTTCAGGCGCAAAAGTTTCTTGGAACTTTTCAGCTTAAATTACATTTATGCTGAAAATGTTATCCCTAAAATACCTGTCTTGCAGGCAACGTCCTTCCTACCAAATACTAACCATAAAAAGAAAAAAAGATTTTTTACTCAGTGCATGGAAAGAATACATCCTGTATACCTATTTTAAAAGATGGGTTCAGTCTTTTAAAAATTTAAACAAAGGTGAGTGCAATAAAAATGCATTGCTTTAGATAGGAAGGAAAAAGGCGTGGTGGAAGTTGATTTAGTTGTTATGTATGCTGTCAGAAACAGGAAAGTACACATTAGTGCTAGACAGTTCTTTTGGCCTCAAGTGTTGAGATCTCTAGAAGCTTTCCCATTCTGTATTAGAATGCAATCTGAATCAACTGAATACATGAAACACACAGGAAAAGAGATCTAACCTGGCACTCATCAAGAACGCAGGTGACGCAAGTTGCCCATTTTACTGATGCGAATGAGAAAAGGTAATCACAATTAAGGAGGTTCAGTCATCTGGCAACACATCCTGTCCTATTGTTTTGTCCCTCTCAGACCTAAGAAACCTTCCCATCAAAAATTAATTTCTGCCTTTTCTAATTAAAAAATTAGTCAAAGACGACTCCTAGCCAGATCTAGCCCACATATCTCAAGTATGCTGGAAGTAGTCAAAGGCAACATGCCGATGCTGCACTCCAGATAAAAGCTAATTTGGAGCTCTCAAACCTTTCTTTTTGGTGGCTCAAGGAAAACATACTCTACAGTACCACAGAGAAGAAGAGATTACCTAAGTTTCCAAGCCAATAAAAGCTTCACACACCAACAAGCCCTACATGACCTGATGAAGCTGGGAAGAGAAATTTGCATTTTATGCAGAAAAAAGGAGACTGGGAATGTCACACTATTCTGGCAAGAGACATAAGAGATGACTTTTGGGTTTTTTTGAGTAAAAGGAAATAATTACACTTTCCTTTCTCTCTCTGCGTTTGTAAGGACATTTATAGGTGTCTAAGAAGAGTTGAGGTGATCAGGACAGACTGGCTGCCCTTACTGGGTACACTGGAAACTGCTAGTAAGTGGCATCAATTAGCATGAGAGATTCATTCTTTAGGGATCTGCTTGGTAGAGTACCATGGGATAAAGCTTGGAGGGAAGGGAGGCCCAAGAAAGCTGGTTAGTATTCAAGGATCACCTCCAAGTTCAGGAGCGATGCATCTCAACAAAGAGGAAGTCAGACGAAAACATCAGGAGGCCTGCATGGATGAACAAGGAGCTCCTGGACAAACTCAAACTCAAGAAAGAAGGCTACAGGGGGTGGAAGAAAGAACAGGTAGCCTGGGAATAATAGTGAGAAATTGTCTGAGCAGCCAGGTATCAGATTTAGGAAGCTAAAGCCCTGATAGAATTAAATCTGGCCAGAGGCATCAAGGGCAATAAGAAAAGTTTCTATAGGTATGTCAGTGATAAAAGGAAGACTAGGGAAAACGTGGGCCCTCTCCAGAAGGAAACAGGAGACCTGGTCACCAGGGATATGAAGAAAGCTGAGGTAACTGACTCTTTTGCCTTGGTCTTCACGAGCAAGTGCTTGAGCCAGACCGCTCAAGTCGCAGATGACAAAGGCAGGGACTGGGAGAATGAGGAACCACCCACTATAGATTAGGTTTGAAAGCACCTAAGGAACCTGAAGGTGCACAAATCCATGATGAGATTCACCCACAGATCCTGAGGGAACTGTCAGCTGAAGTTGCTAAGCCACTAACCACAATATTTGAGAAGTTGTGGCAGTCTGTCAAGTTCCCGTTGACTGGAGAAGGGGAAACATAACCCCCATTTTTAGAAAGCGAAAAAAAGGAGACCCAGGGAACTATGGGCCTGCCTGGCTCACCTCTGTGCCCGGCAAGATCATGGATCAGATGATCTATCCCCATCTGCAATATTGCATCCAGCTTTGGAGCCCTCAACATAAGAAGGACATAGACCTGTTGGATTGGGTCCAGAGGAGGGCCACGAAGATGATCAGAGGGCTGGAGCACCTCTCCTACTAATACAAGCTGAGAGAGTTGGGCTTGTTCAGCCTGGAGAAGAGACGATTCTGGGGACACCTTCCAGTGCCTAAAGGGCACCTACACGAAAGATGGGGAAGGACTTTTTACAACAGCATGTAGTGATAGGACGAGGGGGAATGGCTTCAAACTGGAAGAAGGTAGATTTAGATTAGATATTAGGAAGAAATTTTTCACTATGAGGGTGATGAGACACTGGAAGATGTTGCCCAAAGAAGTTGCGGAGGCCCCCTCCATGGAAATGTTCAAGGCCAGGCTGGATGGGGCTTTGAGCAACCTGGTCTAGTGGGAGGGGGTTGGAACTCGATGATCTTTATAAACCATTCAATGATTCATTCTACATCTCTTAAAAGAAGTCTTCCTCTATACTTGTTTAAATATTTTCCAGGACCTGCAGTGCATATTCCTGGGAGATCGCCCCAAGACCGGAAGTCAGTGGTTATGAAAGATTAACATGAATATTTGAGTTTTGGAGAATTAAAATGATTCCCTACCTGACCTTTCTCCTCTCATAATGTGGGGATTGGAAGGATAGGAAGGTAACTACCTCACCCCTGAAGACTATGGATTGAGAAAGCATGTAGTAAGAATCCTGGGGCAAGGCTCCACCTCAGGCAGAAATGAGAGTTTCCTGCAACTTGCTGCTGCTGCAGTGTCATGGTTTAGGCTGGTCTGGCCACTAAAGAAATGACAGATATTTTCTATTATCCCCTCTCCCTTCCCAGAAGGGGAAGGAAGAGAGACTTACAGGTTGGGGGGAAAAAAAAACCCACCCTAGAACAGCTTTAATGAAATATTAACAATAAAAAGAAAACATAATAATATTAATAAGTAAACAGAAATACAAATATATACAAAACCAATATCGTGCTCCCAGGATGACAATCATGTCACTGGTAGGCACTGCCAAAGTCCTAGACTGGACTCAGTGGCAGACAGGAACTGGATTCAGGAACACATGGATCCGGATCAAAGACAGAAGAATGGACAGAGTCTTCCTGGACACCAGCCATACCCCGCTTGCCAGTTTTGGGTCACCGATCCTGTCTGCTCCTCCCCACAGGTGAGACCCCTTTACACTCTTCTGCTTCTGGCACTTCAACTTGGCACATAAGAAAATTAGCTGACCTTGGTTGTTACAGGAATAAGTATAATCAAGAGCCTCCCTGCATCCCATTCCTTAGTGTGAACTACGGGTATCAGACGTTATCACTGCCAGAAGCAGGCACTGTCTGAAAAACATACCGTTGATTTCTGAGTACAGTTGATTAGAAGAGGCTTACCCAAAAAGTAAAATTACTGAAAAGGAAAGTTGGTTTTGTTCTATCTCAAACCAGGACATGCAAAAAAGCATACTTATGGTTAGTCCTACTCCTGGAGAATGCTTTCTGTAGAGACACTAGTCAGTTTCTGGAGCTACATGAGCAGTCTCTCTAGGTATTTGGCAGGTCTGAGTGTTGCACAACTATGCCTGAAACTTGATAACAGATGGACCTGGTTCAGAGCTAGAAATTTTCCTGGCAAGAGGCTAGGAGAGTGAGAGGGAAACAATTTCCTTTATCATTAGACACTTAAAAGACGCTTCATCTCGTCTGTTTAACGTTGTAACATCAGCTTTTCAGTCCTCAAAAGGAACTGATCCAAGTTACATGCAATTATGTCTTCCCAGTCAGTCCACACATGCTTCCCAACTAAAAGGAATGCATCAATCGCTACCTGTTCGGCACCTCTTAGTAACACAGCCTTCAGTTTTCAGGCTCATAGGGGTGCCTGACTATAGCATGAAACTTTACCAACATGAAAGAAAGTATGTGGCTGAAGACACAGACTCAACCTCTTAGTGAGGCACATTCAGAGGTCCACAAAAATAATCACAAGGTATAATCCTGGCAGCACCAGAAAGTGATCCTTTAGAGCCTTTGTGCAGGAAACCAGTAGATACCTACTGATGATGGTGTTTGCCCAGAAGACACCGAACAAAAGTGCAGGCTCACCAAGGATAAAATAAATGTGGACAATCACTCACATAACAGTTCTTGATGACTTGTCTACCCCAGCCATTTAGCTGGCTCTTAACAGCAAGATTATGTCCCTCAATAATCTTCCATGCATTACACTGGAAGATTACTAAGGAGCCACGTCAGATGATATTCTGTTTCTCCTCCTTTTCTGTCCCCCACTTCCAACCGGGGTGCATAGAATGAGGGCAAGATGAGGAATGGGAGTCAACTAACACGGAGAAGAAAACAGATTCAGCTCATAGGAAGGTAAATTTGACCGAGGCATAATGTTTATTTGCCCTATTGATACTTGAGGCACTGTCTGCTATCACCTTTTTTCCTCTCATTTTTCCCTCTCCTTTTTCCCAGCACATTTTCCCATCTGTCCTAATGGGAATTGTTTAATGAAAAGCAGAAAAGACAGTCATTCGCTCTCTGAGGGAAACTGACTGAGAAAAGAGGAGGAAGAGAGTATGGGTGCTGCCATATGCTAAGGCAGTCCTGGTCAAGAGGAGCAAGAGATAGGACAGAAAACAGGGTAGTGGGTCACAGCTCCCAGAAACCACAAAAGCTGTCTCACAACCTTTTCAATCCATGGCAAAGGACAAAAGAAGCAGTGCACTGAATCTCTCTCAGCTCAGCAGCCTGGGACTTCTACTCTGACGGCAGAAAGAAGAAAGAAAATAAGGGAGCCTATGGTTGCTGGGAAAACCCTGTGTGCAAATTGGCATGACTGAGCCTTAAACTCCCTCCGCTCCTTCTCTGCAGTGTCTGCACTGCACTCTTCTCCCTCTGCTACTAAAGCCTTCTTAGGGGAACTCTGCCTCTCTGCTCTGACAACTTCATCTCAGCTCCAGCCTCACAGCAAAATGGAAGTATTCTTACTCCAAAACCGATGCTCCACTCCTGTAAGAATGATGGATGCAGGCATATAGGCCACATTCGTAGAAAGGTTGTGAAGGCAGGTAATTTTTGAAGAAGACAAGTACTGTAGATTGCATGGTTATGTCAGCAGCAAGCTCTCCTCTTTCCAGATTCCTTTCTGCTATGAAATGGCATATTGTGTTTTTATTATGACAAATAAAACTAATTTATTCAGAACTTTTAAAATTTACCATATTTTTCCTTCACAGTGAAGTTATGTGCTATAGACTTAATCCCACAAATATTTCAATTTCATAATGAATTCATCATACTTTAAAAGTCTTCTGGCTGAAAACTAGGTTTAACTTTTATTGTTGCTTTTCTAAAACCAAGTTGACGCAGTTCCTCGACCATGCTGAGTTCTATACCTATTTTGTCTTCCTCATTTGTAATCACAACCAGAAAGTCATCTACACAGCTGATTTCTCAATAGTTCCATCCAGAGCAAAGTTTAGTACAATTCACCCTGCCAAAATCCTAAATAACCTCCACACTAAAATTAGCAAGATGACCTGGTCAGATTTTCAGGGATTTGCAGTTCACACAGCGTCACCAATTTAACAGCTGTAATAAAGCATTTGATTAGATTCTTTATGAAGAATGGAGATAAAAAAAAAAAAGGTAAACTGCTTCAAATAATGAACTTAACACTGAAGAAATCTTGTATACCTTGCCTCATTATTTTGGCAACTTGCCACGTGCAGGATTTTACTCAACTCCACTCTTATCTCCCACCAAGAGAGATAAGAGTCATTGGTGACCTTATATTTTAATTCTGAAAGTATATTTAATTTGAGATGTTTAAAGAATTTCTTACGCGTGTACAAAAATGACACACACAATGTAAGATACTCCAAGCATCACCCTGATCATATCTTTATGTACATACAAGCTTTCTTCCCAGCCCTTCATAGACTTTTTCAGTTACATTTTAGCTTTCTGAATCAAAGGATTGTCAAATTCATGCCACCTGACACCTTATACTATGTGAAAAAACTTCTCAACTCTCTGTGAATTTGGAATGCAACTTCCACTTTACAGTATTTTTATCTATATACATATTTTTAATATATATAAAATACACACCCATGTATATTAAAAAGGTAATAATAAGGAGGGAATCAAGCCATAGGAGTTACACATGCAAGAACAAACAGGGAGTCTGCGGCAAAGACGTCAAACACATTTTCTTTTAACAGAAACATAGAATTCAAAGCAATGACTGAAAAATGAGATAATCTTAAATTTTAACATATATAACATTTAACAATCCTGCCCTAAATCCAAAATATTTAATTGCTGAGAACATAAAAATACCTTTTGTGCTTTAGAATATGGGGTGCCACAAGTTTACATAAGATTAGTGCCTTATCTGGAGATTTGACAACTGCGAATAGCCCACTAGGAAAACAAGGGTATTATGTTCAACGGAACTAAATAACAGTGCACTCAGGCATCGTGACCAACAGTTCAAATGTTTATTTCTAGCTGTTTTGTCCTTACTAATGCACAACGTCGTAACACAAAAAGAACTTCTTCAAAAAGAGCACAGAGACCAAAGGTTCAAAAAGCTGGTAATGCCTTTTAAGCAGACAGTCTGAATCGGTGCTAATCTGACAGCATGCTCTGAATCTCATTTTAGGTGATCACCCAGGTGATTAGTAATTAAGATATTAACTGTGACTTCTCTGTTTTTACCGTAAGTGAAACCCTACTGTTCAACCCTACTGCATTCAAAAAGAATGCATATTTAAGCCTTAAAAGCAGACAAAGCCCAGAAAGAATAACTCATTTGATACAACAGTCAGACCACCCGTGCAGCTACTACAAGCCATGGACTTCATTTTTACCAGGGATAAATTCAGCCTACTGAGATGGCAGAGATAAAATGAAAGCATTGATCTCAGAATATGACTGTTGACAAAATGAGTTATCCATTTCATTACGCAAAATTAATTAAAAAGAATTATTCAATGCTAATTTCTTAAACTTTCATTTTAAATATTTGACTGTGTTGACAAGAACATAGTTTTTCTTGCAGCACAGATCCTGAAATAATAGGTCTGATAGCCTGCATTAGGGAAGTCTTAGCATAAGCTGACCTAAAGCATCTAAGTCCACTGTAACTTGAAATCGGTGTGCAAGAAACCATGCAGTCACAAGCAGATGAAAAAACAGCCATGTGCAAGATGGCACTGTATACTAATAACAACCATGTTGGGAATTTACTGAATCAAGGTTTAAAATAAGGACCTACTTTTGTATGTGGAGCAAACCAAATTTAAACAATAATGCAGCAAAAACTTAATAAAATGGATTTTCGTAGCTGAGACAGAATCCTCTAAATTTAAAGGGCTTATAACAACATAGTGTAAAGAAATACTTAAAATATGAACAACGAAGGCAAAACAAGTTATAAGGCAAGATGTGAGAGGTGGTATTTTAGAAGCACACCCACCCACCATGGTATCTTTCACTATCTCCCTGGTTCACAAGCTCGCTTCCCCTGCAGCAAGTTGTGTAAATACCAGAGATACTGGATATTTGTACTGCTTCTCTTTCAAACGCTTGGCAAAATTCACTAGCTAGCACACAGCGTACGCACTAGCACAATGCACAGCAACAGACTGCAAGTTTAGCAGTACGATATTTCTAGCTAGGATGCCTAAGAACACCCCATACGCTACTGTACAACCTGTCCTTGGCAAGCCTTTCAAAGGCCAAAACAAGGACTTTACCTGCCAGCAACTACGTGACTTGAACACGGATTTGCAAGAGGAATCTCCTCCCTATTACACTGCAGCACAGAACAGTTGGGCGTGAACAACTTACTCCTTTAAGATTGTTTCCAGGCACTGCCAAGCATTTCTAGGCTTTGCTGAACCTTCTTTCTAGCTAAGAGAGTTGGTAAGAGTGCTTCAGGATTTCCTAATTACTGCTTTTCCCCTAGATGAAAGTGAAGCGCTGTCTCCATTGCTGCTATTTTAGTTATAAACAGATAGCTCTGTAACATATTTTGTGGTTCATGCATATTGAAAGACTTGTGACGTAATCCATGTAGCTGCACTGTTCTCCAGAACAGGCTGTCTGTCTACGTACTTGGCTCCTTCCCTGCTCCAACTACAAGTTGCCCGCTAACCCCACTGCAGGATAAGAAAACCTAACCACAACCAATTACCCCGTTTGCTGGCAGAGCTGGAGAAGAGAAAGCAGCTGCAGCCAGGAAGACGAAACACAGAATGGCATCATCAACTGCAGCACAACAGCGCCAAAGCAAAACACACTGAATCCTGAGGCATCTTGGAAAGTGGCAAATTACTCATCCCACAAAATACCTGACACCTCGAAGCTACATGCACAATTCACCCTTTGAATACTACTGCTGCAGGGTATATGATTCCTGTTCCACTTGAGTTTTCAAATCCATTTATTAGCACTGCAACATTTGATAATATCACTACACTTTTTGACAAGATGCTTAAGTCATAATTGCTGTGATGAGGATTCTGACTTTATAAATAACGACATCTGTGCTTTAGTCTGGTTCCCAAACCCTACCAAGCTGTAACAGGCTAAGTTCCATATAATAGTAATACAATAAATAGAAACAATAGATAAGACTATATTTTATTATTAATTTAATTTCAAAATAAATGATATTGTTCAACATGAGAGCAAAACCATGATTTTTACAAACTAGATTTTATGAGAAGCCTCGACGCCCTTGGGCATTTTCAAATCATTACACTATTCTGTGAGAAGCTTACCAGACTATCAAGAATGTTCACTGAAAACTAGTTTCAAGACAAAAGGAATTAAATTTTGCTTTCACACCAGCAACCAAATGTTTTACAGTAAGCACTCCAGTCTCAAAGTTCAAAGAATTTTCAGGAAAGTTAGGATTATTTCAAGCAAAATTAATTCTCATCTATAACACCACCAACTACGTGCAAAATACAACACAAAATGTCATCTTCTCCATTCTAGTCCCCAACGTTTCCCTTTTTCACTTTTCCTCACCTCCCTCCCAGGTGCACCTGTGCAATCTCTCTGTCTACACACATGTGCGTCATTCAGAAATAAGAGTATGAGGAAAGTGAATGATCTCTACTATAAGTGATAGATCTTTCCACTCAAAATTATTTCTGTCTCTTTCTCTCTCCTTTTTATCATCCAGCTGAAATTGTTTCCCACAAGAGTCTAAGTAGCTTGAGTTTGACTGTGTATGTGCCAAATACCAATACAAATCATAACTGTTATCCAATGAATGTGCAATGGCAAGCATGAGGCCCTGAAAAAAAATCAAGATGAACATACTGTGAACTTCAGCCTCAGAAGCCTGGGCTACAGAGATAGATAGACAAAATCTGTGGGTTTTGAATAGTATTCTGGTTTTAACTTACATTAAATACAGTCAGTTTAAAAACAAAACAGACTGGGATACAAATCCATGGACAAAGTATCTGGGAGATGCAATGATGCAGCTGAAAACAGCACAAAGCATTATTAGATAAATCCCGCCTAATTCACTTCTTTGGCAAGACTGGAAGAATTGAAGGAGCAAGGTTTGACATCTATTTTCATTTTGTATGCAGAACAAAGTTCTCTATACCCAAACAACCTTTCTGGCTCCACAAACTTGTCTCTCTTTTACTCTAACACAGGTACAGAAGAAAACAGTTTCCCAGTGATTTTTTTTTCCCCCTACAGCTCTTGTTTTGCAATTGGATAAAGGCTGAGCTTCTACAGAACAGGTAGGAAATGTCCAATCCAAGGAAAGGGCTCATAATTGCAAGCATTAATGAAGTTCCATGAAAACAATACAAAATTATTATTATTATTTCGCCACAAATACAACATTCAAAAGTAAAAAGTTCACAGAAAATGTAATAACACAGATTACCATTTGCTGTAAGTAAGCAACATTATAAAAAATTTTTAAAAACCCACTAAATCAAACAAAAGACAAACTGAAAGAGTGCTCACAAACTATCTTCCTTACCAGCCGGGGTGTGTAACCCCAGTTCATCTAGCTGTGAGAAGACTCTTATTTCACAAGAAAATAGAGTTTAGCATGAGTTCCTTCATCAAAGAAAATTTGCTAAAGAAAGTACAATGCCACTAGGATACACCAGTCCTCCAATATTCTTTAAATCTACAATGAACTAAATTGCACTGAAATAATTAAGTTGCTGGAGGTAACATTTAATAGAATAAGGCACTCAACCAAGGTTAGGGCCACCTGCAGATGCTAGTCATCCAACATCACTGCAAGGAACAGAATATCAGTCTTATTGACCAGGCTGATTTCAAATACAAGTCATTATATTCTGAATATCCAAATTTTTATTTAATTTCATTTCTGTTTTATCAATGCACTTCAACCGATGTGGCTGTAGTTATTTCTCTGTATGAATCTATGTGATTGTCAGGCATTGTGGAGCCTACTATAATGAAAAGTTTGTGTAAAAATTAGCCCTAATGAGAAGCTGAGACGTTATATGTAAAAGAATTATTCTCACTGTCAACGGCACAGAAATTTCTTAATGGGCAATCATTTAAAAATAACAAATAAAAAATTCCAAGACCCATTAAAGAGGCACTCCATTCTTTCATCATAAGTATTCTCCACTGCTGTTGTGTTGTTTGGGGTATTTTTACAGTAACAGAATAATAAGGTCAGAGAGCACCTAACTGTAGTTAAAAAAAAAAAATCCCTATTTAGAACTTCACACACACACACAAAAAAAAAAATCACTGATACTACATTTAAAGCATCTAAGTCAGAATTTTCAGTTACTATCAACCAGCTAAATATATATAAATATACATAATTGCAACTGTCTACAACAGCGACAATTGCTCCCTGACAAAACTGAGTACACATACAGCACTGTACCTTCTGGGCTTATTCCAGAAATAACACTTTGAAACAAAGCTGTGTGGTAAACATGAAAATTCTTATGATGAAAAATAAGACTTTTTCATACTATCAGCCTTTTCACATGAACAGAGTATTTATTCTGTACTTATTAAACCACAGACATATGAATACCTACCCTGCATTATTACTGACTGCTGTTATTCCCTTTACTCCAGTCTTCAGTAAACCTCCAATGAGGTTTTCAGGAATCCCACACAATCCAAAACCTACGTAAAATAAAAGAAAATTGAGTATGTAACAAGTGTTCGAAAGAACACAGATTAATAGTAAGTCTGAGAATGCGCACTGTTTAATTAAAAATCTTTCCTTAGTAGAAAAAGCTCCTTAGTTGACTAAATAAACCAACAGTTCTGGAAAGAGTGGCACCCTAGTACTGGAATCTCCCAGTCACTAAACGCTTCCCAGTTTGGATGAAAGCCATTCAACCATAAGAGGTCTGATCACACACAAATAGCCTTTGGAGAAGGGCTCCAGGACCATGGCTCTCCTGATATGTCCTAATCACTGTCATCATTATTCCTCCTTCTCTTTCTACCCAAGTAACCTTCAGTTCTCTGCTGCACGCAACAATGTCAACCAGGAGGAGCAAGGAGCTCTCCCATACAGTTTAGCCTATAATTAGGTGATAAAAATCTGGGAATCTTAACGCTCTCGGGAAGACTGGATGTAACTGGATGCACAGTAACCCAAATCTCTACCCAGGCTGAGGTGCCTCACACTCCTACCTATTATGCAAGAACCCAGCATGCCTCAAATGAAATACCATGCCACATTTGAGATGCCTAAGTCTTAGGCCAGGCTCTAACACTACAACTACTACCATTTCCTTCCCAGCCACTTAGCCTCATATCTTCTTTTGTTCCAACAACAACAAAAAAATAGTCATTCTTCCTAGAAGACATTTTACCTCATTACACATCTCCAGTGCGGTTTCCCATATTTTACAGCATTACATTCATTACTTCTTCAATACTAAAAATCCCTTGTAACCTACTAAATTGAGAGATGGCTTTTCTTTCAGTAGATTGAACAGCATGAAATTGTGGAAATCATCTAGAAGATTCAAAAGCTCAAGTCAGCACGACACAACTACTTTACTCTTTTGGAAATGCTATACATAAACATTTAGTGTAACGTAGATAAGGATTATCGTCAATTCCTGCAGCCAAAACAAGTTAGGGGATTTGTTCAAGGTCAGCGAGACCCAGCAACTAGGCAGATACATAACATAGAGAACGCTACCATAAAAATAATCAAACCAAATTTTATTTCTTCATCATCTGAAATAATAATGCTAACTTGGAAAAGCCCAGGTTGATTTTCTGCATTCAAACTGGCACAAGTAAAGTCTAACACTTCACTAGTGGGGAAAAAAACTAAAGATTTTTTTGAGGCTTTTTCCCTCCCCTAAGAAACAAACTGGGATTTTCCCACTGAAAGAGTGTGCCCCTCATTAGCAGAGTCGGACATCACTTGTTTAAAATACCCATACAAGTATATGGATTCTCAGATTAGTTAATATTAAAAGAAACATTGTAAAATGGTAAAAAGAATCTCATTAATAGAACATGTGATTGCATCCATAAAGAATCTAAATATTTACCACCAACAAGTATAGTTGCCCCATTGGGTATATCTTTAACAGCTTCAACAGGGTCAGTATAAAATTTGGTGTTGCGATGACAGCTGGTAGAAAAATAGCATCCACAAATCTGGAACATTAAAAGAAATACGTGAATTAATAAAAAGCATTATATAGTAGCTTTATAATGATGACCATCCCTCTGGCTAGATAAGGGGGAAAATACATAAGATATTGCTACTGTAAACACCAAACACTGAAGGGTGGAGGGGAGAGAAGGGTTCAGGTCTCCAAAACAAGGACTCTGTTGTCTCTCCATCACCCACACCACCCATATTTCACGACATTCATATACATTATGAAGGCTTCCGGCTTAATATGAGTTGCATTAATTTGACAACATCCAAACAGATTTTACATTTCTGAATTTCATCCTAAACTGCTGACAAGTTGTGACTTACTGTGAACAGATTCAAAAATGCAATTCCTCAGCACAAGTTAGAGCAACCCAAAGACTTCTCTCACCTATGTACTGCTGCTTGTAGCTTCAAAGATATCCAGCGACTAAACATAACCAGAAATCGCTGAAGCAGAGAGTCAACACTACCACAAAATTTGAATGGAGGCCAATGGACAATATGAAGTACAGCACGATGCTGGCAGTATAGTAAGCAGGGACACCCTTCAACAGATTGAACCTTCCCTCAACTTCCTAACACAGTCTTACAGCTTTTGTGTTGTTGAAAAACAGCCCAGAGTCAGGGAGATTCCAACAAACTGATGAAATAGGGAGGTCAAGAGGGAAGTCAATACAAATCCCACCCCCAAAACTAGACTTCACAGTGCAAGGCCATTACACAGCAACCATCGTAACTCTTATACTATATTCTCAGGACACAGTTACCTTTTTTGTATTCTTCTTTAAGTATTTCCCACTAAAACTACCATGCGTTAATACTCATCTAGTACCGTCAAGGCACCAGGAGCAATTGACATTTAAGTCACTACAGTGACAGAGTCTCCAGAAGTTGAGAGTATTTGGAAGTTAAATTACTACCTACTGTTGTTTCCACTTTTAATTTGACAGCAGAAGTGAGAAATTTTAAACTGGGAAAGGAGGAGAATGAGTAAATAAATAATAAACAAGCTAATCTACACACGTTTTAAAGACAATAGCCTAATTCTTCCCTTAATAGTTGCCTTAAGATCCAGTTTCAGCCATGGCAATAATTTTTGGCTCAGTTTCAAGATTACACAAACTGCCTTATTTATAAAATTAAGGCTGCAAGAGTTTATACTGAATGTTAAAAAAAACCTATCTGAATGGAGGCTTATCTCCTTCTCAGTGGAAACACTGATGTTCCTCTGCTTTGATAGGCTAAAAAAAATAAAAATCAGTACATGGATCATAAGGAACAGTGCCAAGTGAGAAAAAGACCCTTCCCCATGCTCAATTTTACCATGACTATTTCTTTCAGAAACATTTTTTCATAATGATAGTAAGACTGCAAAGAGCTTCTCTTCTGGTCACATTCAGTAGGCAAGTGACAAAATGAGTATTAACTGCTGGCAGCCTTGGGAGCCCCAGGACAACAGGGCTGGAAGCAGGCACGAGGGCCAGGGCTGGAGGGAGGCCAGGCCACTGCCATGCCCCTGTACGCGCACATAGGAAAGTATTTTAAAGAGACCACATGGTACTATTTCTTTAATCTCCCAAGCTGCCTGTAACAGCAGGGAACAACAGAGCAGCATGTGCTACCTACACGTGCATTCCCAGGTTGGATGTCTCTAATGAGGGCATCTGCCCTTCCATACTAAATATGTTCATTTCAGTCCCTTTACCACTCACTCTGCTGTTTGAGAGCAACGGGCTTTCAGGAAACCGAGGTGCCAGGGATCACCCACGCTCCCCTGCACACCACAGCGGCAAGTTAAGACCTCAGGAGCTGGCTGCAGTTCTGGCAGCCCAGGTTTAAGAGAGAAGTAAGACGGGGACAGGTGAGCTCCTAGAATGATCAACAAAATTGAAGTAAATTTTATAGGAGAGCAAAATATAACTTAGCAAAACAAGGACTGAAAGACCTATGATTATTTGTCGATAAGGACAGCAGGAAGATTAAACACAGGCATGAGAAGGAGAGTAGACGAGCAGTTTCGACTAAAATAAGGAAAGCCACAGAAGCCATTCTGGCTGCAGAGACAAAACATTAACGTGGCTACGGCTACACGAGGGCTGGAAACCATCAGATCCGTGAGGCTGGGCAGCAGCTTCCCGCGGGCAGAGCGCGGCCGGGCTCCGCGGGCTGATGAGCGGCAGCGCACGGCGGCTCTGCGCGGGCCCGCCCTGCCCACACCTGCAGCACACCTCCGGCACAGCCCGGCGTGGGGACAGCGAGCTTCAGATACACAGGGGGATACCGTAATCGTGCTGCGATCTCCAATGCAGGTGAAATAAAGTAAATAAGTAAATTAATTAATTAAACCCCAAAGCCAAACCTCCGGCCCGGTCCCCCAAGGTCACCGCATCCCAACCCGCCGCCGGGGGCCGGGCCTGCCCCGCCGCCCGCCTTCCGCGGCCCTCCCTGGGGCCAAAACCGTCGCGTTCATAGAAAAAACAAACAAACAAACAAACAAACAAAAACCAAACCCAACCAAACAAAAAAAAAAACAAAGCCCCCATCACGCTTCCCCGCGGGGGCGGCCAACGCCACCCTGGGGGCAGCAGGGCGGCCGCCCACCCCGCGCAGCTCCGGCCTCACGGCCCGGCCCGCCCGCGGGAAACGTCGACCCCCGGGCGGAGGCGGCCCGGATCGCGGCCGCTATCCCCGCCAAGGTCACCGCCGCCCGGGGCGGGCGCGGCGGCGAAGGCCCGGCGGGCAGGGGGAGGCGGAGTGGCCGACGGCTGTGGGGGGGTCTCGTTGTGTGTCGTGTCGTGTCGTGTCGTGTCGTGTCGCCCCGTTCCCGCCGCCGCCGCCTCGCCTTACCTCAGCCCCGGCGCCCCGCGGGCGCGCGGCGGGAAGGAGGATGCGGCGGCTGAGCGGCGGCAGGAGGAATTTGTACGCCGCCATCTTCGCGCTGCGCGGTTCTGCGGGAGGGGAGCGGAGGGGGCGGCGGGTTGGGCCGAGGCGGAGGAGAAGAAGGAGGAGGAGGTGGCGGCGGCGGCGGCAGCTGCTGTCCAACGCCCGGCGAGGGTGAGCGGGAACGGGCAGGACGGCGGGTGCCGAGGGCGGATGGGAGGGTGGGGGGCTCGGCCCTCACGCCCACTGACGTCGGCTGCGCCCGAGGCGGGGCCGACGGAGGAACGAGGGGCCGCCGGTTGAGGGGAGCCGGCAGCCGCCGGGGCCCCGGCGGCTGCCGGCTCCCCTCAGCCGGCGGCCCCGGAGAGCTGTCCAGCATGGGGGGGGGGGGGGGAGGTTGGCCGGTGGTCGGTGAGCGGTGGTTGGGGGGTGGTCCCCGATTTTTCCTCCTGGTGTTGCTTTCCACTGTTGGGACAGTTGGGCCGAGCTGGGCCGCGGCGGACGTCTTGCCGGTGAAGTTATGAGGTGGCTTAAAATTTCTGCCCCGTGGCTTCGCGACGGCGGGGCTGACATCACGAGGATTTCAGCGAGGCAGGGGGGCAGACGGAGGGTTCGAAGGGTTGGGTTTCCAGCGCCGATGCCCTCGGGGGTGAGCCAGGCGGCCGCGGGCACACGGTCTCCACGGGCCGCTGGGATGCTATGTTTGGGTGGGAAAATGTTACTGGAATAGATGTATCCTTGTTCAGGCAGCCACGTGATGCGAGCTGCTGGCACTTCTGCTGCTGCTCCGAGGAAAATTCAAAGCATGCCTCTGCCATTATTTACGCGGTCTAAAAATACCCCAAATGATCAGCGCCTGCCCTAACGATGCCCGATGGGATGGGGTTCACAGACACAAAAAAAACCAACCCAAAAAAACGTGAAAAGCTGTTTGGAGGTGGGAAAAGAGAAATTCCCCTCACGCACATGACAGGAGGTGACACTTCTTGCAGGTCACACTGCTCCTCGTCCTGTCTCCAGCGCAGCTGCCGGCCTCACACTGTACTTGGCCATCGTGGGATGAACACACAGCAGAGCAATTTATAGCGAGGAAGCCAAGGTTTTAAGAGCCTGCTGCAAATCTCCGAAGTGCTTGTGCACTCCCAGCCCGTTTTATTGAGAGCGCTGGTCGAGCCTTGCAGGCGCTGGTCCGTGGCCCCTGCCGTGCCACGCCACTGACGGATTTTAAAAGGCGGTGGTACCTGCAATTACAGTTCGCGTAACGCACAAAACCTGCAGATGCCAATGGAGCGTGGTGGAGACACCTTCGCTGTCGGGAAGGTTTTGGGTTGGGTTTTTTTTTCTAGGTATCCACGGTATTTAGCTAGTGAGTTAAGTCTGGGGCAGTTCCAGGTGTAAAAAGCTACAAATTACTGGGGGTTAGTGAACCGGAAAAAAAAAGTAACAGCACAGCTTGTATTCTTCCAGGGCTAAGCATCAGCAGAAAAGTTTTACAGGACTGGATTTCTGAATCTCGGTTCTACCTAAATTTCATATAGATACATAAAGTCCTTAAGTCACGTTGCCTTTCATGAAAAAAAATCCCTAAGCATTGAAAAACTTGTCTAAAATAACTTTATCCTCTTCAGTTTAATAAATATCTTCCTTTAAACCAGCAGTGTGCATTGTCAAACTTACCAAAGCGTTCACTCTTGAGTACTTGTTGCACACCCAGCTAGCGTTTATTTTGCATGGGGTTTGGACTCTTCGGGACTCCAACAGCATTCCTTCTTGGAGGCTGGAGGAAGGGGGCTAAGTGCATGCAGTAGGTATAGCACATTACTATTAATACCTCTTTGGAACACCTATTATGCAAAGCTGGTAATTCTACCTATATAAACTACAGTTTCTGAACTAGGAAATTAGGGGGATATAACTTTTCCTTATCAGGTGCCATGGATTATCTAAACCCCAAATTATTCCAAAAAATTGTGCAAAGTCCACATGCTTTGGATTGCAAGCCTCTTATTTAGTCTTAGAAAAGCTCCAAACAATGAATAACTGAATGAGTATATCAAAGAATTTGGTCTGGAGTAGTTTATAAAGGTTAATAGATCATCTACTTTGTCTTAATTTTTAAGATGTCTTAAAGCTTTTCACACAACAAGGACTACAACTAAGCAGCCAATATGAAACAAGTCTCTAAAATCACAGAGTCGTAGAACAGTTAGAGTTGGAAGGGACCTTAAAGATCATCTAGTTAAGAATATTTTTAATATGATCACATTTTGTTCATTGCATTGAATGGCATAACAGTGGTAGCATGCGAGTCACATGCTTTTCAAGTTCAACAGCATTTACAAATGAGTAGTGGGAGAGTTTTGAGCCCTTGGTGCCAAAAACAACCCAGCAGGTAGGCATTCTGGAGCTGCCACAGGTTAATCATTATATACACCGTATAACACCAGCTTACTTATACTACTACCAAACGTAGTAAGACGTAAGAATCAGCACTCCGATACAGTGAAATAACATTTCCCAAAGAAGCCACCAAACAGTTAGCAGATAGGCAGGCTATTTTTATATCTTTGATTTACCTATACAGGGGGAAGAACCAGAACTCTAAGATGAACAACTTTGTTTCTAGACAAATTTCTTAAAATTTGTTTATACTTGTCGCAGATTTTAGCTAATTAAAATTTAGCAATTTACCTTTCTTTCAGATCCATTGGAATTCGGCAAGAAAATTCATTTATTGAGGCATGAAAATCACATATGGAGCCACACAGAGGGAAAGCTCACTAAACTATGCAGCAACTAGAACACACACACAACACCTAAACTTACCTCCAACATAAGTTCCAGTTCTGAAACAAGAGATTGTTGTTTACGTACTTTTGCATATAACTCAAAATACGAAATTATTTTTTATATTAATCATTTGAGAGCACTTGAAACTCATCTATGGGATGGAAAGTCAAAGAAAATTCAACGATTATTTCATAGCATCTACATCTTCCTGCAAGAATGGAGTATTACAGGGAAAACAAAGAAAGGAACGATATATAAACCTACGATACAGACCTAAAGACACTAGATAATTATAAATATATTCCAGATGAGAATACAAAAAGAATTACAAGCTCCTGTGCAATACATTCAACAATTTTAAGATCATCTCACAGCGCTTACAGGAAATCTGTTTAAGTAGGGGAAGACAAAAAGGCTGGCACCTGCATCACCAATGATTACACTAGTAAGCCATGTGAACTTAAATATTCAACTTTTATTAATAAGGTCCAGGTGAAAGGAAGGTCATTACAAAGAAAAATGGATATTTACAGGTCTAGTGAAAACTATACATGTTAAAAATCAGCAGCGATTTGGCAAATGAAAGTTCATACATAATTAAACATAAATACCAAAGGCAAAATTAAATTGTAAAACACACAAGAAAAAACAAAAAGCCATCTTCTAGACAGTTATGGGCATGTAAAGCAAATGAGAGAACCACAGAGCCAACATACCTGAAGGAAACAACCTGTGGAGCTGTTGAGGAATCTCTTTGCCGACTAACTCTGGCAACATTTTCTCTTCACAGTCCTAAGTTTAAGATCAAAGGGGATACCAAACTATCTATGTAATAAGGAAGAATCAAAAACCCTTTGGCAGGAGCCATTCTTTATCACTGAAGGATCTCTTGAGCAGACAATAGAAAGTCAACAAATATTTTTGTTACAATGAGTATCATACTAGAATACAGGAGCTCACCTAATTAGGAAAATAAATAAAAAACCTAATTGGATGAGGAGGTCCATATTGTGAAAAACAATCTGGGGGGATTTTGTTTTTGTTTGTTTCATAGCAGTACAGTTTCCATTATAGCAGTCTCACATTTTAGGCAGAATGCCCCACTTTCATATAAATGATACAGAAGTTTCTGGATCATGTCAGCCTGTCATATCCTTATTGCAAGCTAAGATAAGCAACTATGCAGAACTTCTTAGAAGCCACTGAACACTTTATACTTGGTCAAAATTGGAGAATTAAAGTTACCGCAGCAAGTTACTCACTTATTAACCTCGGCAGCACTGAGAAATAGCCCCTGAAATAGCAGCAGCTAAATCAACAGTTAAATAGTTACTTCAACTCGGTAGTCTTAAAAATACAAAACTTCATACTTTCTGCCACTGAGAATGCTGAACCTCAATTCAAAACCACAGTACTTACAAGGTGTAATTATACAGTACTTGAAATTAAGGTGTCATTTTTGTTTAAATAGAACCACAAAGTCTGTTACTTAGTATGATCCTTGGCACTTCTATTCATCCTCATATATTGCATATTTAGTAACTGTCATCAACAGTGTCTAAATTAGTTAAGTGTAATAACCTTCAACAGTGACAGTCAGTATGTCTACTAGTTTGGGAGAAAGGATAAGTGACTTATCATTCCTTTACAGCAGGAGTGAGGAAAAACCAAAATGCCTATTCAGCAGATATTGGCAGACATCAGCTGCGTTACGTTCCTTATGTTTGTGGATTGATATATATGGAGGCTGGTTTAAATTCTTATTCAGAAAACCCTACTAATCTCTTACTCCTCATTTTTACCAGGAATATTTTGCTGCAAGAATGCAACAGAACAGGAAAGTCTTTTTTTCACCCTCTCTGGCCAAGCTGGAAGAATGGGGTTATTTTACACTCCATACTGATAGTATTGTAAAAGAGTAATGGTAAAGATAACCAAAGGAGCTACAGAAACAATAAACTGTAAAAAGGAATCCTGAGCAGCTGTCACACTGCGAGTCAGTTCATGTTTGGCAGCACTACTGCAACAGGCTTTTCTGGATTCTGCAATGCAATGTTACATTAATAAGCTGCACAGGGTACTTTCAGACAAACCTCATCAGTAACAGAATGTACTTTAAACTCAGAACCTAGGAGGACTTTGTAAAACTACTAGTGAAGAACTCTTTTTCCTTGTATTTGATACACAATTTACAAAAACAATTATAGAGCCTTAAGATGATAAAGCAGAACTGTGTCTGCAGATGTTGTATGCAGTAAACAGACAGACACACACACACACCCCGCCCCGTACCTCACATCGGCTAATGCTGTACAGTGAGACTACAGGAGTTGGAAATGAAGAAAAGCAACACCTGCCTGGTCTGCAAGTTTCGCCCGTAACTCTGGTTTCCTCTTTGAAACTTGGACTTTGCCATCCATTTCATGGGTGTGGAGCTTAATTGGCAAGCACCATTTCTTAGCTACAAGAGCCTAGCATGCAAACTCACGCATGCAATCCAAGCCCTTGTAATTACTTTATCATCCACTGACTAGGGAGCCAGTTGCCTGTGTGCGCTGACAAAACCAACTGCCAGTCCATTCTCACCTGAATTCTTTTGCCTAATTCTTCTAGCCCATCCAGCTGCTGGAGGAACAGCTGCCTGTAGTTCAGAACAGCTTGCCCCCTACGGTGGGCAGGTCATCAGTGGCTTGGTTAATATTCTCAATGGTCCAAAACTTACACATCTAATAGGAAAAGCAGATAGTCATTTCCTGTGGCATTTCATTTCTCAGTTGCAATCAAACTAACAGAAGAATTAGTAAGGAAGGTAATTTAACTTTCACATGGGATACATGGCAAAATCTGAAACTTTGGTTGTTAAGTTTTTATAAGGCGATTTAAAATAAACCCCTACCATTCACTCATCCATCTTTTTAAAAGGCCTCTTAAAATCAGTTGGTCTTAGAATATCTGATGGTTTTCCTTCAGCTCTCCCCCAGTTTTGGTAAAGTATATGTCTGATTTTAAACCTGGTTCTACAACTGCTCAAAAGGAGCTTGGAAGCCTGTTAAGCCTAAGCAGCAGGTTCCCCACATGTACAAGCACACAGCTGCTTGTTGCAAAGCTCTCAGACCTCTTGCTCTCAATTCCACCAGCTTCAAATATCTCGTTGAAGACCCAGTTAGTTTGTTTCAGGGGCCAGTTTGAAGCCATACCCTAACAGTTCGCTGAAGACTTCCGTACTCTGCTTTCAGGGTTTTGCAGAGTTTCAGGAAACACAATCATTTCAGATTGACATCACTACTGCGAAACATCCCCATTAAAAGCTGGACTACGCTGAGCACACTGGTGACACCCTGTGGCATCCTGCTGGGCTCTCAAACAGAAAGGGCTTCAAGGTGTTTGATATTTGCCTTCCTCCAGCACCAACGCCTGTCCTCACTTAAGACAAGCAGGCCCCAATGAGGTGCTACTTCTGCAGCAAGTCTGGCATAGAGATCCTCAAGTACCAATGGTAACCAGAAAGACTGGATTGAAACTAATTACGATGGGAATGGCTTAAAAAGGGTCTCAGATTTCCATGTAATTTTAAAGTACCTTTAGAATGTATAGTTCACGTGACTCTGGATTATTTACCCAAGTGACAAACATGATGCTTGTTGGTTGTAGTGCATTTGAATTGTTAATAAATTCAAGCAAGTACCTCTAGATTTTCACTTATCTTGCAAGTTACCCACAACAGCAATCAGAAAAATTGTCAGCAATCTTGGATTTCGCATTTGTGGCCAGCAGGTCAAGGGAGGTGATTCTGCCCCTCTACTCCACTCTCGTGAGACCCCACCTGGAGTACTGCATTCAGCTCTGGAGTCCCCAACATAAGAAGGACATGGACCTGCTGGAGCGCGTCCAGAGGAGAGCCACGAGGATGATCCGAGGGATGGAGCACCTCTCCTATGAGGAGAGGCTGAGAGAGTTGGGGCTGTTCAGCCTGGAGAAGAGAAGGCTCCGGGGAGATCTTAGTGCGGCCTTCCAGTACCTAAAGGGGACCTACAGGAGAGCTGGGGAAGGACTTTTTACTAGGGCATGTAGTGATAGGACGAGAGGGAATGGCTTTAAGCTGGAAGAGGGCAGGTTTAGATTAAACATTAAGAAGAAATTTTTCGCTTTGAGGGTGATAAGGCACTGGAAGAGGTTGCCCAGAGAGGTTGTTGAGGCCCCGTCCCTGGAGGTGTTCAAGGCCAGGCTGGATGGGGCTTTGGGCAACCTGGTCTGGTGGGAGGTGTCCCTGCCCATGGCAGGGGGGTTGGAACTCTGTGATCTTCAAGGTCCCTTCCAACCTAAACCATTCTATGATACCATGATTCTATGATTTACCTCACAGGGTAAAACCTTGATTACCATTATCATGGTTTGCCACTCCAGCAGCTGTGCACCGTAATAGAGGAACTACCTGTGACAAGAACAGGTCTTCAAAATCAGTATGCTTATATTTATTTTCCTATGCCTTTGAAAGATAGGGTATTTGGTTGAACGTCGGTTCAAGAGGGTAGTCTCAGCAGTCACGCTCCCAGGCAGCAGATTTCCAGCAAGCCAACCAGAACTCGGCAGATACTTCACATCCTACTCCACACCTAACATACAAGAAACACGGACTTCTTGCCCTAGCAAGGACAGTATGTGCATTTGCATGGTTGAACATTCAACTGCAGTACAGGAAAAGGGGTGGGGAGGCTTTTAACACAGATGAGCTTCCCAGTCATGTTCATCTGAAAGACACAATTACATGAGCACAACTGAAAAGGCAGCATCATGAAGAGCGGGAAGAAGCGCGAAGACAGCGGAGCAGCTATTTAAACTAGCACTCCTCCAAGAGAAACACTTACCAAACTAAGGCTTGACACGTCAGTCTTGCATTCTCAAGTACACATTGTTTCTTATCCATCCCATGATCCTTTCAGGAGTGGGGTTTTGTTGTTGGGTTTTTTTTTTCTCAAGAGAAACTCCAGAAGAACTGGAAAAGCTTTAATGCTAAGTGCTACATAGATTAATACAATACCCCAATAAGTAGATTTAATTTTGCTATGATCCAAGGGAATTAACTGTATAAAACCTCTTATGGTGGCACAAAACTTCACTAAAAGCCAGATGAAGGTTCTCTGAGGGTACATTACACATTACAGTTTCAGAAGGAAGTTACAGTCTCAGCTTATAGCCATCCAGATCAGCCTGGTGACCCAACTGCAGACTAGGTCTGTGGAAAAAATGGGCAGCGCTCAGACACACAAGTGAGCTGACCTTACACACCAAACCATCACATGACTCCAGGATTAACACAACTAAAGATGGAAACAAGCAGTTACGGACGTGAGGCTAATCACTGTTTTGACCAAATGAAATTACTTCTGTGTTAGCTAGAAGCCGACTGTAAAGTAATACCTTAAGTTACATACACAGTACTGTAACAGTTGGAGACTGGGGTGAAGATTGCTGTAAGCAAGTTCTACCAGACTGAGACGTACAGGAGCCCGTAACTGAGATGTGGCAGGCACAAGCATTCTTCTGGATGAAGGCATCCACAGTACACACCATTCTTTGATTATTAACCATATACTAGAAAATCACAGGTTTCCTTGCCTGTTGCAACTGTTTCATTCCATTATAGAAGATTGTACACGTTATACTTGGATTTAAAAAAGAAACTACTTCAGCTCTCCCTTGAGCAGCAAGAAGCAGTACCTATTTGTCAGTCTCTAACAATCCCTTCTTCTAGGGAGGTCGCTTTAGAAGAGAGCGGTTCTGACACAAAAGTTCCATGCATACCACTTCTAATAACCAAAAATCAAACTGCTAAATCATCTTGTATGTTCAGAACCTGTTTAAATGCAAATAATGTCCCGGTTGTCCCGGTTGCAGGTGACCACACTGTAAGAAAGCAGACGGTTTATATTTTGTCAGGGCACCACCTGAACTATACACAGAGTAGAAAGCAGGTATAACAAAGAACAGCAATGCAAGGTTAGGCAAACAAAAATATGACACACCTACAATATCTACTAATAGTTGGCACTCACGTGCCTCTCCAAAATAAATATATTTCACATTTATTGACACAAAGGTAAAATTCCATTCCAGATCACCCTCATGCCCTGATTTCACATTTGGCATCAACAATATGAATACCAAATGCTCTGACTTGGATATATCTCAGACTGAATACACAGCCTTATTTTAAGAGTTTGATACTTCCTTATTCAATGCCATGACATACACACTATGACACTGAATTCTGGAAATCATTTCATCATGCTTAATCCCATGAACATGGAGGAAATCCTTGGTAACTACGTTCCACTTTCTTAGCATTATTCTGAATAAATTCCAGTTTTACACACCTTCCCTGGTAATTGCAAAGCCACACTGTGAAAGAGAGAACATGCATCTCCTTTTGTGAATCTGAGGAGCATTTGAAAGGTGATACCATAATATTGACCATCTTTTTTACAGATATTATTAGAAACAACAAACTCATGAAGCTCACACACAATAAATAAAGACCCTTGTTTAATAGTTTCCATGCATAAATACAATTTTTTTGCTTATTTTCAAGAGCAGAAATATTTGCTTCAAAGAATATACTGATGAAAGACATGCGAAGGACCAACTATTCTATAACACATTTTAATAAATTCCATTTCGTTCAAGTATTTATACAAAACCAGCTCTCCTTATAACCCTCAACTAACAGAGTTTATGGTCCAAGTCCGACATCTAAGACTGAGTGCAACAATCCACTTGCTACTGCGGCAGCTCTGGCCAGGTGAGCCACAAAACAGACTGAGAAGCTGGCACATCCCTCCAGTTCACCTCTTTGCTCACTAAAGCTCATCATCTGATGCAAAAGGAAACACGATGGACCTGAAGCAAACTTCAACCTTATTTTGAGCTATTGCTCAAATCCACAGGAGACAAGTATGACTAAGTGTTATTAATACATAAAAATAAGTAAAAAGAGCAAGTACCTTGGATTAATTTTTATAAAGTGCTCCTTGGTTACTAGAGGCACACCATAACAGCAAAGCCTCATTTCTAAGACAGCTAAATCAGCATAATGCCCACCACACACACACAGATTCTGATCAAATCCCGAATTCCCACAAATACCCAGTAAAATGGAATTTGTCACTAATTTAGGTAGTTATGCTTTTGTACACTATCAAAGTTTGCAATTTTTGTAAAAAAAAAAAACACCAAAGAAGGTAAGTTGCTTCTCATTTCTTTTCTGACAAAAATATACCACTACTACTTACCATTTTACAACTATATCCTTAATTTAAGTAATTTTACAGAGATCAAATACATTTGTGAAATCTATTGCACAGCTGAATAAGGCTATCTCATCTTTCCTAAGTCAATTCACATCTGTCTCAGTTATAATTACTGTATTAAATTCAGAGACAGCTGACGAACACTTAAATAACCTATAAAAATTTACACGGATCACACATTATTCATGCTTGCAAAATAAGGGCATGAATTTATTCTTGAAATCATAGTAATTTAGTGTCATTCAAAGATGCTGTACCAAATACAGTATTATAATTTCTCCCAGGCTCTACAGGACTTGAAGCATGCTGCTATAAAACAGCCAAGTACAGCTGTATTAATATCCAGGACGTCTCCCCTGGTCATTTTGAAGACAAATTTTGACCACATACTGTAAAAGTGTTAGGAATCTGCTAGATAAGGGATAATGTCTGACATCTTTTGAGTCTCCTTTGATCAGGTCTAACCTAGTTTTTCCATCTCTGTCTTTCCATTCAATTTTTCCATTACTAAGTACTTCCACTTCCACACATACCCCTTTTTTCCTTTTTATCCTTTTTTCTTCTCTTTTTTTTTTTTTTTCCAAACATTAAGAGTCAGTTCATAACCAAAGCAAGCAGTAAGTAATCCAGTAATCATCACGAGGCTTAGCAACCTCTGGTCAGAGGACTGATTTGCTGAAAGGAAAGCCTCTTTCTCCCAGCTTTCTTCCCAGAGATCAAACAGCACAGAATCAGAAGGCGAGGGGTGCCCTCACGGCAGTGGCCCTCATGGGGGGCAGCAGAGCAGGAGTTGCTGATCTCCTCTCTCTGGTGACCAGCAACAGGACACCAGGAAATGGAATTAAGCTGCGCCAGGGGAAGTTCAGGTTGGACATCAGGAAAAGATTTTTCACTGAGAGGGTGGTCGGTCCCTGGAAGAGGCTCCCCAGGGAAGTGGTCATGGCACCAAGCCTGTCCGAGTTTGAGTCTGCACCATGCTCATGTGGTTTAGTTTTAGGTGATCCTGCGAGAAGCAGGGAGTTGGACTTGATGATCTTTATAGGTTCCTTCCAACTTGAGATAGTCTGTGAACATATATAGTTCACCTGAACCCAACAAAACTTCTCTCTTGGCTACTTTCTCCAAGAATTAGTATGAGTTCGTCATCACACCGCTTAGGTGCCATAGTTCAAGAAAATCTAGACAACCTGCACAACTTAAAAGATCTAGAAGTTGCTAGTAATGATAAAAGTGCATCAATCATTGCTGTGCATAGCTGCTTTCTCTAAACAAATCTGTATCTTTAACTAAAGCTGAAAACATTTTCCTACTTTGGGTAATACTAAATACACAGAGGAACAGCACACTTGTGTTTAATGATTATTTCTTTAACTTTCAGAAATAAAAGATGTCACAGAACTTCTAAGGCAAGCTAGATTATGTATATCCAAGACATTAGCTGTTCCAATATGTTCAAAGTTTTCAAGTATTCAGAGATGTCAGGCTAGCCTGGTTTCACAGTTACATATATCAGGACAGTTAGTGCTGATGGAATACCACAGGACAAAAAAAATTCCAAAGTGTATAGTTACAACCGGTCTGTTGTCTAGCAGCATACGCATTTACACTCACAGATCTCAGAAGGACAGAAAGAGGATGTGGTTTGGAAGGAAAGCAGCAGCAGACTCTACTGTTGCAATCTACAGAATCTACGTTACATGCACGCCCTACATACACATACACACAGAGCTATATTTATATATAAACCCAAAATGACAGGAAAAAAGTTGTGGCAATGCCATATTGGCTCTGAAGGACAAAATCATAACAGCTTTCCCTCTTGCATCAACCGCAACCGTTTACACACCACAACACTTTTCCTGTTGAGCTTCTACCAGTTTAGGAACAGATCCTGTCTCCAAACAGCCAACACCTTATTCCTTCCCTTATTAGTAACAGTAGCCTTAAAAACAGGTAGTGCTAGGCTCTGAGAGACCACAAATCCCACACACATCCCTTCACCTGAGATCATTTTACCATACTGTAACTATTCCCTAAAGTAACTCTATGGAGTGAAACACTTTTTTGCTTCCAGAGAAAGCATCATCCAGAAAATGTGTTTCTTCTCAAACATGGAAAATTTTCACAAAAATACTGGACGCAACTTCATCTTTGTGTGAAGCTCTGAGAATTTGAATTTTAAGATTTCCCAGCTCTGAAAAGAACAGTGGGAGGTAGCAAACCCTAAACCAGGCCATTCTCTTTCAAATACCTGGCAGGGATTTTATCTAAACAGGTTCTAAGCAAAAAAAAAAAAAAACAAGGCAAATTGAGGTCACTTCTCTCAAATAATCATACACCTAGTCTTTCACCAGTCTTTAGATCAAAGCACTTTGCAAGGTGTGGGGAGAAGACTAGCACAGCAGCTCCACAAACTACAAAATGCATCTTGGAGGTTTAGTGCTGGAGGGAATACAGCTTGAGGAAGGGATGGGCATGGGGCTGTTCAGAGACCACTCCAGCCAAGAGAGAGGCAGAGCCCAGGGGGAGGCGAGGGCTTGCCCACTGCCGTGAGGCAGCAGCATCCCACCCTTGCTCAGCCCAGCCGCTCGTCCAGGCTCTGCAGTCCCTCAGGTGTCTGCCTACAAGTCCTGCCACCCCCGCTCCTTGCAAACCAGCTCACGACGGGGAGTATGTAGGGTACAAGACAAGAAAAACACTTCAAAGCCCCTAGAGACGTCTTCTGTTCCCTCACACATTTCACGGCAAACCCAGCTTGGGGGGGGGAAACAAATAAATAAATCCACTAAAAATCTTCCAGGTGCTCTGTTCCCCAGAGAAGTGGACATCACTCCATTTTTTTAACATTTGTAGCAGCTGCCATTTTACCAGCTTGGTATTAACAGGAACACACTTCTTCCATCTCAGCCACCAATGAGAAAGGTGAAAACCAGACTTCACTGTATATTTAAAGAAAGAGTGGACAACAATTTCTGGAAAAAAGTAATTGTATATACATCTAGCTTTCAAAATAGATACAGCTAAAGTAAGCTGCAGCAGTGCCTGAAGCACAGGGCAAAAAAAAAAGATACCACTTCCTTTATCAAATGAGTCAGCACACAAACACTTTGGGTTTTTGTTTTGTTTGGGGCTTTTTGTTTGCTTTTTTATTTTTTTTTACAAGAAACATCTTGAGACCTGGATGACATCTCCTTCACTATTAAGCGCTGAACCACCTGTTAACTTGACTAGTTACGAAGAAACCAACTAAGAAAGCAACACAAAATCATAGCTGGGTATTGAAACAGAGAAGCATGGGCAGGACCAAGCAAGCAATGGATCTGAAGAAGGGAACTTACAGCCATCCTTCAGTCCAAAAACTGACAATGTGGGAAGTGTTGTATTTCACTTAAAACATGAAGCACCATCTCCTCCGCTCTCAGGTAATGACATGGTTAACTACCATAATACTTTTGGTATTGTTAAAATAGCTGTTCCTTAGATGAAAAATTGTATCTGCCTAATGACTATGCTTTAATAAATGACAATACATATTCAACCAAAACATTAAGATAATTATTCTAGAAAACAAACCATTTCTGGAAGCAAAAATAATTTTGCCTTTTTTTTTTTTTGCCTGTTTTTACTTTTTTGTTGTATTTGATGTTTGGCATCTCTTTCATAAGGCGTAACAGAGGCAACAGCAAAAACATCTGTGTCTGTAAGTAGGCAGCTTTTCAGTACCTGAAGTATCCAAGTAAATGGCTCTTTTTTGTTTGGTTGTTTGTTTAAGTACTTCAGCAGCACACAGAATGAGCACTATATGACTTGGAAAGGAGAAACTGTCCTTAGTCAAGTATTCTTTTAAGATATACAAGGCAACAAAATCCAGAATATTGTGTGAGCTCATGACGCATTACTCCAATGGACACTGAGGTACTACCTTTTTCCAGGAAGGCAAAGAGATGGAGAAAGCTAGAGGAGCAATATAGTGAAATACAGCATTTTTGTAACTACACAACATAACATACTTGATGATTTACTGTGGAGTAGTAGCAAGATTTTGTTAAAGGGAAAACTGTTTTCCCCTTATAGCACTGAAGCTGTTCAGCACTTCTGAAGTTCACGAAGCGTGCTATTTACAGTTGTACAAAAAACGGGAGCTAAAGTCTCATTCCTCTAACCAGAGGTATGTGGTTTCAAGATGATTTAATTGTACTTTTACAGTCATACCTCTAATGTGTTAAGTAATCCAATACTAAAATGTAAGTAAAAAAAAATAAATGAAGGTCTATTTATTGATAAAAAATATGCTTCTGGCCTTAAAAAAACTCGCTGCCTTTCAGCATTTGTTTCAGTTCGACAACGGGCAAGACCTACTGCGTGGAGCAGCTGGAAAGCACTGTTTGATGGGGGCAATATCGGGACAGGCCCAGGACTCTCCCTGGGGACCCCAACACAGATCTGCACAAGCCACAAATATCTGTTAGAAAAGAACTTTAAAGTCCACCTAAACCCAAAACTGCAGTCCCAGCCGCCGGGGCGCACAGGGCGCTCCCACCACCCCCGGCCGCCGTTTCGCTGCCGGCCCGCTCCGCCCGCCGCAGCCCCGGGGCGGCCCGAGGCGCCCCGCTCCTGCTGCCGCCTCGGCCCGGAGGCCAGGCGAGGCCGCCCTGGCCTCACCACCGCCGCGGCGCAGGCAGGCCCAGCCGGCAGCAGCGGGGAGCGGAACAGCAGCCGCCCCCGCTCCACCGCAGCCCGCCCCGGGCAGCCGGGCCGGTCCCTCCGGTCCCTCCGCCCTCTCCCGGCCCGGCCCGGCCCGCCCCGGCGAGGCAGCCGCCGCGCCGCGCCCCAGCGGGGGAGGCTCGGCCCCTCCGCGCCTGCGCGCCTCTGCCCGCCCCAACGGCCCCCGCCCTCACGGCCGCCCCCAACCGCCGCCGCGTCGCGCGTGGCGGTGACGGGCGGCGGTGACGGGCGGCGGCGATGGCGGAGGCGGGGGGCGCTGAGGCGGGGGGAGCCGAGGCGGGGGCAGCGGTGTCCGCGCTGCGGCCGCGGCTGGCGGCGCTGGGCCGGCGGCTGGCCGCGCCCAGGGCAGCGGGCGGCGACGGTGAGAGGCCGGAGGAGGGAGGGGAAGGGGCCGGGCCCTGCCCGGCCTTGGCGCCGGCCCGCTCCGCCCTCTGCTGCCGTCGCGCCGGCCCGCAGCGCCGCGGGAGCGGGCCGGGGGCGGGGGGGGGGGGGTGTTGCGGAGCCCCGGGTACGGGGCAGCTGCTGAGGGCTCCGCTTCTCCCTCCTCCGACATGAGTCTCGGCCCAGGCGCGGTGCGGCTGGTGCCGGCCCGGGCCGCCGGCGGCGGGCTCCGTGTGGAGGCTCCCCAGAGGGCCAGGGCGGCTGAGGCCTAACGGGTACCGGCGCGTTAGCCAGTGGTGCTTCTGGTACACGGCTTATTTGCAAATGGAGTGCGTGGAACTGGTTTTGAAGCACCAGGCCGTAACCATTAATGCCCTTATTTAGTCGTGAAAGCTGTAGTGTAACATGACGATGGGCCGGTTTAATGCTGTATTACTCGGATGCTTTTGTAGATACGGCGAGGATGGATAAAACCATATGAAGTGGAAAGGGAGAGTGAGCAAAGCTCTTGCCCAGTGCTTTTCAGTGCTAAGGAAGCATTGTATTCTTCCTTCAGATACCTTCTTAGAAAAGGGCTCTGCTGCTCTGGACAAATTGAAGGACCTGTGTAACGAAGGGAAAGAACATCCTTCCATGCTTTTGCAGCTCTATACGCAGGTAGTATATTTAAAGCATTAAGAACTCCCTTTCAAGAAAATCGACTGTGTAGAGTACGGGAAAGGGCTGGGTGTAGGAAGAGGGTAAAGCAGAAAGGGATCCTTGTTACTTGGTGTGTGCAGTCAATATCCATGAAGTGCAGGGCTGCTTTTTTCTGGATTAGATAAAGTTGATAATAATTGTGCAGGTACTGTAGAACAGAAAGGGATTTGTGTTTACATTCACTGTCAACAATCTTACCAACACTTTAAACTTGCAGCTTTTGTAAATGAAATGTTAAAAATTACCGTAAAATGGTAATGTTGTGTAAACAGTAGCTGGTTTGTATGTTACTGCACACCACTATTTGATTATTTTATTGGTAGCGTTTTTACATTGTGTATCTTCTTGTTTTCATAGGCTGTCTTAGACATCACATATTTTGAAGAAAACCAGCTTGTGGATGAAGATTTTCCAGAAGAATCTTCTGTGCAAAAAGTTAAAGAACTTATTTGCATTCTTTCAGAACCAGAAAGTCTAGTGAGGGAATACAACAGAAATGAAGAAGTGAGTACTAACAATATTAAGCCAGAGAATTAATTATTTAATCATTTAAAAATAAAAAATCTTAAATAGGATAGTCATATTTGTGTTTTTGATGGGCAGAATTTAAGATCTTTTGAAAAATTTTCAAGTCTTGTATTTAAATAGTGATTCCTGAAAATATTTTTTCAAATAATGTGGTGCGTCCTCATAATTTTTCTTGCTAACATTCCATGATTGTGTGTTTTTGGAAGTTTATATCCAAAGTATTAGGTTTGTGCCTGTGACTGTTGATGTTAAGTACAGCCTCTAAAGTTAGACACTTAATATAACACTGTTTGCGTGTGTGTGTTCAGGTGGTTTACTTTTTGGGTTAGCCCAGTTTGTTGGATTTTGTTTCAGCCCATCAACATCCTCGGTGCAGAGTTGTTAGAATGCCTTTACTGGAGAAAAGGAGCCTTGCTTTACATGTATTGTTATACAGCAAAAGAAAGGAGGGAATGGCTACGAGAAAACATTGCCATATTTAAAAAGGTAAAGAAGATTAAAAAGTTCTATGAGCGCGTGAATACCGCTTTAAAGTTTGACTTCACTTTAAAATACAGCTTTTGTTTTTCCTTTTTAATAAGGGTTTGGGAAATTCATAGCGAGAAGTATTTCTGGCTATCATTAAATTAATGAGAACTTCTCTAAAAGTTTTTTTCCCCTTATTTTTTAACTGTACTCAGTGTCTTAATGATGGAGTTCATTACTTGATGAAGATGCTTAGCTTGAGATGCCCTCGTCAGCTAAATGAAGATGTCTCATGTCAAGATAAAGACACAGCTAGATTACTCAGTGAAGGTAAAAAAAACAAACCCAAAACTCCAAAACCCCTACAACCCACTCCTCTTAATAACTGCTCCACTTTATGAAATGCTTTATTGCATATTTTTGCCATTTGACTTCTTTTGTATTAAAAAACTGCCACTTTTTAGAACAACAATGAAAAACAGATGAGGCAGGTAAGGAGGCAGCAATGCTTTCCGCTCCCCCACGCTTCTTTTTGACTCATGGATTTCAGGATGTGGCAGTGCTCATTTTCTCCATGTTTTTGAATGCATGGGAGGAAAGTGAACTGAGGCAATGGGAGTTCTATGCACAGCATGTGTGTTTTGCAGCCATCCAGCTGTCAGTTGACAAGTGTTGGAAGCACAGATAGGACTGCAGAGGGTGCTAGAAGACCATGTTGGTCTTCCTGTTTAGCTCTAGGAGAACACAGAACACAGAATTACTGACTTCACACAGGTAGCAAGTACATGCAGAACTGGTTAGATTTGGCAAACTTTCATTCTCTCTGTCTCCGCTTTATGTAAGTTGCATTACTGTAGTACACTTACATGAGGATATGAGGCTGCATCAGTGTGATGCAGGTAGGGTGATGCAGCAGGAGGGGGTTTTGCAGGTAAAACTGCTGGTGCTGAGGACATGAGGTCCACATTGTACACACTCAAAACTAGCTCTAGCTGTGGGGGGATGGAGCACCTTCTTGCTTAGTTTCATCTGAAAGTGGCATTGCTCCAATTCAGCTCTACAATGCAATGCCAAGTTCAGTAACTGATTTGTAGGTTTATTTAGCAGGATTTTTTTTTTTCAGTGACCACGAACACGTATGTGGCTTTCTATTCAAATACTAAAGCTGCTGCTGGTTAATCTGAGTTAAGGTGGTGCTCAAACAGCATCTTTTTTAGGCTTAAATTGGGGGAGGCACAGAAGTGTTCTAAAATAAATATGAATAATCATGCCTGTGCTTAATGTATTGTAAAAAAAATACTGAAATTCTCAAAGATAAATAGGCAAACGCAATTATCAGAATAATATTTATATGGAAATCTTAAAGGTTTTAGCATTATGGATGGGCAAAATGGATAGAGTCATGAGCAAGGCCTCGATCCAGGTTCTCTTCTGGGCAGTGTCAGTTACCTCATGGTTAAGATTTGTTTTTTTGATGTACCTCTTTCATAGGCTTATACTACCTTTTAGGATTTTTTTTCCAGTATTACTGAAAAAAAAAAAAAAGTTAACAAGCTGTGTACTTGCTTAGAACAATAAAGTACTTGATCTAAACTATTTTTACAGGTATATTTAGTGACACTCACTTACTGGCGATGATGTACAGTGGAGAAATGTGCTACTGGGGACTACAACATTGTGGAGAAGGGAAGCAGGAAATCCTTGAGACAGCAGATTCTGTGTCTAACAGTGACCTGGGCTGCGGATCACAGAGTGTGTCGCTGGATTTCCGAGAAACGGGCAAAAACATGTTAACAAAGTATGTGGCTGTATGTGAGGGACCTTTAAATGGCCAAGGGTGGAACACAACAACTGCAAAACAAATGTTGTGTTACTTCGTGAAATCCCACAGCTAAAATACGCTGCTTTGGCTGTCCTGAAAGAAACCTTGTGTCCGAAGAGCTCACTTAGGGAGGTGGTCTCTGCTTCAGTGTCTGACTGTTGTTCTTATCAAAATGTATACTTCTGTTGCATTAAAACCATGCATTCAAAGAACTCCTGGAATACGGGTCCAAAGTCTAATCAAGTCTTTCTAGAGAAAAAAAAAAAAAAAGACTGTGTCATAAACTCCACGCATGGATGACTACGTGTCTCTCCGCCCTGCTGGCGCCGGCGCGCTGGGTCCGAGGGGCGGTGTTGACGGCAGCGGGGCTCAGTGCCATGGCGGCCGGCGGAACGGAGGAGCGGGGCGGTTTGGAGGCGGCTGTGCGGGGTGGCCTCCGTGTCCTCCGGGAGCGATGGACGCGGGGGACCCGCGAACGCGGCGGTACCGCGGGTCCCCCACGCCCATCGCTCCCGGAGGATGCAGAGGAAGTGAGTGCGCTGCAGGCGCTGCCGGTGAGTGGGGCCCGGTCAGGGTGGGAAGCTAGTCATCCCGCCTCTTGCATCTCCACTTCTCAATTCCTGGGTCGTTAAACTGCTGCTCTTGATGGTTTTCAGATTGATGTGCAGCTGAACATCATGTCCTTCCTCTCACCCCAAGATTTGTGCCGTTTGGGAAGCACAAGTTGTTACTGGAGGGCGGCTGTGCAAGATCCATTGTTGTGGAGGTATTTTCTCCTGAGGGATCTCCCTTTTTGGACATCCGTTGATTGGAAATCACTCCCAGATGTGGAGATTTTTAATAAGGCCTTTTCAGAAGACAGTGATAATGTGCTGTATGATTACATGACAGTGTAAGTATCTTCATATTCTCTTACATGACTTACAGTCAGTAATACCCAACCAACAGGCATGTTTCATATGTACAGTAGTAAATCTGTGCTTAAGCCACTGCTTAAATTTTGATGTCTAAAATACATTGTTTATTTTGGAAATACAACTTCATGATGTTTGACAGTTCGGTCAGCTCTTTCTATTTGGAATTCAAGAAGAATGTAAAACATAAAAAAGTCAAATATTCTAAAAAATTAAAGCTTTTTGTAAACTGCGTGTCTGCTATGCCACAGAAATAGTCATCTTGGAAGGTGTGCATACTGTTGATCATGATAAAAATGTGTTCTTCGCCCTCAGTACAATGAGGAATGATTTCTTACTTTAATAAAAGTACTAAGGAGTCTTCAAAGTACAGCAAATGGAATGAATCTTCATTTTTTTTTCCCTATTACCTGGAAGACCTAGGGGGAAAAAAAAAAAGTTGTTTTTTTTTTTAATATGCACAGAATAACAAGTGGTATTGCTTTAGCTCTGGTCAAAGGCCATAAGACCAAGACTCTGGTTTCAGCTAGTACAGTTGAAAAGCATAGCAACTCTCATAATGTGTTTGGATAACTGAGAAGAACTCTTTAAGAAAAGCAGATTATTCTGTGGGGTTTTCTATAACTTCATTCAATTCCCTTAATTAATTTGCAGTAATTTTTTTTTTTTAATTTGCAGTTAAATTTTCCAAAGGTGATTTCATGACTTGCTTCATGATGAAGGCACTACTAACCTCTGCAATCTCTGTGCCCTTCATCCTCATTTTACAGATGGGAAAGACACACCCAGAATTTGAAGTGCAAAATATCTACTGGTTTTGAACATTGGATTTAAATCTCTGTAGGTCTGAATACTTCAGAGCATCACTTATTTGAAAGCATCTGTCACTGATTTCCGTTGTGTCTGTGGTTTTGTTGATCTCAACTGAAGCATCTCAGTTTGGTTGTAGAGGAGCACACATTTAATGTTTCCTTGCAGTGATTTGTCCGGCAGCAGCCTTCTGTGACCACGGAAGCAAAGACTGAAGCTGCTTCTCCAGGATGACTGTTGCTTCTATGATAGTCACTTCTTTCCCTTGATTACCAAAGGCTTTTCATGCATTCCAGCTTCTGCATCAAATGAGCACATAAGCTTGCAGACACCTGTCTCATTTTGCAATATGCATTCTCTGCCTACAGGGGAAATGGTCCTTTTCAGGCGGAGTTACCTGTTTCGTAGTTAATAAACACAAAAGTGGTCTAATTGAGGTTTGAGGTGCACTCAAAAGTCCCATATTTTTTTATATTGTATGTGACTTGTCAGTTTTGATATTATTTTACCAATAGTGTGTTCAGTGAGGATGGGGGAATGTGTTGTGTTGTTTTGTTTTTTAAAGTAAACAAAAAAATCCATATATAGAAGTGTAGAAAGGTCCAAAAAGTCAGCATTTGGACTTCAAAGGGACTGATGCCTTTACCTGCTAATGGTGCTTGAAACCATCCGTTTGGAACTTTATCATTTTTGACCTGTGCTTGAGTTGCACCAGTAACAAAGCATAAGAAGTGTGGGACCTAAATCAATTTATTTTGTTTGATTAATACCTCTTTTGTATTTTGTGTTTAATTTCTAGTTGCATCTATTTTACACAGATATAAAAAAAGCTGTCCTCAGAGTAGAAGAAGTTTGAAATCAAGCCGTCCCCGGTACGGGGCAGTGACGTCATTTTTGCAATCACTGGTCACTCAGGCAGAACCTCGCTTTGCGATGTTTGGGCCGGGTTTGGAAGAGCTGGATGACTCTTTAGTGCAAAAGATGATGACATGCCCAGAAATTCTGCTAGTAGCTGGCCTCCCTCAAAGACAAATTCATGGTAATGCTGGTTTTGGTTTTTGGCTTTTTTGTTTTGTAAACAGATATAACACAAAAAACACTGGGGGAGAAAAGGGATGCTTTTTTCTCCTCTTGAATTTCAATAGCACAATGGTTTAAATAAGATCTAGGTGTGACAAACATCTGTGACATGAATCTCAACAGAACAATGGTTATTCAGAGGGATAAATGCAATGAATTTTTGGGATAAAATTATAGTTGCAGTGAATTTATGATTAAATTTGCACAATGTCAGAGGGATCATTTTGCTCCTTTTCTTCTATTTTGATCCTAAATTCCGTGTCACACCTTCTGTTATAAAGAATAAAGGCAGACAGAATTTTCCTCAGATACTGCTTGCAGTAAGCATGTAAAAAACACACTTGTGTTTTTATACAGGAAGTCAAGACTGATCCTTCATATCATTCAGTCTTGTGGTGTCAAATGGTGTAAATTTAATTTAGAAGAGTTAAAGGAGCAGGTGAAGGATTTTTTTCAATGTTTAAAACATAGTTTTGAACATCTCTGATTTCATTGCAGGCCAAACCAGAGATAAAAATGTATTACTTTTTAACTAATGTTTATTTCATCACAGCAGAATTGGAATAATTAAATTGTATTTATAGAAAGTGTGAAAACATGGTTTCTTAATGTTGTTATCTTTTTTCTCTTTTCAATTGCTCTGCCAGTTTTGGCTAATAAATGCAAGTCTAGCACTTCTCTGACTTAGGTTTCTAGGTTCAAGTCTAAGTATGGGAAACATGGAAATGCCTCCTTGTTTTCTTTTAATACTATTGAATTGATTTTAATTAAATTAACAGTCTGATCAATTAGAGCATGTATAAAATCTTATCTTAAAACAGTAAACATGCTACCCCTTACAGCAACACCTAGGCTTGGGTATGTCCATTTTGTAGCACCACTGGAATTTTCAGCCTACCACTTAGTTATACCAGATAGCTGTAATCTCATATATTAATTTTTTCCCTGTAGGAATTGGATCAGGAGTCAGTTTTCAGTTTAATAACAATCAAAAACTCAATATTCTGACACTGTATTCAACAACCAGGTAAGACTTGTTCTCCACCAAAAAACAAAAAATACAGTTTCTCAGTTATTTCATACTTTTCCTCATGTCTTTGTCATGTGATTTTTATGCCTGCATTCACATAAGTGGATATCCCATATAATCCGAAGCTTCAATGGGTATCTTCACTTTCTCTTTCCTTCTCCAACAGCTAAATTTTCACGTGGAAGTAATAAACCTTTTCCAAACCTTATACATAGCAAATATGTATGGCAAATACATAACAGGTGCTTCTATCCCTCTTGATACCTTGATTGATTCCTTTTTGAAACACTATATAAACTCATCCTGGGATATATTCTTATACACATCTTGCAGATTGCTAACCATCTGTGTATGTGCACTAGAAAAGAAGGGTGGGTGGGAGGTGGCGGGGAGAAATGAAACTATTGCTGGCTTGAATCATTTTCCCGTCCCTTTCCTGTGCTGCCTAGACTCTCAAAATTGAATTTTTGCATTCTCAATTAACTTGACTACTGAAATATTGAAATATCTTTCAGTGTGGAAAGGAGGAGAGCAAGGGCAGAGCAAGCTGTTGCTGTGAATAAGATGTTCTACCAAGAGAACAGCATAGTAGGGAATCAGCAAGCCATGCACTACAGTGTAATAGCTCAAGTTAAAAAGGTGTGCGAAGTAGTTGATGGATTCATTTATGTTGCTAATGCAGAAGCTCATAAAAGTAAGGGGTTTCTCTTTATTTATTCATATTTTATGAATGATTGGAATGTCATAGAAGATTGCAAAAAATATGCAATACATCAAAATCCATGTTCTTATTCTTTCAAAATCTGTTTCATTAGTGCTATTTCTTCATGGCTTATCCAGTCAAAGGGGTCCCCTATTCTAGTCACTGTCCCTCATCTCCCTGTGAGGTGTTATGGCCCCCTTCTTTCATTTATGGCAGATACTGATACGGTTGCTGTCTAAGCTATGTGTGGGAAATCATCTGGATTTAAAAAACAAAAACAAAAACAAAAAAAACACACACACACACACAAAAACCCAACAAAAAAAAAAAAAAAAAAACACCAAACAAAAACAAAAACCAAAAAAAAAAAAACAAACAAAAAAAAAAACCACAAAAAACCCCCAAACCCTGGGCATGGGTAGAAAAAGAAGCCTGAAATGCATTGGGGGTGGTGTAACAGCCTGGAAACAGAACCTTCACCAGGAAAACTGCAGTAAAAGTTGCAATTAGTCCCAATCAAGATACCAGTTCAAATCAGGAGACTAATGCAAATACCTATTATGGTAATTGTCTTTACATCCACCAACTTTAAATGGAAAGAAAGGCCTAGCTCAAAAAAGAAGAGGGTAAAAAAAACGTGCAGGGATATAGTAAGGAGAAAAGTATGGTCAGTAGGGAAGGGCTGCGGACTGTACAGTGTGAGTATTTCTTAATGGCTTGTTGCAGTTTTGATCTCTGTGAGGTGCTTGGAAAACACTCTGATGTTAAGAACTGGAATAGGCTGCCTGTACAATCTGTGGAAATCTTTAAATAAGATCTAGGTGTGATATGAACATCTGTGTGACACGAATGCAGATCCTCCAGCCTTGTGATAAGCAGAACTAGATAATTTGGCCATGTCCCTTCCAGCCCTCTGTTTCCTCACCTCTGAAATCTTAAATATTTGAGAAGTGAAAAAAAAAAAAATTCTACTTGGGCTTTGCATACATTTAATACTCAAAAATTGTTTCTTAGGGCATGATCGTCAAGAGGAACTGGCTCGTATTTTAGCAATGATTGATCCAGCCCTTGGGCCTCCAAACAGACCTCTGCTGGTTTTGTCTTGTGTCTCTCACGTTGGTGTGAAAAGAATCCCATGTGTTTACATGGCGCATCAGTTGCAACTAAATCTGCTGCATCAGCCCTGGATGGTACTTGCTTTTAAATCTTTATTTTCTATTCCTTAGTGTCTTACATTTAATTTAGGATTATGGTAGTTCCTGAACTGTGCCTACCTAAGCAAGTGTGCAGCTTTCAAAGCTAGTACATGAGCTCTCCACTTAAGTGAAGAATTTAGTTTCCTGGGTCCTCTAAGCTGAAGCATTAGCCTACCTGAACATAGAGGAGAGAATTGGGTTGCCCAGGAACACACAAGAAACTTCAGATGGAGTCAGAATGTAAGGAAGGATGAAATACTGGTCTTTAAGGGAGTAAGGAAGATTCAGTTAATTTAAATTAAATTTCCTGAGTCACGACATAAGGCCTTGGACACAAGGTAGATTTTCTGCCGTTTTCAGGAGACTGTTAATTGTCACTTGCTTGACGTGATGAATTGAGTTTTTGACAAATGAAGTTTTACCTAGCATGTGAAGTCCTGAACCTGTTCTTTTATGTTTGCCAAGCACAGTATGTATCAGTATGGCTCAGCCACACATAATTTATTTTTGGTGACATTGTGTACCCAAAGAATAATACTTAATCAGAAAAAACAAAATCCCAATTTTAGATAATTCCTTTGTTTTCATAAGGAAAATATTTACAGGCTTTAAAAAAAAAAAACAGTTTATAATAGCCATTTTATAATACATTACAAAATCTAAGAATTCATAATATGCATTGAATTCTAAAGCTAGCAGCATTTTTGCTTTAAGAGTTACAAGAAGAATTTTCAAGTAGATTCTCATCCATAAAGTGATTCTCATCCATAAAGTAAGTATGATGTTCCAGAATAGCTGATGGAATGTTTGAGATAAAATTCACTTTGATACCAAGAATGCAAGGCTTTCCTAATGGGTCTTACAATTCATTTTGTAAAGAGTAATGTTTTCTTTTTGTACCTTACTCTTAAGAAACCGTTTTTGTTGAAGAGACCTTTAAACCAGTGATAAAAATTTAGATTTGATACAAGTATTTCTGACTTTAAGGATAGACACGGAGTGATGCTAAAATGCTGTTAGATCCTGTTACCTGTTAGCTCTAATACGTGGGCTTTTTTATTTTTACAGGTGCAGGACACTGTAGCTGCAACTTTAGCTGGATTGCTAAATGGAATTGAGTGGCTGCTGGAAGAAGCAAATTGTAAAAACGCACAGTAATGGAACCATGCATTGTTTTACTATATAAAGACTTTGGTGTTTTGCAGTTCAGATGAAGTGAGAATCTTGTCCTGACAGAGCACTGTCAGAAGGGAGATTTAAAAGGCAAACCTCTGTACATTTCACTGCACGTACTTTAGTAATTAACATTCTTCCAGCTGTAGTCCTGAATTAAAAGTAAAAGTAGGATTGCCTGGATTACAGCACTGATGAAGAAGTGATTTTGGGGGGCAATATGGGTGTTTTGGTTTTTTTCTTTCTTTCAAGCTGGGGCCTTTAGGGTGCAATGTTTTGTCAGTATATGTGATAATCTAGTCTCCTCTGTAAATATACCTAACACTAGGTTAGTTTATCACATAGCCCTATGGCATGCATCACACATCTAGAAAGCATGTTCAGTGGCGATCTTGACAGTGACAGTTCCCAACCAAAGTAAATGTACATTGTACAGTAGTCGGTTGACAAAAAGACAGTATCTCTTCCAAAAGACTAAATTCCCCCGTATTTTTTCCAGAAACAATGCCTCAACAAGAAATAGCACCTGTGAGAGAATTGTTAGCCCAGACCAAAATTCTTGTAAGCAAACAAAGCACCATGTATGAATTGGTTGTTTCTTGTTTGTGGTCTTATTTATTAACCAACCACAAAAAACTTCAGCATCTTCTGCTTTCTGTTGCAGTGGGATTATTAGCTTGAACTGAACATACGTCTGATGTCATGAATAAATGTTAAATAGAATCGTTATGAATTCAGGATATTTGTTGAATACATAGAACTTACCAGTTACTCAGATAGTTGTGACCATTTGCAGATATGAAGCGTGCTTGGCTTGAAATTTTCTACACAGTTGCAAATACTTTTATAAAAAGGAAAAAAACACATTTTAGAGCTGGAATTGGGGTTTCTATATTGATGTCGTTTGGGATAGTCCTAGTTTTCCACCTTTTTAATGATTTTTAATTATTGTATGAATGTTCAGAAACTTCCCTTGGATTTCTTGCCTATGCATGTATTTGTTTTGTTCTGTGTTTTTTGTGGTTTTTTTTTCTCTCTCTCCATGGAAATGCAGTAGTCTCACAATTTTTTCTTGGTACCTAGATAAATGACTACATGTTGCACATTCAGTTGTAACTGCTCTCAATCTGGTATGTGTGTGTGATGCTCAACACAGCTATGTCAGAAACGTTCCATTTGGGAAGGTTTTTTTTTGTTTTTTAATGAACTAGGACAGACACGGGAAGTGTCTCTATTTTTTTTTATCTTTAAGCACAATTAACCCAGCTTTCTGTATGTTTTTGTATGTCTTCTAATCTTTGGGAGTCTCTAGACTTTGGAGTTTCAAGGGAAAATCCATGGGAAGCTATACTATGATAATTCTGTGGATTATCCTTTTTTTTTTTTTTTAATAGGGTATGTGTGTTTTAGCCATTAAAATAGATAAGACACAAAAGATTTATGAGTATTTGGGGGAAAAGTCCATGCTTTGTGACTGAGTGTACGTGACTTGCCTGCTAGTCATAATAATTCCATAGTGGACTATATTTAGAGGGTTGAATGCAGCAACTTGTTGATACCTTAGCTACTGCAAATACAGTTTTTTATGCAAGATCCCTGTTCTGCTTTCTTCATAAAGAATAAATTATTTTTTAAAGAATTATGTTTACAGTCTTTCTGTGTGTGTTAAGCCCCCCCGCATGTGTGCACATATGCGTGTGTGCACACACACACACACATCTGCAGTCATGCTGTCATAACAGATAACGAATTATCATTGTCATCATTAGTCATTAATGAACAATGTAATTGTGTGTTATCTGTTTAATTAATAGATATTAATTCACTGTCATTTTACAAGGTCAAGATAGTGTAGGGAATATAATTTTTCTTAACCTAAAAAGCATCAGTTATATTAAAGATAGGATAACTTAAAGAAGTAAGAATTATGAGTTTTAAGGATGCAGCTTAGGAAACACACAGTGGGAATTAGAAGCCCGTGCAGTCACAGATCTCCAGCGTCGTAGGAATCGCAGAGCTGGTGGTGGGCGAGCTTGCATGACTGAGTACTGTGGTGGATCAATACGGCGCAGAAGATGAGCATGTGCGCTATGCACAGAGGTACGCTATGGGAGACAACCAGCCTGTTGAGAATTCGTATGCCAAATAGTTGCAGAGATGCACTGCGGATTTCATTTAGCACTACATTTTAGATTCCACCTAAAACACTTCTTACTCTAAATTCCTGAGTCTGATGAGTTTAGAAGCGTAGTAAGTCAATTAAGCTTGGGACTTAAATTGTTACACACTCAAAATTAGTTGGAATATTAGAACATCATTAAAATGTATTTTAAAACTTTTTAATGTAAACCCTGGGTTTTTAAATCTATTTGGTTTTGTATTTATAACAGTAAATGCAACTGTGATGGGTTTGTGAGAAATAAAACCATCAGGATTTGGATCCCAGAAATCTTGCTGTCGTTGGGATTAAGGTTTCTAACAGTGCTAGAAAGAAAATCACTTTCCTGCTGACTGAGGCAGGTTGTTTATCTAAACAGTGGTCGCAAAATAAAAGTAAAAGGTTAGAGTGACAATACATGTGATTTATAAGAAAACTCAGTTGCTGAGGCTTCCCCTGAGCAGCAGAAAGCGGCGGTGGGGGTGCTAATTTTCAAGCCTTTGAAACTTAGAATAACAAAAGCGCCTGCTGCCAGCTCCAGAGCAGTACGTGAGGGTACCTGCCAAGCTCGCAGGACGAAGGAGGCAGCACAGCGTCCCTCCAACTTGCTCGGCGTCTCGCAGTTTCTCCTCGCGGCGCGGCCCGGGGTGGCCACGGTCTCCAAGCGGGGGCGGCGGCGGGGAGGGACCCTTCGCTTCCCGGCGGCTTCAGGGAGGCGCTGCGGCTCTCGCTGTGTCCCACTGGATGGCACTGCTGATCCACGGCAGCCACTGACGCTGTCCGGGCAGCATCCCCACAACCGCTGCCAAAATTGCCTCAAGTACTGTTTTACTCCCTTTTCAGATATGGCAGCAAGCAGATGCAGTTATAGAAAAACCTATGAGAAAATCAACATGTTTTTCAAAAGCTTGTAGACAGGGGATATGCTGCCTCTTCTTTTGATCTGGTGGGTACAGATATCCATTTGTATGGTGGGATGAGTATTGCAGAGAATACCTGGAGCTGCTGCCAGGAATGTATGGAAATAATTGCTGCTATCGTTGCAAGGTGATTGATGCTTTAGTCTGGGATTTAGTTTGTCTTTATTGCCATTTTAACACTAGTGGTTCCGGGTAAGATATTCTCCTTATGTACAAGAGTAAAGAAATAATATTCTTCAGCCAGTTACAGAAGGTGATATTATAGCTAAAGCTTGTGTTTAAATCTCAGGCCAGAGGATGTTTGCACACAGGCGGCTCTCTGTTCCCTTGGGAGGATGAAACTACGAATCAAGAATGTAGGTAGGCGTATAGCAGAATGTTCAACGGGTGAGACAGAGCAAACGACAAAACACAGGGGATGTGGATAGAAGGGTATATTTAAGAACCAGTGAGATTAGATTATCTCCCATGCTAGCTCACTCCCTCTCCAGCATTACATTTGCTATGTCCACCCGTCCCAGCAGGGAGGTCACAGCTGGTCCAGAGTCAGGCAGAAAGTCCTGTCCGTTTCTGCTGTGCAGCTGCTCACAGGTTCCAGGCAGGGCATTACCAGGCAGGTGCTCCAGCCTCTTAACCATCTTAGTGGCCCTTTTCTGGCTTCTCTCTGGTTTACTCCTCACATACTGCAGGCTTAAAACTGGACACCCTGCTCCACACTCAGACCCACAAGTCCTGCACAGAGGGGAATGAACACTTGTCCTCCATGTAGCCCAGTATGTGGTTCGCCTTTATCACTGCATGGGCACACTGCTGAATCCAGGTTCACTGGTCCACCAGGAGCTCCAGTCCTTTTTACAGAGCTGCTCCCAAACTATTCAGTCCCTGACCTGCACTGATGCACACTGTGTTCCCTCCGGGATGCAGGACTTTGCGTTTGTCTTTGCTCAACATCTAGAGGTTCCTGAAGCACCTTTTGGTCCGTGGAATGCACACTTGCAATATCTCTGGCTGTCCTTGCACAGGGAGCCTGGAACTCTGGGAACACTGGCCCTGCACATGACAACATGCAGAATCAGTCACCTAATGGAAGAGAAAAAAGGTATTCAGTCTTTTCCTGAAGCCTGAACTCAATCAAGTCATCGGCTCCAACAAAAAAGTTGAACAGTACTAGTCTTAAAGCCTCAAAATAAATTCCTCCATCATTTGGCAAACCGGTGGGAGACAAGAGCTGCGAGTATGAAAGGTCAATATTGTCCCAAAAGTACATTTCGCTAAGCTCTGAAAAGTGTTGCATTGCAAAATGATCCTGGCGACAACCCAGAAACACCTACTGTAGTCATTAAATTATTTAATACTGCTCTTTGGAAAGTGATAACAATAAAATAAACTTTTTTCTGTTTGTTCTCAGGAATGACAATCAAGGAACTGAGGTAGGTAGTGAGGGACTGAGGGCTGTATTTAATCAATAGTGTTCTGTTGATAAAGGGATATCATTTTGGTGTGGTATCTTCATGTTTTCCCCACAAACCTGAATTATGAAGGCAATTCCACAGCCTGATGTCAGGGGACACTTGTTCCACAAATCTGAACATATAAGGGCTACTCTCCGAGAACAAAATCAAGCCTTTTTCCTCTACTTTGAATTAAATCCAGCTTGTCTTGTATGAAAGGTTTTTATGCAAGTTTCCTAAAGAAACAAATCTAGAAACAGAAGTTGCTTAGAGCTTTCTCCCTTAAGACTGATAGTGTTCACGTCCAATTACCTTTGAAATTCAGCTGGCTTCATCTTAAATTTTGTGGACATTTAAAGAAACGTCCATACCTTTAATTCATATAAAGCAATAGTTTAAATTTGACCTGCGTATGTGCTACACATTAAATTCTGTGGGATAAATTATTGTGAATTTTTTCATGAATCTGAGTCATGAGGATTTAAGTAAACAAGTTACCTGGGAATCCTCTTTTTAGAAATAACCTTTGTTCATGACATGTCCAAACCTTGCAGAGTATAGCATTAGGATGCACTGATACAGTTGCACATTATGCTTTTAAAAAGCACAAGCTATTCTCAAGACAATAAATGCCAATTACAAATCTAACTAACAAAAATGTTAGAAATCTTATGGTTTTCCCCAAATTAGAGACTGAAATTTTGTAAAAACATGTTATTGAAAGCAAAGAACCTAATTACCTGATTACTGCTACATTAATATAAAATAAGAGGGGCAACACTGAGTATAACGAACATGTGGTTGAATTGTGCACTTGAATTCAAGCATCTTTCAGTCTTTTGTTGAAAAGAATTGCCGCTGAGCCAGTATCAATTTCCTTCTTTTCAGCTGATAGACTTTAACTGCTTTTGGACTCACTAAAACCAAAAACCTGCTACCAAGTATTTGTGCTTTTTAACTTGCTTTTCACCACAGCTAGTGAGTTGATATAAACCAGCTGGTGTACAGGCAAACGATGAGACATTTCTCCCCTAATAGTTCTCTGATCACTTGTTCCAGTCACAAGTAGCTAATAATATAGAAATAAACTGAAAATTAAATAAGTCAAAGGAAGTATTAGTGTGAAGATATTTAGGAATGTCTTGGTATGCTGGAGTGTGCCTAAGGGTGAAACAGTTTGAGGGGCCCAGCGATATGGGAAGTAACATCCCGTTAGACATTGCAACATAGCAAACGGCTTAGCAAGATACTGAAACCCCAAACCCCATCACAAGTGAGAATCGTATAGGTAAGAGGCTCCTGAATGATAATACTAGGGCAGCTCACCTTAGGAGTAGCAGAGGGTGGGGCCATCCGGAGCCATGAAGACAATGGGAAGGGCTGTTCAAGGCTTCTTGTCTGAGAGGAGCAACCATCTGGTAAGAGCTGGTCTGGCGGCTAGGAGCTCAGCCAGATTAGCATTTTTGAGCCAAAGGTTAAAAGTACACTGTAAGAAAGACTATGAGCCCTCCTCCAGAAGACAAAAGGAGGAGACTAATGATAATCAGTTTCCGGAAATAATTACCATAGGTGTGCCTATTCCCAGCCTACACTGATGAATATGCATGCCTTCGCATCACAAATGAACGCTTGCTTTACTCCAACGGTGAGCAAGTTTGGAGGAGCGATCCCCCTTGCACCCAGCGCTGCAATAAACATACCTGGTTTATAACTCTCCGGGAGTTGTGGAGTTTGTTTCCGCGTGTCACCAGCTTAAAAGAAGACATTGGAAACTGCTGCCGCAGTAACCAACAAGATTTGTGGCAGACACCCAAAATCACCACCAGGGAAATTCTGGCTAACATCGAAAAACCCAATACTGATATTTCCACAGTACTCATTGTCTGTGAGTGTCCCTACTGCCACCTGAGTCACCCCCCCATTTCACAGGCGAAGCACGAGACTCACAGTCAGTTCCTGCCTTACTTTCCCCTATGCGCCTCTGGTCCCTAAGCGCTGCAGCACAGCCGTTTCCTTCCTGCTCTGTTAATCTGCACACCAAATTCATCTAATTGGCCCGACCTGTGATTTGCCGAGCAGATGATTGTGAAGTCAGGGGTGGAAGAAAATGCAGAACTGTGCTTCATCTGGAGCCTGCAGCCCGCATGAAATTCTGCACTCAGAGGTGTAGCCATAAGCCAGGAACCCTCTCCTAAACGTAATCACTTCTGAGGTGTATAAATTTTCCCCATATTTCAGCAAACAGAATTGCATATACCGGGGGAAAGGGAGGTCTTGGAATGTTTCAGCCACATCCACAGAATTTTGATAGTTATGGCACGATATGCAGTGAAATTCCTGCAGTCCTATCCTGAGTTCCTGATGAAAATGCTGCTCAGATATTTGTGTGTTGGTAGTTTGATTTCTTTTTATGTGGATCAAAGTGGAACAGAGATATGTGGATACTGGAATATCAGTGTTGTCACACCATTCCCTGCCGTGGCAGAAAGGTCAGGTTTCTCCAGACAGGCGCTTGTAACATACCTGGAGATTGTCAGGCTGCATATTTATCTAAGCACAGATAGAAGCTGGCATTTCAGCTAGGGCACCACTCCCCAGAATGGGTACCTTCTTCCTGACACATCTGCAAAATATCTGAGCAGACTGTCTACATTTGAATGTTGTCTCCAATTAGAGAGTGAGTTCAGAAAAAATTTGCTATTCTTGAACAACTGCAAGCAGGGCCACTCTTATTCCAAAATAAGCGCACTTTGTTCATTCAAAGGTTAAACTATACCAGAAGGACATGAACCTGTCCTGGGAAAAGAGCATCGGCACACCAGATTTACACTTAGGGATGAAATGTCATAAAACAGTTCCAGAGTAACTTCACAAAAGGTAAGCCTTAAATGATAGTGTCCTGAAAAATAAACAAATATTGTAGTTCCAAAATACAAATGCAGTGAGTTGAATCTTTGAATTAAGTATTTTTATTTCTTCCTGGATCATTGTTTGACACACTGTGATCACAGGGGCTCTGTGAAGCACACATCCTGGCCTCAGTAAGCTGTGGGCCATGCTTGCATTGTACTTCAGCTGCAGCTCATCCCAAAGAGATGCACTGTGGCACTGTTTGCACCTCGAAAGCCCTGTATTGTTGCTTATTGCCCAGAGAATGCATTGTGAGTTGTATGTTTGTGGACCCAGGTCCACAAGGCACAGCTTGCACAGTCCATCCGGGCTGACAGCAAGCCATGACAAGGAATAATGTGGGCTTACCGCCTCTGAGGTGCCAGTGCGCTGGACCCCACCCCAAACCTAACACTTAGTCCCAGTCACATTGACAGTGAGCTGGAATCAGTTCCCAAATAGAGCATAGATGTAGCCTGAATCCACTGTAATCGCATTCCTGCTGGCTCAAGTTAAGAGAGGACTGGGATCCTTTAACTTGCTGCTCTATATCAAGGAATTGCTAAATAGCGCCCACCCCACCCCCCGGTATTTATCACCAAGGTTTCTAAAGACAGGTTTTCATGATAGAACTATTTAAGGGCACTATTTAAGGGCATTTAAGTAGGGTGTTGTTGAAAGTATCTAAGGTTAGGACTGAAATTCCCTGTACAGAGAGAAAGAGAGAGAGAAAGAGAGAGAGAGAGATGTATCAGTAAAGAGTATTTTGGAGATCCTGTGTTACTTTAGCACATTGCAAAATCACTGCTCCTAAAGAATTTGTTTTGTGATATTTCATTCTTTTTTGTTTTATCTCTTTGAGGCAGCCCAGAATTCTTGGATAAAAAACGTGCTGGAGTTTCTCCCAGCTAATACTCTGCTTTTGTCTGGACACTGGCAATATCGTGTCTTGCTCCTTGCTATCAATCGCACACAGAGGTCACAGTGCTGTTCCCTCCGGGAAATTACCCCATTGTTTCCAGAATAATAAGAGCTTCCTGTACAGACTGTTTATTTTAAAGTCTAGGACATCAGAGTGCATTTTTGCCATAAATTTAATAGGGTCAGTGCTATTACTCCTTTAATATGCTTAATATACTCTAAAATCTGACTACAGATTCAGATCCTTCAGGTACCACTTATGGGGCAAGGGTCATCAAAGCCTATAGTACTCACATGCCTGGAATTTAGTATGTGAATCATTGCAAAATGAGTGTCTTGCTTTTCCTTTAGAAGTTATAAAGGATATATATATGCAGATATAATAATCCATTCAATTTCTTTCTTATTCAGTTGGAGTACTTTAATCAGACTGATTTTGAAGCTCTAGATTTGTTTGATTGTAGGGATGTCTTGGTTGATGTCATTGTCAGAAACCAAGGGCTGCAGTCTATCTAGTCCTGTGCTTACCAGATCCTGTCTCTGTAGAGCAAGAACCACCCTTTTCTTTCTTTGGTGTTGCTGCAGTGATTTTCCCTTGTTTAACAACATGCTAAAGGCCTGTGATTCAGCTGGTTACTGGCATAACTCGGTCTAGAGCATAATGAAGAATGTCTCTAACCAGGGGAGGCTAGAAGAATTTGGTTTCGTAATTAAACAAAAATGAATTAGCAGTATAATTTTCTTTCAAAGAAATAGACATCAATCAATACCAGCGAGGGAAAAAAAATCTACTGAAGTCCCTAGTGACTACTTCAGTTCAAGAGTCAGATGCGGTTTATTGATCTGTGCATGGTCCCCTTTTCTAGTAACCATCATTCTCCTCTTCCTTCCTTACAACCCTGCTTGCAAATGGTTTGACCAGAATGGACAGAGGGGCATCTCCTCATATTCTCCAGCATATGTACCATTTCCTCAGCACATGCATCATTCCAGCACTCAGCATTCAAGGCATTGCACCTGTCCTCACAACTCCTTCGACCTTCTCCTTTCTCCCACCAGACATAATCCTGGCCTCCCAATCTCCAGGAGAACTTTGGTCCTCTGTTCCAGTTCTCCACTGTCTCCATACAGAGACTAGCTGACTTTTCAGTGCCAAGGTGGGTGAAATCCAGCAGGGCTTGACCTGCCAGTCCCCAAGCCCTCTCCCTCCTTCCTCAGGTATCCTGGTTGTTTTCCAGTTCTAACAGTCGTTTTTTAGCTTGAGCTCTCACTTTCTACTATTACCTGTACTTCTCAAAATTGCACCTTCCTTGGGCTTTCCAGACCTTTCAGTCTTCTTTTCCTTCTCTGACTGCTCACCACATCTCTGTCTGTTTCTTCAATACCTCTTAGTCATTTATATAAGGTCATCAGAATGGCCATAGTGGGTCAGTCCATCATCTCTAGCAGATAGATACATCATCTACAGTGACTGGACATGAAATGTCCTTTCCTGGCCCCCAGCAATTAATTTTTCAGACATTCTGAAGCAGTCATGATATCTTTGCATTTATTAACACTAATAATTTCTCCTCCTTGCCCTTTTTTATGTGGCTGTCTCCTTTCTTTTTATGTGTTTTTGAAGCCAAGCTCATCTATCATCTCTTTATCTAGGTGAATCATGCTATCTCTTTATGAAAGTTTCTGGATCCAGATTTTGTTTGTATTTCTGCAGCATCTACTGTTCTCAGCCAGAGACATGAGAGTAATTTGTGCAAGATACTGTTCAAACTCAAAGCAGAAAGATAGATCTTACTCCAGTGCACTCACCACTTAATTATAAGATGAGAAACACAGGTGGATAAAAGTAAGTGGGGCTGTTTGGATAGGATGAGAGTGGATGGCTCTGCATTGTGATACAGGCATCACAGTGAAACAAAGTGTTAAAGACATTTTTCTTTATTTACCCACTTTCTTTCTGATATTGCTTCAAGTAAACAGTCATCTTCCCTGTGTTTCAGGTTGTTCATCTGCTTGTTATCCTCCCAATGGCTTCTTTTTCTTGTCTGCAAAACCAGATTGTGTAAACTCTCACTGCTGCTTCTTTCATTTTATTATGAAGAATCAAAGATTCTTTTCCCTGTTCACATCACTAAATAAGGGGGAGTGAAAAGAAGTTGGAAAATCTGTCACCTAAATAAAATATCTTGTTATGTTTGACAACTGAAGAATATCTTTAGAAATGTTCTATCTGAATAGCCGTTTTACAAATTCTAAATCCCACTGATCCCATGATCATCAGTTTTACATACTACGTGAGGAGAACCTTTTCATGTACTGCCCCTGAAAACAGCTTGTGTGTTTCTGGCCATACGACAGTCTGCTGGCTAATAGGAAATAATAAAAAGTGAAGCTGAAACCTAAAATGAAAACATGAGCTGGAGACTGAGAAAGAAACTGGATGCTCTAGATGTGTTTTTCTGTAGTGCTGCTCTTGGACCCACTGAATTCTTAGAATGTAAAAGGCAAACAAAATCAGACATGTTTCAATGCGTGTCCTAGCAGATTCTTCCCTCTTAGCTCAGAATCAACTGCCATAAAAATATCAGACTGACAGTCTCTTACCCTCTGTTTGCTCCATAGGTAAAAAGTCAGGAACTAAATTCTCATTTCCAGAAAAATCTGTGAGCTGTTTTTAAAAAATTGCACAAATGTGCTATTTTTGTATGAAAATATGCAACTTCAGCTCTTTCTTGAATGCAGGAAAAGTACTTTTACTGTTAAAAATAGCTGTGATACTCCTCATGAAAACTCCTCAATAAAGAAAGTTAGACATTCCTTCTTATAAGCAAGCAGACATGAATTTGTCCTTTTGATTTTTTTTCCATTTATTTTGTTAAATCCAGAAAAAGACTGCATAAGTGTTTTTGGTTTTGGTCATTTTCCCCAAAAATAACCAAAGAGGAAAAGTGTGCAGAAAATTTTGGAAAATGTATTTTAGATATACAGTAACAGTTTCTCCACTGTCTGCAGGCACTGTGATGGAAAGAATATGTATCTTCAAAACTATATATGGAAAATGGAGTACGGAAATGTTGGGGTAATCTGTAATAGCAGACAGCATATCTCAAAGTCAACAGTCTGCTCAACAGCCAGACATCCACAGCCTTAAATTTCTGCCTTTCTAACGGAATTCTGCACAAAATCCTCAATATTTCTCTCTTTATGACAATATCACCACTGCCTAATTAGTTCTCTCTCTGCTTCAGAAATGACAGTGGGTGTGCTTGTCATTGAGAAAAGAGCAGAAAGCACCAAACCAAACAGCTGCCACTGTGGTGACACAGAGCCATGTTGCAAAGGCAATACTAATAAACCCGAACGGTACACACTGGGGAAGGGAAGACTTTGTATTTCACAGTGTACTGTAAAAACCAGCCCCAGTACTTGAGAGGGATCATTAACAGTATGATAAGAGGTAATTCAATACCAGCTCTGCAGTGCTCATACCAACTATTTTCCTTCATCTACCTAGAACAAAAAAAGAAATTTAAACAGTTTGAAATTGGTGTGCTTACTACTAAACGTACAAACAGTAGAGAGTGCAGCAACGCTGGGAACATTTTGCATTTTTTTACCCAAATACAGCTGCTTTTATGTGGCTAGTGGCATAATTTACCATAAAAATAGATTTAGCTACTTTATGAATGCTTATTATTTCATGTTGATTACTGGTGGTTTAAGCCAAAAGTTGCACCCATTCTACCAGACCAATGAGTATTATTAGAGCCTAGAATTAGCTCTGAGTAAAACTTACTACATAGTTCCAAACAAATAAAGAGAAAGAGACTTTTTCCTTTTTTTCTTCCCATACAGGCAGATACCTTAGGCAGTGTGTTAATTCCAGTTGCTATAATACTGTTTAGGCAATTTGGGAAGGATACAAATAAGATGAACTGGAAGACAGAAGGGGGAAAATAATTTAGTCAGTTTTTCTCATGGAGGAGGAGGAACTAAAGGAATATCCTACCTCCAGCAGGATGTTTGTAAGTTTGTTTTGGATGTTGTTATTCTGTTGTTTTGTTCTTAGCTTTTGGGTGTGGAGGTGCCCTGCAGCATTATTAACGGAAAAGAAAATGCATACATACATCAGGCAAAAGGCCTGGTGGCATTCTGCCCTCTGAAGAGCACCTTCCTTGTTTTATGTCTTTGGGTCCGTAAAGAAACTCATTACCTGAATGTTAAAAGTCAATGCACCAAGAATTGTTGTTGCTGATTTCATGTGCATCATTAAATATTTATCGACATATGTCACACATAGCTTTATCCATTCTAACTGTCACTAACATGCCCATGTCCATCAATAAGTAAGGAGCTCTTATGGATGACTGTGAAATCTGGTCTTTCAAGAATAATACTCAGTGTTTCAGTCCTGAGTCTTAACTAAATCACACCTGCTGTAAATTCAGCACATTATATAGGAACACTGCAACAACAACCACCTGTAATTTAATACCAACATTGTAAATAGGCTACTTAACTGCAGACAATGCTGTAAAGTCCATTCACACACCGGTTTCCTGAAGCAAAAATACACCAAACAGACTTAATAATCTGAACAATATAAATTCAACAAATAATCACCTCAGTCTATTTCTGGAGGTCTTCATTGCCAGTAGGATGAAAAAGGAAGGGATTAAATGGAAAACATGGAGTTTAGCTTTAAGCTAGGTGAGATCATAAGTATGCAAAGCCTTCTAGGTATGATGTACTTTCAGATTTATTTGAAAAATAAATTCATACTTCTGTCTACATTTATTTTTTTAAACCTTGGGCAAAGATATGGTTGAAACTGTTGAGTCATGAAATGCGATTGCTAGAATATCAAGGTATGACACAACAGGATCATGTTGCCCTGACAGAAAGACGGATGAGGACAAAAAGAGATCTACATCACTGCACCTGACTGAATCCAGTGGTATTTTCTTCGTGCTTCATGCAGTGTCATGTAGGCATCCGAGTTCACTCAGAAGTAGCTGAAGCATTTCTGAAATGGCACTGCATGGCATGACCCTACAGTTGTCAGTTCACATGCACATCTCTAGCGCTGCAAGTACGGATGGTTATATGACAAGAATTTATAGGACTTGCCTAAAAGGTTGAGCCAAATCTCTCTTTTAATGAGAGCTTTGGGCTATTCTCTCAGGAGGTGGAAATCTTGGCTCAAACCAGGCATTCAGTCAGGCAGAGAAGGAGTTAGAATTTCTGTTTTTTCTGAAGATTGTATGAACTTCTTAAGGTAAGGTCTATACTGTGTAAAAGACAGCAGCACCATTGAAGCAACTGCCTCTTCCTCACCTACATTTCTTTAGTTACAGCCTAAACATTTGAGTTATTCTGTCATGGAAATTGTAAATGGATTGTTTTGCCATCCTGGAAATTTCTTCCTTGTTTTTTTCCTTTGGCAAATACTGTTCACTGAGTTCAGTCATTGTTGAGACTGACAAAATGGTTGTCAGATAAACTATGCCTAAAACCCAGTTAAAAATAAAAAAATAGTTTGTCTAGCCATGCTTGTCCAGAAGTGTGAGACAGATTTCTCTGAACAAACTTGTCCTGATTTCAGCTGGGATAGAGTTAATTTTCTTTCTAATAGCTGCTGAGTTTTGGATTTAGTACGAGAGTAATGCTGATAACACATATTGGTTTAGTTGTAGCTAAGTGATGTTTACATTAGTCAACGAATTTTCCAGCTTCCCATGGAAGCTGAGAGGGAGCACAGGCAGTATGACGTGGCCAAAGGAATATCCAATACTACAGATGTCATGCTCAGTATATAAATGATCGTTGGCCGGGGGGCAGGGATCCGTGATCACTGCTTGGGATGAGTGGCAACCAATCACCGGGTGGTGAGAGCGACTCGTGTTTATCACTTTATTTTGTATATTCTTTTCCTGTTGTTGTTGTTATCATTTTTATTATTATTTTCCTCTTCTGTTACTGTTCTATTAAACTGTCTTTACCTCAACCCACAAGTTTGGACTTTTTGGGTTTTTTTCCACCCCTCCTTTTCTCCCTCTTCTCCCTACCCTACTGGGGGAGGGAGGGATGAGCCAGTGGCTACGTGGTCCTAGTTCCCAGCTGGGGTTAAAGCAAAACAAAACTGTGGTATTCACAGTGTCTTGAAAGCAGCTGAAAAACCTGGACGTGCATGAAATAAGGTATTTCAGGTGCATCACCAGCATACGTGGCACAAACAGCATTTGTAAGACCTTTAAAACAGTGATACTCAGCAACACTGAGAGGCAGGGAAATACTTTTGAACAGAAAGGGCTAAATGGGACTGAAGAACAAGACTTTGGGACTGAAAATTTTACACCTCTTCTGTATATACTGGAGAGCCTTGCAAGGCGGAGAACAATTTCTTCAGTTCAATAGTTTTGTGGTTATGAGATGTGTCCCAAAATGAGAAAGCACATTGTTGACCCTCAACAGCCTGCAAGGACTTGACTTCACTGCTCCAGCTTCACAGCAACTAAGTAGCAAGGTAGGGCAACTCTGCAAGGCTAATCCAGTCCAAACCGCACGCAAAACTCATGGTGCCAAAGAGAGAATAATCAAGAGAATTCTGATTTTGCCACTCAGTGGGAATACTGTCTGGAGTTCTGTTTCTTGCTCCCAGAGCACATTTATTCATTGTCTCTTAAGTGGAAAAAACACACGTGGTTCTCCCAGAGGTGAGAAACCACGTTCTTTCCTTGTTCACCTTACCAGACAAAAGAGTAAGTCGGTCACAAGGTGCTTGCATTTCTGGCTGTGTATTTGTGCTTCCCTGCCTTCAGTCTTCTCGGGCCCTGTCATGCCAAGCTGAAGGGACCTTGATCCTTAATCTCCGGTTTCCTTTGCTAATCTTTTACCACTAAGCTACTTTGGAAAGGTCCTGTCAACATCCTCTTTCATTTTTAAGTGCTTTCTATTTGAAGAGGGTATGATCTGATGGCATGCAAGAGGGGACGTAGGTGAAGTATTTCTGAATTGCAACAGAACTTGGGCATGATGGATTTCAGGCAACTTTGACAATTAGGTAACGCTTGACAGTGGTTAGTCTGTTTTGCACCTCTGAGAACGTCCCAGCCGTGACACCTGAGCATGATCTAAGTTTGCTCATCGTAGCACAGAAAGTCTGTAGATGAGCAAGATGAGCAATTAATTGAACCCACACTGAAGAGTTCAGTGGGAGTTTTAAATTTCCAGTTAAAATTTGTGTAACTCATTGAACAGCTGGATACAGTATGTCAAGTAAAAATTTTCAAGAGAAAGTAGGTATCAACCCATAACGAAACTTTTCTTAGCTGCAAGGGAGACATAAACAGACACAATAAGAATTGTATTACAAGTGTTCATATTATTCAAAATCCTGACACCAGCTGGTGTTCCAATTACTGAAAAACCATCTTTGTCGGTTCAGAGCTAGGGAGATTAGTGTAATGGGAATAGTACATTATGAGTCCAATTCTCTGCTTTCAGCAAGGGTGTTTTCCCTCAGCAGCAGCATCCTAAATTGCCTTTCCATCTGATTTTCTAACCATGCTAATTAAACTTCAGAACCTGATTTCATGTCCTCATGTCTTCATCTGTGCCACTACCTTAGCCAAAAGGGGAAATGCTATACTATGTAAGTGACAGAAGAAAGCACATTTCACTGGAAGAGGACCTCAAACCTTCTTCTGGACCAGAGGCATTGTGGGAGGCAGCCTGGAGCAGAGATGGAGCTGGGCATGGAGAGGATAGGGACATGGCTGACTGGCTCGGTGATTCCTGTCTACCAGTTCGAAGGGAATAGTGTTGTGTCAAGACAATCTCTACTGCCTGAACCAAAAGTTAAACCCCAAAACAACAATAAAAAAAAAAAAAAAACAACAAAACCTGTAACTGCCCCACTCACAAAAGGGAAAACAGCACAGCACGCTTTCTGTGTTTTGCTGTGCCTATGGCTTCTCAGCCAGAGGGATTGCGAAATGACTGTGTCATCTTCATTTGACTTGCATGTTAGGTTACAAAGCTTAATGAGTGAGAAAAATGCAAATGCAGAGGGGTAAAAAGGTAATAAATTCCTTGTGGCCTATATATAGTGACAGATGCACTGAAGAATGATGTCCCCATTCCCATTTACACCACACGTCCTTGACCATCCCTCTGGCATGTTAATAGCATTACGCTGGGCAGGAATTACATTAAATGACTTTATGCCTGATTACAAAAACAACGCCCTTTTAATTCAGCCTACAGAAGACAGCTGCCTCCTGGGAGCTCCTGCGAGGGCCCTGGGCCTGGGCCACCCCACAGGGACCCCGTGGCCCCACCCGCCATGTTCAGCACGCCCCAGTGAGCGGCTTTGGTGTCTGGCTGCGGCTTCCCTTCGAGCTGCACACCCTGCCGCTGAGGGAAGAGGCCACACTTGAAATACAGAAAGCGTCCCGTTTTGGTGGGGAAAGTCCCAGCTGGCTGCTGGGAGCGTTTTCACAGAAAGCCTGTGAGTGGGTGCCAGACCCAGCCGCCCTGTGAGGCAGCTGTCAGCAGGGACAATGGCCAACATGGCACTCACCAGGTGAGGCAGCACTGCCGCTGCTGAGCCCTCCGGGGCTTGCACAGAGCACAGGCATCTTCAGAAGGCCAAAGTATCAGCCGGCTTTGTTGAGTATCAAAAGCAATGTAGCTAGGGAGCAGTCTGTTTTTCATCTGTTTTGTCTCCTCCTGACCTGCCTCTCTGCTTGCTTTCAGATGGCACCTAAGGAGGGAGAGGGGAATGGAAAGTGGGAGGAGGATCTCAGCTCTTTGTACCAACAAGTAATATGAAAATTGAAAGATTCAGGTGCACCATTTCATCTGCCCAGCAGTGAGGTTCGTGCAAGACTCATCTCTGGTGGTATTGGTCTTTTTCCCTACAGCTGTAGAGGCTGTGGAGCTGTTTATTGCACGCAAAACTAAAATAAATTGATATAATTTGCGAAAAGGACTGTATGGGCTCTTTGTCAGCAGTGTGCCCTTGCAGTGAAGAAGGCTACCTGTATACTGGGCTGCAGCGCAAGACAGGAGTGATGTGTCCTTCCTGTGCCACATTTGGGAGGCCACTTCTAGACCACCACATCTGGTTTGGGGACACTGGTCCCAGAGGTGTTGATGAGCTGGGGAGCAGCAAAATAATCCCATTCAGTGAATTACGGGACAGTCAGAGCCTGAATTTATAGAGCCCTTGTAATTTGTTGTAGTAACACAGAAGACCAAGCACCCCTCAGTGGAGGTGGTTTAAAATGAGCATGTCATAGATCTTTTACTAACTGCAATACTTTTAAAGCCATAATTTTGCTTGCAAGATAGTTCTCAAGGCTGCTCTGCATTTACCTGGTATAAAGCAAGAGGACAAGGCCAATAAAAAATTCTCACTATAAAGTTATGAAATACATCTCAGCGACCTCTCAAATCATCCAGACCCAATGTCCTCTTCTCCTTCCTTCTTCCCCCAGTGAGAGCTGCGTGTCAGGAGATGCACCCCCTCAACCTAACCAAGTGGTTCCGCCACACCACTTACATTGGCTTAAACCAATCATGAAGGTCTACAGGACAGACAGCTGAAGGGGGCAGAGCAGTGCCACTTCTGTTCCCTCTCTGCTGGAGTACCTGTCAGAGCATGTGGGTATCAGAAGGCCTGAGGGCTCCCATGAAGCTCTAACTTACGTCCAAGGTTAGGCAACAGAAATCAGCTGACAACCAATGTGAGAGCAGTTTGGCCCCAGGTGTGCTGCTTTCTGACAAAACTAAATATATTGAGGGTTTGGAGAAGGCAGAGTGGGTAGTGTTGCTTTCTTAGGATGGATGGGGTCTTGTCAGGTGTGTTAGCAAATAAAATTTATTAGTTTACTAGTTCTTTTATATCATTTAGCTTTAGCATAACACTGTCTCTGAAATATGTGATTATGATCAAATATCGGCCTAAGATCTTGGCTGTATGAGCTAATGAGAAGGCCTTGTGGGATTGCATAAGCTTAAAAGTATCTCTGTACCTGTCAATAAGTTAATAAGAAAGTGCTTCCTCAACTAAAGAAAGCTGTAGTGTCGTAGGGTGCAATCTAGTACGATCATTTGTATAATAACTGAAAAATCAGTGGTAGTGTTTCTTTCATAGAAACCAGGTACAACGTTTCATTTACTTAATTATGTCACTGCAGATGAATTATTCTCCTAAACAGAAATGTGGTTTTCATTTTCTGAAGTGAAATAGAAGGTATTATAAATCATTCATTTAAATAAATTGTATGCATATGCTAATATACTCTCTAAGGCACTTACTGTTTGTACTTAACATTCCTATTTGGACAGATATGTACATATGTCAATGTGAGTGTATATTATTTTAGGTACCTGCATAATTTTAATGGGATTTTTTTCAGTTATCTAATGTTTTTTCAAGGAAGACAAGATCTTCTTTAACACTGCAATACCTGCATTTACTGATAATGTAGCAAGATGTTGGAGGCATAATTGGTAGGTTGCCTCAGAAACCTACATCTCTAACTGGCATTACTAGGAAACTTTGACTTTTAAAATTCAATATCATCTTCTAGGGGAAAAAAATCTTAAGAAGTTGTGAAAGGATCGTAGTAATAAAACCTTCATGGACAGATTTTCATCTGTATTCCTGGCTCCAGGAGACTAATTACTTCAAAATCTCAGTTGTGACAAACAGTGTTTTATTATTACTAAAGGACTTGTGACATTTTCTACCAGGTAGGAAAGCTCATTTTGGTTTTCGTGACTTCCCCTCTAATCTAAGGACTCTATTCTCTCTGGATACATTTATTTTATGTTTTGGCACCAGACGGATGATGTTCAATCTCTGTTATAACCCCACCCTCTTTGTACCGTCTCCTTCAACATTGAAATCTAAAAGTTATCCACCCTACTTGGGATTGAGTTCACCTTCAGCAAGTTTGTTGATGGCGCCAAGCTGTGTGGAGCAGTCAACACAGTGGAGGGAAGGGATGACAGCTAGAGGGACCTTGACAGGCTTGAGAGGTAGGCCTGTGAGAATATCACAAAGTTCAACAAGGCAAAGCACAAGGTCCTGCATATGCGCCAGGGCAATCCGATGCACAAATACAGGCTCGGTGGAGAATGGGTTGAGAGCAGCCCTGAGGAGAGGGACTTGGTGGTGTTGGTGGATGAGAAGATCAACATGAGCCACTAATGTCCACTCGCAGCCCAGAAGGCCAACCGTATCCTGGGCTGCATCAAAAGAAGTGTGGCCAGCAGGCCGAGGGAGGTGATTCTGCCCCTCTACTCCACTATCATGAGACCCCACCTGGAGTACTGCATCCAGCTCGGGACGCCCCAACACAAGAAGGATGTGAACCTGTTGGAGCGGATCCAGAGGGCCACAAAGATGATCAGAGGGCTGGAGCACCTCTCCTACGAAGACAGGCTGAGAGATTTGGGGCTGTTCAGCCTGGAGAAGAGAAGGCTTCGGAAAGACCTTATAGCAGCCTTCCAGTATCTGAAGGGCATCTACAAGAAAGATGGAGGGGTACTTTTTGCAAGGGCATATAGTGATAGGACGAGGGGTAATGGCTTCAAACTGGAAGAGGGGAGGTTTAGAATATATATTAGGAAGAAATTTTTCACTGTGAGGGTGGTGAGACACTGGAAGATGTTGCCCAGAGAAGTTGTAAATGCTCCCTCTCTGGAAGTATTCAAGGCCAGGTTGGATGGGGCTTTGAGCAACCTGGTCTAGTGGGAGGTGTCCCTGCCCATGGCAGGGGATTTGGAACTATATGATCTTTAAGGTCCCTTCCAACCTAAACCATTCTATTAATCTAAATGCCTTGAGTGAATACATCTTGTTTTGAAAGACTGGAAAAACAATAAAAGGATTAGCAAAAAAACCACAAACCTGGCAGAAGTCTATGTAAAAGAGAAAGTATTACTACAATGAATATTCTATGATAAATATTTTTAGAAGATAGAAGATTTTTTTAAAAAAATCTTATGTATTTATGGATTATAAGAACACATCAATAGTAGACACAATGCAGTAAGATCTTGAGTTTAATTGTTGCTGGCCAAGAAGTAGATTCCAGTTTTATAAAGCTTGAGAATATCACAGCCTTATAGAAATTTTATTCTCTACTTTCAGTTTGCATGTGTAAAGACAGAAGAATTTGCCTTTAATTGTTTACATAGGAGGAAGTTAGTAGAAATGTAAGCAGAAGTAAAGAGTACTTTTTCAGGAATCGTAAAAGCATAGAATCATTTAGGTAGGAAAAGACCTTGAAGATCATTGAGTCCAACCATTCACCTACACTGCCAAGTCCACCACTAAACCACACCCCTAAGCAGCACATCTACACATCTTTTAAATACCTCCAGGGATGGTGACTCATTCACTTCCCTGGGCAGCCTGGTCCAATGTTTGACAACGTTTTCGGTGAAAAAATATTTCCTAATACCCAACCTAAACCTCCCCTGGTGCAACTTGAGGCTGTTTCCTCTTGTCCACTTGTTACTTGGGAGAAGAGATCAACCCAACCTTGCTACAACCTCCTTTCAGGTAGTTGTAGAGAGCAATATGGTCTCCCCTCAGCCTCCTTTTCTCCAGGATAAACAACCCCAGTTCCCTCAGCCACTCCTCGTAAGACTTGTTCTCCAGACCCTTCACCAGATTCGTTGCCCTTCTCTGGCCATGCTCCAGGACCTCAATGTCTTTCTTGTAGTGAGGGGCCCAAAACTGATCACAGTATTCAAGGTGAGGCCCCACCAGTGCCGAGTACAGGGGGACGATCACTTCCCTTGTCCTGCTGGCCACACTGTTCCTGATAGAAGCCAGGGTGCTACTGGCCTTCTTGGACACACTGCCAGCTCATATTCAGCCAGCTGAATATTAATCAAGGCTATTGTTTATTTATTTGGCATTTTGCTCAATATACTTTCCCTTTGAAGAGTAGTTCAACTCTGACTATCGAGAGATAACCTGAAATGACTTTCAGGATAGCTCAAGTTTGTTTCTTAGGTCTTGAATCCTCACATTCTAGGTCCTAGAGATCCTCATGAAGAAGGCTTTTAATAAAATAATACAAGTTATAGCAAGTAAGGATTCACACAACATGAGTGCTTTCTTTTCTGCCTGATAGAAAAGTCCTGGTCTCTCAGTGTAAATTTGCAGAGCAGCTAATGTGTTTATGAGCCACGGTTTCTGTGGTATATTTCTGATGTTAGGGAACCTACTAGGGACTGTCTTTCCTCAGTGCTAGATTCTCAGAGTTCCTATCTGAGGTTGACCTTACCATAGAATTTTCAGAATTTATATTCCTGTTGAGTTCCTAAGGGAATTTATGTTTATTTGAGTGCTATTATTTTTCCATTATTCTAAAACTCTATAAAACCTTTTAGATATGTCACCGTGCACACATCTTAAAAATAATTATTTCCCCTTCATTGTCAGTTTTCCCTGGAGACCACACATTAAAATTATCAGGTTATCTCTAAGACGTATGAGTTAGAATACTGTCGTACCTCTTCCCGTCCTCCCATCAGTCACAGAATCCTTTCAGCTGCAGGTCTGTTAAGACAACTTGCTTTTTATATACTCAGCTCTTCTCCACCCAAGGGCATGAAGGACAGAGCAGCTGCAACCCCAAACTGCCTCTTTATAACGGTGCAGTGTCAGTAGTTTTCCCCTTACTGTTCTCAATGTTTTCTTCTCTGTTGCCAAGCTGGTAAAGCTGGAGGAACTCCTCTCGTTCGTTTTCACATGTGCTTTCAGACCACTTCTCCATCTTGCACTCTTCCCTCCAGAGATCAATCTGTCTTTAGAAGAAGAGTGTTTCAAAGGCTTCAAGTATCCTAAACTTCTTCTGATATGGAGGCTATTGGTGCTAGTTAAATTTCCCAGCTGATCTCTGGAGAAACAGACCAAAACTGGCACTGGTGCCACTTTCAGCAACATCTACACCATCTATATGTGATCTAGTCAAAACAATAGAACTCATTAGGGATAGCTGGTAAGTACTGTAAATATGACTTATTCCTTACTGGAATAAAAATTATCTTGGTGCTCATGAGGCAATGCATGGTCCACTTTTGGTCAGAATACAGGTACGTGATAATTATTCCCAGGCCCCCTCTCCCATGAGTCCTGCTTTAAGGCTGAGAACTTGAGATCCCCCGTGGCAAAAGTCCCTAGAGCGGCTGGGGAAGGGAACAGCAAACAGCCATGGTCTGGGTGTGAAAGGGAAGAGTTTGGATTCATGACTTCCATTAAGTATCTAGAAAAGTAGTCTGTTGGGCTCTTCAGAGATTTTGGCTCTGCTTTTCTAAGTGTGGAAACCTCTTTATGCATAAATAAAGACACAAAATTGTATTTAATCTGATATGATAAAATTATATGAATCTGTGCATCTCCAGGTATACTGTATCCTTGGTAGTTAAATGTCACAAAGCTTTGTGATACAGCACTAAGTCATTTCTATTGAAAAATATTGAGCTTAGATTGTTGTTAGTATTAGGCTATTCAAAACAAAAGGAAAGGAAAGACTTGCAGAAAAGTCTTGTAATAATGACTAGGTATTAAAACAGTAAATGAAATGCACTAACTGTAGAGATAAAGTGATATACATGGTGAAAAACAGTCCTCGCTTCCCACATGCAGTATGGACTATGTGACAGTTCCTTTCCCTTCCACAGACATATTTATTGAGCGAGCACCCTTGTGTAATCTACTTTAACAGAGGTTAACAGCACTGAGCAGTTTCTTGCTTTGTCTTTGAAACAGGAAGTCTTCTGACTAGCACTCGGTAGTTCAACCAATTTGCAGCTCTGCAACAAACCTCCAAAAATACTTAAATTTTTTTTGTGGTTAGAATAGGAACTTAATTTAGAAACCAGCAGATGCTTACTTGTTTCGTAAATACTCATAGTAGGCTTCTCCAAATGCTTTTGCTGGTTTTGAATATCAATGAATGCTACTAGTCATCTCTTCAGTGTGGGTGAAATTCTGACCTTACTCACGTTAGACGATTTTGCCATTGCGTTTCATAGGGCCAAAATTTGCATTCAGATTAGTTCACTAAGTCTTGGTTCTGCATCCAGACAGTACCAGTCACTATTATGAAATCTTGTCACTCAGTGTTTCAGGGCTGGGCACAGTTGTTTTCCTTATATTTTTTTAATCAGTGCTGAAACTTCAGAAAAATTGGAAGGAAGTTAAGATTTCAGAAGAGAATTAAGTGTTAGGATGCTGCATGTCACAACAGTTTTTCTTACATAATAATTAATTATAAGCCATCTTACTAAAAAAGCTAATTTTGTAATAGAAACTGGAACCTTTATTTCACATTGAGAATAATTGCAGTTATATGTAGTTATTATGTTCCAAGCTGTTTCTATATGTTAAATTAAAAATTATAGTCACACCACTATGAGTACAAATAAAAGTAATAGAGTGAATGTCTGGGAGAGTTTTGTTTTTACTTTTACTTGTACTGACCTTTTGTAATGCAAAGGCCCCAGATGAAGTCAAAGTTCAGTTGAAGTGGCTGTTGTGAATTACCTAACTCAAATAATTTGCCATCAGAATAGCTTCCAAAGAGTTGGAAAAATTAAAGTATTAACGCCAGGAATCTACAAGTGCTCGTTAACCATAAAAATCTGTCAAGGTTCTTATAGTGTATTTTACTGATTGCTGATTCATTATATTGTGTTGCACATGAACAAAACCAAAACTTTGAAAAATTTCAATGAGAGGTTAAAATTATACGGTCAAGTTCATTACCACCTTAACTAGAATACTGTGTATATCCTTGTATGTGGATCAGTTTAATTTTTTTTTCCTGACACATGGAACACTGAATACCTTACCTATTCTTCAAGCTATTTTGTTTTTAGCAAACAGTAAGGTGCCATAGGAACGGTTGTGCAGGTATTTAGTTATGTGCGTGTTCATGACCCTCCTAATGTCACTGTAACTTAAATCTTGTGTTATTGTTTAGTCAGAATAATGGGACGCTCAGAGAAGTTAAGACCATAGCAAAAAAAAAAAACCAGCCCAACCCTACAACACCTTTTCCTTTCTGTATTGACTGTATTAGAAGTGGTAGAGAAGTTTACATCTGAATCCTTCTCCAGAGGGACTCACCAGAGAATGTCTCAAACCAAAGTGCTGGAGAAAAGACAATGGACACAGTGACAAAATGAACAGTAAGTAGAAGCTCACAAATAATTTCTCCCAGTTCTGAAAGAATTCAGGATTTAAAGTGGTTGAATTTCTAACAGTACTGTATGACATTATGATTGTCCTGGGACCCAGAGCTGCAATGTAAAGTATGCCATAGAGACTAGATAAGGCTGAGATTGTAAATCAGCGCTGCTTTGACTCCTGTTTTATCAGAGAATAAATACAGAAATTGTACCTTCACTAAAATTATTTAATCAAAAACATTTTGCTATTAAGGAGAAAAAAGAAAGAACACATAAGACTTTGAAAATCTGGTATGGTGCCAGCAGAATCAACTCGTATAACAAAATTACCTTAATTGGGGAAATAATGTACTGATTTACATTGTTACTCCTGTTTTGAATGCTGTGGCAATATTGCATTGTCAGGAAGAACAAGATGTTCCTGAATTTATATATTTGGCTTTAACTTACATCCAACCTTGTGCAAGCAAGTATTTAATTTAAGCAGAAAAACAATATATTAAGTGGTTTGTTTATTCAGGGAAAATAAACAATGTGAGTTTTGATGAGAAGAACCTGCATGTCTAATCTGAAAAGGGTATTTGAAAGCTTTAGTTCTTTGCTGGTAAACACCTAGAGAAATGTTAGCTTTTAGGCAAATGCACTTTTTTTGCCAGTGTTAGAGTCCTAGAAGCATTTAAGACACCTGCAGAGCACAGAGCTTGAGTGAAGCACTTGAGCACCTTCCTGGCCCCCAACTGCAGGAGCCCAGGACAATCTTTCTGCAAAAGAGGAAAGCAAAAGGGCAGCACTGTGGGCAGTCCTCAGTCTCACATATACTGAGGAAAAACTGCCTGAGGCAGAGTAGAGGGACTTCCAGGAAGTCTGTTTTGTGGGTTATAGTGGGCCGTACCACTTACCTGTTTACGAGAGACAATCTGATGGAAAGGGGTTTTTTTTCTGATGTCTTAGAAGGAAAGGCCTAACTAGATGAGGACCAAATAGCAAAGGTAACACTTCCCCAGTGCTGGTGAGGACTGGCTATTTTAATTATAATACTAAGTGTGTTTTTTTAAAGGAGAAACTTGTGCCTTTTCTTGTGTGGAAAAGATCGATGTTTGCAACATTTTGAGCTGAGCTAGAGCTGGTTAGAACAGTTAGTTGCATGGATATCTGCAAGCATTTTCCTCAAAACGTGATGTTTGAACAAGCACAAGTATTGTTTGGAAATAAGTAGGAAGCAATGCTTGCTGCCTCTGCAGGCTGTTCGGAGAGGAGTCAAACTTTCCATAATCAATAAAGCGCAGTACTGCCGGGATAAGTACTGAAAGGTCTTAAAAATTAAGATAGACAATAAGAAGCTTGTCTTGCTTGCTGTGGTAAATCCATATGAGAAGTTCATAGCATTTTCTGCATGTTCTAAAGCCATTTCCCTATCCTCTTGATTTTTTGCTTTACTAGAAGCATTGTGGATAGATATTAGCAGGACAGGAATTGTCTGTCATGGTCAGAAAAGAGTATATAGCAGCAATCAGGGTGTAAGGTGACCATGCAGAGCCTTTCTGCTCATCTAAGCAGCTGCAAGATTTGTCATTTTTTTTAGAGTGTAATCCTAAAGTACCATGGGGAAAGTGTATGTAAATATTTAATTAACTTGAGGTAAACCTCTGTGTTTTGACGTTTTGACTTTTAGTCATGCTTGACAATATAATATTTTTGTGGCACTAGTGATAGTATTATGAAAAATCAGATGTATGTGTTACAGTAATTCTAATGTTCTGTGGATTGGTGCAACCAGTTCTTGAGAAAACCCATATCCCAGCAGCCAGGAATCAAAAATTAATTTCTGTTTCTTCACAGTTTGTGTGTAGCCCTAAACCCATCTTCTTTTAGATGATTTTCTCAAATCAGTAGAAATCAGGCACCTAAGTCAAGAATAAAGCAGTTCATTGCAGCGATAAAGAGTCAAAGGCATTAAAACTTGCAAAGTGCTCAGCTATGACCGCAGTATGTCAAAGCTGAAGATATGTCAGAGTTACACAACTGGCATCTGCTTATACCTCCCCTTACCTGTATCTGTTGTATCGTCCATCTTGGAAAAAACATAGACTCAAAGGCAAAGAGGGACCACCGTAAGCCAGCTGCCCACCTGTTTGAATTGTTGCTCGTGTCTCTCAATTTCTAGTTACTGCCATTAATCTACCTCCAGATGATATAGCAAAAAATTAACTTTTTAACTTATTCTTTTTTAATATTAATCAGTATTAAAGCACCAGGGAAGAACCGATCTTGTAGGATTTGAAGTAGTTCACAGAATATCTATTTTGGCTTCAAATCTCCAGCCTCTGCTCATCCCTTAAACTCACAGATTGTATGTGTGTTATTTCTTACACTTTTTTAGCTCTTCAGTGTTTTGTCCTTGGTCCTTTGGAAACTTTTTGGGGATACCTTGGATTGCCCCTGTGGTTGTGACTTGCTGAATGAGAAATGCAAGATTTTCCTTACTCTTCCTTTGAAAGAGAGCACTTTTTTACACTGTCAGATATCTTAGTTTTCATTAAAATAAATTGAAGTTATCGCCAGAGTGAAATATGAACCCAAAAATATTTAGTCAATATAACTTTCCTGTCCTCCATATTTAAATAGCTCTGGTATTACAAAATTGAGTACATTTTTCCCTGGAAACATCAGCACTTTGTTTGCTGTCTGATAATGCTGAGAAGTATGTTATAATAAGGAATCACAGAAAGAATGATGCAGAGAAGATCTTATTTTCTATTCTCACAGAATTGCAGAATGGTTGAGATTGGAAGGGACCTGTGGACATCATTTTAGTCACATATGATCCAAACAATACATACAGAAGCAGTTGCATCTTCTTTGGGGTTAAAATTTGTCACAGAATGTAATAGGTCATCCGGACCGGCTTTGTTTGATACTGTTCTATACTTTTCTATGTCTCATACGGTGGGAGGTGGGAGATACCATTGTGTTTATTATACATAGTAACTCGCTTCACTTCCATTTGCAAATACACATTGAAGCAGACTAACTGTGTTCAAACATGTTGTTAACTCACACAGGTAAGCACCTGGCTTGTTAAGAAGAGATTTTTGCCTCTTGCAGTGTTTGTTTTTTTCTGCAGAGCTTTGCTTTCTTTTTTGATCCATGCAGTAGGCAATTGACTGCTGCTTGTTTCCTTCACAACTTTGTCACAAGCAACAGTTGATTGTTTCATTTCATTTTCTAGCCTGAGTCTCAGAACAAAGACTGGTCTGCGCCAGTGTCTCACTTTCACATATAAGGGACATTCCTTCTTGTTTCTACTGTAGCTTACACCCATAACCTGAAATAACATTGTGGTTCTGCCTACAGAACTAGAACTGAAATAGTTGTTATGTGTTTGAGAGTTTGTTAAGCCTTTGTGTTTCTGAAGTCCATGGCCTTTCATGGGGCCACAGCATTTGAGGACCAAACAGAACATGCTGTTTTGAAAGGAAGACCCTGAAAGCAGGGAATCAGCAATCTCTCATCATTTCTTTCTTGTTCCTAGTTCATGCATTTATTACTGGAATTAGCTTACAAGAAAACATCATTAAGCCGCTTCTCCTTACTAAAGAGAAAGCCTGTAGGGACAGGAAGCGTGGTTTTCAATAGAAAACACTTAGTTTCAATAATGAATGTTAGCAACATCAGAACACACAATGACCTGAGAGATATTTTAAATGAAACAACAAAATCAGCTTGGGACAGAGGTTGAGTAGAGGACACCCTCAGTTCAGAGAACATATTTTGAAAGGTGGAATTTTTCTGAATTTTAAGGGTGGGTTTTTTGGAGGAAAATCTGAACTGCATGGTAAGTTTCTCTTCTGTATCATTTAATCTTTCCACTGATATTGCCAAGTAGCTGAATTGCATAAAGTCTAAGTATCTCCTTGGTCATTCTTTGCAGATGTCATGGGGGACATGGTTCTTCCAGAAGAATTTAAATGCCCACGTGGCCAAGAGCAGATGCTGTGTGTTATAGGATATAAAAAAGAGATGGCTGTAGGAAAAGTAGAATAAATGGTTCCATTCACAGCTGTAAATATGACAGGAAACTTATTTGAGAAAAGACCTTAAGCATCAGACTGAATATGATGATTTCGGCATGGAAGCTACCTATCACAATTGATGTGAGTCAAAGTTGTTCTCTGCGTAGCTTTTAAACAAAGACCATGGAAAATCTGAGCATGGCTGAACAAAGATGTCAGATGGATTTCTTCTGTAAAGACATGTAGGAAATATTACACAACCTTTTGGCTAAAACATTCTGCTCTTGCTTTATCTTCCGTTTTTATTTTGCCATTTGGGTACAAGAGGACTTCAGAAGAAAAATTACCGTGTTTTTTTCCCATAGGATCCTTCTTGTCATGACTGATGTATTTAGTTGCCTGTTTACCCTAAGGGTTACACCTTTACAGCCAACTTCCTTTCTCCTTCTCTTTGTTACTGTTGTTTGAACATCATGTTATGATGAAAATATGAAAAAAGAGGACAATAATATTTAAAAGATAAGGTAACATTGGAATTCAGAATTCCTATTTTTTCATCTGGATTTCTCTGAGGTGGTTCATGAAGAAATTCTGCAGAAAACTGTATCAGAAAAGGCTCTCTTAGACTGCAGTTATAACTATGCTATACCTAAAGTATTGCCTCCACTATGTCATTTTGTGACCATACTGGAAACCCAACAACAGAAGCAAATAACTTTCTCAAAGTGGCAGGTGAAAACTGGGATCTTTAGATCCCAAGTTTCAAACACAGGAACAGCATGTTCAAATGGATTTACAAAGGGAACTAAAACATCTTAATCATTGTTCTGCCACTGAATAAGTGCAAAATTGTCAGGCAAGCCACTAAGTCTTAGTGTTCCTGTTTCTCTTCTTGACCAAATTGGGTAGTACTATGTCTAGTTTTTAGAATTGAGGCTTAAAATAATCTAAAGGTTACTCATGTTTTGGCTGCAAATCAATACGAGTTTTGCTGTTATTTGATGGAAGCAGATTTTCTTCCTAGGAAAACAGAAAAACTGTAGGAATAGAAAAGTAGCCAGATCAAGTGTTATTTATCCCTTAGCAGGCTCTGAGAGGTGAATGGTTTAAAAGATATAGAATCATAGACTATTTGGGGTTGGAAGAGGCCTTCAAAGGTCATCTAGTCCAACCCCCCTGCAATGAGCAGGGACACCTTCATCTAGATCAGGTTGCTCAGAGCCTCGTCCAACCTGACTGTGAATGTTTCCAGGGACCACACATCTATCACCTCCCTGGACAACCTGTGCCATTGTTTCACCACACTCATGGTAAAAAATTTCTTCCTTAGATCTAGTCTGAATCTGCCCTCTTTTAGTTTAAAACCATTACCCCTTGTCCTATCACTACTGCTAAAAACTTTGTCCCCATCTTTCCTGTAGGCCCCCTTTGGGTACTGGAAGGCTGCTGTAAGGTCTTCCCAGAGTCTTCTCTGCTCCAGGCTGAACAACCTCAATTCTCTCAGCCTGTCCTCACAGCAGAGGTGTTCCATCCCTCTGATCGCCCTCCTCTGGACCCGCTCCAACCGGTCCATGTCTTTCCTGTGCTGAGGGCTCCAGAGGTGGAAACAGTATTCCAGGTAGGTTCCCACCCGAGCAGAGCAGGGGGGCAGAACCTCCCTCGACCTGCTGGCCATGCTTCTTCTGATACAGCCCAGGATGCAGTTGGATTTCTGGGCAGTGAGTGCACACTGCTGGTTCATGTCAATCTTTTCACTCACCAGTACCCCAAGTCCTTCTCAGCAGGGCTGTTCTCAATCCCTTCATTCACCAGCTACTGCCACTTCATCAGCATTGAGGCTTAATTTGTAAAGCTGGACCTTAGGATGAAGACCACCACAAACCAGACCCCTTTTAAACAGTTTTTTGCATCTCATTTCCTACCAGCTGACTAATGCCATTTGCTACTCTTCACTAAATTCCTATAAAATGGCAGGAGCCCCCTGCATCTGCCCTCAAGGGCTTAGGCATGCCACAGATATGGCAACCAACCTACTTTTTAACCTTAGTGTTTCTGATAGGTTGCAACAAGAGCAAAGCTACTCTTTTCTCCTGGAACCACATTAAGACTTCAGCATGGAAATGAGTCCCTTACACTGTTCTCCAGAGTCCCAAAGCTTGGTTCTTCCACACCTTTGTCACCAGAAGAGAACCTGCAGAAGAGCTACTGGGAAAGTCCCCCAGGAGAGATACAAACAGTGAGGAGGTACTTTTATTAGTGTAGAAGTGCCAGGACATATAAACATTTCCTAATCTCAGGACAAAATGTCATTTTGGCCAACTAAAATCTTCAGTAGGTGTAACATCTGTGTTGCTAGAATCTAGAAATACTTTAGCTTTAGTAGCAATTAGTTCATTAAGTATGTTGCAGCTAAGCAGTTCCAGAGATTTTAGGTTTGTAGAGAGGTAGTATTAGGCAAGTACTGTGAAGAGATGTGAGCAGATACACTGTGTCATGTTTCTTAAAGAGTTTAGGAAGGGAATGGTAGTTTCATTTAGATTGGTAGAATGCTTTTATGAAAAAAATCAGTTTAGAATGGGTTTTAATACCTTATAGCTGTGCTTTGTCTTCTTCTTAGAAAGCAATACAAAATGTTCACTTCCTTTTGGACTGCTAAGAAGAAAGGGATGAATCCTAAGATGCTTGCTACAGCAGGCTTCTATCCCTCTGTGTCTATATCTGCTTGTATCTCAAATTCTTGGTGTATTGATGTGTAAGTACTTCTCACAGGGATGCCTTCAATATCAGTTGGGGAAGTCAGGGAGTAAAGTATGTGTATGCTTTCAGAATTGAAATTATACATTTTTTTTTGCTGCAAAACTGGAGATCCAGAGTGATACTGTATCCACGCAAATCAATCGAATTGCAGAGTTATTTCCAGACATGGAAAGCAACTCTAAAATATCACGTAAACTTCCCATGCTTAATTTTATTGCAGGTTTACCCAGGAGCCTGAGTCTTCAGAATATTAAAAAAAGGCTTCCTGTTGCACACAGACCTATGCCTTTTACTCCATAGCCTTTGGCAATCTTAAAGAAATTTCTGAGAAGGTAAGTAAGTCATGAAAGAAACTACATTTTTCTGTGTGAAGATGAAAACTAGATTGACATTGCGTGTTGGGTTTTTTTAAATTTGAGAATTTTGCAATGCACCCCTCCCTGCCCCCTGAATAAAAGAATAAAATCAAACTATTTATCTAGGTATTAAGTGATTGGAGTTACCATTTTAATCTCATTTGTAAAGATATCAAAAAGGGAAGAGATGTTAATATATGTTGTCGTAGTTGAAGCTGCAATAATATCTCAAGGATTTTGTATGGAAATGCAATCGTGTGTACTAATATCTTTTCTTGGAAGTTATTAATAGCAGGTTATACACTGAGCAGAATCACATATATGATGTTAGGTGTATGTTATTTATTTGATTGGTAAAATATGCAGATTAGCAAAAACTAGTTAAATTGTGGCATATAAATTAGCACATAAGTCATTTTATAGTAATGTATTTTGAAAAATCTTGGTTTATTGTGAAATACTAGTGTCAGGTTCCAGATGTCCTCTGAAAACTTTTCTTTTGTGGTTTGTTAGGTAAAAGGTGTCTTGTGCCTCTTAACAATTTACAATCTGAGATGTTATCCAAATCTTTGTTATATTTTCTTGGGGGAAACAGCACAACTTTATTATCTAATGCTATTTTGTACAATTTGTTTACAAAAAACAATTATGTAATTTTACTGCCATTATTAAGAAAACAAGACAAAAGAGACAGAATTATTGTAGGTGTACTGGAAATTTGTATCTATACAATAATTTAATTTTAGAGAGAGAAAATTGCTTGCATGTGCAGAAAGCTTTGAGACTAAATTACCCTCACTTAAATGTAATGGCTGTGTTTCTGCTTCTCTGTCCCGCACCCTTCCCTAGCTCACACACCTGTCTCGGTTTTACCATTAAATGAATGTGGCTGTTATGTATGGCATGTATTCTATATTGCTATTGGGACATTTCTTATGTGCTCACAGATGTTACGTACACAGATATAGAATGTAGGGTGGGCCAGGGACTGAGGACTGTGCTTCATTACAGGTCTTCAGTACATGTCCTATGTTACCTTCCTACTTTGGGAATGCCCTATTTCAAGGCACCATGGCAATGCAGTGCAAGGCGCTCTAAGGTATGGACGTTAGGGAGCAGTCATTGAATTCCCATGTCTCAGGGATTGTAATTGCTGTAGTACTAGCAAGAGGGCACCATAAATACTGTTTGTGTTTGCCAAGGTCTTTGGGATTCTGTAGAAAGAATGGATGCAAGAATTGCAGATCAGGTTCTGATTTTGGTTTCATTACACCAGTGCAGCTGTCCTTGATTGAATTTGATGCAAATGAGATCAGATTCTGGCTGGTATTATTTACAAACCATGACCAAATAATTTCATGGCAAGAACGGGAATTTTTGGGAAAATGATCTCTGAAACCTAACAATTTCACTGACTCTTGTTGTTCAGTCTTACCTTCTGATAATCGAAATAGGAAAATTGCTGTAGTTTTTCTCCATTTCTCTCTGGCATTTTTTTGAAAAACCATCTAGCTGTCAGTGTGAATCAAAATGAGAGAAGACAAAGATAGGAACAGAATATAATAGAGACTGCACTTTCGTTTGAAGAAAGAAAATTGTGAGATTTCGAGTCTTCAGTAGCTATACAACACTTGTGAGGCTGAGTACCAGATATTGCTCTATAGGACAGCAAAGACACAAATTCCAGCCCAGTCCCTTGTTCATTAATACTTAGGTTCCCAAATCAAGAAAGTTCAATTTTTGCAGTATGTCATATGAAGTCTTGTCATCTTACACACTACTCTATAACAGAAGAATCAAATCTCTTGTCTTTGCTTTACACACAATTGGGAGATGAAGGATGAGTAGAGCTTGTTCCTGACATTTGACCTCTTTCCCTCCCTAACATGAAATCGGAGAGCACAGCCCTTCTATCACATTATTGCACAACCCTTACGCACCTACAACTGTGACTAAGCTGCAGATGTGCAAGCTCGTTTACGGAGATATGAGACCTGGGCAATGAAAGGGAAGAAGGATGTTCAAGTTTTGACATTATAGCTTAGAGAAAGTTTTGGAGTATTTAGGAGGAAATTAAAATGACATTTGAAATCCTTCTGTCTTCACTAAGCTGAGCAAATGAGAAGAGTGACAGAATGCAGAATCAGGTTTTTTTATCTCTTGGATGGCCAGCTGTGTAGTTTTGGATGTTTCCTGCTGAAATTTAAGGACACTATAGCAGAGGTACAGAGCAGATGCATACCACTTACTCAATGAATAAATATAAACCCCTGAGAAAAGGCAAAAGGGCGCTGGCATGACTGAATATCGACATAAAGGGAAAAGTGCTACTAAAAGCAAAAAGGTATCTTTCAGAAAGCATAAACAGCACTGGAAGGCTTGTAAAACATAATAAAACAGGCAAGAAAGCTGGAGGAACAACTAGCAAAAGGCAGAAACCAAAGCTGAAGTCCAATGTAAAAACTTTTTTTTAAAGGCATCAGTAGGAGGTAGCCTTCTAGACAGTGTGCTGGGTGAATAGATACCAGCAAGTGAAAAGAGCACTCAGAGAAGGTAAGCGTCTGTCAGAAAAACTTAATGAGGTTTTTGTTCAGTGCACATGAGCTTCAAGAGGTTTGTGTTCTGGAATTCTTTTGAGGGGGAATTCATCAGTATTCCATGCAAAGTGAAGTTTTAGTGGAAGAAATTGTGGAACAAACAGAAACTGAACTACAGGAGACTGCCGGGAGCAGACAGTAGTTAACCAGGACTTACAAAAGTTCAGCTCAAGGATGAAATCTCTGAACTAGTTAAATAGAGTGGGTAGACACGTGTTTAAAAATCCCTTGCACTTCAGGACTCAGAGGTCTCAGAAGTGATGATAATTTTGGAAAGGGTTGTATGGGAGGTTTAGGGGAACTTGCATGAGAGATCTAGCAGAACTAAAATCTACTATTCGTCATATCTGTAACTGGCAAATTAGTAGAAAACTGTAATGAAGAACGGTTTCTGGATACTTGGATAAATGTGTGGAGAGGAGTAATTGTGTAGAGGTGTTGGGAATCTTGAGCCACAGGGAGCAAGATCTGCTCAGTCTCGTCTGCCTGCACCTGGAGGAGGTGTTCTTTGAGCTCCCTTACCACAGGATCCTAAAGAAACTGCCACTGAATAAAAGCAAAAGTCCATTTCAGGGATAAGAGACAAGAAAGAAGCTAGATGAGAATAATTGCTAGCAGTTTTACGAATGTATCCTTCTCCCCATCTAAAAAAAAAACAATCTAGTATAACTAGCAAAAATACAATGAAGGATGTGACAAGGCTGATAAGAAATATGAGATGGCTTACATTTCAGGAATTGCTAATTAAACCAAAGACTCTCCAGCCCGCAACAGAGAGTGCTGACAGGAGATACAATAAAGGTGTGTTGGACGAAAGTAGCTTGGAGATGATGTAAAATAATTGATTGCTAGAATCTTCTCATATACTAGAATCTAAGTCCTCAAATTAAGTTAACAGAAGCCAGGTTTGAGAGATAAGGTGATGATGATGATGATGATGATGATGATGATGTTCCTCATACACCATATTGGTGGCCTGAGGAGCCTCTTACTTCAGGGGGTTGTTGTGAGTGCCAGAAAGCCTAGGGCAGACAAGACATGATCATAGGAGAGAAATCCTCTGAGAATTGTTAAATATATTTGGCTCAAGGGACCCTGAGCTGCAGGTTGTTGGCGTTTGGGTGAACGCTTTTCGAAAGCATCACCATTTGCTTACACTACATTTATATTGACTTTTAGGTGTCTGCTTTAGGCTATACTATGCAAGACAGTATTGGACTTGACAACCTGACTCAGAATAATTATGTTCAGCCTTTCTTTCTACAGTTTACAGCTGGCTGCTTCCAATTGCACCTCTTCAAGAAATCACTTATCCTACCTTGTCCTGGCATAATACTTGACTTGACTTCAGATTCATCATTTAGGCTGTTTTATGATCTAATGTGGCAAGGAACAAGCAGAAGTCTGGTGGTGCACCCTGTGCAGCCCTCTCTGTAGCAGTTTTAGTTCAGTGATCATGGAGAAAGAATTGTAACTCCAAGTTTATTGTTTCTTAATCACAAAGGTTTGTTTATCAGCCTTATCTCCTGCATCCACATAATATATCACCTAATTAGTTAATAACTCTCCTCACATGCTAAGCATGCATGGCCATTAGTGTCACTCATCCAGTCTGTGGTAAATGTTGCATTAAGATCTTTTCTGTTCTCTGTCTTTGTTGAGCAATACCATTTCCATAGCTGGTATAAATCAGATCAAAGGTGTCCTGTTGTGCTTAACCAAGGCTCTGCAGCCTGATTCACTAATTACCTCAAAAACACTCTATCATTCAGCTTTAAGTAGCTGTCCATATAGGCACTTAACCTCTCTTCAAATGATGTATATGCTTTCCAAGCTATCTATAGTTATCACCTAATTATATCCTGTCTGAGTTAGTCAAGTTCGCTGTTTTTTCACACATGCATAAGTGGTATGCTGGTTTGAATGCCAGATTTCACCTTTTTAATGCTACTTGGCCTTGATCTTTATAGCATTGCTTTCTGGCTGAACAGTGGTAAATGGACAGATAACACTAAGCAAGCCTGAAGTGCTTAATATGAATTACCCATCAGATAAAAATGTGCCGCTGAGCAGAAAAACATGGGGTAAATCCTCGCACATTAGGGATACTATTAGAGAGAGGAAGGAAAAAGGCTGTGCCATATAATTCTGTTCTGTGTCATACCAGATTTATTTTGGGGCTGTGATATTTCGCCATTCATTATTTTCATCTGTATTTCTGATACCTCGTTAGTCATGTGTTTATAAGTTGGAGCTAACAAGTGCTATGCTTACTGCAGTAATGTGAGCGTAGTTTTTCCAGTTTTCATTGTGTGTTATTGAATTTGAAATAATTCAAAGAAATCCTTTGTCCGGAAAGCAAGCTATGTTTTTGCATTTGAATTGTCATGGCACTGCAGAGATTGGCAGCTCCATGGGGGTGCAAAGGCTCCCTGGGATGTCAGGGCAGGGACTGGCAGCCAGGCCCCATCCCAGCAGCCAGCCAGAGAGCTGGGCAGCCCTAGTCCCAGGCATCAGGAACTTTCCTGGATAGAGGGAAGGGCTGAGGCTGGGCCAGGACATTCAGTGAGGGCCACAGCCAGGCAGGATCATGGACTGGAGGCTCTGGACTGGGTGAAATGGGCTCCTGGACTATGGTCAGGGATGGGGGAGGCCCTGGGGGATGCTGGGCTGGGATGTAAAGCCTGCTGGTGCCCTCAGGACCCTGACATGCATAGGAAATCTGTCAGAAAAACAATTTCCCCCAACACTGGGATATAATTGTGTTTTGAAATGTAGTGACTTTGGGAGAATATTCATACTGATGTGTTCATCCCTTTCACGGCTCAAATGTGTCGTAGATTTGGACAAAATATTCTGTCAATATTATTTGCCAGAAGTTACTTGAAATGCTTCATGGGGGGGTTTTGCCAAACTGTTTCAGTTGGGAACATTTTTTTCCTGGCATTAAGGCTAATGTTAATGGTATTATAACCCCTCAGCAATTGCATAATTATAATATAAAGTCATCCATGTAATAAGAGCTCCCGACTCTGTTCCATTATCTTCTGGTTATGTGTTTCAACCATCGTGTTATTAAATGTGAGTCGCTGTATACCGTGGTGAAGCTGATATGGTTTTAGTAAAATTCTTAAATATTTGTTGCTCCAAAATGTGGAAGAGAATTGAGCTGCTGGTTGAAAAATTTATCAAGGACATGGTACATCTGGGATATGTATCATGTGCCAATAAGTGTTTAATTTTTTACACAACAGTATCAACAGGAGAGATTATCTAATGAATCTGTGTCTTGGCACAGCAAACAAGTGTAAATGTTGAAGATCAACAGCATTTGACACCAAATCAAACTAGAGGGCACTGCTCTACAAGGTACACTGTCACTTGGACTTGTCCATAGCCTCATTACATGCACCCCATCTGGAGACACTGGCAATGGTCACTATGCACCAATTCAGTGACCTAACTGAACAGGCTGTAATGGTGCAGCATAAAAATAAAATAAAAATAAAAAAAAATAATTAGAAAAGCAGGAATTAGGATCAATTATGAGGATTCAGTTTGCTATTGCTGATAAAAGGTGATTTATCTTAAGGACATGACTGTAGTTGTGGATCAGGGAGGCCATATCAGTCATAATTAACTGTATGTGGGTGCAAATGTCCATGTTGAATGGAAGACAACCAGGGTATTCTCTAACATTTTGAGACTAATCTCTTCAAGAGGGATTGGAGGCCACAGTGGTTATGTTAACAATCCTTGTAAGAGGTAGTGCTGCTCACACACTGTGACAGTTGTATGCTACTGCACATCCACAACCTATGAAAACCATTGAAGGATGTATAAGGATATTTTAAGAATAAGAGCTTGCCAAAGTGTCATTGGTATATGGTAGTTCACTGTGGAGGCTATTACAAATTTTCATTTTGTCAGTTTTTTGGCCTCTTCTGAACAGGTAATAACAGACTGAATCTAGTGTCACAAAGAGAAGCAACTCTTATTTTAACCACTGCTGGCCACCGGTGCATGTAGTTTGTGGGCAGCAGAAGCACCACAAAAGTAGACTGCACATGAGACTGGTTTAGTTGCATTCAGTGAAGATGTTGTCTGCTGCAGCATTCAGATATTGTGGCTGTGCCAACTTTTAAGGTAACATGTAGGGCAGAGAATGACTGAACTTGGATACTAAGGAATGTTTCATCTGTAGCTTTAGTAAGGAGAAGCCCAGTTGTTCATCAGCTATCTGTTTTCTAGATGTTTTTGTCAGTTTGTCTGGGTACATCATAGATAGCTCTTAGATCTCGCAATGTACTGCCCAAGTTAAGTTTTAGTTTTATTGTTGTTGCTACTCAAGACAGGTGTTTTTATATAAATAGTCCGTGTGAAAAGTCAGTCATGGATAATGCGTCCTTCGTGGATCTCACCATGCTCCTCTATGTTTCTCTGGTGGTACACTCTGGAAGATGAGACGCTACTGTATTGAGCAACACATGCAGCAGTGATATCTTTGCCTATTTGCTGCATTTTACACCAATTCCCTGACTTTGGAAAGGCGCTCCCCAGATTTTTGGAAGTTTTTCATGTACGGTAATCCAAATGAATGTGTGGACTGGGAAAATGCAAGAGTATAGACCAATTTACGTCAAGATCTTCTGGAGACATAAGCTATATACAGTTCAGGGCTGGATTTTAAATCATTTAATTTTTTATGCACTTGTGATACTGAAGAGTTCTAAGTAGTTAAAAAATGTCTGAGGGCACCCTTTCCTGAAATATTTTGTCAGCTGCTCGGTATGGCACTGTAGGGCACTTGGTAGGGCACTCCTAGGTGACACTACATTTTCCCTGAGACAAGAGGAACCATCTCCTTGTATTATGTTTTGGATTGAACAAGCCCAACCCATTTTTTCCAGTTTTTCTTTGGGTTTCAGGGTTTTTTATTGAACAGGCCCCACCCTAGTACTAGTTATACCTGAACTTTCAGTTCAGGGAGGAGAGAGCAAGAGAGGAGACCTCCAAACCAGTTGAGGGCTAGAAACTGTCTGGCAGAGCTAGAGCTGCTGTTGTCCTTCAGCAAACAAGCATACTGCAGCACTCTCAGCCCTAGTTGCATGTATCCCTCATGATCTTAAATTGTTCCATGACCTTAAATTGTTCTTGCTGTGTTATTAGTGAATATTTCTCCCAAGATATTGTCCTGGGAAGTGATCATCAGATAACAACTGTTCTGTGTCCAGCTTGTTTGCTATAATGAAAAAAAAACACCAAAAAGCATAATTATTTTCTTCTGAATAATTCAGTACAGGAGTTGTTTATAAAGCACCAGGCGGGGACACTACTGTTAACCAAAGCATGTGAGGGGTATTCTGAAAAACAGGGGAAGAGTGTGATTCTGCTTCTAATTCTGCTGCACTCTTGCTTGTTCTGCTGTGATTCATCTGCCACTTGGGAAACCTTGCACAGAGCGTAAATTATTGCAGTGTTGGGGCTTCCCTTAAATTAAATCAGTGAAATACTTTGGAGTGCTAAGCATAGAGAAATCAGATTTAAATTCACTTTGCAATTTTCCCTCATTCACAGCATGAAGCTCAGCTTTGTTAGAAGGCAAAAGCAGGCTCAGGCAGCCAGGAGGAGCACTGAGGAACTGGCAGTCTTTGGCAGCTAAAGCCATTCGGAAAAATTCTGTGACTGCTACTTAGGGATCTTTCTTCTAGAAGGACAAATACATGAGAGCTAATCCACAGAAGATAATAAAATGCTGAGCAACCAGTACTTTTCTGAGTGCTGAAGTCTTGAGCAGGATCTGTAAACCAGTTGCTGTATATTTTAGATAACTGCCAAGTTACTGGGTTTCTCCCTCAGTGAAGCCTTGCGTGTATTAGTAACCCCTGAGGAATGATATTTTGGACTTGTTTACTGGCTGATCATCATACATCAATTAAGTTTGATCAGTTAAAGGACTTGAGATAGCCTTGAACTTCGTGAGCACCTCTGTTACACTAAGTTATCCATAATCTGCCAGGTTATAAATAGCATCTGGGGGAGCCCTTTCAAAAGTGATTTACCAGATTACAGATGTGTTTTTCTGCCCACGCCTAATCTGATTCTCCCGTGACTGGTAGCTGGCATACTGTTGGTGCTGTGAGCACCAAATGTGCTCTTCTCAATTAACAAATTAGTCCACTGATTCCTTTGCCCATCTCCTTTTATTAATTCCTTCACGTTTCCCCTCTTGTCCCCACCCCTCTACCCCTTATCAGGTTAATGTGTTTTACTGTCCTTATTTCTAACTAGAGTTCCTTCTGTCAGCAAACTGAGAAACTCAGCCTCTGGACCCAATTCCTGGCACTTCATCTAGATTTATTTTGTAATTTTTCTGGGAAATGTAGTCTTCTGGATGACTGGGCAGAATTTTAAGGAATCTTCTGGATTCAGAAGCTGATACTGGAAAGGCTCATATTACGTCCCTCACTATACCCTGCACTCAGGAAAGTCATTTCTAAATTTACTTTAATCTGGCTGTATTCAAATGTCTTTATTAAGCTTCCAGAGAATTTTATTGACAATTTCATTTTCGTGTCCTTTTTTGCCAGAAGTTTAATGCTGCCTCAACAGCATTTAAAGAGAGCAATGGGAGACTCTAATTAGCTGAAGTTTTGCACAACAGTTAATGTCAGATCATTTTTCACTGATCTCAAAACTGATCTTCCTTTTATCATTAACTGAATGTTATTTTTGTTAGTGATTCACCACAAACAAAGATTGTCCATATTTGCAGTTGTAGTTAATTCTAGACCCACTGTCAGCATTTTGCCAGACTGTTTGTTTTGTCTGCTTTAGTTTATTTAATGTATCACTTAGATGAAGCAAATAAACCTTTGCTCTGTTTTTCCAACTCATCAGTGTTCAATTCATTGTAATCTACATTAATAAGTGATGAAGATACTTGCATTTTACCTTGTAATATAGGGAATTCTGATTATAAAACCATAAAATTTCATTTTCATTCTATTGTCTACATATGAACGGAAATAACTTTGTCTACTTTTTGTCATGCTGTTAGCAGACGGGTTTAGATCTGTCTGAGTGGTCTGGTTGCCCCTGTTTCACACAATGCATAGGGAACTTGGTATTCAGACACAGCCATGCTGGGCATCAGTTAATGGCTTAATTGACAGCTACAGCTAGAACGAAGGGAATGTTATTCCTGACAAAAAATGTGAGGAGAGCATGGAGGAAATAAATTTTAGGAAGCAAGGAAAGATCGCATGAAAAGAAAATATGAATATGTAGAGAAGAAAGCACTGAACAATAAAGGATAGTCTTTAACCATTAGTGTTTATAAATAACACTGTAGTCTGCAACCAACATTTGGTTCATCCAGGCTCTGTTGACAAATGGCCCTGTTACCTTCTGCCTACACTGTCTCTACAGATGCTTTCTGAACAACTACTCTCAGAACCTTTTTTCTAGGCTGCTGGAGAATGTTTGGGAGCACCTTGAGACAGCAGTGGTCCCTTATGAATCAAAATTTGGTGTCATCTTTCTATTCCCTTGGAAATGCCAGTGTGATGTATGCTTTGCTATGATTTACATGTCTTTTGCATCAAAAGAAATTGTATCTTACTGAACACATCAATGATGTACTAACAACTGGTAGTACAAATCAGTTCCTTCCAGATAAAAGCAGTGTGATAGCTGCTGATGAAACATATTTGTAGTCTAACAGAGCTTATTCCAGGTTTATTTTACAAGCATTCATGGGAAGATTTCCATGAGTCATCCCTTGGTTCAATATTTAACTATAATTCAAGGGTGTTCTACCATGCTTACTGGATGTAACACTGTGTCATGCAGCTGTAGCTTTGTGCTAAAAGCCTTTACACACAACAAGAAATCAAGAAGTGGAATTTCTGGGTACAATAAAGGCTGACAAATGAGCAAGTACAACTAAGAAAGGCACAGCGTGTATCGACGAGCACAGCTGTTACTTGCCTACCTTGTATGCCAAGGAACTTCCCCAGTGCTTATATTTACAGAAACATTCAAGCCTTTAGATACGCTAATTTGTCCTAGCACTGGCTGTGGATCGGGAACTGGTGTGGCACTGTTGGGGACCACTCACAACTGGAGCTTCTTTGCGCACCTCAGTGGCTGCAGAGTGGGGGCCTGTCAGGGTAGGTTGATGTTTGGATGGGAGGCCATTGAGTCTTTTCTCCATGGAGACAAGGATGCTCACTGGCAGACTCAGGGGTTTGTGGTAACTTTGTGCTGCATCACGAGTCTTGGGTCTGTCTCTGCTGTGGCTTACTGAAGAGTCCAGCACAGTCGAGGCTTCAGTTTCTGCAAGAAGCTGTCTCTTAATATTGATCCTTCTCTTCTGATGTATCTCATAAAAGGGCAGTGATTAGAGTTCTGATTGTTTAGTCTCACTGACGTTTATGAGCCCGTAATGGGGTTCTGCACAAATATACAACCTCAGTTTTCTAGAATTTCAGTTTTCTGTGCCTGGGTGAATAAACCTTGTTACTGGTGACTTTTATTCCCTGATATCCTTCATGATTTCATAACCAGCACTTCTGTTCTTTCATTGCTTATTAGCGCTTTCCGTTGAAAAACAGTATTTATAAATCTTCCACTCACGGAATTTTTGTGGAATCTACTTCTTACAATAACATTCCTTTGACTGGATGATCATCTACATTGCAAAAATTCCCACCTGTGTTAACTGTTCATACTGCTATAATTGAGTTTTATCACCTCAGTCTGCATCCCTGATCAAGGTTTCAGCTAGGAATGAACTCTCTGAGTTGTCTTTGGCATTTCTGTCCTTGTTTCAAGAGTGCAGGACTACTAGCAGGATAAGGAGGCAAAGGCTTGCTTAATTTTTTTAAAAAGAAAAATCACCTCTTTCTGTACAAAAGGTCCTTATCCAGAAGCCTTTGCAATATTACCATTTTACAATGACTTTCCTTTATAGGGGCCCTAAGGTTGTTTCATCCTCCCCAAATTACCGCAAATTTCCAATCCCCCTGGCATTTTACAGCAGAATGAGGTTGCTGTTTTCAGATATGACTCACTTTAACTTCCTAAAACAATAATCTAGGACATGAAATTTTATTTAAAAGGGCTAAATAAATTAAGATATTATCCTAACAGTCACAATAGTATATTTTGATAGGAGTGGCAAAATTGGAAAAACAAGTGCTGAAAAAATTTGAGAGCACCAAAAATTCAAGTTATTCAGTCAACATTATCTTAGCAGCAGAGTATATCCTGTGAACTTTCTGATAAAGATATAGTTAAATTTAACCTTTATGCTTGATAATGAAGAGGAGAATTAAAGCTTTGGTTTTGTTCTCTTCTATCCAAATACTAGCAAGCTAACACTAGAGGAGCAAGAAAGATGACTAGAATATCTTTATTTTCAAAAGTGTTTTTTTAAAAAATATGTGTGGTTTTGTAGTAAATGATTCTTGGGTAGTCCTGTCCCATGTTTCTCCTGTATACCACTCCCCTCCACCCCCCGACAGCCCCTGGAAAAAAATTACAAACATAAGAAGAAATATTCACAGCTAATCAAATTTGGTGATTTTAGTACTACTGCCAATTTTTTCAGCGAAACATGAATTCCACAAATTGGAGGTATCTATTAGGAGGTTTGTAAACACTTGACAGTTTCTAAAGATGCTTTGTTAGGACTTTCAGGAAACCTTGACTCAGTGTTCAGTTATAATTAAACCAGGTACGTTTCTTTGATGATATATATATATTGAAAAAGTTACTGAAATATTTCTGAAATGCAGATTGGTGGGAAGGCATTATGTCTGTTTTATACTGTGAGTAACCTACTCAGCTCATTTAAGCTATCAGTTTGTTCAGAAAATTTTAATGTTTTTTTTTTGATGCGTCATTTTGCTTGTGCACTTCATATGATGCATGATTTAATGCCTTGATGAGTTACTATTAACAATAGAACTGTTCGGGATGAATGAGCACTTTTCATGTGTTATGTCATCTTTTGGAGCTCTTTTATAGCCCAGAAGATAGATTTTCAAGGTGTCTTTAAATAATACTAAGTTGAAAATTAACTCAGAAATAATACATATTTTTTAGAAGTTAAAGCCATCATAGAATGAAAATTACCTAGGATTGTCCATACAGAAAAGAGAATTCAAAAGGTACCTGTTTTCTTTTAGGTGAGTCATATAACATGAACCCGTTCACATAATATGAACATATAATTAAAGAACTACATTCCAGAAGAGTAAAAGCTTACAGGTATGCAGGTGATCCAACCAAGGTAACCTGAGGTGAGTAACCGAATTTTCAATCATTAGTCTCATAAGTGATAAAACTGTCCTACAGACAAATCTGTTTAGGGTGCACGTGTTCAGTCTGGCATATTACTAACACTGCATAGGCCTCCGTTGTGTCTTTGATGTTTAGAGATTACAAGCAGTGATATTTGTCTTCTGATAAGTAGTGAGGGTTTAACTTTGTGCAATTGCCAATGTCTGAGTCAAAGGCTTAAATAAGCTGAGATACTGAACTTTGCACATATATGGGCAAATTTTTGTGAGTCTGGCAGTTGCTGACTTCTCTGACACATGCATTTGTGCAGCAGAGTGCTGAGAGGTCACTTCTGTGATACGTGGTTGTACTGCTCTGCTGGAATCACTACTATTGACTAAGAATGACTCCCCCTCCCCAGGTCCCAGCTAAGCATTGCAAAAGTCCACAGTGTTCAATACATAGAAGTAAGTAAATAAATATACAGGAGTATTAAGAGCATTCATACTGGCTGCTTTGAGTACCTGACTTCACTGCAATTTGTGGCACCTGACCTTGGTAACCTCTGTTTCCTACATATTACCAATGGAGAGGTGCACTTCTATAAAGCAATATGGATAACCTATGTTAGAAAATTTAATTGAAGGGGATTTAGCTTCCTGCTATTGTTTGCGGGTGGCAAACAGTGAGGAACATCTTTGCAAGCATGTTTGCTAAGACTGAAATTAGATTCTCCACCTAGAAGTCAAAAATGGTACCAGATATTTATTAGAAAGAGCCTATGTAGTTCTTATTTTCTCAGTAGTTATTATCATAGATTTGTAAAGAGAATTCAGTTAGGGATGTGTCTGTGCTTGTCAGTTGCAGTCTGTCGCTTATCATTTCGAATTTAATTCATCAGCCTAGGTATCTCCCACTTTCTAAGGCCTGTCCTGTACCTCTTGTGGCTTGTGTTCTCCCATTGCCATCTGGGTGCCTAAACCTCAAGACATATGAGGTGATGACGGGTCCAAGAATCCAGATAGTATAGAATGGAATGCCTATGAGGAATGGTTTTTATTTTATCTGCTGGACAATTCAAAGTTATACAAGGATCTCTCCCAGGAGTTCACTGTAACATTCCTCTTTTCTTCTAGGCTTGGCTTTCTGGCTCCTTGTTCTCCATGCATCATTGTGTGTTGTTCGTGCATGTAAATATAGTTTCACAACTTATTATCTACAAGTCAAAATTGCCAAAATTATTTGCATTCCTATGGAAAACTCTTTCCGAAGGAGATGAATCTGAGAGGGAGGAAAAACAAATTAGCAAGTCTGCACTGTCAGAAGTTTCAAGGCTAGCACAAGGCCCAGTACAAACTGGTAAAAAACATTTGATTTATTTTGTTTAGACAATTTTAGTGCTCTGTCTAAGTTCAGTCTCTAAGATTTTAATTAAAGATTCTTTAAATATTTGTATAGTCTAGAAACTAGAGAAAAACTATGAAGGATGAAACAAGATACCTGGAAAGAAACAAAAATTCTGCAATCATTTTGTTACCATAGCATTTATAAAGTGCACAGTATCAGACTACTTTAGCAAGAAGGATGAGCAATGTGGGCTCACACAGCAGAGCACTACCCATGTGCCCAGTTGTAATACATCTACAAAACTAATAAATGTAGGGTGCATGACCTTTTTAAGTGATCCAGTGTTTGTTAACATTTTCAGAAGTGCCAAAGGGCTAGATTTTTATGGATATTTAATTTCTAAAGCTATAAAGATTTTAGAAGTATTTCTTTGTGTCCTCAGGCAACTACAGAGAGAAGTCTTACACCGATGAGACTTACATATCTAACATGCTGATGAAAGCCAGACACGGGTGATACGAGTCCTTTGCACATATGTAGATTACAGTATAATTATTCCCATGAAATACGGCTGAAGATAATAAACAAAAGGTGAAGCTGAAGGGCAAGGTAGAAAATAAGTGAAGGATCTGCAGCAATGGCACAAAGATCAGAAGGAAGGACCTGTCTGAATATCCATTTTCATTTATCATTTGAGTGTGGGAGTGCACTGATTCACTGAACTAGAGGGGAAGTGGTAATACATTACACAGGCATATAATTATTTATTGGATCTAGTTTTGTGTTCAGGCAATTAGCCCACCCCTGTTGAAACCTGAGGCACTTCCTAATGTTCATACTTTCTTATTGATCAAAGGCATTTATTGCAATTCACTTGATAGTGTTTTAAAAGTTTCGTGCTGGGTTATGTACCCACTGATGTTTTTGCTAGTGAAGTACTGAAGAATAGAGTGTTTTTCTTTTGCTCTGCAAAGGTTCCTAGGAGACTGTATACTGCAAATGATCTTATATGGCAACAAGAATATTGTTCCCAAGGCAATATCATTGCAGGATTGCTATGAGTCAAATTCTATTGCATTTTAATAGTAATTTTACCAGTTATTTGATCTATTAAAACTCTTTAGAATTTAGTTCTGCAAAGAGCAATGTTGTAAACTGTTTTGTTTCTTTGAAGATTGCAAAGCCAGATACAGTAATCTCTTCATGCTGAAGAGCATTAATCTGTTACTGAACATTATATGAATTTGAGATGAGCAATGATTTTGAAATCTTTAGAAGACAGAGCAACACCTGTGAGCATCCTGTAGCCAGCCAAAATTTTCAAGTCCAGCTGTATAAATCCAGTTTAACACAATTCTTACTTGCATGAGTTGCTGAAGTCAAATCAGGGCTGTTATGAAAGTATGGCTAATGAGCAGCTGGTCTGTGCAAAAGAGATTGGAAGAACATGTCCCTATCAGTTAAAACCATAGAATTAAGGGAAAAATTAGGTTTGAAGGAACCATCTAATTTAGCCCCCTGCTCATGTTGAAATTGGATCAAGTTGGTCAGGGCCTTGTCCCAGGAGCATTCTGGAAATCTGCAAGGATGGAGATTGCACAGTCTCTTGGGCACCTATCCAGTGCTTAACCACCCTTATTGCGAAAGGTTGGCTTTTCTTTTTTTTCCCTGACATCTAGGCAGAATTTCCTTTGCAGCAATTTCTGCCCATTGCCTTTTGCCTTACTGCAATGTACCTCCGAGAGGAGTCTGGCTTGATCTTCACTAAAACTTACGACTGAAGCTGAAGACAGCAGTTAGATCCTCTCAAGATTTCTCCAGTGTGAACAAGCTCAGCTCCTGCATCCTGTCCTCATACATCACATGCTTCATCCTTTTAATGATCTTTGTGGTCTTTTTCCGCATTTAGTCCAATTTGTCAATGTCTGTCTTGTACTGGGGGATGAAAACCTGGCTCTGAGTCAAGTGTCACCAGCAGAATTTTGGGTCTTTTAACCATGGGTCAGTCTACATGACACCAGGCCTGCTGGCGACAGATAAGGTACACCTGTTTCAAAGGGGGAAAAGAGTCTTTGTGCAGGAGTTATCAGGGCTCACTGAAAGACCTTTAAACTAGATTTGAAGGGGGAAAGGTATAAAACCAAGCTCACTAGAGATAAGCCTGGGCACAGCATGCTGATGTTTGAGGGACACTGTGCTAGCGAGGTCTGCCATCTCAGTGGAGACAGGAGATGGAGATCCACATGGCAGCAAAGATGCAAGGGTTATTGATGTTTTAGAAACCATGGAAGTGCCTGAGAACACTCACATAGGAATTAGGGTTTCTGCTCCAAAAAAGGTGGCAGGATCAATAACCCAGCTGAAGTGCCTCTACACCAACATATGCAGCATGGGCAACAAACAGGAAAAGCTGGAAACCACTGTGCAGCTGGAAAACTATGATGGAATTGCAATCGCGGAACCATGGTGGGAAGAGTCACACAACTGGAGTGTTGCAATGGATGGCTATAAACTCTTCAGAAGCGATAGGCAATGAAGGAGAGGTGGTGGGGTAGCCCTGTATGTTAGGGAGTGATCTGACTGTCTAGAGCTTGATGGTGGTGATGAAATGTTTGAGTGTTTATGGGTAAGAATCAAGGGGAAGGCCAACAAGGCAGATATCATGGTGGGAGCCTGTTATAGACCACCTAGCCAGGATGAAGAGGCAGATGAAGAGACTTCACCTTCAGGCTGGGCAGAGAATAGATTGAGAGCAGCCCTGAGGAGAAGGACTTAGGGATATTGGTGGATGAAAAGCTGGACGTGAGCTGGCAATGTGCACTCACAGCCCAGAAAGCCAACCATATTCTGGGCTGCATCAAAAGAATCATGGCCAGCAGGCTGAGGGAGGTGATTTGTATAGATTGGATATTAGGAAAAATTTCTTCACTGAAAGGTTTGTTAAGCATTGGAACAGGCTGCCCAGGTAAGTGGCTGAGTCGTCATCCCCAGAGGTATTTAAAAGACATGTAGACGGGGTGCTTAGGGACATGGTTCAGTGGTGGACTTGGCAGTGTTAGGTTGATGGTTGGACCTGATGATCTTAAAGGTCCCTTCCAACTTAGACAATTCTATGATTCTATGATTCTGCCCCTCTGCTCTCATGAGACCCCACCTGGAGAATTGCCTCCAGCTCTGGAGCCCCCAATATAAGAAGGATAATGACTTGTTGGAGCAAGTACAGAGGAGGACCACGAAGATGATTAGAGGGCTGGAGCACCTCCCCTATGAGGACAGGCTGAGAGAGTTGGGGTTGTTCAGCCTGGAGAAGAGAAGGCTCTGGGGAGATCTGATAGCAGCCTTCCGGTACTTAAAGAAGTCCTACAGGAAAGATGGGGAAGGACTCTTTATCTGCTAACCCTGCTCCTTACTTCTCTGAGAATCAACAACTCTATCATTTCATGTTTGCTGTGCCCAAGACAGCTTCCAACAACCACATCACCCACAAGTGCTTCTCTGTTCACAAACAGCAGGTCCAGCGGGGTGCCTTCCTTAGTTGGCTCCATCACCGACTGTGTCAGCAAGTCATCTTTCACACACTCCAGGAACCTCCTACACTGTTTCCTCTCTGGCTGTCTTTTACTTCCAGCAGGCACCTGGTAAGGTGAAGTCCCCCATGAGAATAAGGGCTAGTGATTGTGGGATTTCTCCCAGCTGCTTATAGAATATTTTGCAGATTCATAGAATCACAGAACCATAGAATGGTTTAGGTTGGAAGGGACCTTAAATGTCACCTGCCCAGTTCCAGCCTCCCTGCTACGGGCAGGACACCTTCTGCTAGACCAGGTTCCTCAAAGCCCCATCCAACCTGGCCTTGAACGCTTTCAGGGGCAGGGCCTCCACAACTTCTCTGGGCAACCTATTCCAATGTCTCACCACTCTCACAGTAAAGAATTTCTTCCTAATATCTAATCTAAATCTGCCCTCTTTCAGTTTAAAACCATTACCCCTTGTCCTATCGCTACACTCCTACCTTGAACTTCTGGAGGGCAGACTTTGGCCTGTTTAGGGGCCTGATTGACAGATTCCCTTGGGAGGTAGTCCTGAAGGGCAAAGGAGTCCAAGAAGGCTGGACATTCTTCAAGAAGGAAATCTGAAAGGCAAAGGAGCAGGTCATCCCCATGTGCCAAAAGACAAGTCAGCGGGGAAGAAGATCAGCCTGGCTGGAACTCAGGGAAAAAAGAAAGTTTATGACCTTTGGAGGAAGGTACAGGCAACTCAGGAGGACTACAAGGATGTTGTGATGTTATGCAAGGAGAAAATTAGAAGGATTCAGAAAGCTGAACCAGAATTTAATCTGGCTACTGCAGTAAAAGACAATAAGAAATCCTTCTATAAATACATTAGCAACAAAAGGAGGCCTAAGGAGAATCTCCATCCCTTGTCAGATGAGGGGGGAAATGTAGTGACAAAAGATGAGGAAAAGGCTGAGGTACTGAATGCCTTCTTTGTCTCAGTCTTTAATAGTAAGACCAGTTGTTCTCAGGGTACCCAGCCTCCTGAGCTGGAAGGCAGGGATGGGGAGCAGAACAAAGCCCCCATAATCCAAGGGGAAATGGTTAGCAACCTGCTACACCACTTAGACACACACGAGTCTATAAGCCTGGGTAGGATCCACCCAAAGGTAGGTACTGAGGGAGCTGTGGAAGTACTTACCAAGCCACTTTCCATCATGTATCAGCAGTACTGGCTAACCAGGGAGGTCCCAGTTGACTGGAGGTTAGAAAATGTGACACCCATCTACAAGAATGGCTGGAAGGAGGATCCAGGCAACTACAGGCCTGTCAGTCTGACCTCAGTGCTGAGGAAGGTTATGGAACAGATCATTTTGAGTGCCACCACATGGCACATACAGGGCAAGCAGGTGATCAGGCCCTGCCATGGGTTTATGAAAGGCATGTTCTGCTTGACTAGCCTCATCACCTTCTGTGATAAGGTGATCCACTTAGTGGATGAGGGACAGGCTGCAGATGTTGTCTACCTGGACTTTAGTAAAGACTTTGACACCATTTCCCACAGCATTCTCCTGGAGAAACTGGCTGCTCATGGCTTGGATGGATGTACTCTTTGCCGGGTAAAAAACTGGGTGGATGGCCATGCCCAAAGAGTTGTGGTGAATGGAGTTAAATCCTCTCGCTGGTGATAAGTGACGTTCACCACAGCTCAGTATTGAGACTGGTTCTGTTTAATATCTTTATCAATGATCTGGACAAGGGGATCGACTGCACTCTCAGTAAGTTTGCAGATGACACCAAGTTGGGCGGGAGTGTTGATCTGCTTGAGGGTAGGAAGGGTCTACAGAGGGATCTGGACAGGCTGGATCGATGGCCCGAGGCGAACGGAGTGCGGTTCCACAAGGCCAAGTGCTAGGTCCTGCAGCTGGGTCACAACAACCCCATGCAACACTACAGGCCTGGAGAAGCTGCCTGGTGGAAAAGGACCTGGGGGTGTTGGTCAACAGCCAGCTGAAGATGAGCCAGCAGTGTACCCAGGTGGCCAAGAAGGCCAACAACATCCTGGCTTGTATCAGAAATAGTGTGGCCAGCAGGACTAGGGAAGTGATAGTCCCCCTGTACTCAGCCCTGGTGAAGCCAGACCTCAAATTCTGTGTTCAATTGTGGGCCCCACACTACAAGAAAGACATTGAGGTGCTGGAGTGTGTCCAGAGAAGGGCAACAAAGCTGGTGAGGGGTCTGGAGCACAAGTTTTATAAGGAGTGGCTGAAGAAACTGGGGTTGTTTAGCCTGGAGAAAAGAGGGCTGAGGGGAGACCATATCGCTCTCTACAACTACCTGAAAGGAGGATGTATTGAGGTGGGGGTTCGACTTTTCTCCCAAGAAACAAGCCGTAGGACAAGAGGAAACAGCCTCAAGTTACACCGGGGAAGGTTTAGATTGGATATTAGGAAAAACTTCTTCACTAAAAAGTTTGTCAGGCATTGGACCAGGCTGCCCAGAGAAGTGAATGAGTTGCCATCCATGGAGGTATTTAAAAGACGTGTAGATGTGGCACTTAGGGACATGGTTTAGTGGTAGACTTGGCAGTATTAGGTGAACGGTTGGACTCAATGATCTTAAAGATCTTTTCCTAGCTAAATGATTCTATGATTCTACGAAAACTGGATGCAACTCCAGTAAGTCTTATAAGAGAGGATGAGAACTGCTTCCCTCAGTCTGCTGGATATACTTGCTGATGAAGCCTAGTACGTTATTAGCTGTCATTGCCTCAAGGGTGCTTTGATGAGCCATGTTCAGCTTGCACAATGAGCCTTCCAGGTCTTTTCCTGCAGAGCACCTCCCCAGCTGGTCAGTCCCCTGCCTGCACAGGGTAATTCTGCACCAGGTCCAGAACTTTCTATTTGTCTTTATTGAACCTCATGAGGTTTCTGCTAGCCCAGTCCTCCAGTCTGCCAAGTTCCATCTGAGTGGCATCCCTGCTTTGCTAAAGGTGTAGGAATTTATATAATTTGACCATGATAATCTGTGCTGGTTGTTACTAATCACCTTCTTGTCCTTCATGTACCTCTATGTAAATGGCTTCCATGAAGGTTTACTCCATAATTTTCCAAGGGCCTATGGTGAAGCTGACAATTTTAGGCCCTTTCTGGCCTTTTTTGAAGATGAATGTAATTTTTGCCTTTTTCCAGTCATTTTGAACCTTCCACTCCAATCTCCAGGGTTTTGAAAGGTGATGGAGAGTGGCTTCATAATGATATTGAGAGTTCTGCTGCTGAAACAAAATTCTTGTGTGTAGACAGAGTTTAAAGGTCTAAATCATGCATGAAAAAATCACACATTTATACCACAGCGCCTGAAAGAAGCAAGGTATGGAGATGCGAAGCAACAAAGTGGAAATGGAGAAAAGCTGAGGATGGTTACAGGATAGGTTATCAGTTTGTGTCTCAAGAACACTCTTGACTCTACCTCCCATATCATCCCTCTAGCAGCAGCCTAAGACAAGCTCTTCCACACACACAATTGCTGCTTCACTTTATTCCCTGTGCAAGCAACTGCCTTAGAGAGTCCTAAGGAGAAGTTGGCATCAAGACTGTTCCTACTAGATCCAGAGTTGAGCTGCTGCGTTTCACACCAAGGGGCAGGAACAGGTAGGTGAGGCCAAAAAAGGAGCCTGGGAGGAGCATGCAGCAGCAGCAGCTGCTGGGAAGGGACTTTCTCATCAGTGGTATCCCCTGCCTCTCACCCCTTGGTTCAAGAGCAGCATCAGCCCAACTTTCTGGGGTGTTCTGCCTCTGCCAGGTGTTGGAGAAATAAGGTGCATTCAGGTGTTCAGGTAGTGTTTTCCCATCAAGCAGCTGTTTACCATTTCTTACAAGGGAAAGAGCAGACAAGATTAAAATGGTTTCAGCCAGAATGATACACAGAAATTCAGTTGTAGGCTATCTTCATCAAATTGAAAGATCTAGGGAAGGATTTTCAAGGTTTTTTGAACATTTTAAAACTGCTGCAGAAACTGTGCAAGACATTGCTAGGATCATGTCAACTCACATAACTCTAGAGGTATATAGCATACGTTGGAGTTTGTGCTAGGTTACCTTTATAATCATGGAGAGGAATAACTGCTCATCAAGTACAATTCTTCTCCTTCAAATGTACATTCAAAAAGTAGTTACATGAATCACTTTCCATAGGTGTCTATTTCCAGTAATCTGCATTATGTGAATGAGGAACCATTTCCATATTTACACTTTCAAAAGTAAAATGGTGTCATTTTTTATTGTTGACAAAAGCCAGGATTTTGAATATGAACTTGATTAAATGCTTTTAAGGTTACAGCTTCAGAATTAGATTAAGCAGAAGCTTTTTTAGCAGCTGATTGTGGGGCCACCTGTGCATTGCTTCCAGCCCAAGGGAATGTAGAAACTTCCCTTTTTGGCAGAAGGACGCTCAGATCCAATTAAACAAGGTCTGCACCACATCATGAATATTCATTTCTGCTGTATTTATTGCAGCTTTTGTAATTGTGTTTGCTGAAGTGCTGAGCAAATACGTTTCATAATTTGTTAATAAAATTTCTGAATAAGCTTTTGGAATTCAGTGTGGAAAAGGGTAAAGATTGTAACTATGTTATAGTTATGCACGGGTTTCTGTGCGCTTCCTCACCTAGCCTCAGCTGTTCTGCTTCACCTTCTTAGACACTTTTAGTCATAATTTTTTCAGACATACCAGTTATGATTCTGCATATGAAGTATGGGAAGTATGTAGCCCAAATGTTTGAGCTTTTCCAAAGCTTTCTGTTTGTAATATTAAACAAGCCTTGAATTAAATTATTAATTTTTCGGAAAATCATACCCCATATTGAAATGAGTAGTCTTAAATACATGAGTAAGGCATGAGAGGAAAGTAAAAAACAGGAGTTGCAATGTGAAAGCTTTGGTCATTTGTAACAATCTCTTGCAGTTTAGAACTTAAATGTCTGATTTCTTTCATCAGACCAGGGCATCTTAAACCAGCTGATGGGGACAAAGGCACGAGCATAGCAGTAACTGTCCTTTTCTTGCGTATTACCTACCATTTGGATTATCTGTTTGCTCTGGTTTTGTCATTTAAATGAGCAAGAAGCTGAGGGCAAGAGAGATGATGCTTTGTTTGCAGCATAATGTGCAGCTTGAAAATAAGGGGGCCTACAGGAGAGCTGGGGAAGGACTTTTTACTAGGGCATGTAGTGATAGGACGAGGGGGAATGGCTTTAAACTGGAAGAGGGCAGGTTTAGATTAAACATTAGGAAGAAGTTTTTCACTTTAAGGGTGGTGAGGCACTGGAACAGGTTGCCCAGAGAGGTTGTTGAAGCCCCGTCCCTGGAGGTGTTCAAGGCCAGGCTGGACGTGGCCTTGGGCAACCTGGTCTGGTGGGAGGTGTCCCTGCCCATGGCAGGGGGGTTGGAACTCGATGATCTTCAAGGTCCCTTCCAACCTAAACCATTCTATGATTCTATGATTCAATATTGTGAAAAGAGAAACGGATTACTTAGGGACTAGCAAAAAAATTTTACCAATTGCTTGACATCTCATTGCAGAGCTGTTAGTCCATTGTCTTTTTTGAAAGCATATAAAGTATTGTATTTTTCTGGTTTCTAACTTTGAGGAAAAACTTCCAAAATGTTTCTATAGCAAAATCACATACAATAAAAGCATCTGAATTCAAGACTATTTGGGTCAACTTCCCTTCCAGAAAAAATTAAACAATACCTTTTGACACTGAATTTTATAGAGAACTTAACAGTAGAGACATTGTACTTTATCCTACTACAGTTTTAGAGAGAGACAGTCAGATGATATCCACTCCTACTTGATCCTTACTACTGTAACCACCATGAACTCTGTGCGGTTGAAACTGGAAGCCACTGCACAGTGAACTCACAGTTTCTCTTCCTGTAGTTAAATTGTAAAAATGAAAATACCATCTTTGTATATTTCAGTTGGAATGTGCTTCGTCAGTCAAGCTGTGGCCATTGCAAAATTATGGTGGACCTTTGCTCAGTCTCAAGAGGAGAGGCTGAAATAATTTGTAAGATATTAACTCAAGCAAAGTGAAGTGCAAAAAAGGCAACGGATTATTTCACATTGACTCTCTTTGTAGTATTTAATGAACTTAAATTATTTTCATTTGAATGCATAGTAGGTCGGTTCCTGCTCTACAGTTCTAAATCCTTGCTGCTGAAAGCAAATATGCAGTTTTATTTTGTAGAAAGACTTGTGCTTGGTTTATTTTCTCAGTCTGAGTCTATGAGTTGGGAAATTACTATAAACCTTGAAAGGAAAGCCTCAGGAAAGCTGTTCTGCTGGAGGAAAGGAGAGCTAGCAGTCAGACAGTTTGCTCTGTATCGGGTTTCTGGATTTTGTGTGCTGTCCCATTTAAAATTTTCAGGCCTATGTCATCTCCTTTTGATCTAGTTCAAGAATGGCGGTACTGAATCACACCAAATTATCCTGGTCTCCATCAGTGGTACATTCTTAGAGAGCATAAGAAAAGCACAAACGTAAGCTGGTCTTTCCCCTACCATGTGTCCCAGCCTTCTGCAGTCAGTGGGTTAGGGACTCACTGAGCTGGAGGCTGCATGAGCAGGTCTACATGGTCTATTTTCCTTGAATTGGTCCAGTCCCTTTGGCCTCTTCAATAAGCTGGAATGGTGAGTTCCATCAGCTGATTTACTGTAATTGAAATGTATTTCTATAGCCTATCTTAAACACCCTGATAACTTCAGAGAAAAGCTTTCTTCTATTTTGAGAAATAGTCGATAACCATTCCCCATTCACACACACTGTTTTAACTGATCTCTGTTGTGTCCCCATAAAGTAAACAATTTTAAAAGCTATTGTGAGGGAAGCAAATGGCAGATACACATCCCAATGATGTCTTGTTAACCACCAAGTAACTAAGGTTCGAGCTAAAGTCTTAATAAATCTGCTTGTTATGGAGCTCAGTTCTTATTCATGTTGTCTCACCTAGCAGATAATCATTTAATATCCTTTACCACTAGCCTTACGTTTGCAAAGGGATAATGCATATCTGCAGCTATTATCCACGTGGCTGCAAATGTTTTAGTTATTCATGCCCCTTCCATTTTTTTAACAGCTTGTAATTTTCAAAGCAAATTCTTGATACTTTTCTTCCAGATTATCACTAGCCGCTCTGTTTCCGTGTCTCAGATGTTGTTTTGCATTTGCCAGGCCAACTGACTGTTTCAAGTCTGCTGTGTCCTGTGCTCCTGTGTTCTGCCACTCCTAGCCCTGGTGGTCCTACTATCTTCAATAGTCTACACAAACCTCATCCTCTTTGTATGGCTACAGCACAGAACATTCGCCAGTCTCTCTAGTTCTTCCTTCCTTCAGCTTTTCTCAGTTGGGTGGCTCTCAACTGATGCGTTCACTTGGTCCATTTTCTTGCATTTAGTGCTGTAAAATTCTAATTTTCACAGATATGTTGAAAAAAGTTGTTTGAGAACATGAAGTTCTTTTTCCTTTGTGGTCTTACATTGTCTTTTGTGGTATTATGGTATTGGAAAAACTTGCCTAAAACCAATCTGGTTTGTGGCTAATGATTGACCTCTCTATTTTTATTTATTTTCATGTGGGTGAATTTGTTTTCTTTTTTGTTTTTTTTGGCATGTGTCTGCAGACATGTTTTGTGTGCTGCATAGGCAGGGAAAGGAAGTAGGCCCATCCCCCAGAATATTTCTGAAAGTTCAATGCGTGGTTCCTATTAACTTGCATGCATTCAGAAATATGGGATGAATAAAGAAAATGCTGAGCAAAATAAAATAGTCCAGTTAAAGATGTGAATGTAGGCCAAAATCGTACCATGCAGGAGAGGAAGAAAGGTAAAATATAGGGAACTGATAGAGTGGTGGCAATACAAAGAGTGTTCAAACCTTACCTATAAAATTTATGCACTCAGTAAGGTGGTACCTGCTGCTGTTTTTGTTAACAGTGAACAAGCCTTGAGCATTCATATATCCAGAGCTCTTTCTGTGAAGGCAGTGAGTGGGCTGTAGCTATGAACTGTATCACTTTGGCAGCCACAACTACTATAAACTCCAGAATCAAATCAAAAACAGTTGCGTCACATCTCAAAGATAATGTAGCAGATGATAACCAGCAAATTTTCTTCCTTCTGTTAAATTCCATTTCTTTCCATGTAGTTGCATGACACCCTTCAGCACCCTCTTTCCAGGGTAGTGCCTACAGTATATTTAGAAATGAACAGGGATCTTCACTATCTTGTTAAACAGTGTCCGCATTTTACAAAAAATAAGATTATTTTCTGCAGAAATGGGGAACATGCACACACTGAGCACCACTGAGCCTGTAATGAGGCTCCTCCAGGTCTCAGCTGTGACAGCCCTGGGGTTAGGATTGCAGCCTGGAACATGGGATAAATTCTTTGTCTAGGTTCCAAAGGCTTTTAATAATTGGGAGTTGGGGCATTTGTGTCCCATCCTCAGCCTGTGTTAGGCTACTGTTTTCGATCTAGTTTCTAACGTATGCACTGTGCCAGTGCAGTAGGTCCTATTAAGGGAGAAGGTGGGTTCTGCTTGCAAAGGAGAATTGTGGGTTGTTTCCACCTTGGGAGGTAGGTTTCCATGTTGCTGGGAACAGAAACCACTGCCAGCACCAGGCTCTGCTCAGAGCTACGTCACAGTTACACAATATTTTAATCTTGTGTGTGTGTTTAAATGCAGAGTCTCTGTGCTTAATAAGCACAATGACAAATAAGTGCTTTAGCCGCTGGCCACTACTGTCCCAAGAGGACTAGCCACCACATCTAAAATGTGCTGAAGAACTTTCTGTGGGGCAATTTATTTTGCAAACACAGTAAAATAGATTACCAATGATTATATATACAAATGTGGAGCTAGATCCAAAAAAGAAGCTTAAGTTTTGCAATACTCGGCTTTTCTACAGTTAACTTGGATCCAGAAGTCCAGTATAATGGAGATTCTTGCACTTTCTGCATACATTTCTGTTCAGCCTTTTTCATATACCATAGTTAGACAGGTAACACTTTGCTGTTTCCATTTAGGATGGGGAATTCAGAATCTTCTCCTGAAAGCAGAAGTTTAAAACCCCTCCTCTCCCAGTGGGACAGGGGTTGCTCTTTTCAAACGCTCGGAGTGTTGTTTTGCCCTCTACTGAAGGATTAGAGACCCTTCAAAGGCTCCTGGAGAAATGCCCAGATTCAAATCCCGTTTCCCAAAGACCAAAACAAGCTACAGGAACTGAAAGGCTTTAATGTTGTATCCCTACAGATGTCCAGGATCTGTTGCATAAAGCAAACTTTGCTACTCGTCTTTTAGAGGGCTGCTAACCCTTTATCTAAATCAACTGGCCTTATCATCTAGGTCTGAGAGGAGCACAGAGTAAGCTAGTTGAAGGCTACCCAACTACTGAACTAGTAGACCAGCATCTTCCAGCCCAGGCATTCCTGTGTTTTCCTCTGAAAGAATAAATTTAAAAGTCTGGTGGCAGTCTAATATTCTGCATTTAGGTCCTGGTGTCACTGCTCAAGTTGCGTGGGAATGCCCATCTCCTGCTGGTGGTGCTGCATGTGCTGTGTGGATAAACAGGGTTATTAGTCTATTTTGACAGGAAGAGGTATGAGTCATGTGAGATTTAGCTTTTTCAAACACTTACATGAATGTGCCATTTTTTAAAAATTTCTATTGGGAATAGAATCGGGTGCATGAATTGAATTTCCAGCTAGCACAGGCCGGCAGCAGATGTTATTGCCAATATCTGTTCTCTAGAAAACTCCATCTGAAGAATGACCTGTTATTGCCAAAGTCAAGATTGCTGAAGAAATCTGCATTTACATCAGGCAGGAAGATGCTTCTTTCAGCCTGTTTTTTTTCATAACTGTGGAAAAGGCAACACAGAAAAACAACTGGAATAGATTTTCTTTTTCCTTCCGATTTGAAGTTTAACTCTTCCCGCGGGTATTGTGATGTTTATATCCTTTTTATCATTACCTAGAATAGTACAGTAACAAGGGGTGTTCATGGATGGAGATATATTCTTTTCCACTGTGGAAGAAGTGCTGAGCAGCTGTTGTCAGCATCTGAGCTAAAAAAAAGATAAAATAAAAAAAAATCGATGATGTTTCCTGCCCTGTGGCATTCATAATGCAGTGTTATATGGTACAGATTTCCCTTTCCCCAGGCACAGAAATGGTCTTTCCAAAGCTCCTTCAGTTATTGTTCAGTATGGTTAACTGAGATGGTACTTGTGTTGCCAGCCTGTGGGCAAATATTGATATACCATGCTGCTGTTCTTCATTTTTGTTTGAAAGGTTGTCAGAAGAATGAACGACCACTAGAGTCTTGATTACACTGTAATTAGGACACAACACCTGTTCTAATACTATCTTAACCATGCTTTGAAATGAGTTTGAGATGTTTTAGTGTCTTTTTATTTCCTTTTCTAAGTTTTTACGTTACTTTTGACTTTAAACGTTTATCTCATGCTTTACTTACCTATAGTTCTCTGTTGGGTCAGATATTTTTCTTATTTATGTAGGTATAAATGACAAGAAACCTTTTTATCTGTGGGAAATCCCTCTGCGTTTGTCAGTGCAACTGAAATATGAATCTGAACCAGTGATGTCATTGGTGTATAATTATCAGTATACATGAAATCTTACGTCAGTTTATTTGGTCACAATTCTGCATACTCATGGCAACAGCTTTTTGTTCTGTTAGGAGTGACTTGAGCTAATCACAGGAAGGCTAGTTCAAGTGTAACATTTGAGGAGATGTGAGGGTGACTCCCAAAAGAAATGAACTGAATTAATCAAAAGTCATTGAGAATTTTGCTTTTCAATCTCGCAGTCTGTAAAAATCTTTATTATTGTGTTAAACAATCATCTTCAGTACTTCACTTTTCTCTCTTTACTTTCAAATTACTTGCTTCACATAACTAACATTTCTTTGTCACGTGTGACTAGCACAAGTAACCTGTTTCAATACAAAAAGATAAGCGTACTTTGTCTGGGCAGACAGAAAGCACAAAAATCCTGGAATTTGAGTTACTTAATTTTGAACAGCAAATTCCTCTGCATTTTTCCCTTCAGCCTGTAAGCTGAAATGTTTCCATGCTGTTAACCCAAAATTATATATGAAAAAGGGAGGTTGGTCTTGGTTTAGGTTTTGTGTCTAGTTTTTCTTTCACAGGTAAGCGTGGATGCAACAATTCCATTAAAAAGAGTTACATCTTCTGATGTGTTGCATTTGGCTAATATAGGTGTTAAAGAAATTATGATACGCTACCGTGGGCCTATCCAGCACCTTTGTTCATAGGAGTGAGATCTTGTATTTAGTTTGCATTTAGTGGGTGCAGTTCTGGGTAGATCACAGCATCTTTCTGAGCTGGAATCAGACATTGCTTTTTAGTGAGTTATTTTTTAGTCTTAACACAAAAATCACTTGGAAAACAATTTGAAAGGTAGCTTATTTGATAAATACTGGCCATATTTTTCAGAACATTTATTGACATTTTTTGGTTCCTTGCATCCAAGTAGGTATTAATGTATCTTCACTGACAAGATTTGACTAAATGAAAAGTCAAGAATATTTTTCCTGTTCTTAGGGGAAAGATACTAATCAATAACTGAAAATACACCATGAGGGAATGCAGTGAAGAGAGAAAACAACTTTACAAATATTCAGTAAATTCTAATCTGTTCTTTCAAAGTTAATTAGTAGAGCCTGATTAATACTGGGTAAAGAACAGTTCTACACCTGCACATCTAGTAAAATAATCTCTTTTGTGCATTTAAGGTCTTCAGACTGTGTGCCAGTTATTAGGCATGTAGATTGTCTTCTCTGAAAAAGCTAGAATATGCTCATTGGGAATTCAGCATCAGTAAATCACGTCTAACATCCTTGAAGAATGTAAACGTTTCTCTTGATTTACAATAACAGTAAGAAGCTGTTAAGATCCTTTACATAACCAACAAATCGAAACAGGAAGTGTCTGTCACTGTTGAAAACAAAGACAGATTTTACTGTTCTTTGCAGAAAGTTGATTCTTCTTTAGAGGAATAAGCAGACAGGTAAGAGAAGGCTTAAGGAGATAACAGACATAGACACATTGATGGCTTTGCTCTGAAGAAAAAAAAAAAGGGAGAAAGAAACTGTGCTTGAAATGCTAGTTAGGTGAAGAATATCTGAGATGTTTTCCCTGAGCTGATGATGGTTGGTTTTCTCTTGTTAGGAGACAGGACTTTGACAGAGGTGATTGCCACTACTTTCTCCTACTCGCAGTAATAAAAAACAGTGAATAATGTGATAGAGCTAAGTTCAAAAACAGTAACCATGCTGCTTGTATTTTTGTACCACAGCAAGTAAAAGATTTAGACAAAATGGCTAAAGACCTTGTCTCAGCACTGATGAAGGATGAATGGAAAGTCTCCTATTGGCATTAGGGGAAACCTGCAGTATCTAATTTTGCAACATGCTGCACACCAACAGGCACAGAAGCAAAGGGTGAAAATGCTCCGCACTCCAAGGGAATGGCAGTAATTCTGGATAAAGACTCAAGAACTTATTCCTTTGTATTTGATTTACATTCAGTTCCCTTGTGATTTTTTTCTGGTTCTTTTCTGGAAGGGAAGAGGGAGTGGAAGCAAGTGTCCCAGGGTGCACTTCCATTGCTGAGTGCTGGAGTTAAACCACGGGGATGCAATTGTTTACCTTAAGACGCCATGAAGAAAATTCTTATCATAGTTCAACACTTAAGTTTAATAATCTAAACCTCATACAAACAGTTTGCTCAGTGCCAGGTCTGCCTTTCTCAGTGGAGAGTGTTAGTTAACCATGTACAAAAATATACACAAATGTGCTTCATATTTAAATTGAAGTCTAAAAACCTCAGGTAAAAACTATAAAATGTAAGCAACTACTAAAGAATTAGATTAATATACTTATAGGGACTGCTAATAGCAGGAAGCAACAGTAATTTTGTCCGCATAGCTGAAAATGCAATATTGTGCTAATTGCCACATCCTTCCACAGGAAGGGTTCAGGGAGCTCTTGACCACCTGTTAATTAGTTCATGTTTCTGGGAGACAAAACTGGGTGTTGAGGTCGCATCAGGCACTACTCCGTTTAAATGCATTTCACCACACAGAGCTCCTAGGCAAATGAGAATGACATTTTCCTATGTAGAGACCTATTAGGTGTGCTTTGAAAACCTGTACAAATACAGTCCTCAGCAGGGAGGAGAAACAAAGTACCTGCTTGGGATTTTCAAAGTATGAGGAAGGCATTAAGCTGCCTAGTACTATCAAAACTGCGAAAAAATTGTAACATGGTAATATCCTCCCTATCCTAATTAACATTAATCTTGGAAATTTGAGCACCAAGGATTGGTAGACACCTTCACGTGCAGATGGCAGTAGCAGAGGCCTTTTGGCCTTTTTTTTTTTATTTAGGTACCTACAGTGACGGCAGAGTCTTTTAATGCTTTTTTTAACCCAGCCATTCGTTCTTTGTTTCTTTATTCCCAATTTATACCAGTTCAAATGCAACATTTGCTATTTCCAGTCACTGCTACCATCCACTCCCAATGATGACAAAGACACCCAGCGCTTTTGCCTTTCTATTTTGTACCAAGTTGTTGGGCTTGATTCAGCAAATATATTGCTTATTACACTAATTCCAATAGTGAAGTCATGGTTCAAGAACAGAATATGGTATTGCAGGGCACGACTTCTGGTTTTAGAACAGAAACACCCCTAGTGTTTAGGACACATTTTCAATAGCAATACTCAGCTGTGCATTGCTGGATGTATGGGGATTCCCAGAGATTGCTCCTGTAGGATCTGCACATGGCAGGCGTGCTTCTGCTCCAGCTGTGTTGCATAGACTTGCATTTCTGCTACCCCTTTGGGCTGGATATGGAACAGGGATACTAAACCTTGTGTCACTAACTTTTTGTCTTGTCTTTCTTGTCACTTATTGGGCTCACTACTATGTTGCAGTATGATAATCCCATTTCCCATTTGAAATGGCTCACTAAATTGTGTATAATAGGTGAGCCTTGTCTGTCTTCCTTGTATTATATTACTGTCTGGGTATCATTTATTCAGTGTCACCTTGAAATAGACATGTTTTGATAATAAAAAGTGGGAACTCATTTGAAGACAGAGTTTTGCAGTTCAGCTGTGATAAATTACTTTTATTGTGATGAAGTTTTGGAGCAAAACCGATAGTCTCCTTCTTGTTTGTTGAGTATGAATAGTATGAAGAAACATTCTGATGTAAGGGCACTACCTCCATCTAATACCTGTTTTTGTTTCCGTGTTTAATATTTATTTTGCATTCTGTGTTAGTTCTGTGCTTATCACTTCACAGCTGGGCATTCATTAAGTTCACAATTATGCTTTTGATTAAATGACCTATCCATTCCCCTGTCAGATCAGGATCTTTGTCAATAGTTCAAACAATATCTGTAATGTTTCTAAAGAAGGCACTGTGGTCCTCTGCCCAGGGTTGGGGACTGGGAGGACAGCTGGATTCCCTTTTAAAGTTTTCCTACAGAACTTTTGACAAGTTATTTAAATGCTTGCTTCCAAATCTCTCTAGCCTTTAAATAATGATGACAATCATGTCATAAATCTTCGCAAAGGTCTTTGAGGCAAAAGCATCATACAAACAGTGTGTGGGCTCTTCAGGGTGCTGTCTCACTCATTTTTTCTTCTCATTCATCTTATTTACTCACTTTCTGACATCACTGTCACTGGGAATCTGCTTACAGTGCCAAATTTGTTTAGTAAGAATGAGCAGGAGGGAAAAAGTATATTCAAAGTCACATGGAATGCCAGAAGAAGGCATTTGTAGTAAATTATGCTCTTCCATAAAAAGAGCATCATCATAGATTTTAAGAGCAGAGGGCAAATCTTAGAATGCCTCAGCCTGACCTCCTGCAAAACAAATGTTTATAAGCCAATAATTTCTGTACCATGATGAAAAATATCCAATCAATGATTTAAACTAAATTGTTCAAATAACAGAGAATCCACTGTGTACACACACTGATTATTACAGCACTTGAAAATAATAATGTCTTTTAGTGCCAGCTTCTAATTGTTGAGTTCTATTACACCTTTTGTGCTTGACGAAGGAACTCTCTGGTATTAGAAATCTTCTCATGTATATAGTCATAGATCATTTCATCTTGTCCAGGTGGTATTAAGGAATGAATCTCAAGATCATTCTTAGACTACTTTTATGAACAATTTCCAGTTTACAATCCAGTTCAGAACAGAAACTGCATTCAGTCTTCCAGGAAAAGACCTATTATGGAAGCTAGTCATACCTAGCTAACAGACCTGCACCAGTATGACTATTGTACTATTGATGCATGACTTTTGCAAGCAGTGAGATAACTGGAAAGTGTATATCCTGGCAAGTGTAAGCAGCGCCACCAAGGAGTGTCCATGGCCCTCAGAGACCTCCATGCCAAGATGCAGAGATACAAGGAAGGGTGAGTCCTGACAGCTCACTACAAAATATATACCCCTACTTCTCCTAACCAGTGCCATACCAACCGTGCTACACTGCCCAGTGAGATAAATATGTTGAATATATTGGATACTGTTTTCAAATCATTAGTATGCAGAAAGATTATAAGAATAATCAAATTTGTTTCCTAACCAAATTACACTGTACAAAGAAAAACACAATCATTTCTGTCTCAAGCACAAATGTATTAGTGTTAATGAAAACTCCAGGGCAGCTTTTAGCAATTTCATTACACACTACCTTGGAACATGGTAGTTCAATTAATCTCTGCAGTGCCACACTGCATTCTTAACTTCTTTTCAAACAAGTTTCATGGAAAGAATTGTGTTTGATCTGCAGGCTTTAGGTAGTTTAAACAGGAATCGAACATGACAAGAGTTCAAATGGCTAAAAGGAAATGGACTTTATTTAAAATACCAACTTTCAAGCTCTCTTATAATACATTTTTGTCAAAGATTCCTGTTGTAAGTATGAATATACTTAAAAGATCATGAAAGTCTCCAAGTGTGGTAATGCTTTTCATTACAGTGGTCCACTCAACAGGAAGAAATATTTAGTCTCAGCCAGTCTTGCATAAGAAATAAAACTTCCATAGGCAACACAGATGCAGCATTAGAGGATGGCACAAAAGAAGAAAATACCTTCAAAGGGACAATAGAATTGTCATGTTTCCAACAAAGAAACATAGGGTTCATCATGTCCTATATGTCCATGGCCCATCAAATGCCATTCTTCAACAGGAATTCCCAGTCTGATAATCCGTTTTTCTTGCTCTTTAGGGCTTTGCTTTTGTTTTCTCTGCTAGCTGGGTTCTAATATATGTTGCCATTTCCTCTGACTCTGCAACCATTTTGTTTCTTATTTGGAAGTCAAATAACATATTAACTAATTTCATAATCTACCATTTTGTGGGCATGCTTAAAAAATACAGTTGACCAGACAGGGATGATTATTCTCTGAGGGATCTTTGCTATGTGCTTTCATATTATATTTATGCGTGTCATCACCACTGACAGTTTTGGAAGTGCCTTTGGTGAAACAAACCTACTCTTGTCATTTGGGCTACATCTAACGGGAAGATTTTTTCCTCTGGTATAACTGTGCGTTTTCTCAACCATCTTTTGCAGTTTAGTAGGGCTTACTCACTTCTGTTTGCCAGCAGCTTCCTTGTTCTATTTTTATAGCTGGAGAAAATAAGTATTTTTAACTGGTCAAGCCATAGTCTTAAATTTTTTTCAGGTTTTCTAGATACAGCTGATTTGTCCTAGCCATTTATTTTTCTAACATCACAGTTTCTGTAGCACCTTACCTGGTTTTGTTTGCGAGCTCTTTCACTACAGCTATCTTTCTGGCATCCTTTATGGCCAAGAGTGCTGCAAACAAATTACTCTTAGGCTAATTATATAAGTCCCTTTACAGCATGTTTTATTAACTCGAGTGCTTTTAAAATACTGGAGCATGTTCTTGCGAGCACTAGACCACCTGTAGTGCTCTTGCACTGTGTAATACCCCTGATCACCAAGAGGGTTTCTGTGATGCTCTCACTGCCAAAAAAGGGGCAACAAATAAGACACAGAGGTTCCTTTCCTCTCTCCTTTCCTCCGGCCTGCCCCCTGGCATATCCTATTAATATTTGGTTCTCAGGCTGCAACCATGCATGTATGTAACTCATGAAAACATTTTGAAAGGGTCCATTTCTTTATCATAATTAGGGCTGGGTTGAATTTCTGAGCATTTTTTTCTTTTAAAAATTGCCACAGGTTTGGAGGACAGGTCCTTTTGAGGACTGAAAACTGATTAAGGTGTAGGAAGGAAAGGGTAGGGCTTAATTATTGCTTTTCAGGGTGGAGACAAAACAGCAGTGGAGGTCCATAGGACTGGTGAGGGACAGGTTTTATTCAATGTTTTTGTCAATGAGCTAGAGAAACGAGTGCACAGTGAAGTCCCAATTGTTCTTAAATAGTCTGAATTTTATCCTTTCTGAATCTTTTCTTAACTTTTTAAAAATTTATCAATACTAGGTGCTCTGGCTTCTGTCACTCTTCCAGGAATATCAGTGAAGATCAAGCTGTATTTCCTTGGCTCCTGTGGTTCTCCAGCTATCTGCTCTGTGAGGCAGTGCTGCTACTGAACTTGTTAGTGGAAGTTTGCTTAAGTGCAAACCATTGTCAGGACTGGTTTGGCTGTGCTTCTCAGATGAGATTTGGGTATCGCTATGCAGAGAGGAGGAAAGTTTATCTCTAAGTGTTGTAGAAGCTGTCAGCCTTCATTCTGTGTAGTTTGACAGTTAACCAGTTGCTGCAGTTGCTGCTGACAGTTGCTGCTCCGAGACGTGCTGGCTACACTGCAGCACACTTGAAGTCTTACACAGATGAGCCAGGGGCTCCTGAGGTAATAGGAGCCAACAGGGAAACACCTGTGAAACACCTCAAAGGAATTAAGGGGTCTTCCTCTAAGAAGGTGACATAGCCAACAGCCCAGCTGAAGTGCCTCTACACCAATACATAAAGCATGGGCAAAAAACGGGAGGAGTTGGAAGCCACCATGCTGCTAGAGAGCTACGACCTAGTTGCCATTACTGAAACTTAGTGGGACAAGTCCCATGACTGGAGTGTGGCTATTGATGGCTACAGGCTGTTCAGAAGTGACAGGTGAGAAATGAAGGGCAGGGGCATTGACCTGTCAGCCTCAACCCTGTGCCTGGGAAGATCCTGCAACAGACCCTCCTAGAAGCTATAGGAAAGCACAAGGAGGGCAGAGAGGTGATTTGAGACAGCCAGCATGGTTTCACCATGGGCAAGCCTTGCCTGGCCAACTTAGTGGCCTTCTCCGATGGAGTTATTACCTCTGTGGACAAGGGAAGAACTATGGATGTCATCTGTCTGGATTTCTGTAAGGTCTGTGACACGGTGCCCCACAACATCTTTCTCTCTAAATTGGAGAGATATGGATTTGATGGATGGGCTGTTCTGTAGATGAGGAACTGGTTGGATGGTCACATCCAGAGGGTAGTGGTGAATGGCTCAATGTCCAGATGGTGATCAGTGACAAGTGGTGTCCCTCAGGCATCCATATTGGGACCAGTACTCTTAATATCTTCATCAATGGCATAGTGGGATCAAGTGCACCCTCAGCAAATTTGTATATGACACCAAGCTGAGGGGTACGGTTGACATGCCTAAGGGGCAGGACGCCATCCAGAGGGACCTGGGCAGGCTTAAGAAGTGGGCCCATGTGAACCTCACAAGGTTCAACAAGGCTAAGTGCAAGGTCCTGCACATGGCTCAGCACAAGCCCCAGTATCAATAGGGGATGAAGGCATTGAGAGCTGCCCTGTTGAGAAGGACTTTTGGGTACTGGTGGATGAGAAGCTCAACATGAGCTGCCAGTGTGCACTTGCAGCCCAGAAATCCAACTGCATCTTGGGCTGCATCACAAGAAGCATGGCCAGGAGTTCAAGAGAACTGATTCTGCCCCTCTACTCTGCTTGGGTGAGACCTCACCTGGAGTACTGCTTCCAGTTCTGGAGCCATCAGCACAGGAAAGACATAGACCTGTTGAAGCAGGTCCAGAGGAGGGCCACAAAGATAATCAGAGGGATGGAACACCTCTGCTACGAGGACAGGCTGAGAGAGCTGGGGTTGTTCAGCCTGGGGAAGAGAAGGCTCTGGGGAGATCTTGTTGCGGTCTTTCAGTACTTAAGAGGGCCTGGAAACTTTCACGGTCGGGTTGGATGGAGCTCTGAGCAACCTGTTCTAGTGCAAGATGTCCTTGCTCATTGCAGAATGGTGGGTCTAGATGGCCTTTAAAGGTCTCTTCCTATCATTTCATTAACAGGTTTTACTTGAAAATAAAGCTTAAAACAAGGATGTTGCACAACATGGAAATACTTGAGCTAGCTCTGAATGAGCTAAAACCAGCATGAGAACAGAATAGAGCTTTCTGCCTAAGTGTACTGCTTGCTGTACATAGCGCTGCACTGTGAGATGAATCACAGAATCACAGAATGGTCAGGGTTGAAAGGGACCTCTGGAGATCATCTAGTCCAACCCCCCTGCCACAGCAGGGACACCTACAGCAGTTGCACAGGACGGTGTCCAGGCCGCTTTTGAATGTCTCCAGTGTGGGAGACTCCACAACCTCTCTGGGCAGCCTGTGCCAGGGCTCTGTCAGATGTACCTGAACTTTTGAGTTAGTTTTAGGTTCAGGCATTTCAGTTAACTGCGTGCAGAAATCCTAATTTTCTGCCAAAGATTTACCCTTGGAGGTATCAAATCGTAAAGTAAACAAGGCTACAGAAACTTTTGCACATCAAGAAGAGGTGTGAGGCAGAAATAATTTTTGCATGTGAAAAGTCATTGAAGCTTTTTTGCCGGACAATGAAGTCAATTCCAGCATTCATGCAGTGAAGAGCTGAACTGACCAGAAGTCATTAAACTGGTTTGTAGAATAGCTGACCCCTAACAAGTCCCTGCAGATGGTACTTCAACAGCTGATAGAAAGCTAGGAAGGTGCCCAATTTATTAAGAGTTCCTGAAAAAAAAATACTTAATTTTGCATGTAATATGTAGCACTACAAACATGTGGCTGGAGAACAAAACGCAAAATTATCAGCAAAATTAAGGTAACATCAGGAAAGCTTGGAAAAGAAGACAATATAAAATGTGAACAACCCCTTTTTTAAGTGGCTTGACAAAATCTCTCAAATAAAATGTCCTGGATGGTTAGTATTTTTGAAGGATTTTATTAATGCAGGCCGTATATGAAAGTCCATGCATGTTCCAAAAAATAAGTGAAAATTGCCAGCTACAGAATATAACAGATTTTGTTCTTCCTGTTTGAAAGCATGGCTATCATCAAAGCAATATTTCTGATGTTTATGAGGCCAAGCCTGAAGCCTTTTCTGTAGGAAACAAACATAGTTGAAAATAAAATTCTTTTAATAACTTGAAGGCAGCAAAGCTCACAAAGCCAATGTAAAAACAGGAACAATCCTTCCTCCAGGAGTTATAAAGGTATAAACCTGCATTTTAAAAAATTAAGTCTAATGTCCCTCTCAGTTTTGGACTGTTGAGCTGGTCACAGCCTGAAGACAACTAACCTTCAAAGAGCACTGAATCACACATTTAGAAATGCTCAGGAAGGCACAAATTTGCCATTGAAGGAACGGTGGCCTCAAAAATCAATTCTGTGCTTCTCGTCTCATCAACTACATGGCGTTGAGTTCTGTGCAGCTGAAGTAACAAACAAAATGATACCTCAACAACAGAGAGCTAAAGAGGCAAAAAGGGAATCTTGAATCCCTCTGAAAAGAGAGCCCTACAATGTCCTGTTGAATTTGCACAGTGAGAGTTGCTCTGATCGCTGGGCCTGCAACAGAAAAAAATCTCCTGTCGACATGAAACTGAAAAGAAAAATGATCTAAAGTGCAAATCACTGTTCATTTGTTACTGTGATTAAAGTACATGACAGGACCTTTGTCAGTCCCTTGATCAAGAAACCTCAAATATTATGTTAATATATGGACTGTCTCCCTTTTAGACATGGATTTCTCAATGTCTGTTTGGAAAAATGGACTGTAGCATGGAGATTCTTCATAAATTTCTCCTGAGTGATAGAAATTGGTGAAACAGTAGTAGTTCATCAACTTTACATAAAGCAAGACCCATCACATTTATTCATTTGACATACACATGATTAAATTTATGTACCAAAATAATCCTGATGAAAGCAAAACATTTACTCCTGATGTGGAAGAGAGAGTGTGTGGAAGCCTTTGCAGGTCTGCAGAACACCAGCATGTGCAAAGTCTCACCCTGCAAGATTTGCTAAGATAGGCAACCTGGTGTCTAAGAATGACTAACCTGACACAGCATGTTCACTGTTCCCGGAACAAAAAAAAGTTATTTCATATTTCATATTTCAATCAACTATTGATTTTTCTAGTTCAAATATTTTTAAAAAATCTCATTAAAGCTACACTGTAAACTCAATGCGTGGGTTTCCTCTCCACCTGTTCTGCAAGAGACTACACATGACAGATCTATTGTATGCTACTGAAACATTTAACGTCCAATTTTGTTTTATTTTTCAAAACACTTCAAGGATCATACTATTGCAAAAATAAGGGACTAGATAGGGAGGTAATAGCAACACAATATCTAAACAAATGTCGATACAGCTCTCTCTGTATTTCATAGTCTTGATGTGGCTGACTTCTAGAATACATGAAATATTACTCAGAATTACTAAAACAGGCTACTTCATCAGCTACTTTGTGGCAGTATTCCATCATAGCAACATGACTGCAAGAAAGAATCAGAATTAACATTGGGAAAGATGAAAAGAGAGTTGGAAAGATGAATTAAAGAAGTTCAGCACAAACTGGCCACTTTCCTTTTTTCCTCCTGATGTACATCAGGATTGAAAGGACAATATCATTAACTACAGCAGGTTTGGTTTTGTTCTCTGCAGAGTGCTGGCTTAAGCTAAGGCCCTGCATATTTTCACTGAAAGGCTTTTGAAGCGCTGATGCAAGTGATGAATTGCACCAATAATTTATTTGCTTTATAAAATGCAAATGCCATTAGCAGCAGTATCTTTAATTTCTAAATCCAGTACCCCTATTATCATGTCATATCTCAACACACAAATTTACAAAGCTTTCATATGCTGAAAAAGTTGAAGTTTCTTGTTTTCATTAACCTGAAGCTTTTGCAAAGCCTTTTTCCATTCTAACCAGAAATGTTGTAATTTCCAGCCTACATTATCCTCTCCCTGCATAGTCTTTTGATATTCACTGGGATATCCTTTTACTTTACATGCCATTTCTTTCATCTCATCTTATGAAGGTTTTCAATTTATTCATGGTTTATGCACATATTTTTGTCTCATAACTGCTATTTCTTTTGTTCTCTAATGAATAATCAAAGATTTCCAACAGACTGAGAGACCAGACAACCCAAGAAAAATAGTAATTTATTTATAGAAATGCTGTGAATTGATCATTACAGAAACCTTCATATTGTTTGACATACCTCTTTATTTGCAAAGGAATGAGAACTATGCAGAGCAGTCAGCGAACACAACAAGCTCCTACTCGCTTGAAGAGGGTCAATTAAAAAGGACACTATTTTCTCACTGATTCCCCAGCAAAAACAACCTAACAGTTTCCTACCTGAACCAAAAAGTTTCCTACCTGTTTTGTAGAGAAATATTCTTACCATCTTCTCATTCCTCCTGCTAGCCTGCATGAAATACAGTTAGACGCTGTTAGTAGCTACTTGTTACTCTCCTTCTTTAGACTCGTACTACTAGTCTACAGCATTTCTTTAGAAATACACATGCTTTAAAATTGGGGTTGTAAACATCAAGCTATTCAAGTGTATCAGCTACTGGCAAAAACGAATTATCAGTCACCAAAACTCAGCTTTATCATGAACCCTTTATACAATGCACTACTTTACAAAGGGTCCTGACACTGAAGTTTAGGGAACCTGTTGCCCTTTGAGAGCAAATATTTATCTGAAAAGTGAGTTCTTTCATGAGAACAAGCATTTTGCCAAGATTCTTGCAGCACATATGCTGCTATCCAGCAAATCCGTGAATCTTTATAAAGTTCAAGATGTCTTCGTTTTTCCACTTCACAACGTGGATAAATTGCCCAAAACAACAGATAAAATCCTGAAATCCCCCCCCCCCTTTTTCTTTCCACAAAGGAATTTTTTCAGTGATATCTCTAATCTCAGTTTACATCTCTTGTTTTGCCAGTGATGTCTTTGACTAAGCATCCTGTTAGCACTAAATATAATCCTTCCAGAACTGGTTTTGGCTAAGGTTTCGAATACATTTTAGCTGAGGTGATTTAATGCAAACTCCTTGATCTACTGTTGCACCAGCGGTCTCCTGAGCATACATACCTTGAGCTTAACACATTGCTATGGCCTTATCAGATGAAAAGTCAGCTTTCCTCTTTCAGTATTTGGCACAATAGAGCATAATGCAGTTATTCTATTTACTGTTAAGCCTTACTAGTTAGTTCAGACTGTGAACAGAGTGGGCATCCGTGAGTCTGCACTGGACTGTATGGGTATGGCATCGCACCAGCCCTGAGAGGAAAGCAAAGAACACTGAGTTTCATCAGCTTGCCTTGCCCAACTGCACGGGTGTTTGTATGCTTGTCGTCTGAAAAATTACTCTTGAAATGCATAAAATTATAATTTCCTTGTGGAACATAACTCCAGACTAAAAAAAGTGCTGTTTTTAATACTTCGCTGATAAACTGTAGGTGAGGTGAGGGACGCTGATATCCATGCTGTGAATTATACTTAAGGTTCTTCCAATCATTATCGTGGTTTATCTGTACTAATGTTACTTGTTGACTAGCTACTTTGTGACAGAGAAAAACAACTCTGATTGATTGATTGATTGATTGTTATCTCATCACTGAGGAGACAAAAGCATCTCCCAAATCTGTGTCCACTGCAATGCAGCTTGGCTGTAAAGCAAGAACACGCTTCTCTCAATGTATTACTCTCCATTTGGAAACGTGTTCAGAAGCAGAAAAGTTAAGAGAAGAAACAGGAAAAGAAAGATGATTATTCTATCCTGAAACCTTGATAATTCAGTAACTCAGCTTTTTAATCAAGGGACACCAATTTATTATAACTCAGCAGCAAAAGCAAATCTCTACTTAGTCACAGTTAAAACCATGGTATTGACAATCACATTATTATTTCCCTGTCTTTTAAAGGCTTATGCAGTGAAATCCTAGAAATAATAGAAACATGCTTCACAGAAATCTCCTGACTAAACTAGGAAACTAGCTAGAAAGATATCAGGATCTTCTTTTCAAGTAATGCCAAATTATACAAATTTGAAAAAAAAAAAAGATACTTCAAACAAACTTCTCATAAAACAGATCTACATTAAGCAATCCAGATAGGGAACATGGAAAGAACAAATAATCAGTAGAACTACTGATAGTCTATAAGTAATGAAATAATTTTTACAACTGATCTAATGAAAAAAGGGTAGAGGAAAAAATGCATTATTTAAGTGCTGAGGAACTGAAATTCAGAGGCTGCACAATGTCATCATCCTGGAGTTGGAGTGTTAGTGATGTAATAAACCCCAGGAAGCTCCTCAAATGCTGGTCAACATATATTGTAATATTAATACACATATCAAACTAAATTTCTAAATTGTCTGGTGCAGTACTAACTGGATGTATTCTTAGACCTTAAAACTAGAGGATCACACAAATATACTTAGAGGCAAATAACTGAATTCATTTGAATTCCCTGAATCTTGCTTGACTAAAAAAATGGCCATTTCTTGCTTAGCAGAGGCTTTTCACATGTAACTTATTCTCAGACAGAAGGAAGTATCTTATTCTAATAGAGGAAGAATGTTTCATTGACTTAATCATACTTTGGATCAGGCTAAATAAAAACAATGAATCCATGAATGCAAATCTATTTTATTTTCCTAGTCTGGAAAAAGCAGTCATTGGGAAGCTCAATATCCTATATGCAGCATGGGACACCGGGGGAAAGTGCTGGTGATAAGATTTCCCTGTCAGATGTAGGCAAGGGAAAAATAACTTTAAAATTGGCATTCCAGAAATGAAGGATAAATCTTGTCCCCAGGGAAGTCGGCAGGATTTTTTTCCGTGATATTCAAGAATAGAGCAGCATTATGTCCTCACCATATTTCAATTTATTTTTACAAATTTATCGTCATCTCTATGGTATGAATCTTCTGCTGTCGTTCTGTTGATGGCACTGGCAGAAATCTCAATTAGCAGTGCCGTGGCTGTATAAATTTCATCCATACTACCACTTGGTCTGATTTAATCAGCAACAGAAGGAGGGAAAAAGGATTCTTAAAACAGAGAAAAGTGACCTTACAAAGTACTATATTGTTTCCTTTCTATGTTCTGCTTTCTTTATTCCTGTACACCCAGAGAAGAAAGCTTGCAGGTAGGCAGACCTAATATCCCAGTGGCCAGATAGCCTTCCCCATTTTGCTCTTTTGCGCAGTCTGTTAGGACGTTGCTCCCAGATGGGACAGTTTCAGTGCCTGTGTTTCAGCACACTTTAAAGACACTCTGTGACTGTTTGCCGTACAAGCTCTGCCTGGGAACAGAACCCTTGATGTTGCTGATCTCTCTGGTGAGCTCAAACTAGCAAACAAAATAGGCTTTCAGGGTCTTTTAGTTTCTTCCTCATTAAGCCTGAGAATTTGGTTTGTTCCAGATATATACCCTATGGCAGAAACCCAAGCAAATCAGATTTCAGCAGGAGAAAGCACACTGCACAACTGTGACAATTTACAATTGAGTGGGTTAGGATTTGTTGCTAGCGTATGGCTTAATTAAATAAAACCCTATTTTAAAAGGTTACTTTGTGTGCAGCTGTTAATATGTAAGCATTCTGTACTGAATGTAGAGAAAAGCTCCAAGGCAGTTTATTCACTTAAACATCAAAAAATAAACACCAAAAGAGAAAACTGGAATTAATCTTTTGATTTTTTTAATTCTAGTTTTCTTAGTTGGAGGCAGGTCCTCAGGTAACAGATTTAAAGTCTGTAGGCAGGGAAGTCCACTGTGAAGTCTGCAAACTCTTAGACCCATATGCAACAGCAGAGGGAAACAGAATAGGAGAGAAAATATTTCTACACAACAAGAAAAATCTGAGTCTGCCAAAGATGACTACAGTTGCTGCTATATTACTGCCAGCAGTGCATATGTTTCTTATGGGCAACTGAATGCTTTCCATTCAGCGTGTAAGAATCCTGTTCTCTTGACCTATATTGACTGGAAATGCTCTAAAATTTTCTGAAACAGAGCCATACAGAAACCTCTCAGATATAATTATTCCCTGCTCCGTAAAATGTTTGAAATTTTTTTTACACATGTATATATGGGCTATTGCTCTTAATGTCCCAGTGAGAAGATAGATGTCTTCACTTAGAATTCAGAGAAAAGAACAGCAAAATAGTAATTCCAAATATGTCCAGATTGCATCCTAAGTGGGCTTTTTGGCAAGCCCAGACAATCCAGATGAGGTATACTGTGGGAACATGCTAGGTCTCCCTGCTGGCCTACGTGTCCAGATTTTCTCCTTAGAAACAGAGTGTACGTATGTGTGTGTGTGTGGATGGAAAACTGCACAGACAGATTTTGTCCTACAGGGAGTCAACATACTGAGGGCAAGTGTCCCAGTCTGGAAACTGGGAAGGTTTCCCAGATCCCAAAGTACAGACATAGCCACGGAGAGCCAGGGTCTGGCTCCCCATTTCTTCAGTTTTCATGCTCCATTTGTCCAAAAGGGTCTGAAAACAGGCCTAAAAGGCTTCACCGTTGTTTGCTTTTTCATAAAATCTGTCTTCAAGGAAGAAAGGAGAATTGTGAATACTGATGTGAAAAGCTTCAGATACCAGCTTTCAGATCCTCATGGATCAGTTTGGTCAGAAATAAAAAATAAGGGCCCAAAAAAGGTGCTGGATTGAGGCAAAAGAGAAAATCTCCAGAAGTAAGGCATAGCACATGAGAACATTCTAGTCCAACCCCCTTGCTTTGGCAGGGGGGTGGACGACATGATCCCTAGAGGTCCCTTCCAACCCTTACTATTCTGTGATTTTGTGGTTCTGTAACATGCGTTTCTGAAGAGATGTTGTAGTACAGCTCTTGAACAACATCCTGTAAGCAGAACAAACAGTATAATCTCCCAGCCATTCCTTCTGTAGGCTTAGGATAGAGCATATCTACTCTACAAAAATACGCTGAAGAGAGATAGCTGCATCCAAACAGGTGACCAAGACTGCAGAAAATCCACATCTTTGCCGGAAGTCTATAGTCACTATGTACAGTGTTTACTCCTGTCCAAAGGATTTGTGAACTACGTAGTCTATGAAAAGATTCCTATTCTTTTAAATCACCATTTCTGAGTTTCATAGGATTTCCAAGAACTTTCCACAACAAAGACTAAATCACACCGAAAGTCAAATGCGGCAACTTCATATCAAATACATAACAGAGTGTAGAACTAATATATAAAAATAAAGACTATCACATCTCACTGAAACTCTAGGGAGTGTTTTTCCTTAGAGGTTTTTCACACAAAACACTGACTAAACTTTACTTTGCTTAGTGCCTGGATCAGACAGCTAAACAATAAATGAAAATGATATAGTAGTACAACACAATATTCTCCCATTTACTAGACAGCATATGATTCAAATGTTTCAAAAAATAATTAGGTCAGACTAGCTACATTTGGAGTGACAGCAATCTAATCCCTCCACTAAGCTTGCACTTTTCTCTCCATACTTCTGACAATCAAAAGATGCTTAATGTGGCTGATAGAAATAGAAATCTTATGTGTTGATCTCCTTCAGGCTACTAGTAACTTCATCTATTTCAATGCCAGTTGCCAAGGGAACCAACAAATAGAGTCAGCGATAAACAGGGTAATCAATTTTAGTTATTTTCCTCTGCCTTTCTGTACTAAGCCAAAATGTCCTTTTATCTCAGTAAGCTGATCAAGCACAGGTTTGGTCTCTTGTTCAATTAATACAGCTCATATGAAAAACAATAATTCTGCTGCATCACAACAAGTAGAGCTTGACAGCGGGGTGAACTGAAAACTAGCCTTATTCAAAAATGCCAAATCAAAGCTTGCAAAAAAGGCACAGCTCTTTAGCAACTGACTGCTAAGAAATGCCTCAGTCTTGAAAGGCAAATAGGCAGTGTGGACATATATGCTGGGATTAATTTGATCCTCATTTTTCACCCAGAGCTAGCTAGCCCTGAACTGAGTAACATCAAAAGAATCAAAACAGAAGGAAATAAATTGTGGTCTCAGACTTAAGCTACACCTGAAAAAACCGAGCGAGTAGAATGGCAATAAGATGTGAGTCTAGAAAAATATTTTGGAGTAAATTTTTAGTGGAAGAAATCTTGCTATTATAATCTTTGTGTAAACAGCAATGTCATTACCATTCAGAGTCCCTAAAAAACCTAGAGAGATTATGACAGTCATGGCAGAGTACTGTCCAAAACCCAGATATTTCTCAGTTTGTGAGTCGAATGAGGATCAGATGCATTCTTGAAATGAGGCACCCAGACTGCAACCTGTCTTTCAAATGGTATATCCCAGGCTAAAGCCTGCTGAAGTCAGTGACATTTTACCATGAGAGTTTTGCATTAGGTGTCATCATTCAAATATATGATAGAAGACACTGACAATAAACGCAAGTAATCTATTTAAGAATAAAAGTGGAAAGAAGTGACAGTATAAAACTTATTATAAAATCACACTAGAATAGTTTTTAAGCACCAACTACGAAGGAATTTGAAATCAAAGTAGTCTCTACTGACTTCAAAGAGCAATTTATATTATTTCTATTTATAGGAAAGAGATTCATTACACTGGAAGGGCTGAAGGGTGAAAGGAATACTCTTTAGCAAAAGAATCCTATTCTGAGAAGGCTTATTTGCAGTTTTGCAGTCAAACTTCTGTGATATCCTGGGTGTTTTCAAGTAAGGATGCTGCAAACAAGATGGCAATTGATCTCCACAGTGGTGCACTGGGGTCATGCTTGATAATACTTTGTTACAGATGAACTTTATGTATATCGAGATGCTAACTGGGCCAGAGAATCTCCTGTCAAAGACCGTTAACTGTGCCATGCTGGAGAGAGAGAACCTCTTCTTACCTTTGCTTTCTTGGTGAGTGCAGAGATCACCTGGAGGCAAATAAAGGAATGGCAAAATTAGAAACTAGGAACAGCAAGGGTATATCTTCCAGATATATTGAGGAAAAAGACATCAATATCTAGAATAGCTGGTTCTTCCAATTCCTCTGTGAGGAGCTCTGCTTCTCTTTGTGCCCCTCCTACAAGCACAAGGTAAGGTACAGATTCTTGAATATGGACCCTGAAAGCAAGTCTTCAACTCTGTCATTTTCGCAAGCTCTTCTGTTTCTTTTCAGATAGACTTGCATTCGCATGTCAGGCAGCCAAGCAAATTCCTTTTCCTCTTCTGTTTAATATTTGATAAGGAACTGCACCATTAGTAACCCAATTGTTTTGGAAGACTATTTTTTACTTATTTTCAAACAGGAAGATAGATTCAACATTTTGCCCAAAATGTATGAATTCTATTGCTTTGCTAATACACAGGTATACATTTAAACATGCTCTTCAGCAAACATTTTAAAAATCAAGCTGATCTGAAATAATTTCTTTCTAAGATATAAAAATATATTAATAATTACAAAAATATGTGCGTGAATGCAAACTTCATGTATGCATAAAGGTTCTAACTTTTGCAGTTCACATGATCCCATTGCCTGAATTTCATTGGATATTTCCATCCCCCTCTCCTGCTGATGTTGTCAGTCTGGAAGAACCATTCAGAAATTGCTGCCAATGAAAAAGGTTGGTTCTGTTGTTTCATGCATAACAGCTAGACTCAAAGGCAGCACTGAATAGGTAGCTATATCCCTTCTTTTACTTCTACGTGTCCCCACAATGTTCAGCTTCTGAATCAGACTTTAATTATATTAAAGATTTCTTGGATTCATTTTGATAGGCACAGTTAGTATTTAGAAACGATATTGACTAATTTAGGAAAGAATATGAATCCTTCCAAAGATATCTAGTCAGACCTGTGTCTAAACATTAGTACTCATTAATTCTATTTTTATAAAGAATATCAGATATTCACTGCATTTATATTACATACACAAAAATATCCCAGATAAAGAGATAATAAACCTTCGGAAAGGTTGACTTAAAAGTTGCACTGGATGAATACGTAGTGGAAAGAATTAGAATTGGAAGATCACAACCTACTAATTCTGGCTTGTTAAGCTCTTGTTCTTGCCAAGATGTTGCTGTAGGGAATGGCTTTGAACAGTCCTCATACCTCATCTCTCTGAGGTAGCTCTGCCAACCTTCACCAGGCTGGGATATCACATCACTAAGACTGAAGAGCTGGAAAGCACTCAGTCACGTCCTAGAAAAAAAAATCTCTTTAGAGTTTAGAATCAAAATAATTTAGAGATTTGTTTTAAGTTACTATCCTCATATTCAAAGATCAAAAGGTCTCTTTAGATGCTGCATTAATGGTGCAGCATAATCCTTGCATGGGTGAGCAAGGAGCGTCTGGAAAAACTCAGATGGAAGAAGAAAGTTTACAGAATGTGGAAAAACGGACCGGCCACTTGAGAGGAGTATAGGAAGTACATGGCCAGCAGGTCGAGGGAGGTTATCCTCCCCCTCTACTCTGCCCTGGTGAGACCACATCTCGAGTACTGTGTCCAAATCTGGGCTCCCCAGTTCAAGAAAGACAGGGAACTACTGGAGAGAGTCCAGCAGCAGGCTACAAAGATGATCAAGGGACTGGAGCACCCATCTTACAAGGAAAGGCTGACAGACCTGGGTCTGTTTAGCCTGGAGAAGAGAAGACTCAGAGGGGATCTCATCAATGCTTATAAATATCTAAAGGGTGGGTGTCAAGAGGATGGGGCCAGAGTCTTTGCAGTGATGCCCAGTGACAGCACAAGGGGCAATGGGTACAAGCTGGAACACAGGAAATTCCATCTCAACATGAGGAAAAACTTCCTTACTTTGAGGGTGACAGAGCACTGGAACAGGCTGCCCAGAGAGGGTGTGGAGTCTCCTTCTCTGGAGATATTCAAAACCCACCTGGATGTGTTCCTGTCCAACCTACTCTAGGTGAACCTGCTCTGGCAGGGGGGGTTGGACTGGATGATCTCCAAAGGTCCGTTCCAACCCCTACTGTTCTGTGGTTCTGTGACCATTCTGTGATTGCCAGATTACCTTTTGTAACATTTCAGCTGTTTCTTACCCAAGAAAACAAGATATTACCAGAAGTCCCACATCCTTCCTGTACGCTACAATTCTACAAGTTATATAAATATTCTAGCCAATAATAATAAACTAGACTTGTTATGTCATAGTAATATACATATCTTTTATTCTGTTTTGTGATGAGCCATGAAACGTGAAATTACCTTCTATAAAACTGTAGGACTTCTTTATTCTGTTTATGCTAAGATTTTTGTGCAGTTTGTTTCTGATCTCTGTTTTTTAAGAGAGAGGGAGATAATTTGTAAAGTTAGAGTGCTTACAGGCTATTATTAAAGCATCATAACATTTATAAAGCATGTGTAGCATTTAACACTGCTCTCAGTTGCTTTAACATTTCTTAAATTGTAACATAACTAATAATACGAAATAAAACAATTAAAAAGCCACAGATATTTAAATATAAACCATAGTTTTAGCACGCCATTTAATCCATACTTGTGTTGATGAGAGAAAATGAAGTAAGGTAATTTACATATGTAATTTCTCTCACTGCAAAAGTAAAAAAAAAATAAAAAGAATTTCCAGCACATGCTTTAGCTACACAGTCAACATTCATGCATCAAAACTTATTTTCTTGCACAGTGCTACATTTCAGTCATCAGTCTCTATCTAGTGGGTCTCAGGAATCATGGTTCCTTAGAAATTCCTTTGATTTAGCAATTCAGGTAGGACACACAAAGGAGAGGTGTAAAGAACGGAAAATTAAATTTAGAAGTTGTGGTAATTGGTGGGCTTGGATGACAGGTTCAGTAGATGGCCCAACCTTTTAGTACTCAGCAAAGTAAATTTAAATATAGTGACGGATGTGCTGTCAGCACCTTCAAATGCTTTAGCCTCTTTCCTCCTGGCTTTATTTTATACTGATTCTCTGGTAGCAATGACAGCCCATTGCTACTTTTTTTTTCCCTTCATGACAAATTGTGTGAAACAGTAGCACTGCAGAGTAGTCAACTGTGATTCTAAACACTGAAGATATTTTTTTTCTAGGACATAACCTATGAAGAGGTTTAGCTGCTGGGAGCCCCGGAAACGCTGTTTGGAGTGACAGAAATTCAAGTATTTTCAGTGATTTCTAAACAGTACATGATGCAAGGTGTTGACCACAAATGTCACATGGGCATCAGTAGTATTTTGGTTCAGGAGTGCACTTTTAATGGTCACCACTTACTGTGCCTTGGCTCAAAACATGGGGACACCTAAGAGCATCCAACCTGGAAGAGCTGTTCCAGCCACTAATATGTGTTCTGGCCAACTGGGAAGACAAGAAGCTGTTTGAAGTAAAACTCCTGAAATGTGTGTTGCAGACACTGTGTCCTTCTCATCTGCCATTCTACTGTAGAGATCCTCCGCCTTCCTCTCCTCCTGTGCAGTTTACTTTCATAGACACTGCCAGTGGCAGCATCTCTTTGAAGCTTGTACTTCCTCCCTAAGCAGAACTGGTTCCAGAATTGGTGACCTGCCCCAAAAATGCAGAGATCTTCCAGTTCGAGACTTATCTGTGCTTCTGGATTATAACCTCTCTTTCTGTAAGCACTACTTCGCAGCTAAGAAGAGGTGGGAGGACTGTGAAAGACAATCTGCTGAGCATACAGATAAGCAAGATCTTCCACAAAAGATGTGGCAGTGGCAAACATAGGAATGGGAAGAATTCTGAATCATGATTCTTTTTTGTTTCAGGCCACTGCAGTTTCATTCCACCCTTTCTCCTGGGCACAATCCTCCTCCTTATCCATTTCCCTACATGTCTCTTTCACCCTTTTCATTTGTATTTGCTTATTCACGTGAAGGAATTGTTCCTTGCAGAAACTGTTATCTCATCTGGTTTGTAGTCCAGCTAAGGCATATCTATCTGAAGGACAATGCAACAAAGAAGGTCCTAGCTATGTGGTTAAAAGCTTGCAAATTCCTGTCCATTGTGGGATAAATGGGTAGCCTCAGCAGTGCTTTAACAAAGATTTGTACCAAAATAAATCTGGATCCAGACCTGAGTCTTCTTTTAAAAGCATTTCAAGGCTGAAAAGTCAGGGTTATTTGTTGTACCTCTTATGCAGCCAAAACTGCATTGGTGTGGTCAATTTTTTAAAGGGACCTGTACCTTCATCATTACTCTCCTTCCTTGACCCTGATTTACTCTCTTAAATGACCATTGGTATGTATGTAGACTGGAATCAAACATTAAAATATTTTTCTGCAAATAATGGCAATCTTCTTAAAAGCACCAAATGTGGTTGTCCCTTCTTTTCTGTGGATTAAATTGAAAATCCATTTGTAAGACTTATTATCATTTTTATGAATTCAGGTTAGACTTTAAATTAATTTTTTTTATCCTCCAATAATAAGAAGGCAATTTAAGGTATTCAGCTTAATCATTTATGCTGCTGTTAGTGACTTTAATGTTTTGCAAACTGATACAAATGAAAGTACAGCCCACATCCTCAATTTTAATACACCCGAGGTTTTAGAGCACTCTGTTTCTTAAATCTACACAAACAGTTTTCACTTTTGAATTTAATATATGCAATATAATTCTTTAATCTTTCAGAATCGTTGTCTATATTGTGGAAATACCAAATGGCAAAACACAAAACCACCACTGCAATAACTGTATAACTAATCAAACAAGAAACTGAGCATTTATTTCCTACCTGCTTCTACAGTTCATGAAGTCTAGAGTCTGCCCTTTGCTAAAAAAACTGTTTCCTTAAAAGATGTCCATGTAATTCTGAATGAAACCATGATATAAACTAAAAACCAAATCCACAGTAATTTTTTAAATAGAAAACCTAAAACAATACAACCAGAAAATCAGGGCTGCCATATTTATTTCAAATGATTATTGGCCCTTCAATTTACAGGTACAGACATGATTTTTCAGGTTGCAGACATGATTTTACAGATGTGTTCACTAGGCTCTAATTTTGCTTTGAGCTCCACATTTTTGTTTATTGTTTTGTTTTTTTTCTTTTTAAATATATACATATGTTTATAAAATGGAATTAGAAATCTGCCTTGGGTAAAGGAACATGTCTGTTTGGAGTAGATTAGTATTTGCCCCCTGATTTGCACACGTGGCAAATAACAGCTACAGAACACTCAAGAAACAGTTTTTATATATCATCCCAGACCAGCAAAACATAAAATATCAAGTACTTAAAAATCACCCAAACTGTGATGACTTTATTCATGTGCTAAAATATTTGTCAGGATAGGGCCTGACAACAGTATAAGGCTGTGAAAAAACACAGATAATTCTCACAAGTCATTCATAACATCAAAAAAAGGTATTAATAAAGTGATAATACTTATCATGTGCAAAGACTGTGGAATCTAGCCCTATGCATCCACTATTTCACTGAGATTTGAAAGCACTGGAAACTATTAAATACCCACTTATTCCTTAATCTATTTTGTGCCAGTGTATACTGAGACATTCTGTTATGTGGTGCAAATGGCTACCTTCCTAGGGAAATTTACGACACCTTGCAGCATCCAATGGGAGGGGGAAGGGGGAAAAGGGGAAAAGGGGAAAGATAAAATAAAAAGAAGGTAATTGCTATGTTTTTAGCTTGGACAACCATTTAGTCTCAAATATTCAGTGTACTGTGTTGCAATAAAAAGGTGAAGAAATTTTATCGCCCTTCAGGATTAGTTAGTATACCCTGTTGTCAGCTTCCTGATTTAGGATTCAAGTTAATATTTTAAAATAACTACTACAGGCAAATAGTTTTCACTGTCTGGTGAGAGACAGCGAGCTCATTTGTGTGGCGAGATTTAGCTGAAGCTTGAGACAGTTTTACAGCGCTGTGTCTGACAGCTTGCAAAATACAGCAGCCTCTGCAGCTTTTTGAGAATGATAATTACATAGCTTCAATTCATTTATTTAGGATGCACAGAAAGAATTATCTTTAAATGGTTGAAATTGCCTGACACTGAAAAATAATTCCACCCTATTTTATTTGCAATTCATCTGGCTGGAATAATTCTGTATTTTATACCTCAGTGTCATCCTTTCCTGTAAGTATCTGATCTGAATGACACTAAATAATATAATCCAAAAGACAAACAGACTTTAAATGTTCAGGTTTCCACCGCAGGAAAGACTGTTCTTCATTATCAGTATTGACAGAACTTACTCGTTAAGTGACAATCAAAAATGGCAAACAGAAATTGCTGCTGATGCGTAGAATCATAGAATCATAGAATAGTTTGGGTGGAAGGGACTTTTAAAGGTCCTCTAGTCCAATGCCTCTGCAATGACCAGGGATATCTTGCACTAGAACAGGTTGCTCAGAGCTCCATCCAACCCGACCGTGAAAGTTTCCAGGGATGGCACATCTACCACCTCTCTGGGAAACCTCTTCCAGTGTTTCACCACCCTCGTGGTAAAAAATGTCTTCCTTAGACCTAGTCTGAATTTGCCCTCTTTTAGTTTATAGCCATTACCCCATGTCCTGTCACTACAGACCCTGCTGAAAAGTCTGTCCCCATCTTTCCTGTAGGCCCTCTTAAGTACTGAAAGACCGCAACAAGGTCTCCCCAGAGCCTTCTCTTCCCCAGGCTGAACAACCCCAACTCTCTCAGCCTGTCCTCGTAGCAGAGGCGCTCCAGCCCTCTGATGATCTTCATGGCCGTCCTCTGGACTCGCTCCAACAGGTCCATGTCTTTCCTGTGCTGAGGGCTCCAGAACTGGATACAGTACTCCAGGTGAGGTCTCACCCAAGCAGAGTAGAGGGGCAGAATCATTTCCCTCAACCTGCTGGCCGCCCTTCTTTTGATGCAGCCCAGACAGGGTTGGATTTCTGGGCTGTGAGCGCACATTGGCGGCTCATGTTGAGCTTCTTATCCACCAGTATCCAAAAGTCCTTCTCAACAGGGCTGCCCTCAATGCCTTCATCCCCTAGCCTGTATTGATACTGGGGCTTGTGCTGAGCCATGTGCAGGACCTTGCACTTAGCCTTGTTGAACCTTGTGACGTTCACATGGGCCCACTTCTTGAGCCTGCCCAGGTCCCTCTGGATGGCATCCTGCCCCTTAGGCATGTCAACCATACCCCTCAGCTTGGTGTCATATACAAATTTGCTGAGGGTGCACTTGATCCCACTGTCTATGTCATTGATGATGGATAGAGTGTTTGTAAAAACTCTACCCTTTGTCAGACAAAACAGAAATAGCTCTGGGAAATAAACAACACAGAGAGAAAAGTGATAGAGAAGAGGTGAAAAATGAAAAGAAATCAACAAATCTATGGGAGCTTAGAACTAAATGCATTCCTATTTATTAATAGGGCCTATTATTTCTGTGTTATGCTCCCAAAATACAAACAACAAGAACTTGGAAATGGATTAATATTCTTATTTGTGTTTACTTTTTAATCCCAGCTATCATACCCTGAAATATTATTGTGTCTGTCAGTAACAGTAGGTATGGTGTCTCCTATGTGAACTGGGATGAACCAATGAAGATGTGAAGTAAACATGTGTAGGCCACATATTTGAGAGGATCAGATGGCAGTTATACCAAGAGGTAGAGTGTATAAATACTTGCTAAGAAACTTCAAAAATAGTCTGGATAATCAGATGGACACGTGCAAGATTATGTAAACCTCTGAAATATTATAAACTCTTCAGTTATTAAATATGAATCATTAAGAAATAGTGCCTCCATAACTAAAGTGACAAGTTGGTATAAATATTATATATTAATTTTCAAAATGTAATGAGGCATAGAATTTGCATCTAAAAATATATGTCTATACATCAGTCCACTTCCAGTTCAACATTATGCACCAGTTTGGGTAACTCTGCAACTCTGAACCATAAGAGATTACGGAAACAGCAGTATTAAAGAAAAAATTCACTAGTATTTCAATATATCAATACTAATTGTATTTTGTGATAGAGAATTTCATAAAAATAGTTGGACATCCTTCCCAAACCCTGTGCAGTTCTGGGTACAATATATACCACTTTTTATTTCCAGTGTGACTTACCTTACAGATTTTTTTTTTTTTTTTAATTAGAAAGCAGTATTTACATGTAGCTCTGATTGTTCAGCCCTTCTTCTGACCCCCATGGTTAAATCCATCCTTGGAAACCCACGGTCTTCATAGCATCTGTTTTACATGCTGCTTGTAGGAAACTGGGTCTCCTTCCCCATCAATGGTGTCAGGGAAGTAGAGACGAACAAACTGAACCTCTGTGTGCAAGACTGCAATGCAATTTGTAACCAGTCATCTGATTACTGGAAGCCTCTGCCTGGGTTTGCCAAGGTTGTGAGCCCTCTACTTGCCCTCAACCTGTCATTGCGACAGTTGTGTAACATTGCTGCTGGTGCAGGTTGTCCCAGGAGGCTGATCCATGGTTTGTTGTAAACAGAAAGTATATGATGAGATTGTACAGCTTGCTTTTTCTGCTACATGTGTCTTTGGATGTAGGCAAGCCTCATGTTCTGGGGCACCTGATTTCTGCTCCTCTGTCTCAGTTACTCCTTTGGTCACACCTGCTTCAGTCCTGACACCGCTGCTGCCTTGTTTCCCGCATTCCTGGTATCTGACCCTGTTCCCTCACTGTAGTGGTTCGTGGCAGTTTGCTCTGTTCCTGTAATTTGCTTGCTAAAATCTATGTGCTTTGTAATTCTGTTGGATACCTTCCCACCCCTCATACCTGTCCAGATATTTGTCTTCTGGTACGTCTTCCTCTTGATCTTGGTCTGGCTACCCATATTGTTGTCTAGAGCATCCCTGGGAACTTTTCTGTTTGCTCTTTGGCCCGATGAAAATACCTGTTTCCTGTCTCCACTGGTGAGACTGAGGAACCCTCCAAAGGACATTTTTATCACTGCATTTTTGCTTATATTCAGGTGAGTTAGTATTTCTCTGAGCATATGAGGAGGACATTTCAGTTTGGGTTTCTTGACTGGCTCCACATGGAGCACACAAGCCTTGATTAAGTTGATATTTTACCAGGCAAATTGCTTTTGTCAGGCCTGTAGTCAAGTAGTGTGGATTACCTGAGAAAGGAGACCCAAAGTCCTCTCATCATGTTTCAGGGTGAAGCTATCTCAGACCAGCAGTAATTCTGTACCAAGAGCAGGATTTGGCAGATTAGGGGTAACTTGGATCATGTCTGCAGCTCATAAAGGTCAGCTGCTATTAAAAGGATGTCTTTGCAGCTGCAGATCTCCAGGAGTTTATTTTCCTATTATTTCAATAGTGACAAGCTACTACGGTAGCTTTCCTGTAAAGAAACAGTGGCCATGCTGAAAGTGATTCTTTTAGTCTACTGTCAGTTTGTACTCCTTTGAATGCCAAGGGAAAAGTTAGTGAAGAAACTTAGGATTCAATAGCGTTCTATTCTAACATTACAGGTTTTTAATAATTTCAATTAGATGAAATTGCTAATGAGATCTGTCCTGTCAATGAACAGGCTGGATTTGGAACCTCATCACAAGAAATTCTTAATTTGCATGAACATGGTAACCTTAAATGAACTGGTATTTGTGAAGAATTACAAAGGTCAGAGTCTAACTTTCAGTCTTTTTATCGACTATCTGATTATTCTTTTACTCTTTTGTTTGCTAAGGCACCAAGTCAATGCCGTATACCTCTGCCACAGTAGCTGAAGCAGAGGAACATACTGTACTAATAAATAGTAATGTCTGAGTTGCAGACAGACCTGTAATGTTTGAGGTGAAAACAAAATCTACAGATGGAAAAAAGTCTTTTATGTAGTTTCAGGTAGGACTTAATAGATACATATTTTTTCACTTGCAAACCTCACCATATATGACTGTATATCAAGTTATTTGCTACAGAAAATACTGTAAAGCTTAAGATTGTTTCTGTAGTACTGAAAAGAACTAAGTTTCAGGGAAAACAAACACGAGAGAGTTTCCTAGGCACTAATAAAAGTGATTTTAGTCATGCACCAAAAAATGACTTCTATACCTGCAGCAGCTTTTGCAGAAATTGTTCCTGTTAGTTCCCGGTGGTAACTGGAAATTATACTGCTGGGTATCAGTCCTCAGCTTCTTAAAGTCACCTCTGCAATCTGAGGTGCTTTTGCTCTGTGCTTTTGCCTTTCATTTTCTTTGCCTCATAGAATTAAGAGAGGCAGCATTATCAATTTCTAGGGAGCCTTGTTTCATTCGAGTAGCATTCAGATCAAGGCACGGTGGTGTGACAATACCTCTAGGAAGTTGTTGGAACACTCTGTTACACCATTTCACCCAGCCCAGTTTCCTCTGACACAGTCCGAAACATACAAAAACCCATAAGCCCCTATCCAAGTGTCAGGGTTTGGACTCATGAGCATGTAGCTGCATGATAAATTATCCTGTGACATATGTTGCAAAGCACATGCAGGTGTGTTCTCCAGCTTCTTTTCAACTTTTTTCGTTGAGGGTTAAGAGGGCTTAAGGTACTTAGTATTTTTCATGAGACAATAAAGCAATTTATCACAGATAATTTGCCGGTATGTTGAAACTTTATGTGTAACACCTTAACGATGTTTCTTTCAGTAACACATTGAGAGACAAGGAATGATCCTTTATGGAAAAGCATCTCCTCTGAATGAACACATATTCATAGGGGGAATGGAGAGGCAGATCTGACATGCATAGCCAATTCAACATTACTTTAGATGCAGTGTAAGGATGGCTCAAAAGAAAGAGGGGCTCACAATTTTTTATTTATTCTTAAATTCTGTTTCACAAACTTAAGCTGGTATTTCCTTAAATCCATTTTTTAGTGCCTTTTTTTAAAGTGGTAACATAATCATGGCATATCATGGCATATATTTTCTGTTTTATTTCCTCCTAGGTAGAAGCAGTGCGCCACTGCGCTCCTCAAGACTGTCGTGAAAACAACATTGAATCTCCTTCAGGTATAGACTAAATATGAGTGTATGGTTGGGACTGTAGAACAGTTGTCATCTTATTTCTAGACGAAATTAGAAATTAATTACAGAAAAAAACCTCCAACCTTAAAACTAGAAGCAAGAGATTCAGGGAAGCAGGTAAAAATGGTACTATAAAGGCATATCAGAAATAGTCTTTAAACCATAAGAAACTAACTTGGGACCTTAACATAAGTATATCCATTTTGCCTCCTGGCACAATGAATTCATGTTAAGATTTTCACATGTCCTCCAACACAACGTGTAAATAATTCATATGCAGTTTGCACACGTAACAAATGTGGCAAACAAACCTTTAATCTCATTTTTCCAGACATTTAATGTAGAATAATAGGATGGTTTGGGTTGGAAGGGACTTGCAAGACCTCCTAGTTCTGCCTACCATGGGCAGGGATGCCTTCCACCAGACCAGGCTGCTCAAATCCCCATCCAACCTGGCCTTGAACACTTCCAGGGATGGGGCATCCACAACTGCTCTGGGCAATTTGTTGAATATCTCATCACCCTCACAGTAAAGAATTTCTTCCTAATATCTAACCTAAATCCACCCTCTTTCAGTTTAAAACTGTTGCTCCTCCTCCTACCACTGCATTCCCTGATAAAGAGTCCCTCCCCATCTTTCCTTTAGGACCCCTTTAGGTACTAGCAGGCAGCAATGAGTTCTCGCCAGAGCTTTCTCTTCCCCTGGCTGAACACCACCAACTCTCTCAGCCAGTCTTCATAGGAGAGGTTCTCTAGCCCTCTGATCATCTTTGTGGCCCTCCTCTGGACCTGCTCCAACAGGTCTATGTCCTTCTTATGTTGGGGACCCCAGAGCTGGAGGCAGTACTCCAGGTGGGGTCTCACCAGGGCAGAGTAGAGGGGCGGAATCACCTCCCTTGACCTGCTGGCCACACATCTTTTGATGCAGCCCAGGATACGGTTGGCCTTCTGGGCTGCAAATACACATCGTTGGGTTGCATTCAGTTTTTCATGCCCTATGATACCGGAACTTAAGGTTCCATTTGCTCTTCTCCAATGCCGTGAAACTATACATCAAACCTATCATATTGTTGTGTCTCTGTTAACATTCTAATTAACCCCTTGTAAACCAGAATATATCAAATAAAGGAGAACACATAAGGAGTAAAATATGTATTTTACAAATAGAAGTGCAATGCTTAAGATGCTGGAACACTTTGCCACTAAAATCTAGGTAATCACTCCTTTCGTCCCAACCTCTGTGAAGACGAGATTCATATTTATTATGGTCTCAGTGTATACCAGTTAAGCGTGGGTTGATTCTCTTGTTTAGAGAGACTTATGTTGTAGTCTTTATTCCAGAAACTCTGGCCTTTTAAAGAGATTATCTTTACCATAAATTTGAGCTACCCATCTTTACTTACATATATCAGCCCCAGCTTAACACTTAGACAACCTCCATATTGATCTAGACCCAGAAATTTGTTTTTACCGCTTTGCTTACAAGCGTTGTCTTACATGTGCTGAAAGTCCGCCCTGGCTGTAACAACTGTTTTCAGACTAAGAAGAGTTTATTACATACTTTTTGGCTCTGCTGTAGGAAAGATGTTTTTTTTATTAGTTCTCTTCAACTGTTCTGATAAGTAGTACAAAAAGTTTTGAACACAAAATTAGAAAGGAGAGCACCATTATTATGCTTTCTGTAGAGCTGAAGGAAATCTAAGTTGCCACTCCTGATTTCATTTAATTGTCTTTGAAATTTTACTGATAAGTAGCTTTGATGGAGCAATCTGCTTTTGAGATGAAAGACCCTGATAGGAATGCAAGTTATCAAGATGTTCTAGTATGTTAAAGCCAGCCTTTGAAATCTAGTACCTAACCCCAAGGCAAAACCATTAAAGCAGAAAAAAAGTAGAAAAAACGTAAGGTTACACTATTGCAAAAAAATATTCAGGTCTGAAACATAGAGTTGGGAAACACCTAGTACAAGAAAAACTCTGAAAGTCTTATTTGCCTTTGAATAGCTTCACAAGATTATGATTGAAGGCAGCAGAGGAGCACAGACAAATCTAGACAGAGATTGTTGTGCTGTGTGAAGATTAATGTTTGGGTGGGACAGAGCAGAAGGGGATCAGCTAGTGTCACCTGTGAGCCATTAAGCTCAGAGCATAAAAGCAAGATTGTGTTATGAAAGCACTGCTGTAGTGCTTCCTACTCCTCACGTACTAACCCTTGCCATCTGAGATGTAGCCTTAAAGAAATTTCAAGAAGCTAGTCAGTGGCTAAAGATGGTGATGAAGCCGTAGAAGAAGCCATAACAGAGACAAGTAAATCCTGATATTTTTTCCTCAGTTCTGACAGGACCTTTCAGTATTTTGTTTTTATTTGTTTATTTTTTTGTGTAAGCTTCTTTGAACTATCTTTAAAATTCCCAGCAGAGGCACTGTCAGCAATGCAGCTGAGGCAGCATGGTTGCAAAGCTGCAACAACCAAACATTTGCCCAAAAATGCAAACAAAATAGTTGGATTTAGGGTTCCAAACTTCACCTTGCCATGGCTTCATTGTTAGAGTAGCAGACCCCTCATTCACAACTAGCCTGGCTATGTTCAGTCAAAGCTGTGAAGTTATTCCTCTTTTTTCCTGCCCAACTCTCCTACTTGATATTTTCATAAAACGTATGACTGCTGAGATGAGCTTGCAGTGCAACATCAGGTCTCACTCTGTTCCCATGCATCCATTTAAGACAGCACTTTGTCATTGCCCTTCTTCGTCCTAAAAGATCTTTGGGGGTCTACGTCCAGTGTGCTTGTTCATCTACTGGGAAATCCATCTCCAAATAATGCAATTTCTAACAACTAGATAACAACCCAATCTGGGTCACAGAAAAGCCATCTTAGGTAATTTTCACTATTCTTATATGGTCCTTTGTAAATGCTTCCAGGAATGGGAGCTGGAGGTGAAACTGCACTGGTTTGAAGTGTGCCCTGTGAAAAAACACCATGGTTGCTTATGGTTCAAATGTCATCTTCCTTTCTTTCTCTAGGATTTCTTTTTTATCCATGTGCTGCTCTGTATGTCTGCAAGTAGAAAGAAAAACCTGCAGTGTGATTCCCAAAAGCAAAATTTGTACTGCTTCCCAGTTTCTTTCATGGTTTCTTTTTGTCTTTGTCTAGCTTGCCAGTTCCATCACTTTACCTAACTAAAAGGAAAGTTCAGAAGTGGAAATCTGGTTCCACTGCTGCTGCCTAACATTCAAGGGCCAGCCTTTTGGAAACGGCTGGTTGCCCTTCTTTTCCACATATTCTTAGCTCTCACTCACTGCTACACTTACGAGAATGGCAGAGTTAACAGATTGCTGCTGTGGAAAACACCAGATGTTTGAATAAGTAATATTTGCCAACATAAATCTCAGCTAATTTATGTGCTTGGGTCTGTTTTGATTTCATACATTGCAGCAAATAGACATGTGCATTATAAAGAACAATTTGTTACTTTCTGTATTTACTAGAACATACAGATTTCTCTTCTTGAGGTCACTTTGAGCTTTAACGTCATCTGAGTGAAAGTAACATCAGGACTTCTACCTAATGATGTTGTTTTAACAAGGTAAATGAAACAGACACCAAAAGGCAAGAAACAGAAATGGCAGCAGACAACTAGTTATGCCTCCTTTCAAAAAAGTTATTGCTAGAGTTGTAAATATGCAGTCACATAGTATCACCCCAATCTTATCTCCTCCACCACACAAAAAAAGGTTTTAATATTTCTGTAGTTTAGATATAAGCATTTACAACTTTTTTCTTTTTGCTTTAGATCAAACTATGTTTGGAATATGAGGAGAATTTTAAACAGATACAATTTCCCAGGCTGAAAGCTATCTACTAAACAGGAAACTCCATATCACCTCTACTGTTCTGATTTTCTTCCAAATTTTTTATTTCCTCAATCCAAACTGCAGGTCTGGTTCATTACTGCACTCAAAATGGGACGTTTCCAGTCCCTGTGTTTGCAGAATTTCATTATAAAAATAATATAAGCTGTTAAATGTTTGATTGAACAAGAAATTCAATTACAGAAAAGATGTACTCCAAATCTAATAGCAGGGCATGAAACTTTCTTCATCCACCTCACCAGCCTGCACCTGTTTATGTTTTACTTTTATGTCCTTACTCTTTAAGCATGTTTTATACAAAGGGGGTGGGGGGAAGAATAATCCTAGGTTTTCACTTGACTATTAGAAAATGCTGGAAAACCTTTTCTTCTGACTGTAGAATTAGAAATTCAGGGGCCCGCTTCTTTCATTTTTCCCCACACATCAGCATTATATGCACATTATAAAACCACTAGTGAACCGATGGCTTTTTCTTTTCTTTTCTCCCCAAGTGAATTTGCACTTCTTAAGGAAGACCTGGAAAGTTGTCTTGTCTAATGAAGTGCCATTGGAAAATACAGTTTTGGTATGATACAGCTTGTTCAGTTAATCAGTCATGGTTTCCCCACATTAAATGAATGCTTGTCAGTGTGACTATGCATCAACTTACTCTGTGTGCTAGTTTCTAGCGGAGTGTTTTGGTTCAGAACATTAAATGTTTGAGTTTGAAAGTGTTAACACAAAATGTTTAAAAATGTTCAAGAAGCTTTTTGAAAATGACCTTTTCCCACAAAATATTTTGGTTTAGATGAATCAACATTTCCAATGAAAACATGTTTCACCAAAAAGAAATAATTTCCAGCGAGCCATGTGCATCCAGTACTGCCAATACTAAGCACTTAAAAACTCATCTGTTGAACCTCAGAAAATCTTTAGAAGTTTAGTACATCTGGGATTAATTTAATTTTCATTCTGGTGCATGTGGGTCAGAGTGCTAAGCTTCCATCCATTATCATAAAGATTAAGAATTTACTAACACAAAAGCAAATCCTGAGATTCTCACCTTATGAAATACAGTATTACAGGGCTTGTGATAACATCTGCATAACGTGCTAGTAATACTCCTATGTAGCTTAGACATCAAGAAAACTGTTCCCCACCCTTCTCATGCATTGCTCTGTGCTCATCCTAGGGACAGGGCAGCGAGGAACAGGGCACCAGGAGCTCCAAGTGAAGCAGAAGAGACCTGGAGGTCCCTTGAGTCCGGGAGAAAAATCAATGGAGATTTCATGGGCTGGACAGATGCAGAAGACCAGTGTCTACAGCACACTGTAGGAACTGGTGAGCAGACCCCAGGATACAGCTGATTTGGATCTTGGTGGGGAGAATTCATTATACACAGGACTGAAAGAAAAAGGCTTGAAGGAGGAAAGGGAGCATCCTCCAAATGGCTAGAATCACCTCTATTAATTTTGCTAATTTTCCTATCCGTCGTATGTAAGAATAATATTGCAAGTTTTAGTGGAGTTACTAATTTGTTTGAGACAGAGAAAAATAGAGAGAAAAAAATGTACTCCAGGGAATTCTATATTTCAAAAACAAACCAAAATGCTAAATGTAATCTCCAAACCTCATGCTTTCCAGACGTCTCACACTTCTGAGAAGGTTTGTGTGATTTGTCTTGTTACGTTTTATTTGATCTGTGATTTTTAAATTAGAAAGTAGGCATGTTATGCATCAGATAAATACAGTAATAAATTATTTAACTCCCAAGTGTGACTAATATTCTACAACTGCTTTCAAGATGTCTATCCTGTGAACCAGTGATGATTGTACAAGAATATCCAAATATTTTTGCCTTGGTAAAGCCCTGACTATACTCATAATTTTAAAGAAAAAATGAAATGGAGCATATTCAGTATGTCACCTGCTGGTTTCTCTCTTCTACCTACGATGTGGAGATCATATTGTTCTGTTGACTGACTGTATTTGTCATGGAAGAATATTGCCATTACTGTGGAGACTGCTTAAAGAATGATAGAAGTACAGAAATCAATTTATCTCTCTCCATTTTAAAGAGATTTTTAGGTAGTTTGATCTGTTTAGACTTTTGCTTCTAAAGGAATGCATGTTTATTGTAAGGCCGTAAACACCATAAAGTGGCAAAGGGTAACAGGATTCTTACCCTGAATCCTGAAATAACGGCAAGCAGATTCTAACAGAAAACAACAGTTCTGTAAATTAGTAAAATGTTCTGCCATCTAAAGGAGTGATTCAATGGGGAATACTTGAGTATATTTGCAGACACAGTCTGACCCTAGCATTTATGTTTGCACAGCTAGGATTTTCTAAGCTGCCTGCATTCTGCACGAGTTCTGTGTGGTTACAGCTGTCTTCTCTTGCTGGCTCCTGCTGGCTTGTGTGGGTGTCACTGAGCTTATAGAGCATGAAAATCAGTAATGGCTTACCTAAAAAAAAAATTATTTTTAAAAACATGACCATAAAATAGAATTCTGGCCCACAGAACACTTTGCTGAATAAGTAAATAGGATACCAGTGGGCTTAGTATGAGAAAATTAATGCTGCTTTTCTAATTGTATTAGTTCTAGACATACCTATGCACATCATGTGAGCTGTGGGCTTCATTTCAGTAGCTGCTGTTCAAATATACATTTAGAGGGTTCGTGCTCCCAAGATCTTCAGTCAAAAGAGAGAAGGAAAACACGATCAAAGAATTATTGAAATAGTCATTTGAATCAAGAATAAAACCCACCACTCTTTTGTTTATGGAAGAAGGCATAAGTTGCCAAATCCCACCATTTCTGTAGTATAGACTACCATAAGAAGTTCTCAGCCTTGTAACTCCATTAATAATTGTCAGTAGTTGATTTATTTAAAAAAAAATGAAGTTTTTGTACATGAGGTTTTTGAAGAACTGCGTGCTTTGCTTTTCAGTAAGGCCCAGTACTGTAATTTTTCAAAGGAAAATATTAACAGGCTGTTATGATAAGAATAATTAGACATTCTGTTCTGTATTATACCTGCAATGTGAGTGACAACATAAGCCTTGAATTCCTTTCTTCATTGAAATACATTTTAAAGTTTGATAGACTTATGAAACAGACATTTGGTATTTAGACTTTCATTAAACCCATGATTTTAGATTTAACACAAGTCTTTCAAATGGGGAATGTAGTCTTCCAGTTAAATACTTTAAGCAAGATCCTGAATATACCTGCATAGAATTTTCTTTTTTAAAACACATAACAATGAGATCCTCCAAATTTGTAATAAGAAAGATCAAAATGGAAAGGAAATTCACCAGTGGACAGTGGGAAAAAAACCTCAAAGTCCAAAAGGAGATAAACTGGGCCCTAAACAGATAACCTTGAACTAATCTTTTCTTAGCTTTGAAACCATTAGCTTGAGGTACCATAAGCTATATGGCACATAAACTCCTTGCCACAGGCAAAACTGAAGCATAATACACTTGAGTCCAGTCAAACACTGCTCAGTGAAAATATGTCTATTCTCCATGATCACTTCAACCTGCGTAAACCCAAACTCACGATTCCAGAAATTACTCTAGCCCCTGAGCAGGAGAGGGTTGCACATTCTTCCTGTTAAAGTGATTTCTCTTTGCATGAAAAGATCTAAAACAATTGGTAGATGAAAGTAAAAGATAGGGTATCAACGTGACTTGCTCTCCCAGCTGGCAGAGATATGGATGGGTCTCCATTTCCCACTGAAAACACATATAGTTTATATGAAGAGTGGTTGAACAAAATGCATATACAGAGCTTGAAGCAAGGATCTGGACTGAGTCCCTACACAGAGGCTTGCTGAGGATCAACTTGTCTTTGGATTCCAGCAGGACTCAATAGCTAATAGTTTGTGCTTCTCCATTTAAGAAAGTGTTTGGGGATGCCTACAAGTGTACCTTAGACACATGGTGTTTTGAATGTCAAAGCTGTGCAGCTAACAATTTTAGACACTTGTATGATTCAGTAGTAGTAGAGTGGGAGTCTGAAGAGATTTCACATGTCTCAGATGTTTGGATGCCTAAATATTCATGATAAAATATCACCCTCCAAATAACGGCATGGCTCTCAGACTGCAGAATTTCATTTTACAGTGGCATTACTCTGTTCTATCTGATGGAACATAAAGGGAAGTCAAAATCAACAATCTTTGTACTTCAATTTTCATTATTTGCTATTTCTGTATGACAACTATGACGCTCTATCTTCCTCAGACCAGCACTGAGCACTGTTATGATTTCATGTGGCTCTTTAATGCTGCAAAACATTTAAATCCACTTAATCTGTTTTAAAATGTTGGAGACATCATATTAACCATGATTCATTTTGCTGACTGCTCCAAATCTATGAGAGTGGAATAAGACTGCATTCATTTTTCTATGTCTTTTGAACCACAATAACAAGCACTTTCAGTGTGCACAGCCAAAAGCACTGTGATGGTTTAAAAGGTTGTGACGCGGCTACTTCATTGTTGCTATCATTTTAGACTTCAAAAGTGCCGATTTTGACTTTGTGGCTTTGTCCTGATTTGAGGTAAAACAGAACCAATTTTGTTCAGTGACTTTACTTTTTAGCTAGGCCTCCTCTAATTACTGAAATTAAGACCATATTGTGCAGACAATGTTCGCTCTCTCAGAGTGATCAGACCGATGTTTATAGCTGATGCCCAGGCATGGTATGCAGAGAGGCTCCTGCCTATACTTATTGCTATAACACCCAAGGCCAACCAACTTTGTTATTTGCCCCATTGGAGGGTCGGAAGCGGAAAAGCATAGTGGGGTCCCACCTGCAGGGAGGAGTGGAAAAGACAGGTGACCCAAAACTGACCAACGGGGTATTCCATCCCATCTGCCTCATGCTCAGTATAAAAGCTGAGGGATCAAAGGGTTCAGGCTTTTTCTTCAATGGCTGGCGTCCCAGGAGAACTCTCTCTGTTCGTCTGCCTTTGATCCTGATCCTGAATCCCGATCCAGAATCCAGCTCCCATCTGTCACTGAGTCCAGCCTGGGACTGCCCCAGTGCCAGCCGGTGATGTGATCGTCATCTTGGGAGCTTGATATGGTTTTGTATATATTTCATTATTTCCTTTTTATTTTATTAACAATTTTTTGTTAAAGTAGTTTAGTTCCTTCTAAACTCATAAGTGTCTTTCTCTCTCTCTTTCCTGCCTCTCTCTTTGAAGACAGGTAGGGGGGAACATCTGTCGGTCACCCAGTGGCCAGTTTCGCCCAAACCACAACAAGCTTTAAAGCACAACTTTGCACAAGAGTTCAACACCCACAATCATGGGAATATTTTTTTTCCTTGGTGATATCCGTGGTGCTGAGTTCTCTTGCAACTTCCACTTTATGGAATTCCCTAAATAGGAACTGAGCTCTGTTAGTAATCAGGCCTGGTCTTAAATAAAAAATTTTTGAAAATGTGAGCTTCAGACTACTGTAATGCCTGGCTCCTTTACCCGGTTCTTTCTCTGAACCATTCTCTAATTTGGTATCAACTAAGGCGCTGAAAGACAGTAGGCTGCTCCAGGGGAAAGCAGCAAATCTCCCAGCAAGATATTGCCTGCCTGGAATTGTCTTTCTGGAATTCATTTTCCTATATTGGGATGAAACATCAGAAATATACAGACTTCCAGGACATGCCAACAGGGGCTTTTGGAACTAAACCAGCTTAAAGATCAACTCAGCGAGAATGAGTTATTTTCCTCTTTTTCACAGCCCAGAAGGCCAACCGTATCCTGGGCTGCATCAAAAGAAGTGTGGCCAGCAGGTCAAGGGAGGTGATTCTGCCCCTCTATTCCGCTCTCGTGAGACCCCACCTGGAGTACTGCATCCAGCTCTGGAGCCCCCAACATAAGAAGGACATGGACCTGTTGGAGCGTGTCCGGAGGAGAGCCACGAGGATGATCCGAGGGATGGAGCACCTCTCCTATGAGGAGAGGCTGAGAGAGTTGGGGCTGTTCAGCCTGGAGAAGAGAAGGCTCTGGGGAGATCTTATTGCGGCCTTCCAGTACCTAAAGGGGGCCTACAGGAGAGCTGGGGAAGGACTTTTTACTAGGGCATGGAGTGATAGGAGGAGGGGGAATGGCTTTAAGCTGGAAGAGGACAGGTTTAGATTAAACATTAGGAAGAAGTTTTCACTTTAAGGGTGGTAAGGCACTGGAACAGGTTGCCCAGAGAGGTTGTTGAAGCCCCGTCCCTGGAGGTGTTCAAGGCCAGGCTGGATGTGGCCTTGGGTAACCTGGTCTGGTGGGAGGTGTCCCTGCCCATGGCAGGGGGGTTGGAACTCTGTGATCTTCAAGGTCCCTTCCAACCTAAACCATTCTATGATTCTATGATTTCTTTTTTTTTTTTTTTTTTTCCCAGGTCCTAATTAGAACTGCTTGCAGTTTTGTTGCACTGGATCTTTGTTACAAGCCAAATGTCATATGCATAACACTCCATTAAAAGCTAAATGCTCCACAGATATGTTCCCCTTTAATAACTGTTGCTGAAGTATAACCTGGGTTCCCAGGAACACTCATCTGCCAAATTTGCTGTGGAGAGCTGGGGAGCTGGTGGTGCCTGAGGAGTCAGATCTTCCAGAAACCACGTCTTCATACTGACCACCTCAAAGCCAAGGGCAACTGCATTTCCAGCTGTGTATGACACAGAGGCATCTGACAGCCCCAGCTCAATTAGGAACACATCAGCCCCTTGGGTTGGTCTTCTTTACTTCTCTGTTCTGACACATTTTAGAAATTATTCAATTTATCCAACTTAACAACAACCAAAAAAACCCTTTTGTTTGCCTTTATTATGCCATTTTGACAACAAATTGTATAGAATTGTCTTCTACTGGCTTATAAACAATATAAGTAGTGACTCTCACCAGTACCAAGTTCTTTTTATCTTTTCCTGGGAAAAGATTATATTGAATGTATTGTTGATAGAACGTTTTATAAGGGCTTCTAATAAACTGTTACATGCTCATCCTAGAGAAGGCAGACTGAAGAAGATTGCTTTGTGCTTGAGTACAGGGCATGGGAGCCATAAAACTTGGAGTTCATGGGGAAATTCCACCACCTGCCCTTGCTCCACAGGGCTTGGTAAAAAGTACCTTAGGGCCTAAGAAGCAGCCCAGTCAGTCACTGCCTTTTTCTATAGCTCTAAGGAAAAAAAGTGTTCATCCTTGTTCTTTTCTCTGCTATCTATTGTCACAGGATCCAGAAGAAAAGTGCTTGGAACCACAACACTTCCTGGGTCCTGGTGGATAACACTTCATAAATGGAAGGGCCAGCCCAGAATTTGGTCAAAGTGCTGTTGGATGGCATGATATAATCTAGAGAGGGTCAAAGATGTAAAATCTGTTCCCAGCCATCCGAGAGAAAAACAAAAGTTCTGGTATTCTACTCACCCTGTTACTGTATTAAACTGCACCCGTGAAGAGAGGATCATCATTACCAGCTTCTGATTTGCAAATAATAACTCGTTACCTTTGCTGAAAGACTGGGAAAAAAACCCTTCAGATTAGATGACTATGACAAGGAAATAAAAATAATAAGAAGGCACTGAAACCATTCATACAAATAAATGGATGAGCTCAAGGTATTAACTGGGGATGATTAATTCATGTTGTTTCAAACTAGGCATACACAGGATGAGTGATGAGGTTAACACTTCCACAAAATCAACAAAATGTTCCACCTTATCCTAGCAACCCTAAGTAACTTCCTGGGTATATTGTACTATATCAGCAGGTCTGGCACCTGCTATGCCAAGTGTTGATTTCGTATGCAAATCATAAGCATATGCAGAATTTCAGCCTTTTTCTTTTGCACAAACATATGCACACCATTTTGTGCAGGGTTCTTACCACACTTTTCTTCTATACCCAAATACATCCTAGGCAAAACTTTGAACACTTGTTTATACTTTATTTTTCCTGTTTTGTTTGCTTACTTCTGTGTGTAAATATTTGGGATCTTTGATTTAAATTTCCACCTCATGGGACAGATCACCTTTGATGCTCTGCAGGTCAGAACCCAGGATGAAGAATGCTTTCTAAAGTATTCTCCTTCATGATTTATTTTTGCCTTCTTTAGCATAAAAGATGACCTACAGAAGGTGAAATATCAAATAAAGAGGAAAATCAGAGTTACAGGGCTAATTCCTGGGATTTTGTCAGGCCAGGGATCCTACTTCAACATGACACTAAATTAACATTAAAAGTAATAAAACAAGTTTGGCTTTGCTTTTTTAACTCCTCTTCCTACCTCCAAATTTTAGAGAAATAAAATTTTCCCAAAGATGTCTTCCTTTCTCATTTTGCCTCCAACACCCCTGCTTATCATATAATCCCCAAAACCTTTTTATTCTCCTAAAATGATTTTTTCCCTTCCCACCTGTAACTCACTGCTGATGATCAAAGGAAAATTTTGGGGATAGTATATTCAGGCTTTTTTTTCTTGTCTCTGTACAGCATGTACAAATATTAAGATTCTTACAAAAGACATCCAAAAGAACCAGCACACCAGGTGAGTAGTCACCAGATGAAGTCTGAAAAAAAAGAGCATTTATTAAGTTTTATGCTTTCTGGGTCTTAGGCACTTTACTCAGATATTCATGGAGGAGCTTCTGTCCACTAAGAATTTGCAGTCTGAGCCCTCCTCCACTCCTCCACTCCTCCACTGTTCCACTGTTCCACTCCTCCACTGTTCCTATGTCCATTCTTTTGTTAAGTGAGGAAGAAATAGTCCTTTCTTCCAGAAGTGGGTGATGATGATGCTTTCTTCATCCAGATTGCAAGCAACCCACATTGACATTTCTGCTTCTGCACTTTGAGCTATACTGGAGTTGAATGGATTAGGAGTGAGAGAGTTTTGGTTTCGTTATTGAAGCTGAAGAGTAGTCTTTACTGTCTGTATGTCACAGACCATTTAATACAGATAACAAAATATTAATTAGAACAGGAATAGGACTTCAGCTCTCCCTTGTGTCAGGAAAGTGCTCTAGCTACTAGATCATGAAGTCGTGAAAAGCCTTACCATTTCCAATGAATATTTAATAACTCCACCCAAAGTGAAATAGTTCTGAGAGGATAGAATGGACTTCCATTACAGCACCTACAAATCGGGGTTTTCTTTCAGGAGGTAGAATATGTGTGTTTGGGTCCACCGTGGAAGACAAGGAACTAAATCCAAATCTAGAGCCTTCTGAATGTTGGTCCAATCTTTGAGTGAAAAGGCAAGCAAGGGTTTCTTCAGCCTCTTTTTGCCTGGAACCTAGTCTGACAGGTACACATTATTGAACCTTGGGAAAACCAAGGTGCAGAAACCTCTCTCTGAAGAATCACAGCTAGAACTCATTCTAGGGATAGTGTTAAGCCAATGAACAGAAAACGAGGAACTTACAGGCATATTCTGAATCAAGCTCTAGGAAGTCTAATGTTCAGCTTAGACTTTGGCTAAGACGATCAGTGTCTCCTGATTGTGCTGCCTCCAGACATGTGTTGTGCAGAGATTGCAAGGACTGTAATTTCAGCAACCTCCAAACAGAAAAACTAAATACTAGCAGATAAATTGGATAGTTCCTGCCTCCCTTGGATTTATTACTGTAGTGTCCTTGCAAACTGCAAGATGATACTCATTCACAGCAATGGTAGGTGTCTAATATCAGGACCAAGGGAATCAAAATAAAAATGGTTTTATAAATAACATTTTTTTGAGTTAATATAAACCTCGTTGAAATCACTGCAGTGGTTTCATAACATCTGTTCCACTGTGTTTGCAAATACCCAGTACTTTCCTGATATTTCTCTCTGCACTGTGTTTTCACTTGAACAAGATTTACATCCTTTACTTCCAGCTGACTTTTTTCATCCTCTTTTAATGTTTTTATTTTTCTTAGGTTAAGAAACACTTAGTGTTTAAGGCCAAGGATTCCTCATTTCTGATCTGTGGAGGTCTTTCTTCATGTTTATGTTCTTGTGTTTAGTCATTTGTGTAGATTTGAGAAATCTGAGACTAGTGGAACACAAATACTGGGTTTGGGGTGAGAGATTTGTGTGTGTTTGGTTTTTGTGTTTGGTTTTTGTGTTTGGTTTTTTGTTTGTTTGTTACAAACTCAGGAAGCACTAAGAATGTAATTGGATATATAAACATTTGTTAGTCTCAAAACGTAGAATCCCAAAACAATATCGAAGCCTATCTGTAGGCATCCCAAGTTTCTAAAATACCAAGCATTGCCATATTCTTCAAGGGAAATCCAGACTGCACAACAGAATCTGACCAATTCTGAGGCTTTTTTTCTCTCTCCTTGTAATCAAGTAGGAATATCTGGCACCATAACAGCTGCCTATACATGTTTCAAAGCTTCGAAGAACAAGGCTAAAATTTAGTCACGTTAATCACTATTTTAGCATTGACTCAAAGGGTTTCTGGATTACATCCCAAGGAAGGTTAACAATTAAATCCATATACATGTTTTAACACGGATAAATTAGGAAAGTATAAAACAACATAGACTATGAAGAAAAACATTCAGAAATTCTAAGTTCTGTTGTGATAATGACTACTAAAACAAATAATGACATTCTCATTGCTGAGAGAGAAGTGACCAGCAAATGTTCTTTGCAGCTAAGGAGGAAACCAAAGAATTTTATTTATGAGAAACGAAGTTAATAGCTGATTCTTGCCAAATGAAATGCTGCAGTACATTTCATTACAGTTACAGAATTAATAACAAGTCTTTCAATCTACGAGTTATCTCTGGCAGATTATACAGTGGTAAACTATGAACATACCCTGTTTCTATTTCCTCAGAAAATACAAGGATTAACAGGCAGACATATAGAAGGGAACAGAACTAAATAGTACTCAACGATATAAATTATCAAGGTTGTATTTTTCACCAAAACCACAACTCTTATTTTTCTTATAAGGAAATAAACTTTCACAAGAAATACACCTTAGTGCATATTAAAAGCAACTCTACTGAAATGTAGAGTCAACAATTGAATTGGATCAAAGGTAGCTCCAATTCAGGACTTCTCAGGATAGGTGTGAATGGGATAAGAATCTTCCTGTCCAGGCTCTGGAGCAATTGCAGGTCTGTTTTATGGTTCCTCATATCCAATACTTTACTTAGCTGGGAGAGTGTAAAAATCCTTCTGTAGCTCTATTACCTCTATGTTGACATGCATGTTTCAAATCTTAGTTTCAACTTATTTTCATGTCAAGTGAAATCCCAAGTCCTAGTAGTATGGGGTCCTAATAAATACAGCAAAATCGAGGTATTATTTGTTGTTCAAAAAATGCAGTGCTTATGTCTAAGGAAGAAGACTGTAAGACTGACTTTACACTATGCTTTAGAAGAAATTTTTAAGAATTAATAATCAAAGTCAGGGAAGTAATTATAAAAGCAGGGAGTATATCAGTCCAGATTATCTTAATACCTTTCTTCTGCAACTTTCCAGGCAAAACAAATACAATAAACTTCAGAAGGCTCTTACCTCCACATTGGATAGCTGCCAATCACTATACAAGCAATTCCTTGCCAAAAGGCACACATGGACTCATTGATGATGTTGCAAACCAGAAAGTGTGTATATTCTCATTAGCAAGTCAGACAGCTGATGGAAATATAGGGTATATTTCAGCCCACGACAAAGGCTAAAAAGCTTGTGCTGCCTTTCAGTACTCAGGCCAAAGAAATGGGAGACAGGAAACATGGTGGTATGCAGGGTCATTTGCAATAGGAAACAGAAGGAAGGGAAACAGGATTTCAAGAGGGAGGAGATAAGGGTCATCGTGGCAGATTTGGGAGTGGAAATAGAGTGACATAATATGTTATTGTCTAAAAAGTGGGTGGGTGTACCACATGCTGTGGTATGTGATCTGAGAATCTGGTATTTGGGATTTTTAATGGCCCATCATTTTGTTTCATTAGAGTATTTTGGTTTTATTTGCTCCATGATTACAAACACAATGACTTTACCTGCTCCTAATGTCAACTTCTCGGGAATTTCCCAGAAGTCATAGTGGAGGAGTCAAATTCCTTTCATTTTACACTCTACTGTGCTGGGTGAGTCCCTCATCCTCAGCAGATATCCTGGAACTCTTCCATTTGGTTTTGACCCTTCATGAGGCCGAAAAAGTGTCTATTTTTAGCCTTTATTGTTGTTCATCTTTTTTTGTTTAGCTGCATTTTTAAGTAAGGTTAAGCTTGTCATTGTAAAAACAGTTTTACTTGTTTCTGTTCCAGCTTCCATGACCTTTCTTCAGGCACGTTTATAGCAAGATACCATTTTGTATTACTCTGCTTGTAGTTTTCATCCTGATCAACCATTTGCCTTTCACTGCAAGGTGGTCCCTTTTCCTCCCACAGATTCAGTGAGTTGGCGGAGCTTCTCTTGGTCTTTGTAGTCCATGCCAAGTGCTGACAGATTCCTGCAATGTCAGACAGTCCTCTGCATTTCCTGCATCTTTCCTCAGATGCCAACCATCGTCACGGTTTTTTCTTTCTTTTGGCCACCTAACATGTAGTTCCATTTACTGCATTGATCTCTTCTTTTAATCTTTACAGGTCTCAGGGGTTTTTCTGTCCTGCAAAATAATTTGGTTTTTATCGATACAGTGATGTGATAACTTTGTTCACCCTCCATATATTTCAGTATGTAATGTATGACATACATTGCTTTGCAAATTCTAAAAGCCTTATAGATATTGGATCTTGATATCCTAATAGGCTCTCTCTGAGAGTTTGGGTTTGGGTTTGGGTTTGAGGTTGAGGGTTTTTTTTTTCAGTTGTTCTGATTATCAGTTATATGATATTTGACCAGAATTTCTATACCAAAGTTTTATCTCCATTTCTGCAAATGTGATGGTACAGAAATGATGCGCAAGTTTCTTAAAGCTCATACCTACAAAGATGTTTTAGATCTTAAGTCCTTCTGCAAAATCTTTATGAGTCTAGCATTGCTTGTCTTACCATTTGCCCGTTTTGAAGTGTAAACCCTACAGGAAAGGACTGCTCTCTCCACTTGTGTATTCCTGGAATACTAGCTGCATTGAGATCCCAGCATTGGCTATGGAGATTCTGCACTCTGTTGTTATATAATAAAAAAATAATATAATTGAACAGTTATGTCTGTACAAATGAGGATACATTTCCCCTGGCAGAAGTTGTGTGTATTTGACATAAATCAACTACTGGATGAGTGGTTCTTTTAGAAGAAAAATATTCTTAAGCCATACAAAACAACAGGGGACCTAAAAATACGTATTAAAAAACATCCTTTCACTTTCAGCTTTCAACCTGTCAATTGCATAGATGAAAACAAGTGAAAGATGAAGTGCCTTGAAAACATTAGCTATGGGTTTGAGTGCTTCTTATATTATTACCTGCAGGTCAAAATGGGCTGTCACATTAAGATGGAAAATGGAGAAACCCTAAGACCAACCTTGCTGAAAGTTGGCATATGTTGAGTGAAAATCAAAGAGAACATTCGGTTTATTGATGGCTGTGTAGGAGCTGCAGGTGCAGATCATCAATAATCTCAGTATTATACCTTTTAACTGAAATACTGTAGAACTGTTACAAGCATGTAGTAAAAAGATACGGACTTCAGTCGGTAACTAAAATACAAAAGGTACTAAATAGAGGCTGCTAGCTTTCCTTCCATTCATAGGGTAATTGCAGCTGTTTTCAAGCAAGCTCTAACATGATAAGGAGTAAAAATTCAATGTCAGTAATATAATTGGGTATCATATATCAGCGTTTCTTAGCAACAACTCAGTAATGTTCAGTGAAGGTCATGCTCAATTGGAGTAATAAATATCAGTGCAGAATATTTTCAATGAACAGTTACACTTCTGGTTTTTACCTTTTTGAAAAAATCTAGATGTTAAAAAACCTTGCTGCTCTAGGTTGGAAACATGAATCACTGGGTTGCTTTGTTTTGTTTTGTTTTGAACAATCTGTGTATAATTCAGCTATGACAGTGTCCATTCACTTGCTTCAACATACTTTTCTTATCTTTGTTGTAAAGGTAGGTTGTCTGTCCTGTCAGGAAGGCTGTCTTTCAGCCCCTGGGATCTCTCCCAAGTAACAGCCTTGTGATGGGCCCACAGAGTTGAACGTGTATGCGTATAAACCATCACTTGAAGGAAGAAAAATATTTTTTCTCTCATGTTCAAGATACTTTGTCTAAGATACGTCACAACCCTTCTCTTTTAAAGTTCCACACATTTCTGAAACCAGGTGAACTTTTAACATTTCAGCATCCAGAGGGGAATGAATGTAGTCAAATAGTTAAAACAGAAAAAGCCAAGGAACAGAGGAAATCAGAGATTACCACTAATATCCTGATATTCTATGTAACACTTTTATAACCTTACAATTCTTTATTCATTAACCAAAAGACAAAAACTGTGTATGAATTAACACTATTCTGACAGCAACCTGGATCAGGATCAAATTCTCTGCTGCTCACAGGTGTGGCTTCACGGAGGTTTGCATTACCTGAACCTCTCCCCCTGCATGGTCAAAAATCTTGAGAAAACCCACCATGGAAATACCCATGCCTGATGTACTTTGCTTTTGAGGGAGATCACTTCAACTTTTCTTTTTCGTTTCTGATCCAAGTGTCAGGGAGATACACAGTCTTACTGCTTTCAAAATATTAACATTTTGCGATAGGGAGCATAAGTATAAAGTGATTGGACTTTGATGAAAGAATGAGCCCTCCCTTGTCAGAACAAATGCTTAATATGCATGTATACCATTTACCTCAAAAGGATTTTTCCAGTGTGTAAACAAGCATTTAAGGGCTGGCAGAAGAGTTTAGCCTCTGAAAAAGACACATTTTGTGTTAAAGCAACAAAGCAGATAACACTTGAAGACAGCATAGTGGGCAACTGATGTACAGTAGCCATAAAGCCAGTAGGTATCCCTGGAACCAGAGATCTGTGCCCATGTTGGTTCAAGGAAGCCATTTACTTCTCTACCCGACTCTCAGCATCTCAGATTTCTCAAGGGTGTGGAAATGTTAAACTTGGCAGGACAACATTTCTATCTCAACAGACCACTGAAGGCTTTATCTGGAGTGGAAAACTAACCAAAACAAACAGTTTCTCTCAACTGAGAGCCCTTCCCAAATAACATATGTTTGGACTGGGCCTCTGGGCCAGTCTCTTTGCATTGACAACACCTCGACTCGCAAGTGATAAATTCCTGATGTCATTCAGAGAGTATTCAAACACTGATTGCAAAGCTGGCGGGATTCATAAATCCTGGGAGAGAAATTACTTCTTTTTCTAACTCGTCAAAACAAAATAGAAGCAACTGAAGAAAGGGCCCCCTTAGATGAAATAATTGCCTTGTGTCACACCATGTAACTGACCCCCCCCCAAGGCCATGCAGGGGGCATGTTGACATAGGTGGATGCAGATAGAGCATATCTCTCTCGCTCCCATTCCGGTCAGGCAAACACAGACTGGCTCTGCTCAGGAACCCTTGAACCCCTGTAAACATACCACCGAGCCCAAGGTGATATACTTTATCCCTTTCAAGAATTCTACTTTAGGATCAACAGCACTCTAGCATTGCTGTACAGGTTCTGAACGGGAGCCAGCTTTCATCTGTCAGGCCCCAAGCAGGCGCAGGACAGATGTACGCCTCTGCAGCTGCTGCTGGAGATACGCCATCGGTCTTGCCCAGCACTTCGTAGTTAAGGTAGGAGGATGGAGATTTCTACATAGGCTCAGGCTACAAAACCTGAACTTAATGGTAGTTAGCACTGGAGGCTGCAGAGGAAAGCATGAGAAATTTGAAACTGGTATTGCTAGAGCCATGGACCCATCAGAAAACCTTCTTCCTTGTCTCAAGGGCTTGGCCAGGGAGATAGGAGGGACTGCGCTACCTGCAGTTTAGCCAACTAAACCACCACTTCCAATCTGACTTGCTCTTTGGGCTGAGGGTGACTCTTCTAAGTGTCGAGTCCTGCACTTAGGTCATAACAACCCCATGCAGTGCTACAGGCTTCGGGAGGAATGGCTGGAAAGCTGCCCGGCTGAGAAGGACCAAGGGGGTTTTGGTTGACAGCCGGCTGAATATGAGCCAGCAGTGTGCCCAGGTGGCCAACAAGGCCAACAGCATCCTGGCCTGTATCAGGAACAGTGTGGTGAGCAGGACTAGGGATGTGATTGTCCCCCTGTACTCAGCACTGGTGAGGCCCCACCTTGAATACTGTGCTCAGTTTTGGGCCTCTCACTATAAGAAAGACATTGAGGCACTGGCACGTGTCGAGAGAAGGGCAATGAAACTGGTGAGGGGTCTGGAGCACAAGTCTTGTGAGGAGTGGCTGAGGGAACTGGGGTTGTTTATCCTGGGGAAAAGGACGCTGAGGGGAGACTTTATTGCTCTCTACAACTACCTGAAAGAAGGCTGTAGAGAGGTGGGAGTCAGTCTCTGCTCATTAGTAACAAGCAATAGGACAAGAATAAATGGCCTGAAGTTATACCAGGGTGGCTTTAGATTGGATATTAGGAAAAATTTCTTCACCACAAGGGTTGTCAAGCATTGTACCAGGCTGCCCAGGGAAGTGGTGAAGTTGCCATTCCTGGAGGTATTTAAAAGACAGGTAGACATGGTGCTGAGGCACATGGTTTAGTGGTGGTTTTGGCAGTGTTAGGTTAATAGTTGGACCTGATGATCTTCAAGGTCCCTTCCAACCTAGACAATTCTATGATTCTATTCTAATTCCTACATGTTCTTTTTCTTTCTCTTCTGCACTGCAGATGGTGAGGAGAGAAAGGGGTCAGAGGGAGGAAGTTTTAATAAATCTGCAAAACACAAAGTATCTCTGCAGATCAAAATATACTTTCTGTTTTCAAAACAGTACGGGCAGCTGAAAAAGCAGGCCTTTAAATTGTTTTTTCATAACAATTCTCTAATATGCCTGGAAATCCGACATTTAATTTTTAGAATTTCTTTTTCCCCCTTTCTTCACTGAAAGTTTCCTTTTGGGAAAATAATTTTAGATTTATGTTTGTGCATAGCAGTTTACCCTAGAATCAGCAGCAAAAAATGAAAACATAAATGTGATGTGTATGTGTGGTATTACTTGGAAAAGAAAACCAAATTAAATGTATACCATTTAAATGGCATTAACCTGCTAGGTAAAAGAGCATAAGCAACCTCTTCGTTATCTCATAATTGCATTCCACTTTACACAGAGCCAATGGTGGTTAAATAGATGGTGTGATGATGTTACATTTGAGGGAATAAAGCTACCATTTTAATTGCTAATCACATCGTGTTAAAATGATTTTCTCTAAATCAGTTTCTGGAGATCCTGGCAGTGGTATTTCCAAGACTTAACTAACCTTGAGCTACCCCAGTAACACACTGGGAACCTTGATGCCTGTGCTAAGGTCCATGGTGGGGCTGCACAGGTGTGATATGCTTGAAATAAGGGAAATCCAGTGCTTCCAGGAATGGTCACTGTTGGAACATGAGGTATGCTTGGGAATGCTATTTCTTGGCTCAGTCAAACCTACTGCTCTGTGTAAAACCCCTGGCTGCACTACTGTATATCCAGACATTTTTAAACACTGATTCAGTATTTGCAGTTCATTTTAAGTATACAGAAGCTGAGAAGCTGTAGTCTCTCTGCACATTGCAAACAGGAGTAGCTGGGTTTCATGCAGGTCTTGTGGTGTACCTCTTCAATCTCATGTTTCAAGTGTATTTTTAGGTCTTTTTAGACTTAAATTTCCCATTTGGACAACTGATTTATTTGACATTTAGAATCAGACTTATTTAATCTGTGTTTCTTTCCATGTCAGAAAGGACATTTGGACAGGTTGAAAGGGAGAAGGGAGACTTTATTTGGGTGAAACAGAAAAATAAAATTTCCTGATTTCTTACAAATAAAAGACAACACAAAATTTTCATTTTGAATCAACATCAATTGATTCAAAATCTGTATCCTCAAACTTTTGTTTAGTCTCCTGTCTACTTAGTTCTTTTTATAAAACATTCCATGTGTTTTTTCTTTTTAAAAAATGTGGGCCAGTTTGCAAACATGTAATGTCATTTCAAATTTAAAAAAATGAAAAGGATGTTTCAGGTGTGTTGAAATCAGATATTTAATTTGCAGCAATTTGCCCCCCATGTTTCTTTTTCTAATCAAAATTGTTTATTTAATTAATCTTTTTTTCATGAATATTTCAAATCTGGGTTTTGTGAATTCACTGTCAAAAAATGATTAAAATGACTTATCCATATTTATAAACAAGCACTGCTCTCTGGAGGAGTTGGAACTAGTTTTGGTGGGATGTCATTTAAGCCATGTTTACCTCAGAGCTTGCTATTTTTTATAAGAGTTGAAAAGTCTGAAATAGTTGGGATTACTCATTCTTGAAGAGCTACATTTTATCAGAGCTCTAATTTTAACTCTATTTATGGTTCCTCTAGTTATACAATCAAACATCTTTGCAAAACATCTGTCATAAAAACAACAGTGAACTGTATGGGAGGTTTGACACAAGTATACTGAAAACTATGCAGGACCATTGTCATGCCTTTATAATCATCATATCCTTTGAAAACTTCATAAACTCTACCTTTATTAATTCTGACTTCAGTGATATACATTGTCCATATTTATACTCTTGTCTACAACGAGGCTAAACTGGTGAAAACAAATCTGTATAGCTTGTGTAGTCCCAACACTGTAGTTTGTACGACTCCTGATGGAATTCCCGAAAAACCTTGATCTGCATTTTACCAGTCTTTAGGAATCTAGCCTTAAAATTTTGTGACAAATCTTAGCAACTGGAATATGCTTTCAGTATGCCAGAATCTGAGAGACACTCAGCTATGAATACTGACATTACCACATAGTTTTCTTAGCTCAGGTTTGGAAAGGATATTGAGAATTTGCCCACAGCTTACTAACCACTTGAACAACAAGATGGTTATATCAGATGATGATATTCAGGTTATTTTGTGAAGCAATAAACAGATTATTGAGTGGCTAGAATGAAAGCTCAAACACCTATGTTTGATTTGGTTATTGCCTCATAAAATAGAAATAATAAATAGGTTAATTTTTCCAAAGCGAATGAATTTGCATTAAAATGATACATCCCAGTTTTTCCTAACTACAAGCCTAAATAATGCTATACTATTAGAAGACCATTTGCAGTGTTCAGCAAGCTGATATGACATTTGTCATTAAGTGGTGGCATTATTTTATTTTTAATTAAAATTGCTAAAACATTGGATGTCCTTGTTTGTGCTTCTTTAGTTCCGGTTAGCAAGTTAGAAAAACTGGTCTGTAGTAAATCATCAGTTCTGACTGCTCTGTAGTGCTTGGTTTCAGAAAGCTCAGACATCCCAAACTGCAAGGTCCATCCTTAGTGCCCACCAGCATCCAAGGTGGCAGAGATGCATTGTGATTATAAGAACCCAGACTAGAAGGCAGTCACTGCCCTAAAGACACACTGCCTTGTATTACATGCAGAGGAAGGGAAGCACGGTGAGTCAGTGATTGATCCAAAGTCACGTAAGCAACTACTGGAAAAATCAGGAGTTTGTCCTACTAACTAATTTTTTTAACTGAATAATCTTTGTTATTATTGCTATTCAAAATCATTATTTCTGAAACAGGAGTCCCAGACAAATGGAAAGCTCATAGTGTTTAGCCTTCTCGTAAATGCTTTGGTAAGCTATTTCATCATATTTGACATGTTTAATATTAAAATTGAGATATAATTAAAGAATGAATATATGCAATGGAATGCAATCAGACAGAACAGGTATCAGCAACTTTAACAATGTATGAACTCTTGATTCTAAATTAAAATTGAACATTTTCTTCAATTTTGGGGTAGGAAGATAGTATAGAAATGTGATATATCACCTTTCAGTGAGGAAGAAATGGTATTTTCATGTCACTTGTTACTAAACCATTTTTCTGCCTAAATCTCAGCTGCGATATTTCAGTATCTGACGCCATTCTCTTTTCTCTGTCTACATATGCAATGCCAGAACAAATACATGCTCTTAATTTTTTCTGCACTATATAGCTGTCAGTGTCTGTGTACTTATCTCTTCGCTTCTGCTAATATAACTAGCCATTTATTGCATTGCTAAGAAAAAATTGAGAAAAAGGGATGATGAGGTGGACCCAAAGAATCTGTAAGTCTGTGACCCTAATTGCAACAAATCAAGAGACAAGAAATAATGCAGGAACAATATAATGGGAGAATTAGAGAAAAGAGTGGAATATATTGAAGAACAAAATAGATGTTCATCTCATTTCTGGACAAGAATATTTCTAACTGCTTGCAGTGTTCAAGAAAATACTGTAACTGTGGCAGGATATTTAAAAGATGTAGCACTAGTCTTATGCATAAATGAAAGAGTTTTGTCTCAAGTTTCATGTTTTAGGTTACAATAATCTGCAGTTGATGAGCATCAGACATTGCAGTACTGCGGGTTAGCTTTTCATAGCTTATTGTCGGTTAGCATTTCATAGAAATAACACATATTAGTCCACTTAATTTAAATAGAATACCATTTCCTAATTTTAGAGGAAATAATAATCCTTTAAATCTGCCTGAATATTGGGGAAATAGTGTTATATCAGCCTGTGCTTAAGCTTTGAAATAACAGAATTGGTAGGCGTATAATTATTTATCCATGTAATTAATTGATTTGCAGTATTTATGACATTCAACAAATGCATGCTGCTCTTGACAGCATGTGTGCTCCACCAGCAAATCAATCAGTCCAACCTAAAGATACATTTTCAGCTACCTCCTAATGGAGGAATTCAGGGGAAACAGTGAACAGAATCTTGACGACACTTTCCTATGTGATTCATTCAAATATAAGTGTATATAAATTTGATAATGCCCCTGAGTTTGCAGGTATTTGAGTCTTCTGAGGGACAGACTCTGATTTCATTCCATAAGAAAAAATAGTTATATTGAACTTAGCGTAAACAGTTCTCTGAAAGAAAGATCATATTCACAATTGCTAACATTTGTTCTTTTCATAAATACTAAGGGAGCAAGCCTGACAAGGCCTGCCACTTTGCCTAATTTTAGCATGTACTCTCTCAGTGTAGTGAAAACTATCACTTTCAAATACCTGAGGATATTTATTCTCTTTTGCAGAAATCTGCATGGATATGTATCTTTTTTTTTTCCCCCTGATATTATAAATTTGTGACTGTGGCTTAGCTGCATTCATGGACCAATGATTTTATCAACAAATTGCTACAGCCAGAACAGCAGACTGTGAAATGCTAAGTGTCTCCCGAAACTTGTTTTCTGAAGGTGTGGCGGAGGGCGTAGTTCAGAAGGAGGTGTGTGAGGACTGTACAACCCCCAGGGTGACAGTCGAGCCGTCAGGACACGCAGGGACCACCCTGGGGAGCACAGTCCCTCTCAGCACACCATCCAAACCAGGTCTTGCATGGGGCTGGAGCAAGCGTCACCTTCCAGCACCTTTGCGGCACCAGTTTCTCAGTGGATTTCCAACCCATGGGACAAGATAGTGCCAACTCACTGCCCCTGGCCCGTAGGGCTGACAAGCCAAACCGTGGCTGCACAGGGAGCACATGTTCCAGGAAAAACAGCAGAACAGCCATGTTGGGTCAAAATGAGGGGCTGCCTACCTAACCCGGTTCTGGTGTCTTATGTGCATGTAAGCCAAACATAAATGCCTCCCCCTTGTACTCTCGCCTGGACTTGGCAACCAACAGCTGGGGACCTTGCTACTGTTATTTACAAAACCACAATGTGAGACACATTTTTAGGGGTCAAAAAGCTTACTAGAGGTGACTTACGTGTGACTTGAACCTTGCAGTCTCGTATTTTTTTATGACTAATTTTCCTTTGCTTATGACTGTTTATATAATGTCCCTTATTACATGTGAATGTAGCTGACAGGCTACAAGGAGTACACACTGCATTACTGCCACCAAAGCACCTCTCATTTGAGTGTTGTGGACTCCTCCTGAGCACACGAAACTAAAATAAGTGATTCTCTGATATCCCTCTGTGTGCCTCAACACGGAGCAATCCCATTTCTGTTTTAAGCTGACCTGTATAAGTCGCAAGGCAAGCACATCCAAGGTCCCAGTGGGCTCTAACAATTAATTTAAATGCTAGCCTAGCATTTTTTATTGTCCTAAGGTATTTTTCTACTGTTCTGTTAGTCCTCAAGCCAGGCACCTTCTGGTTTTGAGCTTTTAAAGTAACAAATTGATTACAGTTTATTTGGCCTTCCCTGTTGCTTGGAGAAAAATGTATATAAAACACACCTGGAGGCATTTTCTTCAGTTATGCCTCCCTCGCATGGGTCCTCTCTTATTCCTGTGCAAGGATAGCCAGAAGCAGTCTCTATGACCAAAGAATGTAGGGTGCTGTTCGGTCGTGCTTATTCCTCTTGAGCACCCTTGGGGCTTGCTCCGGCTTTCCTCTGATCCCATGGGAAGACACAGTAAGGTGCTTGAGGTTTCACCATGTTGTTTTCCTAAGCTCACACAATCATGCAGAATCAGCCACAGGAGTTGCAGTGTTGCAGATCCACCTTGCTAGGTAATTTCGCTATCCTTGAAAATCATACCCCAGTCCCAAATGGGTTAGGGTGTTTAATATTTGGGGACTTCAACTTGTTTAGGTACGTGCTTGAGCACATGGTCAGAATGAGGTGAAGCAGTAACATGAATTATTATGCTGAGAAAGGTTTAGGATTATATCAGAATTCAGGCTAATGCTATGTTTCACAAGGGGAGTCAGTCTCTGGCTTGCTTCAGTGGTCACATTGCTGGATCGTGTTGTGTTCTGGGGCAAATGCTCTCTTGGATTTTATATATAAAATGTGATTTGTTCCATGGTAATTCTTTAAATGCAAATAAAAAAAAAAGCCAAAAAACAAAACCAAAGAGCAGGGTCTATCTCATATTTACACACTTTCTACAATTTAAAACACCGCAGATATATGTCAGCGATATAAATTAATGTTTTCTTGCTTATTTTTTCTAATGCAAAACTGAACTGTCCCCGGCTGCAATTGAAGCTTTCACTCAGAACAATGGCTTAGTTCATTTGTATTTGTGCACAACATTGTCATCAGTTTAAATGTTACCTTGTCTCATAATAAGCAACATTTGTAATCCTCCTGACCTCCCCTTCTTCCCAAGACTATGAACATGCAAAGCTTAATCTTGTTATCTCAGATAACTGGAGTAATTGGCTCTAGTGTGGCTGTGTAGCTAAGAAGGGATATACAAGGAAACAAATATAGGAGCGTCCAGCGTGCCTCTTCTCTTTATGTAAGCCATAGCACAAAATAACATGAACGATTCAAGCAGTATCCACAGTAAAAGAGAATTATGCCCCTTGAAATAACTTTGAAAATATCTTTGAATATTATTCTTAACATATACAGATAGGAACATACATATTATAGAAACACAAAAAAATATTAATGTTTCAAACTTATGGAAAGATAAAGTATACAATCTGAAGCTCTTTGTGTTCTGGGAGAGTTCAAGACAGCTTCAAAACATGTGCAGACAATCCATTAAGTACGTTAGAAAAAAACATCTTTTTCTGATGTGCAGTGTGGATTTTTAGCATCTGTGAAGGACCTTGAGATGAATTTTTAAAATAGCACAATAATAGAGAATTGCATTTCATTCTGCAGTTTCATTGCCACTTATTGTTCCTAAAAGACTTAAGAAAATATGTTGGTGCTCATTTAATAGCACTGACTACCTGATTGATAAGGCACTTCTTTGGGAATCTATGAAAGGGTTTATGATCACCATAGCTAAGAAGTTAAATCGGACCCATTCTGTGTACACGGCCTCAAAAACAGCTACTCTCTGCCTTCAAGAGGGAGAACCATATGCCACAGCAAAGGGCAGCAATCAAAACAGCACAAATGTCTTTCATCAGTCCATTAGCTATGTTAGTGTTTCACAGCAGTGATGGACTGTTCTGATAAACTCTTTACGAAGCCTCTGCCTCCCTGGTGAGTTGAACTCTTTTACCCGAAGCTGGCATCTTTCTTTCTTCGCTCGCAGCCGAAAGGCTTCCTCTAAGATGGGGGAGTCCGCCAGCATAAATTGATATGCAGGGCTAAGCCCCGGGTTTTATTCTGCCTTATTTCTTGTATCTGCTACTACTGAGTATTATTACAGTGCTAACCACAGCTTGACTTTTAAATTTTCTCTACCGAGATTTTAGAGGATATAAAATTTCCAGCCAGGAGGAAAACAAAATCTTGCGCCTAATGTGACTCACAGTAGTTGTCCTATGGGCAGCTCTCCTGTTGATCCTGCAATGAATCAGACCCTTATATGTGTTGCACAGCAGTGACCGTATCACACATGACAGTGAATTAAACAGATGGATCTCCAGAAGAATCTCCAAGTCACCATGTCACATACTACAACAAATTCTGTCTTCCAGTACTATACGCAATTAGTCGGTGATTATAAATACTTATGAGTGGAAAAATTACTTTGCTGATCTCTGCAGTATTTCTTATGTCTGAAATACATCAACTGTTTACTGCACAAACCCATGCTATGCACTGTGTAGGTTATGCAGAGAAGATAGTGATAGTGGCTTTTCTCCAGGGCTTGTTATATCGTTTGTGGTCATTTAAGTTGCTAGGCAAGAAGACTATTCAGCAATATTGTTGTCATCAAGATGACAGAAAGAAGAGATGCCAAGCTGTGCGTTGTAATATATTCATAAAATCCTAGTGATGTCATTGCTTAGCAGTACGCCAAGTCTTTTGCCGTCCTATCAGCTTGAAAATTTCCTTCTTCCAATAACATGTAGAAGTATTAATTTTTCAGAATTCAAATATTTTGCCATGTAGCAGGATTAAAGTATAAAGATTGACAAGTATGAGTTTAAATAACACACTGTGGCAATCATTTCTATTGATTGCAAGAACCCTTCAGGATCCCTTTTTTAATTAGCACTGCAGTTGTTCCACTGCCTTGAGAATTGTTATGGCAATATTTATGGCTGCAATTGAATAGAAAGTACTTGTAGTGGAGAAATACACACATGCCACAGCTGATCTTGCACTACTTTTATTACATGAATATAAGGACCACTCAAACATCTGCAAACTCTTATGAGAAAAATGTGCTCATGTGTCAAAAATCCCAGTCATCAGGAGGGTGCAGTCTGGTGCCACTGATATGCCAGTCTCTGAAGATGTCTCAAAATGCAAAAAAAAAGAGTCCTTTCTGTTGTGCATGCTAGTTATAAAAAAAAAAACAAACCACAAAAAAAAAAATCCCAATGAAAAATTTTTATCACACATCACAATCGATAATGCCACTTTGATAATTGTAACAGTATAATGGGCATACACAGGCTGACTTTCTTCTAAATCTTGGATAATTGGAAAAAAGTTTTAAATTTAGTCTTTGAAGGTGAAGTACTATTTTTTTTTTAAATTTAGCTCTATCTAGAAATTGCCTCTTCTAGTTTCACCAGGGGCGAATATTCTGCATGGTTGCAGACATATAGTTACTGAGTATTCATATATTAACTCATTTGGACATTACAAGGCCAGAAATCATCTTCATCATAAAGACTGAAAAGTTGGGACAAGATTTGTGTTTTAGGTGTAAATGGGCAGTAACTGTTCAGTTTAACTGAATTACTGAGTGTGAAACTGCCATATATGTATGTGATAAGAACTATTCATTTGAATGGACTTCCTTTTGAAAGCCTTGTCAACTGAATCCTATGAGTTGTAATGGAGAATTATGCAGATTAAGTTCAAAAAAAAGGTTAAAGAGCAAGAAAGGGCCTGGATGGGCAGCCTCTGAATGCTGATAAGGCTAAGATGTTTCTAGATCAAATAGCTGTAAATATGCTTGCCCGTGCTGCGAATAGGCTTATGGGCAACGTTTTCCAGAGAATCCTCACTGGTAAATCACCTTCCTTTTTCGCATTTTCACCTAGTTTTATGTAGAATAAAAACTTTTTTTTTGTCCCCCACTCCAGCAAAATGCACCCTCACTGAAGCAGTACAGTCGTGTAGACAAGGTGAACTGATTTTAGTATCCCAACTTTATACATGAATGGCCTGGAAATAGCCTGATAGATTTGGTCTATGTACTCTTTGATCTCTGTAACACTATTACCTTTCCTTTGTTTTTTGCATTCAATTCTGTGCATCCTTCAGATCTCACAGGATGAGATTTTTTTTGTCACAATTTCTTTTTTGTCACTAATAAGGGTATGGATATTTTTCTGTCTTTAAATGAAGGTCCTTTCAGTGCCCTCAAGTGATCATTGGTGTAAGCAGAACAGTAATGTGAATGAAACATAAATGTCTCCAGTGCTATAAACTGTTTATTCCAAGGGGACAATATTATTAAGGAAATAGGAACATAATTATTAATATTTTATATTCAATTATAATTATAAATAATACCAATGCATTTCTATAAAAATTATAATAATGTTAAATGTTCAGTATATGAATAGTGCATATTACATATACATATAACATGTTTTATTAAAATTACATCACAATATAATTAAAAATTAATTGAAATGGTTATATTAGTTAACACTTTGTACATGGATTAGGCAGTTAGTGTTATCTGTGGAACGTTTTTGGACAAGAGTTTGCATGTAAGGATCCAGCTCTCTTATTTCATTATAATATTGATTATTTTCTCTGAATGTGTTACTCTGAATTGTAAAAGTTAAGAAACAGCAGAAAGGCCAAAATGAAGTTGGTATGTTTAACCTTTATGTTGCGCAGTGTTTGTAGTATAGTGATACGGAATGGGATTTGGCAAAGCACAAGCACCGTTGTTATTCAGCTGAATAAGTCACTTAGATGCTCAGAAGAAACCACTTGAACCTTCCTCTTACTCCCCCAGAAAAGGTACTTCTGTGTTGTGAATGGAAAGTGCAGAGTAGATGAGATAATGTCAGAATACTTATTTTCATTCCCTTCAGTCATTGTGTGACTTTGTCTTACTGCGTGCAATCTCAACCTTGTATCCACAATGAAATGAGTTCTTTTATCTTAGGTTTCTCTCTGATGCTTGTTACCACAGGATCAGAGTGGCCTACGAACACAGATGAGCTGGCCATCTCAGCTCCCTGACATGGTATTTTGTAAACTTCATAAATATTTATCCCGGTATTTACAGAAGCAGCCTCTAAACTGAGTGCTTCATTACCTGTGTACTTCAATGCAGATGCTCAAAACCTGTCTTATAGCTACCAGTCACCCACAGTGTCCACTGGCTTCAGCTGTACTGACTTGCCAGCGTCTATGAAATCAGACTCCGGCTGTCTCGGGCTGAGGACCCAGAAAACAGGGAACATATCATTAGCGGTCCAGTGTGGTTGTTTTCTTAGTATAAAATGAAAATCCACAAAGCTGCAGTCTGGAATCAACTTGCACCACAGTCTGCACTAATCCTCACTTTACTAAGTTTACAGCTATCTGTTTAAATTCTTATTGTTAACCTCATCCTTTGAAATAATGCACGTGGTTCTTTCTTTTATATATACATGAGCTTCACAGTGAAAATAGTAGCACAATCCCTTCCAAGGGACAGGGTGTGCCGGTCAAGTTGAATTCTTCACATATGTGCCCCAGTGAACGTCAGTATGTCAGTCTTCTCATGTGTAACACCAAGACGACTCCCAGAAAGCTCCAGAGAGCTGCTGTGATTAACATCTACTTACTTATTATGTGAACAGAAGTCAACAAACATATTTTAATAACGATTTTTTTCTGCACTAAACCAATGTGAAGAGTCAGGACATTTGCATTTTCTATTGAGGAATCACCAGATTGCATCTAGGCTGTGGTACATATCACTCGCACAGAAAAAGCACTTGGTTATAAAAGATTATGAATGCTTGATTGTAAATGAAACTTTTCTCATGGGACAGGTCTGACAGGTAAAAACTTTATTTACATTCTTTTTCCTTTGAAGATTCATTAAATGATCCTTTTAATTTTTCACCACTGAAAACGGTAGTATTTTAGTGTTTTCTCATGGTTTTGCTGTTTTTTTTACTTGAGTAGATATTTTTATATTAAAACTGTCTACCCTCATGGCATTTTTTTTCTGTTAGCCTGAAAACTTCTAGAACCTGTGTTTCTGACAACAGTCAACTATCGGTTATCTGGATTACAGAGTATTTGTGTGACATATGGAAAGACACTGTTCAGGTATGGCATGAGCACAGTTCCACTGTCTCTCAGACCAGTTCATCTCCAGGACCGGTGTCATCACCGTCATGCAGTAAAAAAATAGAACCTAAAAAACCTGGGAGATGCAATCTGGCTTCCAGCAAACCCATTCAGGTCAGGTACCTCCCAATCTCGTTTTGAAGACCAGGACTGCTGCAGTGTATCATGCGGAAATACACCCCACCACACACTTCTCTGAGTCGCAGAAGCTTGTTAGGTCCAATGCAACCCCATGTGAAGACCTGCACCTGGCTGGGCTTAGTGCTTTGCTGAGTCCAGCAATGAGCTAGAAGCTAGGAGAGCAATGCAAGTGCACTTCATTGGATGGCAGCCCAGGTATGCCACAGCTGATGCTGAACCTGATCCCAAGGGCTGGCTCCTGTAGAGAACATCAGCTTCCATGTCCTTTTTCCTCTGAAGATTCATTCCATGCTCCTGCTTATTGTACCTGAGTCTTAGCACTTTCAGGCTTCTAGGAGGAAGTGCTGCCTTGAATGCGGCACCTGGTTCCATGCTAGGTCTTGCATTTGCACTGTGTTCTTCTACGCCAGAGGCAACAAGCCCACCCAGAGTACCGGGGATAGTACAGAAGTGCATTGTAGTTGCTGCGTGCAAGGTAGACAAGGTCAAGGTGAATTGTCATTAAACTAGAGCTAATAAAGTCTGTTTGTTTCCTGGTGGAAACACTGGTGGTGCTTTGCACCACATTCTCTCTCAGTAGCTATACGTCCTTCATGCAGGGCATTCCGCACTCCTTTCTCTTTGACCTGTAGATTACTCTATAGAAGATGTGGCTACATAATCTGAATTTAGGTGTCTAATTTAGGTGCTAAGAATCATGATCCAAAGATGCCTACATTCCACCGCAGGCTGTTATAGACAATTCATGCTCTTGAACGTAGGTGCTGTGTATCAAGCAATCAACGTAGCTGAAGGTATATGGTATATGTGTCTAGCAGAATGGGGTTCAAATCACACTGTTCCTTTGTATTCTATTACTCAGAAAATTGCTTCAGAAATAATTATCTGAAAGTTAGTGTCAGAAAAAAATGGAATGATGAAAGAAACCTTCAGCTCACTGTTGTCCTTGCTGGAGCTGTTCTTCAGTTCAAAGTAAACTGAAGTAGAAATACTTTATAGCTACCAAAGTACTCGATGCGGGCAGGGACCTGCCTGAGTGAAGAGTCCTCTCTCAGCATCAGTTAACAAAGAGGGGAAGTAAACAGCTGTACCAGACATCAGTTACATACCAGATGTGCAATAACTTAGGACACTTTTAGTACAAAAAAAAAATAAATTATGAAGTTGAAGTGACTGCAGGACTGCAACTCATGTCTGAAAACTTACAGAAACTAAGCCTTTGACAAATATTCCTGTAAGCAAATGTTACCCTGACTCAGCTGCAGCTGGCAATGTTAGGGTGAAAGAGCTTGAGACAAGAAAAATCATGGTCAATACTGTTCATTTTTGTAGCAAAGAGTAAGTTTTTGTTCTCTTTAAGAGTGAAGCACTGAAGTAGTCTCCTGGAGGGCCTAGAAGAGCTCACATGTTGAAGATCAACAGCACCTGGGGAAGTGCTGTGGTAATGATGACAGATGTGGGTAGTGAGGCAGCAAGAGCAGTGGTAGAGCTGAAGAGCAGCAGTAGAAATAACAAAAGCTGCCTTTTACCCAGCAATACATTCTCCAGAGTGCCACATACTTCAGAGATTGATTGTTTCAGATGCTTCTTAGCTGGGACAAGGAGGTTAGCGTACATTTGGACTGCTGCCCTGGACCTGTGAGAAGGTTAGTAATCTTGCCTGCTGCTAACTTTATGTAGATTTATTTTTTATCTCTTACTGGTTTATTGTTTTACTGTGTTTCTTTATCCTTTTATTGAAGTTACCTTTGTTCAAACCACTTTGACTGGTGCAGGTATTCCTCACTGTTTTGTGCCTTATTTCCCAGGTTTCTGAAAGGGAGTCTTAAAGCACAGTTTCTTAAGCTTTCGGAAGGCACTGACAGAGCTTGTATAGGCTTCTTGTAAGTGTAAATGAAAATAGTCAGTTTATGGTTGCTACTGCCTAGGCAGTCATAAACTTCGAACCCATCTTTTATCCTCCATGAGAAGACCAAGAGTTGAGTTTAATACCTTCTGTGCTGCATTATTTCTTTGCATTTTTAGAAACTCTTACTGCATAGGACTTGCATAAAATGTTCGTCTCTTTGCATTTCTTCTCAGAGATCTGTGCAGTTGCAGCATGTAGTGTTAGTCTGAGCTGTATTTGACATTGTAGTACCTTCCCCTGCATTTGTAAGTACTTTCCTGGCTGTATGGTTTTGTGGCTGGATCCAATCTGACTGAAATCAGTGTAAAGGTTTTATGACTGGTGGGAGTTGGATCTTATCTTGCAGCCTGGAAACCAGTTAGTCAAGTATACATGAAAAATACAGAAGTGTTTAGAAGTAACTGCATAATGCCTACTAAATTAATCTGACAGGGAGACAGATTTCATAGAACAAATGAATCATAGAATGGTTTGGGTTGGAAGGGACCTTAAAAATCACCTAGTTCCAAACCCCCTGCCATGGGCAGGGACACCTCCCACTAGAACAGGTTGCTCAAAGTCCCATCCAACCTGGCCTTGAACGCTTCCAGGGATGGAGCATTCCCAGATTCTCTGGGAAACCTCTTCTAGTGTCTCATCATGCCACAGTAAAGAATTTCTTCCTAATATCTAATCTAAATCTACCCTTTCCAGTTTAAAACCATTACGCCTCATCTTATCACTACACTCCCCGATGAAGAGTCCCTCCCCGTCTTTCCTGTATGCCCCCTTTAAGTACTGTAAGGCTGCTATAAGGTCTTCTGGAGCCTTCTCCTCTCCAGACTAAACCTCAACCGTCTCAGCCTGTCTTCATAGGAGACGTGCTCCAGCCCTCTGATCATCTTCATGACCCTCCTCTGGACTTGCTCCAAAAGGTCCATGTCCTTCTTATGTTGGAGCCTCCAGAGCTGGATGCAGTACTCCAGGTGGCATCTCACCAGAGCAGAGTAGAGAGGCAGAATCACCTCCCTCAACTTGCTTTTGATGCAGCCCATGATATGGTTGGCTTCCCGGACTGCGAGCACACATTGCTGGCTCATGTCCAGCTTTTCATCCACCATTACCCCCAAGTCCTTCTCAACAGGGCTGCTCCTAACCCATTCTCTGCCCAGCCTGTATTTGTGCTTTGGATTCCCTTGACCCAGGTGCAGGATCTTGCACTTGGCCTTGTTGAACCTCATGAGGTTCACAGAGGCCCACCTCTCCAGCTTGTCCAGGTCCCTCTGGATGGCATCCCTTCCCTCCAGTGTGTTGACCACACCACACAGCTCGGTGTCATCAGAAAACCTGCTGAGGGTGCACTTGATCCCACTGTCCATGTGACTGGCAAAGATGTTCAACAGCACTGGTCCTAGTACCAACCCCTGAGGAACACCACTCATCATTGGTCTCCACTTTGCCACTGAGCTTTTGATCACAACTCTTCAAATGTGACCATCCAGCCAATTCCTTATCCACCCAGTGGTCCATTTGTCAGACCCATGTCTCTCCAATTTATAGATGAGAATTGCATGCAGGACAGTGTCAAATGCTTTGCACAAGTCTAGGTAGATGATGTCAATTGCTCTTCCCTTATCCACCACCACTGTAATGCCTTTGTATAAGGCCACCAAATTTGTCAGGCGCAATTTGCCTTTAGTGAAGCTTTGTTGGCTGTCACCAACAAAACCTCCTTGTTTTCCATGTGCCTTAGCAGAGTTTCCAGGAGGATCTGCTCCATGATCTTGCCAGGCACAGAGGTGAGACTGACTGGCCTGTAGCTCCCCAGGTCTTCTTTTTTCTCTTTTTTAAAAATGGGGCTTATGTTTCCCCTTTTCCAGTCAGCGGGAACTTCACTAGACTGCCATGACCTCTCAAATATAATAGATAGTGGCTTAGCAACTTCATCCACCAGTTCCCAGGACCCACAGATGAATCTCATCAGGTCCCGTGTGTTTGTGCACCTTCAGGTTCCTTAGATGGTTTTGTACCTGGTCTCCTACAGTGGGCGTTCTCTTACAGTTCTTCATTCTCCCAGTCCCTGCCTTTACCTTCTCCAACCTGGGTGGTTTGGCTACAACACTTGCTTGTGAAGACTGAGGCAAAAAAGTTCTTGAACCCCTCAACCTTCTCCATATTCCAGGCAACCATGTCTCCAAGTTTCCTTCTGGAGAAGGCCCACATTTTCCCTAGCCTTCCTTTTATCACTGACATACCTATAGAAGCTTTTCTTGTTGCCCTTGATGTCCCCGGCCAGATTTAGTTCAGTCTGGGCTTTAGCTTTCCTAACCTGATCCCTGGCTGCTTGGAACAATTTCTCTGTATCCCTCCCAGGCTACCTGTCCTTGCTTCCACCCTCTGTAGGCCTCCTTCTTGTGTTTGAGTTTGTCCAGGAGCTCCTTGTTCATCCATACAGGCCTCCTGGCATTTTTGCCTGACTTTGTCTTTGCTGGGATGCATTGGTCCTGAGCTTGGCGGAGGTGATCCTTGAACATTAACCAGCTTTCTTGGGGCCCTCTTCCCTCCAGGGCTTTATCCCATGGTACTCTACCAGGCAGAACCCCAAGAAGGCCAAAGTCTGCTCTCCTGAAATCCAGGGCAGTGAGCTTGCTCTGCTCCCTCCTTGCTGGCCTAAGGATATTAAATTCCATCATTTCATGGTCACTGCAGCCAAGGCTGCCCTTGAGCTTCACATTCCCCGCCAGCCCCTCCTTGTTAATGAGAACAAGGTCCAGTATGGCACCTCTTCTTGTTGGGTCCTCTATCACTTGGAGAAGGAATTTATCATCAATACACTCCAGGAGCCTCCTGGATTGCTTATGCCCTCCTGTCTTGTCCCTCCAACAGCTATTGGGGTGAAGTCTCCCATGAGGACCAGGGCTCAGGAACATAAGGCTGCCTCTATCTGTCTATAGAGGCCCTCATCTGCTTGGTCTTCCTTGTCAGGTGGCCTGCACCAGACCCCCACTGTAATGTCATCTGTCCCTCCCCTCCCTTTCATCCTGATTCCTGAGGTCTCGTTTGGCTCCTCATCCATCCTCAGGTGGAGCTCCATGCACTCCAGATGGTCATTGACATGGAAGGCGCCACTCCCTTTCTTTCTGGTGAAAGACTTAGTAATCCTTTTGCAATACTCCTTCATGGCTTTTTATGGGGATGTTTTGTATTGCCCCTATACAAGTCTTCATGGCTCACTTAATCATCACCTACATAAATTGATCCTTAAGGCAGAGTATTATGGATGTGCTTAACGGCAAATATGCCCTGCTTGGATATTCAACCAGGCAGCTACAGCAACATATGGGGAAAACAAAATTCTGAAATAAAGTAAAGAAACAATATGGGAGCCATAATAACATTGGTGAAGATTGACAGTGATTAAAATGAACAGCATATTTAGTGAGCACTTTTTAGAGAGTGTGTGCGAAGATACCAAAAAGCAGCATTAGGAACAATCGTTCATCTCCTCATTTGTGATAAAATCCGTGCTATAAACATCCTTGTTACAAGGTGTAACTTATCCCTCTCCCCCTCAACAATGTTGACAGAGGCTATGGAAATTCCCACAGGATAAAATCTGCTTTTAGCTCGAGATCATGGAAGGGACTTCTTGCCTTACAGCATACTGATCTGGTGGTAATGAACAGGTTTGTCTGTACACACTCTTGTAGCATCTGACTTCCACTCAAGTATCCTCAGAAGCATCAGTATAAGGGGAGATAAATCAATTAATATGGGCATCTGTAATTGCATTTCAAATCTCATGCACATGCTTTTTCATTGCATTTTTTGCACTAATTTTTTTAAGTTTCAGAAGCAGATGAATGTACTCGGCACTGGTGAGGCCCCACCTCAAATACTATGTTTAGTTTTGGGCCCCTCACTACAAGAAAGACATTGAGGTGCTGGAGTGTGTTCAGAGAAGGGCAACAAAGCTGGTGAGGGGTCTGGAGCACAAGTCTTACGAGGAGCGGCTGAGGGAACTGGGGCTGTTCAGCCTGGAGAAAAGGAGGGTGAGGGGAGACCGTATCACTCTCTACAACTACCAGAAAGGAGGGTGTAGCGAGGTGGGGGTTGGTCTCTTCTCCACGTAACAAGCAATAGGACAAGAGGAAAGTTACGCCAGGGGAGGTTTAGATTGGGTATTTGGAAAAATTTCTCCACCGAAAGGGTTATCAGACATTGGAACAGGCTGCCCAGGGAAGTTGTGGAGTCACCATCCCTGGAGGTATTTAAAAGATGGGTAGGTGTGGCACTTAGGGACATGATCTAGTGGTGTTTTTGGCAGTGTTAGGTTGTTGGTTGGACTCGAGGATCTTAAAGGTCCCTTCCAGCGTAGATGATTCTATGATTGTAAATCTAGATTTGTATGTGAGACTAAGAAAGAAGGCTCACTGCCTGCTCTCTATAAAGGAGGAGAAGTTTCTCTTCTTGCAATGCAGTATTTTTCTTGTGGGGCAGAATGCATATTCTAAAATTGAACCTAGAAGTACCAGGAACCCAGAGCCTGGGAAGACGGTTGGAGCTGTAGCCACAGGAATTTCAGGGAATGGTTAGGCTTCATGAATGTGGGAGGGATTTGGAGGTAGCAGGAACAAGACTAAAAGAAGATGAGAAGTCTGGAAGTTATGGTGTTCAAAGGGGAAGACACATGGAAGGGTAAGAGCACCAAGAGAAGGAATGAACAGTGACAACTGGTAATATGAGTCGTAGGCTAGCTGGAGCACATGTATTTTGAACAAGAAACAGTGGAAGGGTGCACAGATAGATTGAGGCTAGGATGAAATGATGAAAGAATGGCACAGGAATAAGGGTTTTCTCTTACCAGGGTCTTTACTGTCAGGGAGTACTAACAGGAGAAACTTTTTTATTTTCCTCACTAGCAAGATAGGAGGGCTGTTGTTCCCACTGCCCTTCCTCCAAGAAAAAATTGGACCCCTTGAAATTTGTATTAAGGATCACCTTCAAATAGAACCTCTCTAGCAACTGGTTGCAAGCAGGCTGCTTAACAGACATTTTTTTCCCCACCATTTTATCAGAACGTTATGAGATTATTGCTATATTAATCCAGTAGTCGATTTCTGAAAACAAATTTCACTGACTTGCAAGACTAGCCATTCAAAACTGTACAAGCTTCAATTCACAGGACCAGTCTAATTTTTTTCCCTGCAGTTTCAATATACGTGACATCTAAGTCTGACTTGGAATGAACTTTGAACTTTTCCAGAGTGTGGTTTGGTTTTTTGGGTTGGGTTTTTTTTCTTTGTTTGTTTGGGGTTGTTTTTGGTGGTTTTTTTTTTCTGTCAAAGCCCTTGGGATTGATGTCTTAAAATAAGCTAAGCAATCTCTGCAATGTTTTTAACCAATTATAGACTTTCCATGTATCTGCCATCCAATAAAATCCCAAATGCCAAACATTGCAATGGTCAGTCAAATGCTTTCTCTTGCATACAACTTTCTGTCTCTTCCAGCTGAGTACTCAGAGGTTTACTTACTGAGTTTATTGAATTAAAGGTAGTTTTATTTTGTGCTCTGAACTTTACTGTTCGTCTGAGCAGCAGTATTCCACATGGGGACCTGTAAAGGAGAAGCGTTACTGTACCTCTGTATTTTTAATTCATGGTATTTGCAATAGGAAATGTCTAGAATTTCTGACAACTGTCCAGAAAAACCAGTTTGCCCCATCTTGATCTTATGATCAGAAATAAATCAGTTTTGCTATCTGTTTTTAGTCAGGAAAGATTACTATGGTCCAGTCATGAGTCTGATGCTATTGCTACCTTGGAAATCACTACAGTGATAGTCTTCAATGGTGATGTGGCGCCTTGAGGTTGGTGTCCCTGTGCAAGTCCTCAGGCTGGACCCCTTGAATGTCTGCCTCGCCTCTTTCTCTCAAAATAAGGGAAAAAAAAATGTTTAAATCTTGAACATTACTGCTGTACCCCAAAACAATTTATGGCCAGTTTCAGTTTACAGCATAGTACAATTTGAATGGCAAATATTGTGTCTTGTTGATGATAAATGTTAAGCAATCAGTTTTCAAGGTGTGATAGAGGTTGCCTGTGACTTTAACCTATAGTCCTCAGCTGCTGTTTTAGGGTAGGTTGTCTTCACAAATTTTGTCTGTGTATTTATTTGTCCATTTCCAGTTTACCATTGATTTATACTGACAGTGCAGTGGGAGTAAATGTCTCCCGTTGCCAAGTGCTTCTTATTTGCTTGGACCCCAACCAATTGTAAAAGAAAACAACCCAGCAAAATCACAATCCTCCCTTTTCATCCTTTCTCAAATGATGCACTGATTATCCCTCTAACTTCTTTTGGAATGAGCTGCACCTTCTTGGCCTTTTACCAATACACGCAAGGGAAAATAAGTCTTTCTACAGAGCGCAAAATATGTCAGCTGCCTCTTGAAACCAAGTACTTTTTTTTTTTCCTTCCCTGAAAGAGAAAGTGGAAATACTAACAGGAAAAATTACCCAACACCTTCAGTAATATTTCAGGCTGCAAAATACTCATGCCCAATTCCCTGAATCACTAACTACTTCCTCTGCAGTTTTCAGTGAGAAATTCAGGACTGGATCTAACTCATGTTTAGATGTTCCAGTTTCTGCAGTTACCAAGGGTCTCTCCACAGGCAGTGGGGATAGACAAACGTGTCCAGAGGGCAAACGTTTTTAAAAGGCACCCTGTGGAGGCCTCAGTTCCCATCTACAAGCTTGGAAAAAGCACTTTGCTACATGGGAAATGTATTCTGAGGATAAATGCATCAAAGAATGTAAGGCATTTGCACTTTGACACTACAGCTGTGTCAGTGCTGGAGACAGACCATGTTACAGAGGCTTCGCAACAAAAATGGTCAGAAAACTTACTGTGTCAGGGTAACTGTGTGATAGGAAATGGAGTTTGACTTGGGCTGTGCTTCTGAAATTTCCTCAGGCATTTGCGATTATTGAAGACACAGAGGCTGTGAGGACAGTAATTACTTCCTTCAGATAGAGAAGAACTGAGAGCATATTTGTACTCAGATATGAGCAGAGCTCTGTAAGGGAGATGAATTCAAGCAGAACACTAAAAGGGAAAATGAATGATGGTGGCAACTGATCGTAGGCACTAATGAGGGTTTACAGCAATAAGTAAGCTGAGTAGAAAGCAAGCATTATGGTAGAGCAAACAACAACTCTACACTACAAAGTACATCCCCATGTAACGGCCTGACTCTCAGAAGAATCTGGAGGGAATGTAGTCTTTGAAGATTGCCTCAGAAATAAGTGCTCAAAGCTCACAGGCTGACTTAATCAAAGCAAGCCACCCATTAACACCTCCTCCACACGCCAAGTGCTTTGTACCTCACAGCACCTCTCCTCTCTGGACACAGAAGAGAAGGCTTTTCTCTATAATTTTGTTAGTGATGAGTGACCAAACCTACCATCAGAAAGCCATTTATGCCTCACTTTTATGCTATTGCAGGCTTTTTTGGGGTTGGTTGCGGGTTTGTTTTTCTTTAGGCTAAGGATAGGATCTGTGTTATGGACTCTTGTGTTCCTTTCCATTGCCCATTCTGCTTTCTGAATCTTGATCTAGGGCTTCTCCTCACCATGTAGGGTGTTCAAAGACCTGTCTGGTCAGGGAGGATGGAAACCTCTTCTGCACTAGTAGAGTAATGGAGCTTTGAGTAGCAGGATCCTACAGTGAAACCCTATGCTTCTAGAGCTCAGATGCTGACGAAATATAACTGGCCAGAGAAAAATTCTGTTAGTGGTGATGTGGGGTGTGAGTGTGACAGGACACACCTCCCGGGTTGCCTAACCCTTGGGAAAGAGCAAGGGTAAACTTAATCACCCAAGCTGGTAGAACCAAATCCAAAGATGATGTTTGTTAAGGTTAAACAGCAGCCCCCTTCTGAGGCCTTCTACTTTACCAGGGGAAATCACTGTATTCACTATTCCCTCACAGTAGCTGTCAGAGATGCTGTAGGACCATGGTGTGGAATAGCTTCTGGTAAGGAAAAATAGGGAGATAATCAACAAGCGCTAACTTGGAAAGACAAGGCCCTTGTTTAAATGACCTTGAGGTGCCTTGGTCACAAGGCAGAGTCTGGCAGAGATGCACTCGTGCTACTCCCAGTCTTTGCCCAGACCGTAATCAGAGGTCATGCCACAAACCCTGCTGACCTGGGAGCTCTGCTGGTATTTATCACTCCAGCAAACAGTACACTTGCCAGCCCAATGAATTAAGTAGCTCTGGGGAGAAGTTGCAACACAAAAGGCTCATTAACGTATTGTGAAATAAGTAGACTATTATGGAATAGCACAGATTATCAGAAAAGGATACACAGGACCAACATCCCCTTTGTCCCTACACGCAAGATTATCAGGTCATGGCATAACTTTAGCAAGCGTTGCTGCTTCCAACATTTATAGGTACATAACTGCTCTAAACACCTTGTTGTTTAACTATTTTTGAGCCCTAGCTGTACAGACAATTTTTGATCCTTATGAAATAGAGTAAGGAAAAGAATGAGTACTGTGATGGTTACAGCAGCACTTCATTTCTGTTCTTCCAAGCTGCATTTCACATTCAATCCAAATTTCTTGGGTTCTGCCTTTGAAGCAGAAAAGGGGAGGCTCATCCCTCCCAAGGATGAAGGTTTGGTTTAAAAAAAAAAAGACAATGAAAACTCTACATCAATAGATGGATGTCATCAGCTGTTCTGCACTCTCAGCTGCCTATAAATGGCCAGGACACTGACAAATAAACAGCTAGCATGCAGAAAAAAGGGAAACATTTCCCTTAATAGCTCAAGGCATTACAAAATGTGTTGTTAGGCTAGATTATGGGAACTTGGAGGAATTATTTTCTTTACATTATATAAACATCTCATATATAATATATATAAAAATATATAAATGATAGAAATATAACAGGCTGTATAGTCATGGGGGGAAGAACAGCTGGATACTTTAGAAGGAAGTTGAAAAGCAGTAAGAGACATATTAACATAGCAAAGGAAACTTCCAAGTCTAATGTCCAGAGGGACTTCCATCATATCTGCAGATATCTAAGTATCTTGGGGAGGGGAGAAAAGGTAGTAACCATGAACTGGGCTGGCAGCATTCAGAGGCAGAAAGAACAAAAGCCTGCTCTAGAGAAGATAAATGAGAGCTTAACATTAAAAATGGGAAGAAAGAGAATGATCATACCAAGTGTGTACTTTGGAGTGTAGTGAGGCAACACTTACAGGGTAAAGGATGAGCGGTACGTGTCTGAATGCTGCAAAGAGTCTAGGAAATATGGAGGAAAAGTTATTATCCTTATTGACAGGCAAATTGACCCTCTTGTCTTTGAGCAACATGAAGATGACCCAGGTTATTATAGCAGGAGAAAGGACTAAGTGATTCAGTGCATCTACTCTACTGGTATCAGTAAGAATCAAGTCATTCTCATCTGCCGTAATCAAATGTAATTAGGTAAAAAATAAGCAAGTGAGTATACTTCAGGTTTAGCCTGCCCGCATTGGATTTTTATTTAGACTTGGTTCTGCAGTTTTATCAGCTCCACACTCCTTGAAAGAGGCCATTTCAGTTTGTGACCCAGGATGCTCTGCAGCTGTTTATCATTCCCATTTTAGCAAAAACACAAGGTCTATGAATAAAACAGCAGGAGAAAACAAGCAGCAAAACTGTAACTAATAGCATTCATTAGCTCATTCTGCTATTAATGAAAGCACAGTTTAACATCAATATTTGTTTTTTGTTTAGTTTAATGACAAATGTTCCCATTAGACTCAACTTCTACTTTTGAAACAATAATCGTGGTCTTCATTTTGCTGGAAAAAGGAGTGTGATGATTACCACCAATGGGGACAGATGGGGATTAGACTCTACTATATACAATATTGTGTATATTTGTAAACTTAGCTCTTCTGTTTGAATAATTCATGACCAAACTGGCTTGGAGACTGGATAGATATTACGCAAACAAGACTGGCACAAAAGTTTTTGTTTCCTTTCCCTCTAGTCCCATTGCCCTGGGATTTCAGAGCTCAACACAGTTCTTAGCCTTGCTTTGATTATGAGACACCAAGTCCGTTCTTGGAGCTGGTGCTCTCAGACCAGATCCAGTAGGCTGTGGAAAGGGAGCTAAATGTTGGCAAGCAAGGGCCCCTGTAATTATTTATCTCATTAAGTAAATGTCTCAGTTCTCAGTGCAATACCTTCATTCTGCTTGAATTCAGGTACTGCATTTCTTGCTGCAGCTGCTGTGGATAGCAAAGCTCTCATGAGCATGTGAATGGTCAGGCCCTGTGGCATGGCCCTTATTTGAGCCTGGCAGATAAAAAGCAGTGAATATTTTAAACTGCAGAGTTCAGAGCAGTATCCGTATCCTAGCAGTAAAAATTCACAGATTTTATTTTAATGATCTAAATGAATGAATCCATTCAGAATAGCATTAAAGCTTTGTTTCTGACAAATATCTTCACTGTCTCCTTTCCTCTAACATACTTATTCAAATGGATCTTTCAACCATATATCTGTAAAAAACTGATTAAAAAATCATTAATTAAATCATGAAAGTGGGGTAAGGAAGAGAGTTCCCCCCCACCATGCATTAGGGAAGGAGTTAACTGACTTCAGATAACAGAAAAGCCCATGAGTCCAAGGTACTGCAATCATGGGTGCAGAGGCAAATAATCAAATCAGTGACCAGATAAGAGACTCTTTCTCCAGCAAATCTTTGAAATTTATAGTTTAATTACAAAAGTGGGCTGGAAATTCTCATAAGGAGCCTCAGCCACTCTGAAAATGTTAAGCTGAACTGAAGCAGAGCTGTGCAGCTGAAAGTGGGGAAGGAGAGAGGTGGGATCTGATAAGGCTGGCAAAGGTTTGGAAATAATATTAATATACATAAATGTTAATGTTTTCCTTTTATACAGATCAGACTCCAGAAAGGGAAGCTTGATGTAGCATGCAGCAGCTGAAAGGGGCAACTGAGACAATCAGGACAGCTGCCCTAGTATTTTTAATTGCAACTGTGTACTTCTGAACTGTGATTTCCAAAAGCCGTGTCGGGGGAAGGGGGGTGGTGAGGCAGGGGGGTTGTGGTTGGAGATCACCAGCCGGGAGGAAAACTCTCAGAAGTTTACACAAAGCACCATTTAAAAGCTGAGTGCACTGGCTCAAAGCAAGCTTTCGGTTGGGTTACACAGACAGAAAACTGGTAGATGTTTGGACAGAGTATAATAAGAAAACCCCTTGTTTCCACCCTACTGAGTTTTAAATTATGGAAATTAATTAGAGACAGCTCAAGGAGGCAGATGACCATGGCTACATCTGTACTACTAAGTGAAACAGAACTAGTCACAGATGGGCAATGCCCACACTGCATAGCTTTTGGCCATGGGTTTCCTCTGGGCCTCCATCCAGCACTTGTATAGCATAATGATTATTTCAGTGCGGTAGCTAAAATTGCGCGAAGGCTCAGGTTTCAGTCTGCCAGACCAGTGTTTTCATAGTGTGAAACTGAGGGCATGTGTTGCATACCCCTGACGTGTACCATGTTGTGTACCTGGGGATGCAGAGGCTGCTGGGACAGCGCTGCAGGAGGGTGTGAGAGCAAGGAGCCAGCTCCGGTGCTTCGGGTATCTCCATACTGTCTACTGGAAGCAGTCCTCAGCCAGTGTTATCCCACTGGCATTATTTAGGAGTTGTTGACTTCGGTCAAAGTTATGCCAAAGAGCGTGTTAAACAATGGGGGTGATTTAGGGCCCAGTGAGCAAGCTCATTGCCTGGCTGTGTTTTATTTAGCATGATGGTGAAAATACTTTCATTAAAATAGAGAAGATGGGATTCAGTACAAGATGAAAAAGGGAGTGCAGAACTGATGATGGGTGCAGCTTAGCTAGCGATGCTTAGGGAATCAGGGTACATACACGCACATACTCCTGTTAGGACCTCCAAATGCACTGCCTGTTCTGGTCCTCGTGTGGCATGGCTTCTCCTCTTCCCCACTAGCCGTGACCTCTCTTCCCCCAGCAACCACCAGCACTGTAGTGACCGTGGCTTGCTCTAAAGAAGGGACTATGGGCAGAGAGATGTACCAGACAAGGGACTTTGTACAGAGACAGGCAGTATTAATAAGACAAAAAAGACAATTCACTGAACAGTCTGTTTCACACACTGAAATGTGTGATCTGGACTGTGTAGGCTCTGAGAAGCCTCAGCAGAGGCTGAGGCGAGGTTGAATTGCTGGAAGCCTCCCAGAAACTGGGCGCTTTCCTCACACTAGGTTCAGCAGATGGACCACACCAGGGCTGATGCTTTGTGACTGGGATTTCAGATTTTGTGACTCCAGGGAAGCCAGGTCCAATATAAGGGAGCCAAGCACCTGTGTTTCCCACCAGCAGCCGAAGCTGCAGGCTTGGGACCTTGGGTAGCAAAACTAAGGTGACAACTGGTCTTCATGTGGGCAGTTTTTGAATGACATTCTCAGAAATTCTGTTCACTGGAAATTTCAAAATGTTCGGGTTCAAAACAAAGCAAAGAAAAAGGAGTAAAAAATAAAAGTATTTCCATTGAACTGGAAATTCTCTCCTTTTTGGTCAGCTCAGCAGCAGGATTATTAGAAAAAAATGAAATACAAAGCACAATCAGGGGAATCTCCATTCCTACTAGAATTGACTATTGTATCAGCCTCCTCCCTGAGAGGGAGGACTGAGAGGGAACTAAAGCAGCTTAATAAAAGCAAAGTCAAAGGCAAGAGGCAATAAAGTAACTATCAATATACGTGGGGAGGAGGTAATTTCAGGTAAAGGACAATTTTGATGCACAAAGAAATGGATTTTTGCAGGCCATGCGTATATTTAAGGATGAAATGAGATGAATACTCATAACTATTAGAGAAGCTGAGTTCTGATGCCCCAAACTCAATGCCGTGTTGCTTAAGATGGGGCTTAAGAGAGTTCAAGATGTTCAGACGACACAATAGCTGGAAACAGTGAACTAGACCCCTGCATATAAGCTGCGGGGGATGTGTTGAAGGGCATCATCCTTCCCTCTCTGCCCACATGAGTAAGCAGTTGGGAGTCAATGGTGTGTACCTGTATCTCATGAAAGCTAGCTGTCAGGATGCATGTAGGCTTTATGCCTGATCCTATGGGCTGGGGATGTCTGTGTGTTTCACTTTTTAGCAGTTATTCAAAACTTTCTGCCCATGTCTGGTTTTGCTGTCTGTGTCAACTTGATCAAAATTGGCAGATGTGGGGGAAAAAAAATGAGTCAGCCCCAACATATGTGTAGATTTACAACCACGATAATATTTTGTTGCAGCCACTGAAATATTACATACCAAAGACAGTAATCTTACTGTTGTAATCCTTGTTCTGTCTGCCACAGCCCATCCTACCCAGCTGTACATTTCTCTGATTTTCCTCCACTGTAGATAAACAGATGGGGCTTGGAGGTCCCAGATCTTTAGGCAGCTATCAAATCTCAGCAATTGAGCTTCCACTTCTTCTGCAGGGTGTCAGAAACAGTCTCTGTGCTCCACAAGTAACAGAAGTTATACTTTCTTACGTGATATGTTTCCAGAACTACAAACTTCTCTTACATTTCCCTACCTTTGGGAAAGTTAATAGCTTGTTTCATGTTTTAAATTCAACTTCAAGAACCCAACAGGAGTACTCCAGTGGCTCGCCTGTGCAGACAGTTTGGCCAAGCATGGATTGATCTGGGAGCGAGGGCAGAGACAAACAGACCTTTAACCCTGTGCCCCTCATGTGCGATGGAGACGCGTCCCCGGCTGCTGGCCTCCTCATCGTGTCAGGGCTACATCTGCCCCAGGGATAACAGCTGGAAACTACTACTTCAAAGTTATAAAAGGTTGAATTTATGAGAAAGGGAAACAGCCATTTTGTGACAGTTTCTTACTAGAAGAAGTGCATGTAAACGTGTTGTGTAGTGAGTGTACAATATAGCCCACGTAAAGTCATGAGCATGACTGCTAGGGTGAAAGTTGGTGGTGTACTTGCATACATGCTGTTCAGCAAGAAGCACAAGTCTCAACATTACAGGGCCCTCCTCTTGGCTGCATCAAATATTTTAAGGGATTATTTCTGTACAAGCTATTTCTAGATTCGGCCTGTGTCAGAGGTTTCGGCTGGCTGGATATCTAAGCATCTGTTTACAAGTGTCAGGATGGATGGAATGTTATCAAGTACAGTCAAAGGGAACTTGAAAGGACGCATCTGCTGGTGCTCCACTTTGGGGCTACAACTGTTGTGAGTAAAAATAAAATAAAATAAAAAACCACACTAGGTAAATGTCAATGCCATTGTGTGAAGCCATTTAAACATTGCATTTGCAAATGACTTCAGGGCTGATATCTAAACTGCACGGGGCTCAAGTCAACAATGACAAATAAAAGCACGATTCAACTTAGAACTTTGGTAAAAGACTTCTTTTCCATGTTTGGCTGTTTGATCTTTCTGTTCTTTCTGCTCACTTGGTCAGTAACATAAAAATCCTTAAAACAAAATCTTCAAAAAAAAAAAACAAAACAGGGAAAAGGTTACATGCTTACATTTAATTTTATATACAACGTGTCACTCTGTGTGTGTCCCTCTATATCAGTCTGTTTGTATGTGATCATTTCAAGTGCCTAAAGCAAATTTGAACAAATTTAATTAAAAAAAAAAAGTGTGGGCTGGGGAGAATTGTGACAAGTCAAGTTAAAAGTATGAGGAAATGCAGGAAAATAAGAGGAGTAAGGATACCTAAAACATGACCACAAAAATGATCTTTTTGGCAAAACATGGACTTCTGAGTAAGATAACTCCCATAATAGGACTATCTAATAGTAAAGGATATAGCTCTGCACTGGTCCTGAACTCCAGACAGGGAAGATGGACTTGTTGAAATCCTCTGGGTGATGGTGAAAGAAGAGGAGAGCACGACTGCTGCTGTTGTTAGACCAAACCACCCAAACAGAGAATATCTGTTGCAGAAGCCTTTTTTATGAATAACATGACAATTAATTCAATGCACAGGACCAGAGAGTCATGAGATATTTTAACTGTCCAAAGAATGGGTAGGAAAGGAAAACATCAGGACAGAGATCGATTAGCAAGCTCTAAGTTGAAAAGCATTAGTCACCATTTCTGGTGCAGTAGAAAAAACAGACAGAGGAGAGGCTCTTCTGGATGTGGCTCTAGCCAGTGAAGTGTAGTTATTTGAGAACAGGACAATGAAAAGCAACTTAGTGACAGTGACTACGAAATTATAGAGTTCTCAATCCTAAGAAAGAAAATAGGGGAAGAGCAGAAAATAATGGACTTGAAGCAGGCAAACTTCCACCAACGTGAGTCAACAACAAAGTCAAAGGAAAATGCAATTAAGTTGTTGTGGCAGAAAACATAAGCTATTCCTATCAGAAGGGAAACGTACTGAGAAGATGAGTTTTGGTAAACCAGAAGCTTTTAATTGGTCTGAAGCTCACAAAGTTCCATGTGGAAAGTGGAAATCAGATCAAATACTGAAACATATAAAATAACATGTGTATAAAACCCAGAGAACTAAGGCACAAACCCAACATACAGCTAGAAAACCCTTTCAAAAAGTAATGTGCATTAATAGTACGGAAGAGTAAGAAAAATGTTGATTGTTTTTCCTGTCTATTTGAGGGAGCGGAGAGAAGGTGATGAGATAACTGATGATCCCAAGAAGGTCAGAGTATTTAAAAACTTTTTTGCATGTCAGCTGCAGGCACATGACTGGCATAATTAACATTCATGACAAAGGGTTAAGAACTCAATCTAAAACAAGAAAGAAATAGGACAGGAGAGCGTTACGAAATGTTCTCAAATCAGCCAGACCAGATAGACCATGGCCTTGGATATTTTAAGAATGAGGTGAATTAGTCAGATTAGCTATTACTTGAGAATTTGTGAAAGATGGCTAAAAGACATACAACTGGGAAAGGACAAAAATAACAGCTGCCTTTTAGAAAAAGAGGGGAAAGAGCAGAGGAAGAAGAGCCTGGAAATAATAAATTAATCAATTTAACTTCAACTCACAGAAAAAAAAATATCTAGAATCAACCAAACTATTTGCAAACACTTGAAAGATAGCATGAAAAGTAATAGCATAAAAACTAATTTGCTAATGCATGTCTTTTTAAACCCACTTACTTACTTTGATACTGTCGTATCACAAAATTAGGGTTTGACAGGGACCTGTCTTTGTTATGACTTTATTCAACTTTTTATTAACAATCTGGATAACAGTCTTATTAAACTTGCAGATGAGACAAAGTTGGAAAGAAGTAAAAATACAAATGTTTGGGAAGACATAATACAAATTCAGAATTACCTTGAGAAATTGCAGTAGTGGAATGAAAAATGGATGAAATGCAACAGGGATGATGTACCACATTTAAGTGGGAATAATGAAATTTAAAAAATACTGGCCAGGGAATGACTTTTTAAGAATTAATTTTCCACAGAAATACGTGGAGATAATATATCATAAATTAAAGACATATCAAAAATAAAAATCTATTGCAAATACAAGACACAAGGAATATGCTGTGATTTATAAATAGCAGTATAGCCCTCCAGCCTTCCAATCCTTGGCACTACTAGAACACTGGGTAGAGGACTTGGTCCCTTTGGGGCACTATACTTCGGAAAAGACATGGACTGACTGGAGAAAGACCAAAACAGTGCAAGTGATTAGAGGCAAAGAGAATGTGATCTATGACAAAAGATTTTAAAAATAGAGATTGTTTGGCCTAAGACAGAAAGAAGACTGAAGAGTACGTGGCAATTCCTTTCAAACACAGAAGAGAATAACCTGACCACCATTTTCACCACGGATAGAAGAATTCAGGAATTTAAAGTGTAGGAAGAAGAATAAGGTTTAGGTAATAAGGAAAACATTCTAATAACAAACTTGTGAACTTCTGATAAAAGCGTCTTTGGTAGGTAGAGGGGTCTTTACCACTGAGACTTGTTTAAAAAGCTACTAAAGAAAATACTAAGAATTAGGTAAGGACAGTTAATCCTGCTCTGGGAGACATGAATGAGCTACATCAGGAGTAGGTAACTTGTAGGTTTCAGCTGCATTTGGCTCCTTGGTAATTCAAATGTGGTTACCATGTCAAAATGATGACATGACAAGCATGTCAAGCACATGATGAGCAGGTGGTCTGTTCTGGTATGGGAGTTACTGCTCAGCCTGAGTCTCCACCTGTGAAAAGAAGTAGTCATCAAGTCCTGTTTAGAGTGAAGTCACCTATTTTCCTGGAACACAGCTTTACACTCAGCTTTCCCCCATCCCATGATGGAGCTCTGGAGTCCTGAAAGAACATTGTTGTTCATAGGACTCCTGCTCTTTGGTGTCTCCAAGCCATATGATACACATCACAAGGCTTCCGTCCAAGGTAAAGCATTGTTATGCAGATCTATTAATCAGAAAGTCTGGACACTCCCCGAACAAGATGACTCTTGAGGTCATTCCTTTGTCAGCTGACTTTTGCCCTCACTGCCTTTCAATACTGTTACAAGCACCGAGAATCACCTAAGTACAAGCATGCAGGATGAAAACAGCTTGAAATAATGGTGTGCAGCAGTGGCTGAAGGCCAAATAACACTTAGAACATGTGGATGGACAGACAAACCATTTTCTACGAATGCATTGGAAAGTCCATGAGATAAGCCCATGGAGAAAGGACTTGTCACACAAGAACAAAAGGGTCCAGAGATCTACATTTTGACTGCAAGGGAGTTATGGCTCAATAATGATTTCTGAAGGGAGAACTACCATTGTAATCCCACCAGCAAAAAGGGCTCTATAGTAGAGAAACCAGGGAACTAAGGACCAGGGTGCCTGATTTTTACACCTGATTAGATCGATGATACAGAATAGGATTAGGAAGCACACAAATGAACATGGCCTTTTTGAAGAGTCAAAGTGCTACCCCACACAATCTTACGAACTTTCATGTATATAACATTATTCTGCTTTGAAAGATGCTTCTCTGTAGAGCATTTGAATGACACTCTTAACAAATATTAGGACAATCTTTTCTTCTGCTGATGTTATGTTTTTCTCAAAATGGTGAGTTGATACAAAAAACAAGCTCTTCAGAAGAAGGTTAATGTCACCCTCAACAGAAAGCATATCAGTTATGTACAGAAGGCAACAACATGCATTTTGTCAGCCTGTCTGTCTCAAATCCCTTGCTGTCACATACGCTTAAGACCTGTCAATTATAGACTTTAAGATGAATCGTAAATTAAAGGATGCTGCTGTTCCTGGAACCAGCAGACTTATGAAAACAACAAACAAAGTTAGTCTGTAGTTTTGTTTACACTCTTCAAGTAGCCCTAGAATTTTAAATTTCAAGCTTTATACACTGTGACCTTGGTCAAATTCTTGTCTGTTGTCATTTGCATGGTAACACTAGTGTTTGAGCTTAATGTGAATTTGAGTACCCAAAAAATCAAACATGGTTTCTGCTCTAGCTTCTGTGATTTCCTTTCCACCTAAGTCTGACAGACAAAAGAACTTGGGGCAGAGAGAGGGGGAATACATAGCAAAAGTTGCAGAAAAATGCTCATAAAATGTGGGTAGACAATGAGTGTATGCTCTGAGCAATAAAATGTAAAACACTTTGAAAAGTGAACTAGTTAGGTCTCTAACATTGCAATTTAGGATTCTAAGTGCAGGAAAGCAACCCAAGAAAGTCTTGTTTTATGTGCTTAAACCTTTGAGCCACTTTAGACACTAGCATTTTAGGCAGAACCTTCACTGGACACCTGAACTTGGGCTGTTCACAGAAGGAAATGGAGAACAACATGGACACTTAGGTGCAGGAAGGGTTTCAGGGTCTAGATTCCAGTTTTGCAGTGTGTGCCTGGTCACAGTCTTCAATGAGCACTGAAAAGACTACGGATGGGATTCAGTTAAGATCCACAGGGCAACACTTGCACATTATTTATCTTTAAATTGTTTAATGTTTCCCGTTGTTCATTTGCAGTAGTTCTTCTGGCTAATGTAACATCTAGGATGCAGGACAGCCTGTGTAGTGCTGGAAGCAGGCCAGAACACCAGCTCTGAGATTCCTTACCTTAAATAAAAAGAGCACTGAATATACTGGCTGACGCAAAACCTTCACTTCTACTCTCCTCTGTCTCCCTTCTTCAGAAACAAAGCAAGCAAAATACCTCCATTGTCACTCTTCTTTTCCCAGAGAATAAGAAAGTCAATGTATTCATTACACTGTCAGATGGGTCTTCATTTTATATTAGCTGTAGATGATGACATGATGGATGCCTTAGAAACAACAGAAAGAGAGAGCAAGATACTGCAGGCTGTGTTCCTTCATTTTCCTCTCTCGCTTTGCCCGTGCTTTCTTATCCCGCATGCATGTTCATATTGATTCCTTGGAGATTAGTTCCTTAAAGAAAATTCGCTGTTTCCACAGATATTTGTTGGTTAGGTAATTATTCTGCTTTCATATAAAGTATTCAGGGGAGCCTTGCTCTGTAGCTTTAAAGGAAGTAACCCAGACAACCCACAACCTAAAATTTTCCACATATTCAGAGGCTAAGAGCAGAGCTGCTATTAAATATTGTTTTTATTTTTGCATACAGCAAGCACTGTGCATTCCCAGCTCTTGGTACAAGTCTGATCATGGTTGGAATATGCATTTTATTAGTGTGGTTTCTTTTCATGGCAAGCAATCGTGTGCCGTAACAAAATAACCTAAATGGTACTTTTTTCTGCAATTCAATTCATGATGGAAATTTAGATTAAAAGAGTGCCTCTCTTCTTTCAGCTATTCTTACTTCTTAGATGAATAGAGAACATTAAGAAGGTGAAGTGAGGAAAGAGGAGGCATTAACCGACCCACTGCACAGGATTTTGACTTGCTCCTATCCAATGAACAGAAATTTTGATGGAAAGCACAATATGTCCTTAAAAGATTGATTTACTCCCTATAAAGGTGATCGCTTTAAAAAGTTTCACACAGCACCACTGCACTTTTTTTTTTCCTTAAGTTTTCCAAAGTCATGACATAAAGGGAGAAACATAGTCATCTGAATCATTCTCTATCTTACTTCTAAAAGACCAACATGTTCCTTTTATTTCCCCCATTTTTTCATTACCATCTGAATAAGATCAGTGGAGATTAATTGCGAAAAGATGCTGTATTACTAAAAAAGTATGGATTCATAGTCCCTGTGCCTGGAAGCCAGTAACAAGTGGAGCACCACAGGATCAATACTTGTACCTGTCCTTTTTAACATCTGGATCAATGACCTGGAGGAGGTAACACACAGTCTCATCAAGTTTGCAGATAACACCAAACTGGAGGGACCAGGCAACATGCCCAAGGGCAGGCTGTCTTCCAGCGGGACCTAGACCGCTGGAGGAATGGGCTGATGGGAACTGTGTGAAATTCTGCCAGGACAAAGGCAAAATCCTGCTCTGGGAAGAAAGAAGCCCATGCAGTGATACAAGCTGAGGACCGACTGTGTGGGGAGCAGTCCTGTTGAAAAGGACCTTGTGGACTTGGTAGACAGCAAGCTGCTGTGTGCCCCAGCAGCAGTGAAGGCCAACATCATGACGGGCTGTGTGAACAGAAGCACAGCCAGCAGATCAAGAGAAGTGATTATCCCCCTTCAACTGGCAGTCATAAGATGCCATCTTGTGTACTGCATCATTTTCCGCCTCCCTACAAGACAGACATTGTCAAATTGGAGTGAGTCCAGTGGAGGGCCACCAGGATGAGGAGGGGCTGGACCATCAGCCCTCCAAGGCAAGGCTGAGGAATGGGGCTGCTTCAGCCTGGAGGAGGGAAGGCTTTGGGGGCACCTCAGAGCAGCTTTCCCTTTGCTACAAGTAGGCCATTGAGAAGACAGAGATAGGATTTCCACAGCAGTACATGGTGGCAGGAGGAGAGACAATGAGCATAAGGAAATGAGAAGTTCAGACTGGAGAAGAAAGGAAACCTTTTTCCCCCATGAGGACAGTGCAGCAGCGGAGCAGGTTGTCCAAGATGTTCTGCAGTTTCTACCCCTGCAAGATTTTGAAACCCAGCTGGGTAAGGCCCTGAGCAACAAGGTTTGACCTCTTCACTGACCCTGCCTTGAGCACGATGTTGGACTATTGAGCTCCTGAGATCCCTTCCAAACTGAATTTTTCTGCGGTTCTATGATTGTGTTAAACAAAAAGCAAAGAAAATAAATAAAAACCATAGATTTAAGCTGCAGGTAAGAATGCAGAATATGAACAATGTCTTGATTTAATCTCAGCCTCCTGCAGTTTTTCATGCAGTTTTGAAAAATAAGAACTGGTTTTCTACTTTAATATAAGTAGTTCCTCATTCAAGAGAAACAGATTCATACTCACTTAAACCGCAAACGATACGGAATTTCTAACTACTCAGACTAAACCTCAGAGTCTCAGGTCTCGTCTAAAAGCTCAGCAGGTAGAGCAATATCAATTAAGAGTGCATTTTGAGATATTGTACTGGCAAAATGCCCAGCAACAAAAAAGTAATCTTATTTCCTTCCAGTATAAACTTTACTAGCCAAAGAAACCCTTTTTTCCAGCATGGACTCTGCATGTGGACCCCATTATATTGATCTAGAAATGTATATATTAACATAGATTTTGCTGACTATAGGGAACTATTGCCTGCTAAACCAAGCAACCGGAGTTTGACTCATGTAACTCCACCTGTGGCAGATTTTACCATCATAGCTACCTTTATGCTGTACAAGCACAGACTTAAGCCAGTGCTTAGACTAGGCATTCACATCTAGTCTTGCAGAAATTACTGCCAATCATCATATAATTTGGGCTAGCTGTAGCCACTTTAAAGTGAAGGAACCTCTTCCAGATGAAGAGCTATTACGAACTGGGCTGTTGGAATACTATTTGACATCCTATTGATAAACACTGTGTTATACACTAACTTAAATAGAGAGCAGAAACAGATTTGGTCATCATTTTGTGTTCTGCACCTGGTTCCAGAACATCGTGTTCAGAAAGAAGAGGGCTTTCAATACACTCTTTGGAATGGGCTGGGGTCGCAACTGTGCACGCAGAGAAAAGAGCACTTTTATCAGCTGGTGTTGGTATCACTAGGTATTATGTCAGAACAAATGGTCAGAATTCAGGTATCTTTACTGAGTGTATTCAAGCCAGACTTGCTTTTCCAGGCTTTTTAAGGGGATTGGAAGGAATCTGGAAGAGTGGTAATACAGCGTAAATGAAAAAGTAAAGTACACAGGCATACCTGAAATGGTACACAGTTTGAAAGTTAAAATTTAAATTTAAATTTTGTTGCTGAGCTAAATTTAAGATTCATGCTTCATAAGACACCAAACTCAAATATTCTGAAGCTAATTTCTGTTGATGATTAAAATACTACCACAGACTAGCAGCACAGCATAAGTATATTAAAATAACCCCCCCAAATCCTCCAATGAAACTGAGTATACTAGTTATTAAAAGAAACAGAGACAGAAACAGTTATTAAAAGAAAAGAAAGACAGACTCTTTTTTTTAATGAGAGACGTCAAGAGATCACTGACTGTTTATTATGCTATTTACTTGTATTGGAGTAATGAAGAAAATTCAAAATATTCATCACACAAACACATAAAACACCCCGTTATGCTTCTGAAGCTTCAGGACTAGCTGTAGACAGTGTGAAACACACCCCCACGAGCTTTCTGATTGCAAATTACTTTGGCTGCTTTTGCCTAAATCCAGTCTTGTTGGCAGTGAAGTGTGTTTGACATTAATTCCCATGAAACTAAACCACCTGCCATGTGAAGAAGTAAAAAACGTTATCTAGTATACAGAAAGTGGAGGGAGGTATAAATGCAGAATATGTAATAAATCGACTGATTTATTATTATCTATGCTTATTTGTACATAAAATGAGGGAGCAGTAAAGTATTTTCTCTAGTTTATGTGTGTGGTATTTTAGATGTTCAACTCTCACTGTTAGTTGGCCAATACAAAAGAGTTTGTAATAATCTCAGATCTTATTATGTTACAGCAATATTGTACTAAACAAACAATATAAACAACTCTGGAGGTGGAATATGCGTCTTCCTCTCCTAACACAGTGCTCCAACCACCAAACTACCGAGTCAGGATCAAGTCTGTGGTTGCCGTTTTCAAATCAACGAGTTACTAATCATGCTCTGCCATATCGTCAGTAGCAGGAGGTAAGAATGAAAGGCCTGAGGAACAACCGCTAGTTTGGCAGTGCAGGTGTCTCCCGGAAGATGTGGATATGAATCCCATAACCGGTAGTAAGATCTGAACCTTAATGTCCTTTGCATGTATATTAATAGAAAGGCTATGATAGTGCCTGACACTGTTGAAAGACTGTAGAGTTCCGTTTCCATGATTTTTTTAAGTGAGGAAAAAGACAAGAGATGGTTCTGGTGTAGGAATAAGAAAGATGTATCTGTGCGCCCTGAGTTTAAAACCTCAGTGACACTTCTGGCAGATAGCTACCCACATGTCAGATTCCAGTTCCATGAAGCCAACTGAAAATTGATGAGGTCACATCTCACAGTCCATCTTGCCCCAGCTACATGATTTTACTCCGCCCCCCACCCCACTGTTTGGTCTGGCACTCATGGGAGCGGGCAGAGAGCCAGCCTGGAGTGGCAGCCTGGCTGAGGACTGATCACTTACTGTTCGCAGGTCAGTCTTTGAGGCACACCAGCTCCTTGAAGCCAAGCAGCACCCAGTCGCACAGCTCCTGGTGCAACAACAAGGGAAGGGCAGCACCAATGTGAGCGGCGAAAGGTGCCAGGAGCTGCACTGTCCCCGGCCACCGTAACCCAACAACTTCCATGTGGTGGCAGCGGCATTCGTGTTCATCGAACCACAGCAGGGAACTCGGGTGAGCTACAATTCTCTTCTATTCTGGGTTAATTTCAGAGGGGACTTTGCATCATGGCTTACCAAATGATTGCGAAACTCTTGCGACACTGGCTTGTGTGGCTCTTGTCCCACCTCAGTTGCGTGAGGAAGCCAGATGCTGAGCCAGCATGTGTGGGGGGAGGCTGCTGGACGGGCCTTAAAGATCAGTGTGTCACTGCCGAGGCCACCTTTGCACATGTGCGTCTGTCTCTGGTCCTTCGTGAATATAAATAACCCCTAAATAAAATAAACTGATGGCACTGTGCTCTTTTGGACTGTTTTCTTCCCTAAGGTGTTTCTCAAAAGAGAAAAATCCTTATCATTGTAAGAAAAGTCCAAGCCGTGGCTCTCCCTGTGCTCGCGTAACCCAGCCCGTGTGCGCCCCACCACACACCCGGCCCAGGCAGGCGCCCGTCCCCGCACCTTCAGCCGTGCCAAACCGCTCCGCTTCCACCCGGCAGCCGCGCTCGCGAAACGCTGACACCCCCCCCTACCCCCCCCGCTCCCTAAAATCGCATTCACCCCCTTCCCGACAACAAACCCGGTGGCCAGCACCGGCACACGCCGGGACCGGCAGCCGGGGCTGTCGCCCCCCACCAGCCACGGCCGCGGGGAGGCCTCCGCCGGGCGCTGCGGGGCAGCGGGACACCTCCTCCGCGCAGCCCCCCGGGCGGAGACGGCGTCCCGGGTGGGGAGGCCGTTCTCCCCACCACCACCATCGCCACCACCACCCCCGGCAGGGAGAGGCGCTGCAGTAGCCGCCGCCTTCCCCTAGACGGAGCCCCGCGGCGCAGTGAAAGTGACAGGCCGGGGCCGGGGCTTGCGGGGCGGCCGGGCAGCCAGCCGCGCTCCCGGGGAGGTGCCGAGCCGCCCCCGCCCCCGCCCCGCCCCGACAGACATGTTCCCCCGCCGCGCCGCCGGTCCCCTTGCCTGACCCCCGCTCCCTCCTCCCCGCGGCGGGCGGACGGCCAGCTGCCGAGCGGGGCGCGGCGGCCATGGGAGGAGGAGGAGGAGGAGGAAGAAAAAGAAGAAGAAGAGGCGGCGGCGGGGGTCGCCGCTGAGCGCCCCGCGCCCCGTCAGGCAGGGCAGGCGCGGCGGGGAGCGAAGTGAGTGCTGCCGGCGGTGAGCGGAGGTGGGGTGGGTGTGCGGGGAGGGGAGAGGAGGAGCGCCGCCCGCCTGCCCGCCCGCCCGCCCGCCCCGGCCGGAGCTCCCCGTCCCGCCCCGCCCCGCCCCGCGGGAGGGGTGCGGGCTCAGCCCCGCGCCGGGCCGCCCTGGCCGGCCGCCGCCGCTGGTTGCCGCCTCAGAAGTTGTGGGCCGGCCCCAGGGCGGAGGGAGCGCGATGCCCGGCGGTGCCGCCGCCGGTGCGGCGGCCGCCGCTCGCTGAGGCGCTCCCATGGTGCCGGCGCCCGCCGGGGGTGTGGGGGGGGGGCCGCCGCCACCGCTGCCACCGCCACCGCCCGCCCAAAGTTGGGGGAAGTTTCTGAGGGAGTCGGTGAGTACCGGGCGGCGGCTCCGCGCCTCTCTCCCCGCCGGCCGCCTCCCGCCTGGGGCGGCCGCGGGGCGGCTTCCTCGCAGCGCAGCCCCCGCGGCGGAGCCGGGCCGGGGCCGGGGCCGGGGCCGGGGCACTGACGGGCGGGTGGGCGGCTGGCGGGCGTGGGGGCGACAAGTGCCGTGAGCCCGCCTGCTGTGGGTGATGAAGGCGGCGGGAGGGGGGTGTGTGGGGGGGAAACGTGGGCTCGGGGGTCTTGGAGAAACGGTGTTCTTCGGAGAAACCTTCTTTTCTGTGGGGACTCGGGTTTAAAAAGCAGAGCGAGAACGGCCGATGAGCTGCCAGCGTCTCGGTCCTCCCCTGCTGCGGTGGACCTGGTCGGAGTGTCTCTTCTGTGCGGTTTGTTCCAGTTTATACCATCCCCAATTCCACACACACACACACGCACGCACACCGCCTTTTCGTCTTTTTTTTTTTTTTTTTGAACTTTTCATGCCATCTCTAATTGCATTTCTTGGCGTGTGGTCTGCTGTAAGGAGTGCACGGGGGAAAAAATAAAAAAAAAACCTGAAGAGAATATTTTTAAAGCAAACACTGCAAATACTCTGAGCAGAAGTATACAAAACGGGGTGTTACTGCAGAGGAATAACTAGTGTTTTCTCACAGCAATGTCTCCGGTGCTATTTGTTGCAGACTCTCACGGGGCTAATTCTAGAGATCAAGTGTGTGGATGCGCATTAGTTACTCATCTTTTCAGTAGTGTATATCTCGTTCAGTAATCTAGTGTATTATTAACTTACTGTATTCAGCCACAGCTTCGCTTGCCTCCTCGTGTAGCAACTACAGAAGACCCACACCTGGTCATCTTTCTGTTCGTGGTTAAACTGGAAATAAGAATAAAGGAATTAAAAAACCCTAGCATACCGCTTGAGTATTATTCCCATTTTATAAATGCTTTAAGCAAGTGTTTACTGATAGGAAAAATCGAAGTTATTTAGTGGGTGAAGAGGTGCTTAACTGAAATCTGAAAGACTCTTAGCTGTAGCATAGACTTGGTTGCTCACATCAGTGATGAAAACGTAGTTGGGAATATAATCAGTATAAGAAGATTTGGTAAGATTTATTTAAATACCAGCGTTTATTTAAAAGATGCTATTTTAAATATTGAGATTAGAGTAGGCTGCAAATGAGACGTTTTGTGGCTCTAAGTGATAAATATAAGTATTACTGAAAGTTATTCAGACAGCTTGAAATGTTTAAATAGGAATGAGGTGTCTTTCATCTCCACCACATCTCAGTCTCGCATTACTAGAACTGCTACTTGCTGTGTTAATTCAGGATGTTAGCATGTTTTAATAATTATAAAGGATTGACAAACAAGACAGCTTGCAGTGCTTCTGAGGATTAATTTCTAAAATTGCCAGTAAATGGTAGTGGTACTTTTATTAAATATATGAAAATAACTGCTGAAACTTACTTTCATGCATAGAGAAGTCATAGATACCCCCCGAATATTTGGAGTCAAATTCTCCGAGTATGGTCAGGCGTTGTTTTCATTACCACGGGCTGTTTCATCATCTCCTGGTGCTGGTATATCTGCACAGCACAGTGCAGCACCATGCAAATATGTAAGATCAGGGGCTCTATAGCCACTTTTATAGAGGTGTTATTTTCTGTAGCACCGTGCAGCGCGGCAGCACTGCTCTCACGGAGCGCTTGGGTGTCTGTGCCCCGCTGGGTGTGCTGGGGAGATGTACGGAGCTCTATTCTGCACATTTTTACTAACTGAAGTAGCGTGTGCTACTGTATGTGACCTCGTGTGCCCGTTTCCAGTTGGGAAAGCTCAAATAAATCTTTGATGGCAATTCCCCTATTGCTGGGTTGGTACCTCTCTTCTCCAGGATCCGGGTGCTGCGGAAGTATAATATATATTGGTCCTTTTAGGGTATAACTTTCACTCACAGGGTCTCTTTCCCTTGACTATATGTACATTTCTGTTAATGTGTATATAAACTAGATGTAGGCCTTGCTGCTATCAAATGAAGCTTCCTTTTGCTGAAAAAATTGGTTTTTTTATCAAAGCCTGTATTTATCTTGCGCTACTAATGGGAGCACTGGGCTGAATAAATATAGCATTGTGTATCTCATTTGAAATACCGAATTTGTATGGACAAAATAGAAGCTATGAATATTTGTCATTGAGAAAGCAACGTAGGCAGAGATGCTTTGATTTTTATTTTTTTGGTCTGATTTTTTTTTTTGTAAAAAAAAATGTTTTATCAGACTAAACAGCACTTGCATTCAGCCCAGTTGAGGCTCTTACAAGCTCAAGGTAGGTGTCAAAACATTTTCAAAGCCTTGCAAATAAATAAGAATGATAGGAATAACAAGAAGAGGGGATATAGCTGGTGGGGAAAGGAAGGGCAAGGATACCAGCAGTGCGATAATGAGTCCGCGCGGTCCATGTGGGAGTCCCTAAACGATGGGTTCGCTAGCGGGTCAAGTTCCTTTTAATGAAAAGAATCTTCCTTATTTTTTCACCAAGTGTTTGTCTGATGGAAGGACGAATCTGGCCCAGCGGAGCTGGGATGGTAATTCTGGGAAGAGGGCAGTGTGAGGAAAGCAGGCAGAGAGGCGGCGGGGCTGCCACTTCAGTCGTGGCGAAGGCGAAAGGCTGACGCAACGAGATACTGGCTTGGCAGGAACAGATTTATATCAGGACTTGAAGGAACACTTTGTGCTCAAATTGTTTATCACAAGGGAAATCTTTCTTTATTGTATATGAATCCCAATTTAAGTTCTTTGTATGAGGTGGGTGTTTATTTACACATCACTTTAATTTGTGAGAGATGTAACAAGCATCGTCTTACCAAAGAGCTGGTTTTCAATGTATGATAAACAGTTTTTCCCAGTAAATTGTAAAGACTGTTTCCTGACAGAGATGGATGTTGCCCATATCACGTTTACTGCAGACCATGAAATGAAAATACATTTAAGTGTGGTATTTTATTGACCTTTAGAAAGCAGGTATTCTATTGAAAAGAAAGGCATCACCAGGAACTTTATTTTTTTATTAATAGCTTAACATAAACTTCAGAGATGTTTTGCAGTAGCAGGGTGGTTTGCAATAGGATGAGACTTAATGTCTTACATAAATAAGGTAAAGTTCCTTACTGTTTGCTGAGCATTTCAGAGGTACAATGTTGTGAAGATGTAAAGGACAATTAAAACTATTTTTACTGAATGAAAAATTGCTGAGAAATACCCTTGTCCAGTCTTCTGCTTCAAGCAGTGATGGTCACGGACACATGAGATACTTGTGTTAAATGTGTGGATGCGTGGGCGCAGGCACAGAGTAACCTTTCAGGTGTGAGGTTGTCTCACTTCATTCGTTATCCATGTAGTCAGCAGCTGCAGGATTATAGCAGTAATCAAGCATTTATGAGCTTTAAAACTCCATCTGTCATACTATTCATACTTACCATGCTAATCACATTTATGTTAGTTTCTCGACTTTCCAAAAAAACCCGCTGACCATAATGCCGACATCCATTATCTGCTAAATCATGCTCAGTTTTACAACTTTGAGTTACTAAGATACTCCTATCTGTAGTGATACAGGCTGCAACATAGTCTTTTGTCCTGATGCGTGTCCAAACTAGCGGTTACATTTTGTGGAAGGGATCCACGGGGTGGTGTCGTGGTCCTACGGGGGAAGGTCATAGAGGGCCGCGTGGAGGATGCTGGGGATGTGGTGGAGCCAACAAACTCTGCGCGGGGAACACTGATGGGAGGATATGGAGCTCTGGTAAATTTAGCAGAAAATTTTAACCTCTCTGCCTTAAGAGAGTAAACACAGCACCCCTTTTTCTGGTGTGGAAGCAGTTATGCTTTCCTGTCTTTCCTTTTCTGTAGCCGCTTAGAGAGACCCAGCGTTAGGGTGTCACAGTGCTGGACCTGCTCGGACTGTGCACCCAGCACAGGTGACTCCCTGGGGTGGGTGCGTAACGTGGGAAACTGAACTCAGAACGTGCAAAGAGAAGATGCTTCACAGGCTTTACACTCATTAAGGCAGAATATTTCTGTCTCTGATCACTTAATAAGCTTACTGCAAATAATCCTAGAACAAAGATGATATTTGAAGACATAAATATGAATAATCAGTTGCATTTGAGTACCATTTAAACACCGGACAATAACAGGTATGGAGATGATTAACATTTAGAAATTTAAAAGCTGCTTAAATACTGTCATAAATCCATTAGAGTCTTCAAACTCAGTTTGTAAGTAGGCAGTCCAAACATATAGTAATATTTCAGATGCTCTACAGAGTAATTTTGTGCAATACAGGTTTGTCAGCAGCTAACACACAACAACTCTGAGGGGTAGTTGGAAAGAGTTAGGTTATTAATAACGACCGTCATGTTGCAGCATTCAAGCGCTTAAATTGAGTTTGAAGTTTTACTGCCTCAGGAGAAAATGAGAGTTGTAAAACTTGGCCCTTCAGCAGAAGAATCAAATCTTGACCTGTTATCAGGAGCTGTTCCAGCATCGTGCTCACTGGCTATTGGCTTGCACCCCAGGCTGTCGTGGCATCGTGGTCCTGCACAGCCTGATATAGTCAGTCAGTACTCCAGCTTTTGCAGTGGTGCTGGTTCAGGTCTGGCCAGCCTAGAATTTGGGGAGAACAGAGGTATTGTTGCCTGTTCTTCTCCAGATAGAAACACCCGGTGTCTGTTTCTAGCCTTGAAAATCTGATGCACCTATAAAATGCTGAGTTTGTTCAAATCCCAGTGGGCTGGCTGAATATTCCAGAAGGTGTCTAGGATGCATTGATGGTACCCTGTAGGTAGAAACTGTACTTGTGCTAGTTCTGGTAACAGATGTCTGTGTGCCTGACCGGTGTGCAACAGCTTTGGGGTTTCATATGTGTGTGGTTCACCTCCAGAATCTTATTGATATAGTCAAACAACCCCTTTTGTGCTTGCTGGAGTTTGGGGATTGGGTAGCAGTAGTCTGACCATGAAAGAGAGCCTGTGGGCCAGGAGAAAGACTGAAAGAACCAACAAATTCCATTTCAGCTGTCTCGGTTAAATGAGCATGCTTGTCAGTTTTTGCTTCACTTCAGGAACTGTGTGCCGTGTTCCCAGCTGCTCCCAAATGTTCAGCTAGCAGCCTGATTTCTGCTGTATTTTTTTTTTTTTTTGCCTGCCTTTTTCACACACACGGAGGAATTTGTGTCAGTGTTACCTTGAGAATGAATTTGTGCAGTGGGCTCCCCTTTATTGCATGACTGCAAATACATTTTGAATTTGGTACTGAATGCTTATTAAATTATGTTTGCTCGAGAACCATGTTATGAACCTACTTTATAATTATTTTGAGCAATGCCTTGTGTACTGTTTTCATCCAAAAAAGCTGGAACTGTTTGATGTTTTGACTAGTGGCTTTATGTGATGCTGTAAAAAAAAAAAAAAAAAAAAAAGTGAAGAGGAAGCAGGATTCCTTCTAGGTGGTGGTTCTTGTCCCTTGCTTCACAGGAGTTGAAGAGGACTGATTGTAGTTACATTTGGGACCAAGTTTTATCTTTCTGCCTAGAGTAAGGAAGGTCTGGGATGAGGATTGAGAGGAGAAAAGCTATTAGAAGCAATGAGCTGCTGTCTCATTCTCTCATTGCTGTCTCAGTCAAAGTCTTTGGCTTCAATTACTTTTTATGGCTGAGCCTAGTAAGGTATGTCTAGGGAACGCTATGGAATTTTTGCTTACAAAGAAACACCCAAGAAAACCACTTTTGTAATGACTGTGGCAGTTTGAATTTGGGCACAGAGCAGCTCATAGGACTAAGTCAGATGTTAAGTAAACAGGGCAGAACACAGGGTGGTCAGGACTCCACAAGCCCATCTGTACTTCACGGCATGCGCAGATCAAGCTCAGTGAGCTGTCCTTGCGCTGGGGCTTTGGTCTTCCAGGGTGAGTCCTGGCTTTTGTAGGGCATGTACTAGGGCCATGCAGTGTGTTGAGCCACCAGAAGGGATGATTTGCGGTGTGCAGTGGAAAATCCTGCTCTCTTTTTCTTCAGTCCGTTTGCAGTTTCTTGGCTCATCCACACGTGCAACCGCTGAAACTTTTCAGGCTTGACTTGTGCTTGTTGCAGACAGCGCCAACCTGCTGGTCCGGTATGTGTGGATGTTCTTACCCATGGCTGCAACATTACTGCAATATAAGATCAGAGAGAGTGTGTGAGGCGGTGCTTTACACTCTTTAGCTGTGATTTCTGACCTTTGGAGAGCAGGAGCGAGCCTCTGGGTTTGCACGTGCTGGGTGGTGGTAACAAACACTGCACAGGAGAGATGCTTGTTACGTGATACGGTCACTGCTGGCCTCCTGTACGCCGGCCAGATCTGCTGGTGCAGGACAGCGTGTACGGCATGGAGGGACTGCAGCCTGGGACACAGAGAAATGGCCCCTCCACCTCCCTGTCAGGAAGGCTATTTTTGTGGAACCGTGTGATGAGCTCTGGTATCTTCCAGCACTAAGGTGCATTTAATAAGGGTGGACATGTCAGTTCAGAAACCATTTCGGAAAAAGCAGTCACTATTGTAAAGCAGCCTGTGCCTCATTGCTGCTGGTTCTTAGTTAAGTATTTTGCTTGAATAGCTGATTTCCTTGAAATAATAGGTAGTTTTGCGAGAATGAATTTCTTTGTACCGGGTCCAGACACACTTTTTTCAGGGGTGTGTAATTTATCCACCACAAGGCACACACAAGTGTTAACTACCATGGGTACTGCTTTATCATTCTTAAGGCTTTGGCTGACCACAGGGGAACCTGCAGAGACATTAAGGAAGGATCACATTCTCTTGTTTAAGCGGTGGTGGGGGCCTGCCTGACTTGTGTCAGAGAAAGGAGGAGAGCAAGAATACTTGCATGAAGATGCTTTATACATCATTGATTTTTCAGGCTTATTGTGTATAACTCGGTAGAACCCGCATCTGACGGACAGGGGAAATAAGCAATACATTGTGCCATTGTATCTTTGATCCAGCTTGTGGCATAGACGAATGCACCTAATGCTGTGATAGATAAAGTAATGCTGTTTGCTGTTGCACCCATGCATTTGTTGTAGCCTGTTCTGTTACTTTTTTTCCAATTATAGAAAAGTTAATGTTTTATTAAAGTAACCAAAAGTAACGTGGGAATCACTGCAGGTCCATTTTCCTCTCCCGTTCTACTACTGCAGGCGGAGGGCTTGCTCTGTAAGACCCCAGGGGAGCTTGATGGATCCAGTGGGAATAAAAAGTCCATCCGTCAAAAAACATAGGATTTAGGAAGAGAGACTCCTCCTAACTAATTGTTTGCATTGACATTGAACAATGTAATGGAAATCTTCATACAGGAGCTTCTGTGGTCATAGTCATCCAAGAGTCATGCAGGATCATAGTTTTGTGTGCTGAGGTATGAATTTCAGATATAATTCATTTTTTAATGCATTATGGCCTATCATTTGAATGTTATTTCAAGCCTAAGGAACCTGAGACTCTGGTTAACCACAGGAGATCTCGGAGTAGGAGAGGGAAGACATTTTCCACAGTGGGTGAATATGTTCTACAGGTGTTTCAGTTTGCTAAATCACGCAGAAAAGGAGAGGAGGTTTTGTAGTGTGAGGAATCAAGAGCCAGGGACTGAATACAGACTGTAGATAATTTCTGAAACAAAATGGAATATGCGTTAAGTAGAAAGACTGGGACATGAAAGCTTGGGGAACTGTTGGATGATACTGGAAAGACTGAAGTTATAGGCTCTGAACTGTTTGATTTCACTGTCTTAAGGAGAAAACCGAACATTATGTGACCAGTAGTCAAAAGGACAAGTTTAAGACTAAGTGTAATGATTTGTTTCAGGATGTTCGAGATGGCTGGACTAAAACACAGTAAAAAATCCCCAAACCCTCAAGAGGATTTAAAAATTCAAATGTAACTTGAATTGCACCCAGAAGTGCATTTTCATACTGATTTTCTTAAAGATTTTATTTTTCTGTTACTATACTGATCATGCCACTTTATGGGTAGAGCTGTGGTAGGAGAGAAATGGTTTTGGTAGTGTAGGACTCATTTTGCCAGAGACTTGCATTGCCGTGCTTTCCAAATGGTTTATTGGTTGTAGTGTTTTGCAGGAGCCTGTCAGGGCAACAGCTTGTGAAAAATGCAGGGAACAGAAAGATGGTATTTTTGCATCAAACAACTGATGTCTTTCACCAACTCATTTTATATGTGAGCAGTTGGTACACATACTGTTTGTTTATATTGCAGTTTTTGTTTTATTTACTGATGCTGAAGCCTGAAAAAAAAAAAGTGAGATGTCAATAAAAATGACTGGCACCATTTGTTGCTAGGGCTGAAACAGAAGAGGTATCTCTTACTAGTTATTTATTTGTCTGGATTTTTTAAACTGATTTTAAAAGTTTCCTGCCAAGGAGCCTGATCTGAGAAGAGGCTGTGGTTTGGTAATCCTGTTCATGTGAGACAAAACTGTGCCCTTACAGGCAAAAGAAAAATTGTCACTCCCACCCTCTACATCTCAGACACCTGCACCCACCAGAGATCTTGAGAACATGAGTACATTCATTCCCATTCAGATTGAGCAGTACTGCAGAGCAGCGACCTCAGCTGTGGCTTCTGGGTCCGCAGGTCACACAGCTGTCTGTTCTTGGGGCTTTTCATTTTCCCCTTTGGGGGTGACTAGGCTCCTCTGCCTTTGGAGCCACATACCGAAACCTTTGCTTAGCTGAGAGTGAGAGTTGAATAGGCTTAGGCATATAATTTATTTATTTATTTTTAATTTAGTTTTGAACCCTTAAACACTTTCTAGCGGGGTACAACCCATTTTAGAAATTTCGTATGTTTGTATTACAGTATATATAAACCTCCTTTGTGTTGTCATTTTTTTATAGGCTGTCTAGGTTGAAAGCCTGTCTAACCTACTAGGGTGACAGTCATTAGAGTTACTGGCTCTTATTCCGTGGAAAAGTTATTGTGAGGTGGCGTGCCAGAGAGGGTGCAGAGTAACAGATGGAGAGGGGACGGAGGAACACTCTTAAACTCTGCTGTGTCAGTGTCAATACCGGCCATGAGGGAGAAGGCGGCAGATTACTTGCAGAGGCTTCTGTAAGAGTCTTCCTTATGTTCTTCTGACTGTCTTTAAGTAGTTGTATTAAATAATTGACAAAGCCAAATACCAGAATGGTGATCCATGGCTTACTGGACATATAGTCATATTTCAGCACATCTTTAACAGAAGAATCCATACAGAAGAGAAATGCATCTAGATTATTGAACTGTGTGTTTCTTTATTGTATACAGTCCTTGTTGAGCCTCGTGTTATCTTTAGTAGACCTAGCAAAGTTACTTCCTTTGCTTTATTCCAGCTCTTCTGGCTGAAAGTTGGCTTTCAGTTTTGGGTAGGATTTGCTCAATTGTGTGGCTTAAGGAAAGCATGAAAGGACTGACAGAGGCTTCTTTTACAGGACGAATAAGCAATCTTTATCTCTTGCCACGTCATTCTGCTTTACCAGGGTGGCTCTGGTGGGCACTGGCAAAACCCTGTGTTTGTGGTGTTGCTTCGTGTCCTAGTAGATTGGTATTTTCCAGATGCTCTGATTACTCCCTTACCTTAACAATACAGATAGGTGCTCTAAAAAAAAAAAATGTTATTAACATTTCCCGGTCAGAAGCAGCACAGTTGTTCACGAGCTGTGGCTTGTGGAGCCCTTCCAGGCAACGCAGATTGAAGCCAGCTCAGGGAAAGTGCTGAGCTGTGCTCGGCTGGAGGAGATGGCAGCTGAGGCTTCGATTGCCCACTGAGCAGCCTGTGAGCACCCGCTGCCCGTGCGCCGTCCCCTGTTCCTCCCTTGGGCTGCTGCTGAGCAGAAACTGAAGTCTCTCTGAGTTTGTGCTGATGTGTGTGAACTCAGCAGTCGGGTTCCTCTGATACCGGTACAGGAGAAGCAGCAGTGGATAAAGCCACGTGTTCAGTGTCCCTAAGAGAACAGAGCTGCAGAACCTGGCGGAAGCGTGACACTGGTGGAGGTGGAAGCTAGCTAACAGGGAGCAGAAGGAAGCCCGAACAAGCAACCGTATTCGTTATGGCAATTACTGGACAGAAGTAAGGCATCTTCTGGGGTAAGATGGATGTTAGTCTTCTGTTTGTTCTGTTGGTGCGGTTCATGGTGCAGCTGGCTGGCAGTCATTTATAGGTGCTATAATCACACAAACAATACTGGAGGAATTCAGACGTTTGAAAAGCAACAACAAAAAAGCACGGCAAGCACACTGAAGAGACCAGCACTGATTCTTTACCTTGCATAAGCTTTCTGGGGTGCGTTAAGGGACTGAGACGTGAAGAATAGACAGTAATTCTAGCACAGTAGATCAAGGATGGGGGGCGGGGGTACGTACTTCTAAGTGAACAGCACAGACCTTTTTGGATGTTCTACACTGTAAGTAGTTGCTTATTGTCAGCTCCGGCTTTGGGCCTTGATTTTTGACCCCTGCTGCTCTTACCGTTCATTCCTTTGTCTTTGTCTTAGCAGAGCACTTCAGTTAGTACAGAAAAGGACTAATGCCACTTATTTTGTTGTTTTGTCATTCAAAACAGTAAAAACAAACAGAACCACTCGTATTCCCTCGACTTTTTCTTCACAGACCCATGTGTTTCTGGTGGGTGGGGGATGGTGCTTTCAAAACCATCCTGGTAGCTTCTTTCTGAGGACTGACTTGGGAACTTACTGGGCTATAGGTAGGGCACTTTCTGCAGGTAGTGTTAAAAACTTCAGCTGTATTTCATGTGGTGTTATTATTTCTGGCCACTGATTGGCTCAAATATGTATCCATGGTCATTAAATGCTGGCTGCTCTTCTTCCCCTTATTACCAGCAAGCCACTGTGTAGAACTTAGTCATTTAATTGCAATAAATTTAGGCAAATGTTGAAATCATATAGAAGTGCCACATGAACCATTAGAAATAATTATCACGGGATTAAGAAGACCCACAACAGGAGTGTTTCATCTTCAGCTATTAATACAGTTGGGCACTGAGTAGTTGTGAAGGAAATTCAAAATAATCTCTCCAACTTTTGCCAAGATTACTCAGTGGAATCACTTGTTGCCAGATGCTGATGCTGAATGAGAGAGAACAGCAGCCACCACTGGGGGGATTAGTTTTCTGAAATTACTCAAAGTCAATTATCAGTCCAGTTGTATGGATTTGTTAATACTCTGTAGACTACCGTACAGTTTGAATGACAAGCAAGCAGGTAGAAATAATATTTACGAGGAATGTGTTTCTCACCTATCCTGTTAGCTCTGGGAATGCATACGGCATCTTTTATATGGGAGTTTAATGTAGCTGTGAAAAGGGCTTGTAGCGGAGATTGTAGGGTAGGAGTGAAAGACTTGATCCGTGTTTCCCAAGCAGTAGCTCCTGGAAGCGATAGGCAGCTTGTGGCTAGGAACGGGGCCATATCCCCAGCGGTGACTGCAAGGGAGGCTCTGCAGTGAGCTCAGAAAGACCTCAGCCAGACATGAGCACTCCGAGCCTGCGCTCATGGCACCGGTTTCCAAACCATAGCAGAACCACTACAGCTGTTCTGTTATTTTAATGCTTTTTTTCTCTCAGAACAGGGGAATACTTGGTTGAGTGTTTGGGTGTTGTTTTGAATGTATTGTACTCTTAGTTTTTATGCAGTCTTGGACTTAGTAATAAGCCAGGTGCTACTTGTATTTCATGGATGGTGAATCCAACCCAAAAGTCTGGGGAACCTGCAAAACAGACTGTTCCTTTTCTTCAAGCTGTTCTCTTTGGCAGTAGCCTGAGCTCAAAGGTTAACGTGAGTTAAAGGTTCATGGCCAAGTATGAAGTCAGCCATTAAAGTTATCTGCTGATCAGACCCCCTTGAGGACTTCGTTAATAAAGAAGTGAAAATCCAGCACTATACTGGCTAAATGTACATAATTGCTTCAATGGTAGGTGCTGCTGGGAGGAATCTAGCATCCTTTCTGGAGTCTGGTTTGTTGATTATTGTATGACCCAGTTGGCAGCAAGCCTGTCTTGTGAGGCACAGGACAGTAATATCCTGCTCAGCTACTTTGCTAAATAATTGAAATAACAGTGCCAGCATTATTTGGGACAGATACGCATTCGATAACCTCTTGCTGCCAAGTTGCATGATGAAAAGAACAACTTTTTTCATATTTTTTTCATAATGTTTTCCTGCATTGTTCATCAGCATGCTGAGCCTGAGGAACTCTGCTTCTTGTAAGATTTAAGGGAAAGTTTCTAGTCAAGGTGTCAATAAGCATGTCCTGTCACTCACTAGCAAATTTGCTTATTCTGAAGTTTTCCCTGCTGTACTAGAAATCTAGTCATTTGCTCAAAATTCAGCGTACTTTCAGAAAATTCAGATTGTGGTGTCAAATTTATTTAAAAGTGATTTTCATAGGTCCAGAAAAACTTAACCAAACAACACCAGTGGGTATCCTCTTATGTATTCTTAATTTCTAGCTCTGGTCTCTGCCATATGATGACCTATCTCCAGGAAATAAGCGTGTCTTCACCAATCTCAGAATGGCTAAAAGCTCGCTCTTTATCCAAAATGGGAGTCTGGCAGGCCCCAAGTGCAAACCAGACTCTTTGTGGAGATTTACCCGCAGGCCCTCTGATATACTGGTTCTTCCTCTGCAAAGTTAATGTAGGCATCTGGTGTGGTTAGTCTGATCTTCTTGCCTCTGTTTTAATTTCTCTGTTGTCTGAACTCTGCCTCAAAAGTAGATTGGCACATGTTCTCTTATTTTTCAAATTAGTCATGCCAGCTATGCATAAAAGAGCTGAAGCAAAAGCATTCCATATCCGTTGTTAAGTGTTTTATTTTCCATACTAAAAACTGAATACTTGCAGCTCACATCTCATTATATGCTTGTCATTCCTAATTACTTTCTGGCATGTTCTTGTGTGTTTTGTAGACAGGAAAATATATTTGATTATTTTTTTAACCACACAGCTGAAATGCTTCCATAACTAGGCTAACAAAAAAAAAAATTCTGTGAGGTGGAAAACTGTTGGGAGAAATAAATGTGTGAATATATTAACTTGTTCCTTTCTGAAATAGTAACTTGCTTTGTCTGTTATTATCAGTAAGCATTTTGTCCGGAAGGAATAAGACTCTTACATTTCATAACTGGAAATTAGTCATCAAGCATATTTGGTTATTTTCAGAGCATGTAAGTCTGTGATTTTTCCCTGCAGGTATTCTATATACTGCAGCATGTTTTACCAAAGGAAAATGCGGTGTTTACATACCGGATTTTATACACACAAACCTTAGAGCAGCCTTTCAGTACTTAAAGAGACCTATGGAAGACAGGGACTGTTTATCAGGGAGCGTAGTGATGGGACGAGGGGTAATGGTTTTAAACTGAAAGAGGGTAGATTTAGATTAGATAGTAGGAAGAAATTCTTTCCTGTGGGGGTGGTGAGAGGTTGCCCAGGGAAGTTGTGGATGCCCCATGCCTGGAAGCGTTCAAGGCCAGCAACCTGGTCTGGTGGGGTATTGGAACTGGGTGATCTTTCAGGTCCCTTCCAACTCTAACCATTCTACGATTCTATGCGCACAGAAGCAGATTTGCAGTTCTGACCCTTGAGAGATGCTACCAGCGAGCTACAATAATTCTCCTGAGGCTGGTGGTAAAAAGCAACTGCATTAGTGGAAAAAAAAAAGTTTCCCAGCTGACATTCCCTTTTCTTCTTGGGATTTTTTTCTCTCCTGATTGTCAGTTGACAACTTGCCTACCCTGACAATGTTCTGGAATATCAGAAGCCTATTATCTTCCAAAAGAGGTGCAGTTCCTGAGTCTGAAGGTAAATCTTCAGAGTCACTGCAGTTAAGAGTGACGCAGCTTTGTGGAGCACATGTCAACGCACAGGCTGCTTAGGATGGATTCAGACGTGAAATACGTTCAAAGGCTGTGCCCGGAGATTAAAGGCAAATATGTCCTACATAATATTGATTAGCTGGGGAGGCTCTTGTTTCTCTGCCGTGGGGGCTGCAGTATACGCTGTGGCGTGGGGTGCCTGAGCTGCATCCCTGGCTGGGAGCTGGTTTTCTGCTGGGCTGATGCAACTTGTCCCACAGCTGCCTGGTAGCAGGAGAGGTTGGTAGCCCATGGCAGTGGGCTGCCTTGTCATCAGGAAGGGCTAGTCAGCTCCTTTTGGCAGCAGCGCACAGCCAGGTTGGTTTTGGCCAGGCATGGAGCTGCTTTTTGACGTCCCCACCTCCCCGGTGCTGCCGGTCTCGTTGCAGCACTGGGGCTGGAGGCAGCCTTGGGATGGCTGGAGCCCCGGGCAAAGGCGGGCACGGGGACCTGCCCTCCGTCCCCTGTGAGGTGGGCCACGTTCACCCTGTGACCCAAAGGCTTCTATATCCATGGACAAGGGATCCGGGAGCTCTACAGCTGGGGTGTTGCAATCACAGGCAAATCTTAGGCAGATCTAGGGGTGGGCAGGATTTAGCCGTAGCAGCAGATGGGAAACGTGGCCTAATGGTGCCGGGTCTGTCTGGGGCGTACTGCAAGTTTGGTCAAGTTTCTGAAGAGTACTCGCATGATGTAATACCAAGTATCTGCACTAGATACGTGAATTATTCACCTTCCTTAAAGACTGTACTGACTACGATAAGCCTAAGACCTTAGTTCAGCCACCTCGCTTTAGTGCCTGCTCCTCACTGGTATGCGCAGAATTTCCCCGGTATGCGCCGGCTGCTGTGATAAACAGGAGCAAAGACTCTTGCCTCAGGTGACAATAATTCATTACTAATACAGTAGCCATGGTTTGCAATTCAGTGAACTATGCTAAACAAATATGAAGATACCTGCCCTGGAGAGCTGGCAGGCGGCGTTGAGGAATGGCGGGGTAGTTTACGGTGCCAAACAAAACAAGTACAGTTGCATGTGGCTGCGCTGCGTGCTGATTACTTGTGCTTTTAATATGTTTTTTTTTTTTTTGGTTGGCTGTACGCCTGCTGAAATCTGACACTCCCTGATATTAGTCGCCTCTCTGTGCCTTGCTAAAATAGCCGTAAGAAAATGTTTCTCTGAAATCCAAGGCTTTAAGGGAATTTTGAATATAGCCTGATGAGGTATGACAGTGAAGGAATCCTTGAATATTTAATTTAGAGTGAAGATAATTAGTCTCTTCTGTGCAATGAAGTATATGAGCTTTTCATTATAAACTTGCCTCTGACTGGATGAAATAAAGTAATAATTTTTCTGGAAAAAACAAAGTTTTCAAGAAACCAAGCCAGTTAATAATTTTGGGTTGAATTAGATGAATAGCTTCATCTTTTAGAAGTAGCTGGTACTATATAACTCATAAATGCTGGACTGGTTAAACACATTTTAAATTAAAATCAATTTTTCAGTCTGAAGCATGATTTTAATGAGCTGAAAATAGCTAAAAAAAAGTAATTTCAACTAAATTCAAATAGTAAGTTCAAATATTTTCAAGTGTATTCCAATAAATGAAGATACTTTTTATTTTGTATTGCATAAAACAATACGAATTGACTAGAAATAAAAATTTCAGCCCTCCGATAGAATTCTGTGTCAGCATGAATGGAGCCAGCTGAATTTTTTTCATCATACCAAGAGGATGTGTTACTGAACCATGTTTTTGCTGTTAGGCTAACTGCAGTCAATTTTCTTTTATAGAAAAGCAAGTGTTTTTATGATGTTCACAAAGATGCTAAAATGCCTTGAAACAGATAGAATTTTACTAAATGAATATTTACTGATGCCAGGTACTGGTTGTGCAAGATAATAATCTTGGGTAAGGATTACAGTAGACATAACACTGATGATGGTGATACCGTGGTAGGCACTGAGTGGACTCACCTCCCTCTCCTTGAAGAGCTTGCAGGGTGGATGGGAGAGCTGTCACCCCTCCTGCAGATGGGACAGCGGAGCCCCAGCGCACTGCCAAGTGCGCTTCATGGGGTCTGCGGAGCCTCTGCAGCACTGCGGGCTTGTTTTGCTTTTCTTAATTACCTAGCTGGAAAGTTATTAAAAAAAAAAACCCAAAACTTCTTCACCACAGTCAGTGCTCAGGCTAGCGTGGCAGCCAGAGCGAGCCACTGACCACTGCTTCCCGCAGGCGTTGTGCTCGCCTCCCAGCTCCTGCTCCCCCAAATGCCTCGCATCTCTGCTGTAAGCCAAATGCCACTCTGTAAACTTTTCTTTGCTCATCAGGTTTTCTGGACGTCTTAATCTTCATTGCCCTCTTCTGCACACTGTTTGGTTTGGCAACAGCTTTGGAAAGGAGAAGCAGCCCAAAGGGAAAGGGGTGTTGGGTAGCACCTGGGAGTGGGGCCACTAATCGCCCCTCTGTCGTGTGCTGCTCCCGCTAATGCGCTACAGAATTCCTGGTGCCTCTGAGATGATGGCGTTTTGTCATTCATTCACATTCAGTTTTTGCTTTACCCCAAACACATCTTCCTTTTTTCTTTTTTTCTTTCTTTTTTTTTTTTCTCCAAACTGCTGCCTAGCCTGTTACTCCTTACTTACACAGGTCAGTGATAGAATATGACACTCTGACATTTAATCTCGTAATAAAGCAGTGAGAAAACTGCCTTGAATTGTGAGAAATCCCTGGATGAAATAACCTTTTTGTTTGGGTTTTTTTTTGTTTGTTTTCTGCTTAAATGCTGCCCGAAATAAATATGTTAGAAGAAGCTCGGACTGAAAAAATGCTTTAGCGAAATAGACAAAATCCATCTTTATTTTCGGGTTGGGGTGGGCATAACAGGTTTTGCGGTGGATCTGGACGGGTCCCATGGCTGCGTTAGGGTGACATTGGTGCCCTGCTGCTGGCACTGTCCTTTGTCAGAGCAAACGCTCAAAATCCTGTTGGGTTTTTGGTCAGTAAAGATCCTGGCACTGTTTTTTTTGCATGGATTAAGGTGATGACTGTGGTGGCCAAACCAAGCCTCTGACAGTATAGCTTCCCCTTTGGCCCGAACTGCTACTTAAAAAACTTTGCAAATACAGCTCCTAATCTGGCAGGCCAGTTTGCTTCAGCTAGAGGGTGAGCCCTTCTAAGAGCTTTTGCTCTCCCTGAGGTTTATTGCAAAATGAGAATGTTCCCTTTGTCTCTGGCATCAGCTCAGGTTTGTAAACTTTGTTAACCAAAGAAATACTGAGTTCGTATTCCAAAATACTTGGAATCTGGTTGTTGACTTTTGGGTACACAGGGCTGTTGCTCTCGCTCAGCGCAGTTCTGCCCTTAGACTTCCGGATGATCCCTGTACACATTTTCTTGTTTATTCCCTTTTCTGTCAGAGGGCTTGTTCCTGGAAAATCGAACGTGAGCACAGTTTCCAAATTGTGCTGAGGGTGATCGTTGTCTTTTGCTGTGAGAGTGCTGGGTGGGACAGGTTGTGGACGTTTTGCATGTTACTGATTTTTTTTTTTTCTTTAGCACTGCGGATGGGAATATTTGAATTGCCAGAGACGATGAATGGATGGGGTGCATACCTACAGAGGGAGATTGGCAGGTAGGACGTGGGTGTGGGGTTCAGCTGGGAGTTTCTGCCTGTAGGGCAAGTGGGAAGGGGTGGTAGCTGGGAGGGGCTGCGGCAGGCAATGCTTGCCACTGGTGATCTCCTGACCTTCACCCGCGCTCCTTGGCACAGTTTGCCCCCCTGTCCTCCAGCCCGTCTCCTTCCCTTGAACATCACAGCTTCTTTCTTCCTTTAAAGTTGACCTTGTCTGCACGTGTGCCGAAAGGTGAGCTGCCGCTGAACAGCCTGGTTCGTTGTTTTGGCTGGGCTCCCAGCCCCGATGCTGGATTATTTTATCTTTTAATTGTTATTTCCTTGGGGTTGGGGGGGGTGGTTGGAGGGGGCGGGATGGGAAGGACAGAAGGCGGTGCTGGATTATAAGGACTGGTTTTCAGAGTCTGTGGAGGTGGGGCTCTTCAGTATTGAGGAATAATGTTTTTTCTTTGTACAGCATTAATCAATTTGCATTTCATTTTCACCGCGACAGCGCAAATATCATTATTCCGCACTGTGGGCTATTTAGATAAATACTGTATATTTAAGTGAACTTTTTAACCTGCTAAATGAATCACATGGAGAAAGTTAACGCTATTTATATTTAATTAAAAATTTTCAGACCAGGCAGGAGGGAAGAGTGTACACAAAAGCAATGTTACCCTTTATGTTCAAGCTAATTGAGGGAAGCCTGGTGTCTTTCTGAGAGGTGATGAGTATGAGTTTCTGCTATAGCCAATTGACTGTAATAAAGGAGTTTATTTTTTAAAAAGGACACTGTCCACTTGAATATTGTGAAGTTCAGAAATGGTAAAAACAAAAATGCCTGATCAGTGGTGTAACCTCCCTTTTCTGGTTGGTCCTGCTTATTTCTTGATAATATTGTCTTCAGAGGGTTGGGGGGGGAGCTGGAAAGAGGTGAATGCATATAGTAAGGTCCATTCTCTCTGTTTTACCCTCTGAACACCTCCATGCCCCTTTAGCGCCTTGTGAGAGATTTGAAATGCCTGAAAGCATTTAATTTTTAAAGAGGTGCAGTATGCCTTTCTCTTGCTTCTAATGAAAGTTTGTAGCCTTCCTTGATGCCTACAGAATTTTGCAAACGTGAATCCTAAAGGCCGAGGCCCCTGAAGAAATAAGAAAACTCATTTTTTAAACACAGTTTTAAGCCAACCTCATGAATGTTGAATGCCTGTGGTAAGCCTGGCAAGTCAAGTAGCTTCTTAATACAATCCTGTTCACTGTCTTTGGTGTATGAATGTCTCAGCTACTTGAAACAAAGAGAGTAGAAACAGCATCTTTCTCTATATCTTATGTCTTGACCTGTTAGCAAACCAATTTACAGATATACATGGTGTATATTAGTTGCTGTATCTGTGATCACTACTTAGGTCCCGGTCCTGCACTGAGATTTCTAAGCATAAACCGCTGTTAAAATCACCGGCACAGGATGAGAAGGCATGCATCTCTCTGAAAAGGGCTCGTTTCATGTCTGGGCAGTGCTGAGGGAGAGCAACAAGGCATGTTTTAGCATGGAAACATTGGATGGACAGTTTCAAGTGCAGGGAAGGGACAGGAAGTTTCTTGGTAGTAAAACTACTGTGTAGGACTGAGTCATACTTGTTTATATATATAAAAAAAAGAGTTTTCTTGTTAAAATAAGCAGCAGTTTTGTTTGCTTGCTAGAATTCTCTCAGTTAAGTTGTTATTTCAGGGGAAAGAGTGTGGTCCTGATTAATAGGACGTTACCCAAACCTTACCGAAGTACAGCGCATTTTGGAGTTAAGCTGCTTTTAAAAGTGAAGAAATCATCTTGTCCTCTGTGCTTTCTACTGTTTCTTTAAGCAACAGTTAAACCACCCTACTCTCAATGCCACTTATCATTGGGAGAGATATGAACACGGAGCTAGACAACAGTTTTGCCCTTTGCAATTTATAGGCGCCTTCAGGGTGGTGATAAATGGGTTTCTGTTACAAAGAGAGACAATTACGTTTAATTGATTTCAGTGGAGGGTTTTTTGCCTTTTTAAGTGTACTACCTAAGATGTTTTCCTCCTTAAAGAGACTGATATATCCATTTGCATGTTTTATCCATGTCTTAGTGAAAATGCGAACAGCATTCCAGAGCTTTCTCCTCTCACAGAGAATGGTGTCGTTTATCTCCTTGTCACCTATGACTCATGTTATTGCACCCAAACCCAAATCCTGCGTGTACTGATTACCCAAAATAGAGGTTTGGTTTCTTACTGTGCAGACCGTCATCGTCGGTACCTAATAGGCTCCCTTTGTGCGTCTGAGTTGAATGCAGCTGCGGTGATGCAGTGTTACTTCTGTGTTTGTGCGACCTGCATGTTTTGTAGTCATGAAAATATCACAAGACAACCTTTTGGAAAGTACAGCTGATTTAATCAATATGTGTTTCTGATGTTTGTATCTGCTGGAAGAGTTATTTGGAGAAGGGAGGGGACGGAGTTATTGAGAAAAATGACTCATGAGAAATTTGTCCTGTTTTGTTTCCCATGTTCGGCTATTTCCATCGTAAACTGTGGAGTGATCAATGCCTGTCTGAATGGGATTGAGGATATGAGATAGCTCTCAGAAGGTGAAATATTTTGCAGTTTTAACGTCCTTCCTTCCTTCGCTACATTAAACATGCTAAAGGCTGACAAAGTTTAGTAACTGTGAAGGATGTTTGTCTAGTTTACACTAACTCTTTATGATATCATGCCTTTTTTTTAAGGAAAAAAAAAGAGAAAAATGAACAAACAGTGTTCTGTCTCATTTCTGAAATTGCTAACATTAATGTGTATATCCCACGCTAGATGGTGAAGATGAACTCCCTCGGACTGTTAGAGTTGGTCTCCATTAAGAAATGTGTGCACTGCACTTAATGAAGCAGCACTTAGCTTTGCTGGTATCGCTCTGGAGCAATACAGAGGTTCTTTTAACACACGAGTGGATTCCCAGAACTCCTGCTCTGTAAATAAGGTCTGTTCCCGGTGAGTCCTAATTGATAATGACAGTTAATGTAATACCTGCTGGCTAGGCCTGGCCTTTACTAAAAGAGTTCTTTGAAACTTATTTATTGATTGCTGCAATCAATTTAGTTTACAAAAAAAACCCCAACAAACAAAACCAACAATAATTTGGCCTCAATTTTCTGATAGGTTTTTTCTTTATTTGATGGAGTGAGTGAGATTAAAGTCTCAAACCCCTTGCCTGCCTTTTTATTTGTAAAGCATTTGGTGGTTTTGATTTTACATGTGATTATGGCCCTAGGAATTACAGTTATGTGGATATTAAATAAATGTAATTTTCTGTCCAGATTGGCCAAAGGCTGTCCAGAAATAGAGACACAGAATTTGCCTAACTCTCTTTATCATCAGTTCTTTATGAACTAGTTATTGTTCATTTACCTGTGCAGAAAATGGGGTTTATTTGCAAGGCTGAGATGGCGTTCCCCTCTGTTCTCAGAGTCATTAGTACTTTACATTTGTATGGCGCTGTACCGACATCAGGCAATGAATGAGCCCTTGTCCCATGGTACAGACCGTAGCCAGCTCTGCTGCTGTGTACAAAAGGGATGTGAGTTATGCTTTGATCCGTCTTACCTTTAGTATTCTCTTAGAAGGCAGAGGTTTGGTTTGATTACCATTGTCAGAGAATGGGTAACGGTAGAAATAAATCATCCAGTGGTGACATTCACCTCACGTTTTTCTGTTCCCTGTCTCCCTTTGCGTACATTTCAGTAGCTGTGTTCTTAGTGCCAAACTACTTTATGATTGGAAAGTAATCAGCTTTTGAAGGGATACGTCTTTTTTGTTTTGCTTTGTGTATTTTTACTTCAGAAGTGTTGTAGTTACTGTTTTACATGATTTGTACTAGACACTGTACAAATGCTCAGTGGAAGACAAGATTTGTTAGAAATAACCTGAAAAATGGTAGTTCCTAAAAGAACGTGGGAAAAAGAATTAATTGTTGATTCTTAGTAAAGATGTAATTAATAAATAATTATTATTCTGTCTTTATTGTGGGTGTTGTTTGCTTTGTGCTTCTGATTGCATTTTAGTATAATTTTTAGTATGTCTGGCACAGTTTTATCAAGCACTACACCAACAAGGGAGACAAATATGATACGGAAAAAAAGGAAACATAGCTCTACAATTTAGCAGGATATTTTGGTTGATGTAACTTAAGTTTCAGTAACAGTTTTTAGTGAACTAGATTCTGATTTTAATGTGTCCCCTTATGAAGGGAACATTTGTGCTGCCTTGGAGGCTGGTTTGTGCCCTTATTCACTCCGCACAGCCCAGCTTTATTTTGGCAGAACAATTGTACTCTGAATCTTTTGTTACAAGTTTATCAGCTAGTTGGAATAATGTCAGTCCTGGATCTGAAATGGATGTGAGATTAGAGTGGTTCAAAATTTATAGCTCAACATGTGCTTTACAAGTGACTAATCCAACCAATGGAGAGATGCTGCAGTTTCAAGTGTTCTGAGAGACAAGGAGTGCAATAAAATAATTCAGCCTGCAGCCAGTCCATTAAAAATTAAATGTCAGTATAATATAGAAGTCATAGAATCAATGAATGGGAGGAACCTTAAAGATGATCTCGTTCCACCCCCCCTGCCATGGGCAGGGACACCTCCCACCAGACCAGGTTGCTCCAAGCCCCATCCAGCCTGGCCTTGAACACCTCCAGGGATGGGGCAGCCACAACTTCCCTGGGCGATTTGTTCCAGTGTCACACCACCCTCAGAGTGAAAAATTTCTTCCTCACATCTATTCTAAATCTCCTCTTTTCCAGTTTCGAGGCATTACCTCTCGTCCTGTCACTAGATGCCCTTGTAAAAAGTCCCTCTCCAGCCTCCTTGTAGGCGCCCTTCAGATACTGGAAGGCTGCTATAAGGTCTTCCTGGAGTCTTCCCTTCTCCAGGCTGAACAGCCCCAACTCTCTTAGCCTGTCTTCACAGGAGAGGTGCTCCAGCCCTCTGATCATCTTTGTGGCCCTCCTCTGACTCACTGCAACAGGTCCATGTCCTGGTGTACGTAGTCATAAACCCAGCAGAACAAATTACCCAAAGCACTTCTATTTTACCATTGCTCTGTACAAATAATAAACATTATTAAGCATTTAATTCCCAGCTGTTGTTACAGACTAATATATTAGTGTGTAATATATTTGGTGAGAAATGTGATTAATAAAAAATCCCCTCCTTTACAGAAAAGTACTTTAAATATAATAGAAAATTACAAACACTTTGTAGCTCTTTTGAACACCCAGTAGTATGGTAAACAGAGTTTTGAACTTAGGGATTTCATAGACTGTAATTGCTTTCATGCTCAAAATTTTGCATTCTAATATTCTGTTGTCTGTTCCCACCATGTGTTCTTACGGACCTCCACAGTTTTGGCCTTGGCTAATAGTTTTTGTTTATTAATATCACTGCATCTCTGCTGAAAATGGCTTGACAGCTGGTCTGACAGCATTCAAAGCTGTAGAGAAATTTGCATTTTTCTCAAGATGTTAAAAAACATTTTTGTCTCTTCCACACTGCAATTCCCCATGACTTCAGTAGGATCCCCTCTTGACAGCAGCATGGGATGGTGCTGATGTTAAGCAGGGCCGGGTAGTACTGTCCAGTCGTGCATCCTGCCACGCCAGGAATATTTTCAACAAGTGCTGTTGCTGAACACCAGCGCTCGGTTGTCAACCTTTTGACGCTTCTGCGTGGGAGCCTGCTTGGATGTTGTATTTTGGGCAGCAGCAGGGTTATTGGGAGTGAGGGCTCAGAGAGGGAAGGCATGGCTGCAGCATTCCTGCTGTGATACCACAACTCCTTAAAAATGGCATTGCAGCATCCCTCTGAGATTGGTGTCTCCAGCGGGTGGAAACGGCTGCCTGGAAGCTACGTATTGGTACTTTAAGCATGCCTGGGACTGTTCCTGGCACTGGGACCAGCTGGTACAGAATGGTCCACCTCTTTACAATCAAAATGTTTTGCTCTCAAGTCGTGCTTAAGAATTGTTTTTAACAGTGGTACTTGACCCAAGCCGGGGGTCCACCAGGGATCATGGCAGCAGTTTAGCTCTAGAGACAACCAAATTTCATGGGAACTGGATAAATGCTCTTGCAGGGACAGCGTGCTTGGGAGCATTCCTGTACACTGTTTAGTTTAGACCCAGACTGGGTTTAGACACAGCCTGGATGGGGAGATCACAGTACCGTCAGGGTTGGAAGGGACCTCTGGAGATCATATAAGTCCAACCCCCCTGCCACAGCAGGGACACCTACAGCACATTGCACAGGACGGCGTCCAGGCGGGTTTTGAATGTCTCCAGTGTGGGAGACTCCACAACCTCTCTGGGCAGCCTGTGCCAGTGCTCCACCACCCTCAGAGTAAAGAAGTTCCTCCTCATGTTAAGATGGAACTTCCTGTGCTCCAGTTTGTGCCCGTTACCTCTTGTCCTATCACTGGGCACCACTGAAAAAAGACTCTTCTCATCTACCTGGCACCCTCCCTTTAAGTATTTATAAGCATCAAAAAGATCCTCCCTCAGTCTTCTTTTCTCTAGACTAAAAAGCCCCAAGTCCCTCAGCCTTTCCTCATGAGAGAGGTGCTCCAAACCCCTAATCATCTTTGTAGCCCTTTGCTGGACCCTCTCCAGCAGTTCCCTGTCCTTCCTGAACCGGGGAGCCCAGAACTGGACACAGTACTCCAGATGCGGCCTCACCAGGGCAGAGTAGAGGGGGAGGATGACCTCCCTCGACCTGCTGGCCACACTCTTCTTGATGCACCCCAGGATGCCATTGGCCTCCTTGGCCACATGGGCACACTGCTGGCTCGTGGTCATCCTGTTGTCCACCAGGAGTCCCAGGTCCCTTTCCACAGAGCTGCTCTCCAGGAGGTCAGCCCCCAACCTGTACTGATGCATGGGGTTATTCCTCCCCAGATGCAGTACCCTACACTTGCCTTTATTGAACCTCATCAGGTTGTGATACTAATCTTTTTGCTCCTCCTCCGCCTTTCCATATGGAGGTCAACGTGGCTTCAGCAAGCCAGTGGTCCAGACATGGACAGACCTGTGACCTTTTGAGTGAAAAGCAAGAATCGTCATGAATCTCAGCGGTGGAGGACGGAATATCCAGATGTATGCTAAGGCAAAATGGGCCAAGGGTTTTGAACAGAAGGGAAGTCTGGACTTGGTGGAGGTCTAGTTTGAATAGCAGAGAAAGGCATTTTAATTTCAATTTCTTTTACGAAGAAATTTTTGTGACTTTTGACAGTGCCTGGCTCCATCCTTAAAGAAAGTGAGTAACAAGCAGAAAGCCTGGAGAGACGCGGAAAACTCTCGCTGCTGGTGATCTGCTGTGTGATGGGAGCTTTCTTGCAGCGTCCCCGATGTGGATTTCTGTATGGATAGTCCACTTGACAATGCACACCATTTAATACTGAGGATCTTTTTTCCTCTAAATCTTTTCTGAATCATCACATGAGGTATAATCTATGGGGCCGGGACCTGGAGTGGAGGCATGTGGGCGTGGTGATGCCAATTTATACTGCTGGTGTCGCCCGATCAACACTGTCAGAGAGAACACTGAAGAAATAGGAGTTTACATTTAGAAACTAGGTAATTGGAGTAAACTTGCCTAATATTCCTGTTAATTCTGTGTGTGGCCCTCCCTTTTATTTAAATTTCTTTTATTGTTTTTTCAAAGGTTTGCTGTAAGAACTTTCTCCACCTGAAACCTGGATCCAGCTGAATCCCTGCTGAAATTTTTTTTGCTAAATTTAAAAAAATCAGATTGACTACCATGGCCCTTCACTTTACAAATTTTGAAGCTAAGCACATTAAATAGGAAAACCTACAGATTTCCGGTGATATCTTGACAGCAATTAGTTGAACTTGAAAATACTTGATTTCCTGGTATCTGTAAGAAGGCATCAAAAGAAAATTAGCTTTTTGCTTATACTGCAAATGTCTATGATGGATTTGTTTAATTCAGTGTTCAGTGAATCAACTGATCACCAGCAAGAAATAAGAAAATTTTTTTTCCCTCCACATTTCTGACATTATTTGTTCTTGCCTAAACCTGGAGGTGAGCCACAGCTAAATAGTGTCAGTTTTACTGCAGAAGCATCTGAGTGGCTGCTTGATGTCACTTGCTCATGTACTTAATATTAGGGTTAGACTGATGAGGGAGCTGTTAGAGAAGAAGGAGTTGGCTTCTATTATGGCATGTTGTGATAGTTTAGACATTTTCACCTAATACCCAATTTCACCTAATTTCCATCCTGTTTTTGCAATTTCTTGATTCCATCTACACGCATTCTCTTGATCAAGTTAAAAATTCAGAGTGTATAAATTCCTGCCTAGATTCCTTTTACAGCAATCTCCAATATCTTGCGCTCAAAACATATTTTTCTGTAACACTGAGGCATAGCTCAGTGTGCTTTTACAAAGTATTTCCATTTACGTAGGACTTGTAAAGAATGTGATTATGATCCAAGAGTTCCTTTTTTGTAGTAACCTAGAAACTTACGTGCAGTTTTGTAAGTAAGATGTTATACAACAATTTCATAATCACACAAAACTGCTGTTTTTAATGGCTTTCCAATATAGACATCACCCTATGTTTTTATTTTTCATTTCTTGTGCTTCCTATAGTGTGTAATTGGTTTATGGTAGTATGAAACCACTAGGAAGTCTCTCTCAGTAACATAATTAATCTCTAAATGTTACAATTCAGTCTTAGCAAGGTCTGCTTTCCCAGAATGTCATATTTAACAATGAGAATCTTTGAATCGTGTGCTGTGCTATAGTTTTGGCATGCAATGCAGTAATGTGTTCAAATCAGAATACCTAGTGCTTGCATCACTTTTTGATTGCCAGCATTGTGTCACTGGGCAGTACTTCCATCTAGAGTGATAGGTTATAATTGGATTCAAAAGCTTATAAATACGTAACAGCTTCCTCAGAAGATCCATGGTGGTCCAACTTACATTAAAAATAAAATAGCATCCAAAGTAAAAATCTCCAAGCTTGGCTTCAATGGTCCAGGATTTCAGCGCGTAAGCTTTTGGGTCTATAATTGCTACTAGTATTAATAATAGAATATGCATACATAATATTTATATGAAAAAAACCCAGCTTTGACATATGTTGAACTTAACAGGATGCTCCTTAAAACATCATGGCTGCATTAAGCGTTGAGCCGTATTCAGCAGCGTGAGTTTGCAGTGGAGGATACCTGAAATCGATCATGCTTTTGGAACAGACCTGTCAAAGCTCCTTGGAAAATTGTGCGGAAACCTTAGTGGGACACATATCCTGATATGCTGCGCGTGGGCCACTTGCTGCAGAAGCTGGTACGCTCTTGATGCCTTCTGTGGTACCTGATGCAAGTGCTGTCTCCAGATAATGTGCAGGGCTGCCAGCACCTGTCCCCCAGCGTGGTCTGGAGAGAGGAGGGATCGCTGCTCCCTGATGCAGGTGGTGCAACTACTGAGTTTTTGCTCCTAAGCGATTTGGAGGATGGAGCAATAATGAAGAAATCACGCGGTTCTCGCTGGAGCTATTTGGTTACCACAAGCCCAGTTTCTATAGATGGTGATAGATCTCTGCCTTTCAGTAAGCAAGTTCAAGTTGCACAGAAGGTAGATAGAAGGTAAAGCTGTGAGTGTATTCATACTGAAGACCCACATTTAAAGAACAATTATCTGTTTAAATAGAAAGGGTTTTTTTTGTCTTTGTTTAGCTCTGTTGAATTGCAAATTAATTTGCAATTTTCTGTAACTAGTGTTTCATTTCTAAAGCTGGCAACTAGCAAGTAATTTGCTTTCAAAGCAGGATGGCTTAAATGGAAGGGACTATCTAAATGAAAGAAACTGATTTGTATTAATACAATATTGAAATACCACGATTTTTTGAGGGAAGAGAATACACCTGAAAAGAATAGTGTCTGATACTAAACCAAAGGATAATAATTTGCATCTCTGTGGAACACTTTTCATACACTTTTGAAATATCTGAAATACATGTTCTCAGCGAAGAATGAACATCAGGAGGTTCTTCGAGATTTGGGCTAGAAATAACAAGCCCAAGAATTGTAAGTGTTGCTCTAGAAAACCACTGATGGTTCTGTGGACATGAAACCTTTGTCTCCAGAAGCCTAAAAGTGTTTGTTTATTGTTTGTCAGCTGCACCTAAGTTGTATAATGCATACAATTGTGAGACTTCTTCCTCTTTAATATTATATACTCTTATTTTTAGCTAAATACGGTCTAAGGAGATTGTGGATCCCTGATATTCTCAGTCAGAATAAAATAAGTATATGACAGAAACAGAAGAACAAGAAAAGACCGACTTGGTTCACGCATTTCATGGCATGATCCTGTTCATCTTAAACTAGTGGAAATTCAGACCTCTGCTTTATCTTCAGCCACTGCAGCTGGTAGCTTCAGCCTTCCACTTTTTTTAAAACCAGAAGAGCAAATGGCATTTTCTAAATGAGGGGACAGTGGTTAATTATTTCAACAGTGGGATAATAGATTATTTCAACCTTACTGAAAGTTCAGTACAGTGATACGATTGCTTAAACTTCTGTTAATGCAGAAACATAATGTGATATTTGCGCTCATTCAAATTATCTATTTTGCTCCCAATGCGTAATTTTCTGTCTATGCCTTTGCTGACGAGTCCTAGAAGATGCTGTGCTTGTGCAGAAGAGTTTGGATGAATAGTGCTATGTAACTAGGGATGTTTTTCACGGCCATGCAAATTGTTTGCGTTTTGTTTTTTTGGTGGGGTTTTTTTTGAGTCTGGAATTATGGCAATGCAGTCTGACCGCCTTCAAAGCAAGGGCTACAGTAACATAACCCAGGGCTCGGGTGAATAGCCAGTGTGCGACACTGCTGCAGGCAGAGGAAACATTTTGGGTTTGAAATGTATTTTGGATAAGATTCTCACCACTCCTGATACTCAGATAAACGTTGTCAATAACCATGCTAAATTGTTAGTCTGTATTCTTAATTTTTTTTAAGGTAGAACTGTTTTATTCTGTAATTTATCAGACTTTTAAATATATTTTATTACATGCTAATTCTGATAGCTTCAAAGTTAGAACTTGTACTTCTGTGGTTATAGTAGATTTTATAAGCAGTTAAATTCATTTATAATAAGGGAAGGAAAAGTCATGCACACCCGTGCCAAGTGACCATCTTCAAGTTTCTTCCCTGAAGCAGAAGTGCAAGAGCTATGTTCATCTCTTTAGCAAAAGAGGCAAAGCTTACCTTCATCATTAGATCTTTTTCTGAGTGGTGGAAGTATTGTTCTTTTCCCATATTGACTTGGTTTGTTTAAACTTCACATTCGTGTAAACTACTTAAGTATTTATATATTTAAACTTTACAGAAAATAAGGGAAATTCACTTGAATTCTTCATTCTTCACTTGAAGACTGTTGTAGCAAAGCCAGCCAGGTTTGTATGATGTTGTGTGTCTCCATCGTAATTTGAACTGAGCGGGGATCTGGTCATGACACATTTGCCCTCTAGTGTAAACCCAACCATTTTGGGCTTCTTATACAGTTAAAGCCAAATTCAGTATCTGCTGTTGCTTTGAAAGATAGCAGTATGCTTTAAATGAGCACTGTGTTTGCAATAGTGGTGGCTTCAAGTACCAATTTGATTTTCATAGTAAAGCAGACCCCTGTGCTCATGCAGCCATCAGCAGTGGGGAGGCAGTTGGAGAGGCTGGTGCTGCTCATCTGGGCTTTGGTAACTCCTCGTGGCAGTGAGATAATTGCTCCTGAGTGCTTATAGTTTGTTCAATTAGAAGACAAATTTTCAAGAAATACAGTTGCTGCTGCATTTAGGCGGTGGCCAATAGTGATTCTGTTCGCAAAACCTTCATTGTACTACAAGACCCATTTCTGCAACTGCAGCTGCATTGGGATTGGTGGCCTGGGCTGTCCCCTTAACCCTTCAGGCAGATGTAACTGGGGAATAACAAGAGCAAGCCACAAGGATGGCTGGATGAAATCTCAAGCCCAGAGTAAACAAGTAGCAAATATACCTCTGAGGAGTTGGTGTCTCCCCAGGGTCAGAAGCACAGTAAAACAGACTGATTGTGAAGGCAGGATCTGAGCCATGAGGGAGGATCTACGTACGACATTCAGCTCGCTTTTCACCCACAGCTGTGCAGGACAGTGTAAACATGGCTGATGTCTGCTGGTGTTGTGATGCCATTTTAGGGTTCCCCTTGCTTAGATAGGAAATGATCCGATTTTTCTGAACCATCGACTTTCTTCACTGAAATTCTTAAATCTGTGGTTCGCTAAACATCCAGATTCCTTAGTAAAAGTGCCAGGTGACCCTGCTTTTTTCTTTATGGTTATTTTACAGAGTAAATACTGTTAGGCTGCCCACTTGGTGTGATTCATCTTCTTTTTTGTTTTTTTTCCTCGAAGTGATTTATAAAAAAAAGCTTTTTTCTGTATCCCTCTTGCTGTGTGTAATATCACAGTGCACAGGAGTGAAGTGATGTTTATGGTGATATTCTGTATGCTTCACAGCTGCATGTCAATCATGTGGAATTAACTTATTAATGTTGCTGACAAATCTCTCCAGAAAAGTGAACGTAAGATAAGTGTAAGAAAAGAGTGACCTTTTACAGGTCTGGCTGATTCATCACCCATGCTTACAAAGGGATCTTGCCGTAATTCACCATCCTACCTTGGGAAGGAAGCAGGTAGCTGGCTGGTATTAGCTTTGGCAGTAGGTGTCTTTGTAGCTTGGGGCATTAATTAAAGTTTGAAGGACCTGAGTGATTACGTAAACATCCATGCAATTATCTTAGTGTTCAGGAATTTTATATGTTTATTTTTAAAGACCTTCCTTCATTTCTCTTCTAGCATTGGAATGGGAAAGAACGGATTGCCATAAAGATTTCTAAAATTATATTTCTGCATTAAATATGTATTACGATAAAGGGCTTCTCACAGGGGCTCAGATTAGGAATTATATTCAGAATATTGTTCCTGTTGCTATTCCCTGCTGAATTTCTCCATCTGGTAATATTACTGTTTAGGAAGTGATAACATATGCATGTAACAAGTTAATTGTAAAAGCCCAAAATGGGTAGTTTGATTGTAGTACTAAAACAATAGTAGTCAAGTACTCCGGTCTGCGGTTGCCAGCTTTAAATTATGATGATTGTTGTAAATCATGTGAGGGGATTGTGGGAAATAGAGCTTTCAGCTTTTCATTACAAGTCCCCCATTTCATGTCCAGTGATCTGAGGGAGAACAACGCGCAGCCATCTGTCTAATAGATTGAGGTGGCGCTTTATGGAGCATTACTCTCAGCACTCCAGGGGAATATGAGTGGGAAGAAGAAACATCCTGAATATCACAGTATCTTTGGGATCGCTGTGCTTCTTAGTGCCACAGATTTGTAGCTAAGAACTGAGTCCGCCTCTCCATGTGACTGCTGCATAAGGGGGCACTGGCAGCTTTCCATGTTAGGAACTGTGCATATGTTGCACATATGCATAATTACCTAGTCAGCACTGGAAACGAGCATTTTATATATACTACTCTTTGCTGTATGAGAGATGTTTCTCCTTTTTACCTTTAAAAAGTAGACTCCAACTCCAGCGTACCCCAACTAATGTATTCTCTGCCCTTGTGTAAGTACACGTATGTACCGTCGCTGGTGGATGGAACAGGACCCCAGAGCTACCTGTATAAACACTTCAGAGAATCAGGAGGGGAAAATGTCACACTCTAAAGACTTCAAGCAGTGCGTAGAGGGAAATAAATGTTAATTTAAAAATGAAGACTTAATAGCTTCCATTTTCAAACTTTTCATTTTACGTGTTCGGACGTTATCCAAGTTATTGTAACCCGTGGGACTAAGGTGCAGGCTCTTCCCTGGAAGCCCGGTTGCTGTTGTAGATACTCTGTACTTGTTGTGCAGTGACTTTGCAGGGGTTCACACTGCTTCTTGGGGCTCATTTCTTCCAGGGGTGTTTAACAAAGTGGCATTAGAAGATAATCAGTTCTTGATTGATGAGTTCTGAACTAAGAAAAAGGAATAATTTAGTAGGCAAGTGGCTAAATTGCTGGCTCGACATATAGCCCTACTACATTGTTTTCCCTGTCTAAAAATGGGAGAAGCTTTTATGGGTAATGTCAAAATCACTATTCCTGCGGCTGAAGCACATGGTATTTGGGTTAGTGTCTCTTGCCAGTTATAAGATGCTCCTACTTCTTAACCTTGCCCTGATCCTTCCTGTGACATTTGTATTTTGAGCACATCATATGGCCGTGCTGTGTATGTATGAAGGATTTCTGAAATGCCAGTGTCTACATCTGTCAGAAATATGTGAAATGTTCTCGGGTTCCTACTGCCTTGTTTCTGCCTACCACGCTTCACTGACTCAGTCACTCTGTACCCACTCTTCTTTTCCTAAAAGAAAAAAAGATTAAAGATTTTGAAAAAGAAAATCCCTATTAAAATGGTGCTCTACAGAAATTTACATCTGCCTACATGGCATGGAAGCATGTTCATCTCAGAGGATAAAATACAGCAATCAGTCTTAGAGTAAAACCAAATTATTATGAAAACAAGGCAATTGCATTTTTATATTCATAAATGCATATTTGGAAATAGCTTCCAAAGAAGCTATAAGTCAGTTCAGTAAACAGTACAGTAACTGATATGTTTAGATTAATCAGAAGCCAGTGTGATTTTGTTCCTAGTGTGGAGAAGGCTAATATAATTTAAAAGCATTAGCTGTTTATGCTTAATCAAAGTATAAGCAGTGGTGGTGAAATCCGTTCTGATTGCCCTGACTTACAGTTATTTTGGCATCAAATAAAAGTAATAAAGTAACTTTCAATAAAAAAACTATTTCAGGTAGAGACCTTTGAAATTGATAATATCTCTAATACGATGCCAACTGAATTTGCCTTGGTGTTCTTTAGTGTTGACATGGTAATAAAAAAAAAATACATATGTGCTTCAGCTGTATGAAATCTTTTGCTAAAAATGAGATCAGTGGCTTATGACCTCTAACTTGATGACTTTCTGCTTTGTGTAGCTTCAAGAGCTGTTCAAGTAATTTATTTTCCGGCAAGAATTTTCTTTAAAAAAAATAATTCTGATTTGCTGGAAACATCTAAAAAAGGGGGTTGTAAATTTTCTTGGGCCTTTAGATGTTATCTTTCACTTTCAGATGTCCTTTAACCTTTTAAAATTAGATTTAGATTGAATTTAAATATAAAAAATGTCTTTTAAAAAAGCATTGCCTTTTTTGGATAACATTGGAGTGTGTACTAATTTCAGGGGAAATAAAAAAAAAAAGCTTTTGGCAGACACTTTTGTGTCTCAGTTCTGTCAAATTCAATTTGAATTTACAGTTATTTTCAACTTGTCCCTCACTGTATTTTTCAGTGTGACAAGAGAAATGGGTTTGGAGTAAGAGGTGGGAGGAGCATCCTCAGCCAGTGGATTTTACACAAGTGAAACTTGTGTTTCTGGGCGAGATTTCTGAAAGATAAGGGGGAAAGAGGGATTACTGAGTGGAGAAGTGAGGAGCTCTATGGAAGTCACAGAAGACAACATTTTGGGAGTGCAGTCAGAAGAGTGAGTGAAGGAGACTGACAGTGCAATCCAAATACTGAGTTTTGTCCAAAACCAGATCTTGATAAACTTTGCTGAGGTGTAAAAGATCCATCCTTCAGAGTCAGGGACCCAAGCTGGCGCATGAGACTTCCAGGAAGTGAAAGCACTGTGTTTGATGAATTTGAGGTGGAAAGTGTAGAAAGACTCATGACAGTTCTGGGCTGAGAGGGCAGAGGATTTTGTAAGATGAATAATACTGAGCACATTTGTAAAGGAGACACAGAAGAAAGTGGAAGGTCGGAAGCAAGCCCAAAAGAGAGGAGTAGTAGGACAGAGGGCAAGAGGAGGGAGTTGAAGGAGTTAAACAATCACAGAATCACAGAACTGTAGTGGTTAGAAGGGACCTTTGGAGATCAACTAGTCCGCCCCTCCCGCCAAAGCAGGCTCACCTACAGCAGGCTGCACAGAATCTCATCCAGGCGGGTTTTGAATATCTCCAGAGAAGGAGACTCCACACCCTCTGTGGGCAGCCTGTGCCAGTGCTCTGTCACCCTCAAAGTAAGGAAGTTTTTCCTCATGTTGAGATGGAATTTCCTGTGTTCCAGCTTGTGCCTGTTGCCCCTTGACTTGTTGCTGAGCACCACTGAAAAGAGTCTGGCCCCATCCTCTTGACACCCACCCTTTATATACAAGTGTTTATAAACACTGATGATATCCCCCCTTTCCAGTCTTCTCTTCTCCAGGCTAAACAGACCCAGGTGTCTTAGCCTTTCCTCATAAGATGGGTGCTCCAGTCTCTTGATCATCTTTGTGGCCCTCTGCAGGGGGGCTCTCCACCAGCTCCCTGTCATTCTTGAACCGGGGAGCCCAGAACTGGACACAGTACTCCAGATGTGGCCTCACCAGGGCAGAGTAGAGGGGGATGATGACTCCCTCGACCTGCTGGCCACGCTGTCTTTAATGCACCCCAGGAGACCATTGGCCTTCTTGGTCACAAGGGCACATCGCTGGCTCATCGTCAACTTGTTGTTCACCAGGACTCGCAGATCTTTCTCTGCAGAGCTGCTTTCCAGCAGGTCAGCCCCCAACCTGTACCGGTGCACGGGGTTATTCCTCCCCAGGTGCAGGACCCCATACTTGCCCTTGTTGAACTTCATTAGGCTCTTCTCCACCCACCTTTCCAGCCTATCCAGGTCTCACTGTATCGCAGCACAGCCTTCTGGTGTGTCAGCCACTCCTCCCACTTTTGTGTCATCAGCACAAAAAAAATATGTGCATCCACTTAATACTTGAGAGAAATCTCCAGATTCTTTCAGCATTAATCCACTCCTTCCTTAAAAATAAAGCAGAGGGGAAAAGCCTCAGATGAATTCTTCTGGCTGGTGACCTCTTGGCCGCATTGGGATGGTTGCCCGTCTGGAGAAGCTGTTGGGCAGCTCCCTAGTATTTTTTATCTGTGCTGCTGGGAGATCTCTCGATAAGCAGAAGATTGATGTAGCTTATAATTACCTTCTCTTTGCTGGGCTTTGCTGTAGAATAGCTTCAATGTTGGGGCATAAAGTGAACACTGACTTCGTTCAGTGCTCTGCCTGATGCCCCCGAAGCGTGTTTTGGATCCCTAGAAAAGAAGCCAGGCCTCTTATGGGCTAGCCTGGCAAAGGAGGTGTCCTTACTTTTTGGCAGAGCAGCACCACCCATTCTGTCTGAATGATGCTATCCTTGAGTCATTGCCCCCATGGGAAGAGCTGACCTGTGGGTAGGCCTGGAGACGGGCTGCTGATTGGTACAGACTGTGCTGTCCTGCAGATTTTGTTGCTCTGTTTTGGATCTTTCTTGGTTATTCTGAAATTTTTGCCATGGACTTTCTGCTGGCTCATGGTGAATAAGATGTGCCGATTTTGGTAGGTGACATCCAGTCTCCTGACATTCTTCTGCCATTTCTACCCTACCAGGCTTTTCTTGTCTTCCCTCTCGCCCTGCCCGTGCGGTCATCCTTGTCCCTTTAAACTAAATGTACATAGTGAATAATGTTTTATTAATCTCCTAATTTCTCTCCGCATGTTTCATTCCAGCCTCTTTCTGGCCTTTTTTAGATCTCCACTCTTGATTTTTCTAAAGCATAGTGAGTGTCATTTGAGCCCTTTCTTGCCCTGTCACAGCTGAATCCGTCCGTGCTCATTCAAGTACGTCCATATCCACGCACTACTTTCCTATTGACAGGTGTAGTTCTTGGAAATGTGATAGGTCCCTACCCGCCAACTCCTATTCATCCAGCAGCTGAAAGGTGCTTAGGAGCCATTCATCAAGAGTATCCATCCTTTTGAAAGACAGTCCTGAGGGGCATGACATTTAACTGTACTTGCCAATCTTGACGTATCTTATAGTCATGGCAGCTGGGACATACTGAAGGAGAGTGTCTGTGGTATGCTTGAGAAAAAAGAGGATGTGCTGTTCTCCTGATGCTTGAAAATTGCTTGCCTATGTAAATTATCAAAGGAATTCAGTTCTTTGTTGGGGTGAAACTATTCTGACTTCTCCTGATGGTCCTCATTTCAGCCGTGGTTACGGGAACGGATTGCTTCTGGCAGGAAAAACTAGCACAGGAAAAATTTCATTCTGCTTCAATATTCTGTGAAGTAGTTTTCACAGGTGGATAGGTATAGCTGATTCAATCTCTCTGCTGGGCTCTGTATAGCAGGCAAATACTCAGAAACAACAGATTCATGGCACGGTAACTACAGCTTGCTTTGGTATTTGAGTCTGACTATATATGATAATTTTCATACACAATTCATGAGGTTGTTTGGAGAAAAGCATTCACTGCGGTGAGAAGCACTCTCAGCTTCTCACACCGCAGTTGCAACCTGAGCCGCTGGAGAGAGTTTCTTTCTTTTTTTAGATCTCTGAGTAATCAGCTACCACAGTAAGATGTATTTCGTAAAAGGGTGAAATCATTGATAGCTCAAAAGTTACAAGTCATAAAATTATCAGAATGTTCTGATATTAAGGTGTGGTCTGAGGACTTAGTGCTACTTTAGAAGGAAACAAAGCAATATGCAGATTGCATAAATCTTAGTTTATCTACACATTTTTTTCAGATCTGTGACCAAATGCTGAAATGATATTTTTATCTTATCTTTATAACCACTGTTGTGAGTTTTCAGTCTGACAGTGATCTATTGTATAATTCGTGCTCCCCTGGCAATCTAACTGCTGTCCACTGTTCTGATTCATTATTTTTGGCAAGGCAAGGTAGCATGCACCAGAGTTATGAAGAACAAGTTGAAATGAAATTTGTTTGAAATATGCTTTTTTTTTTCCTAAAGCAATGTTTCTTTTCAATATAACTTTTTTTTTTTTTATCTGTATAGGTCACTTGTTTTCATTCTGAGTTTGGTATTTTATTTTTTAGAATTGAGTTCAGTTTTTTTTTCCAGAAAATTGACTTTATTTTTCCTTATGCCCAGTGCAGAACTGCTTTCAGAAACAACTAGTTGTCAGTAATCTTTTCAAAGACTCACAGTGTGACAAAATGAAACCCTCGATCCCTTAGTCTAGATTCTTAAACAGTGACAAGATAAATTAGAGCTTCATTAAATTAATGATTCAATAATTAAAAAGGAGGATTCAGAGGAAAGGCTTAGAAGAATGGAAGAAGTATAAATGAACTCTGCATTAAATTTACCATTAAGTGGAAGAACAATGAATCATAAATTGCATCTGTATAAATGCACATGCTTTCTGTGGGGAGACAGTAATTATGCCCAGGAGCATTCTCTGTAACGTCTCCCACTCAGTTACTGTCAGCATCAATTAGTCCATTATGATGAAAACTTCTGAAATGATCTGAGGTTAAAAAGAGATGAAAAACCCAAATCTCTTTGCTTTAGGTTTTTTTCCTGGTGTAAATAGTTGAGAGGCGTTGATAACTTGCAGCTCTCTTTTATACCAAGGCAATTGATTTTGCAAACACATTGGTAAATGTACTTTAGAAATGCAAGAAAACTGCAGATCCCTTCATTTTTTAATGATATCATTTACCATCGCATTATAAGTGTTTCATAAGGAAGTTATTAAAGATTATCTGATTTGGCGTATGGTGGTGTCTTCAGGGATGCCTTGTGATATCTGCATATGGAAATGGGAAGAGGAAGCACTCTCCATTTCTTTTCATTTGAAGTGTTAAGTGAGTTTATCTGATTCTCTTTTGGTATTACTCGGCATTTCTGTCATGTACTTTATAACCAAACATGAGAGAATTGCTAAGAACTACTTATATGTTATATTACAGAAGTGTATATATGTGAATACATAAGTACATTTATATTCCTAATATAGCCTTTTATTGGCTACAGGGTGTAAGCTGTCTCAATCTTGCCATCAGTGGTGCTCCTGCCAGTCCCTGAAAATAGGCCTCTTTGAATTCCTGAGTCTGATTTAAGATCGTTGATTTAATATTTTTAGAAGAGAAAACAACCCTAGATCAGCAGAGAAATAATTGGCTGAAAATGCGAATTGCACAAGATACGCTTGGCACCCCAGGGAAAACACGCTCTGGGGGAATTCTCCACCCCACTCCTGTGTTAATTTTGACCGTCCCACCCCCCAAAAACAACCCTCCTGCCACAGATACTTTCCGTTCCCTAGTTAACTGTATGTAAAGAAACCTTAATTTGTGATACCGATGCTCTTATAGTTGGACTCTGTTTTGCACCAGATGGGCAGGATGTTGTCTTGCACCTTTCCTGAGATTTATCAAAAAGACTTCAAGCAAAAAAGGTAGTGTGGATACAAAATATACATGAAAATCAGAAGCAGGACTTAAGAGAAAATAAATGACAGCCATGACAAGAACTCACAGCATGAAACAGATGGACGATACAAACACATATCATATGCATAAATCCTATAATTTAAATGTATACATATATGCAAGCCCATGCAGTCTTAGGGAAGATGGATGGAGGGGTACGGATTAAATGCTTAGATTCCCCAGGTGCCTCACTGTGATCGACTTGCAGGGAGATATTCTGGAGCTGTGTTCCTTTTTTTGTTGATTTGAGTGTTAGCCAAAAGCAAATGGGGGCTGGTTTTAAAATAGAACTGAACAAAAATACGAAAGCGACTATATAGAGTCTTTGCAGTATAGGGCCAAAATTTGTGACATGGTAAATCTCTTCTGGGTCTTTATTTCCATGGGTCTTATAGGCCAGTAATGCCACGTATAATCTCCATTGAGATAAGGAGCTGGATTTGAGATTTCCCCCGATGAAATATTTGACTCTGAAATAAAATGCTGAGTGCCTTCAGCTGAGAACTTCAAAGGATTGTGTTTTTTTCTGATCTAGTAGCTTTTTTCTTGTATGGTCATTCTTCAGATTCAGATTTTAGAAACTAGAAATGTTTGAAAGCATCAAGAAAAGGAAGACAAATCAACAAGAGATATTTCTTCTTAAGTAATTGATAGAATTTGGAAAAGCATTTTTAAAAGTTACAGAGTATATGGCTCCTGCGGCTTTGTTAAACAGAGCTCTCTAACATTAAGGCTCTTTGGTGTCCAAAATCATGGAGGAGAGCCAGAAGAGAAATATATTTAGAGTATGAAAATACACAGAGTACACGTGTAGCTTGCAAATAATTCATTCCAGAAAACTAACAGAAGCCAATAGACAAGCCACAACTAAAATGTAAATCTTAGTCACTCTCTTTACCTGTTAGATGAGACCTCATTAGTGATTGTTGATGAATAAAAATGAGATCAGTATTTGATATTAATAAAATGCTTATCTTTAACATGGTTGTTACATTCATTCATATTCCAGTAGTATATGAAGCTACAAGTATCTCAGCATATTGCAGGAACAGCTGATGAGGCTTGGATGCATAACTCCAGGAATCCCCCATGGCTGGGATCTAGAGTGGGTGGAAGGGCCGTGTTTTAGCCCTTCAGCCCTACATGCATGTGCACCTCCCAGCTGCACTTTTTACTCCTGGCTAGCTTCAGCATCTTCCTTTTCAGCAAATGTCTGTAAATCCGTTTCTTTAATCTTGATCTATTCACATGCACCCTTTGATAGCAGCAGTCGTGCTGACCTTGGAGCTGTATGCTCAGAGGTGTAGGTTTTAGGCATTGCTCTGCATAGCCAAGCGATGTCCAGATTCCCGGACTCTGCAAAAGGGCTGAGGGAGTGCAGTTCAGGACTGCAAAGCTTAGAACCATCTAACTTCAAAAGTATGGAGAAACAGGATCAGTCTGTTTTGCTACATAATTTTGGGTGCTTGTGAAGAGTTGTATTTGCTTCGTGTGTCAGGGACATCTGACCCCTGCTAAACTGAAAGTGAACCTATACAGTGATAAATGTGAGCTTTTTTGGTGAAACAATGTGATGGAGTATTCAGTGAGCAGTCAGTGAGGCAGGAAATGGAATATGGATTTGGGGATAAAACAACGAACTTGGCTTTTTGGATTTTCTGTTGAGTGAAGATAAGGTTGAAGAAAGTGGCCACCATCTTAGTTCACAGGTAGTGCTTTGTTTGAATGTGAACCATTTGTGGAACCTGTAATGCCAGTCATTTAAAAATTAAGATCTTTAATGATGCTGAGGATAGCAGCTGTAACACTTAATGGCCAAATTCAACTCAAACATATCAGTGATGGAGATTAGGTAAATTTGCTGCTATCCCCTAAATCTCCCTCCTTTGCCCTCAAGAGCACTGTCCTAAAGTGTAGATTACACCATTTTCAAAAGTGGGGAAAAAATGAGAACCATGGAGGTTTTAACTTTGCCCTGGTTACATACTAAGGCGTCAGTAAGCCTAAAATTAAAATTTGTATCTCTGAATTTTAAGCCCTGTGCTTTAAAGCACTAAACTGTTCACCCACTGTGCTGGTTAGTCATGAGGTCTTTTGATCCAGTAAATTTTGTTTGTATGTTTCTGTATTAATAGTTTGCCAAATTATCCCATATGCTGTTTTTTCTTAGAGCAGTGACGACAACGTGCTGTGTTTGGCAACATGCATTTAATAGGTGATTTTCTTAATATTCTGTATTTCCTTTTGGAAAAATGTTTTCTTCTACCTTCTTACAGTACTAGTTCCTTGAACCAGTTTTTATCCTTGCAATACTTTTAGTCTTTAGTTAAAATTAACAGCTTTGTTTTCCGATATTCTTTTAAACTTTATTTGCGTATTTAGAAATGTTTAGTCAAAAAGGAGTGGGAGTTGGTGAGAAGAAAGGGAATCATATTATTCAAAAGCTACGCTTCCCAGTTCTGCAGAAAATCATCTGGAGCCGGCTGATCATGAGCAACAATGCCACCCTCTTACAAAAAGACAGATATAGTAGGATATATAAAGCTGAAACAGCTGAAACCCGAGGTAATTCTTTCAGCTTAGCTTTGATAAAGCCTCAGACAGACTGCTATTTCAGACGTGGGTTAACTGGGGAGAATCCAGAGGAAAGCTATGAGAATGATCAATGGTCTAGAAAACTTAGTTGAAAAAATGGTTTTGTTTCATCTAGAGAGGAAGGGAAGTATAACAGCCTCCAGGTAGGTAAAAGACTATGAAAAAAGTGTAGGGAATAACCTATTCTTCATTCTCTTGGCGGGGATGGAGCAAGTAGAGGAATTGAATTACATCAAGACGGACTTGAGTTACATATTAGAATAACCTTCCTAGTGGGAAGAGTAGTCATGCATTGGGATAGATTGCCTGGGGAGGGTGCAAAATCTTTGCAGGTCTTCGTTGGTCTTTAGAAAAGTCCAGTAGGCAGAGATGAGAGTCAAGCAAGAATTGATTGACCTGGCTGGGAAGAGTGGGAGTGACCAGATGGTGTCTGGCAGTTCTGCCCAGCTGTATTTTCTGTAGTTCTGTTATGCGGGTCACCAGTTACTTGTACCCAATAGTTTGTTTTGCTTGAAAAGCAAGTTGAAGTGATGGAGTTTGTTTTTTTTTTTTAATTCAGCCTTTAGTAAATTCCAGTTTTCACTTTATTTCAGCGTTGTAAAAGATTTTTTTTCCTTCTTTCTATTCTTGATTCCTCAGTATCTCTTCTACTGCATTTAAGATCAACCTATTGCTTATAGCTTCTACCGCATAATGGTTATTATCAGGTACAACTGAGTAATCCATTATGTGTGTTTCTCAAATAAACTGGAGCTATTATCTTGATTATAAAAAGATGCTCCAGACTTCGAATAACATTTTTAGGTCCTTGCTCTTTTGAAGTTTGTTGGTCTCTTAAGTGTGGACATGAGAACTGGCTACCATAATCCAGTAATACATCTTTCTTCTCAGTTTATGCTTGGTATTTCCCTGTTAATTTATCAAGAAAATTTCCCTTTTAAGTTACTGATATGTCAGCAACAGTTTCAGCTAGTAGAGTTCTGGATTTCCAGCTGCCCTGATCTCAAAATACTTTACATAAACATTGACTAAACTATTCTTCATAACATTCCTCCAGCTCAAGTAGATAATTAACTGTAGCTGGGAATATGACATGTTTCAGTCATGGAAGAGAGCTTGAATTTCTGTATACCACAAGAGCTATCTTGTATATCAAGTGAAATTGCTACCTAGTTAGAAAGTTTGGGCTTTTATCTGTTTGTATCCGTTACAATGCTGATGGTTTCTTTTATAACTCAGAGAGGTTTATTAATTTCTATATTTGGCCTTGGCCTGCAGTGCAGACCTCCTGAGCTATCCTGTCCACAGATATACTTGTAAGCATAACGCAGTGGAAAACATAAATTCACCTTTCATCCCTAATATGAGTGCCAAAACAAATATCAGTTGTTACTCAGCTTAGTGCTGCTAAGAAAATGTTCCGGTTATTGTTATGTCAAAGAGGCAAAGACTGCCAAATCTGTAAGAACAGAAATGTGGTTCAGTGAAGTATTTAAAACATGAAGGGCAAGATTTATTGTTAGACTCCTAAGGATATGAAGAGATTGAGAGGGGGGAAAAAAAGCTCTGGTTTGAAACTAGAATGTGACCCCATGTCCAGGGTATGCTGGTGAGGCAAGTGGAAGGGTTACAGGAAGAAAATAGGTTAAAAGCCTTAGCTGTCTGAATAGAGGAAAAAAGGGAAAGATGATGGAAGGTTCTGATGGGGTTTTTTAGTGTTTTCTTGAAAAAATTCAGGGAATCCCTTTGCAGAGAAAAAAGTTGATGAGAGAATTTAAGGAGTGAGTTCACAGTTGCAAAACGGTGTTTCAGCTGAGGACGTGAAAGCTCATTATATTAGAAAAGTAGAGTTTGAGGATGAGACGTTTGAACCTAAGAAGGGTCATAGAATCATAAAATATCTTAAGTTGGAAGGGACCCATCAGGATCATCGAGTCCAACTCCCTGCTTCTCGCAGGACCACCTAAAACTAAACCACATGACTAAGAGCATCGTGCAGATGCTCCTTGAACTCTGACAGGCTTGCTGCCGTGACCATTTCCCTGGGGAGTCTGTTCCAGGGACCAGCCACCCTCTCAGTGAAGAACCTTTTCCTAATGTCCAACCTGAACTTTCCCTGGAGCAGCCCCATTCCATTTCCTCGTGTGCTCTCGCTGGTCACCAGGGAGAGGCGGTCAGCACCTCCCGCTCTGCTGCTCCCCGTGAGGAAGGTGTAGAGTGCCATAAGGGCACCCCTCGGCCTTCTCTTCTGCAAGCTGGACAAGCCCGGTGACCTCAGCCACTCCTCAGAAGTCTTGCCCTCGAGGCCTTTCATTGTCTTGGTTGCCATCCTCTGGACACCCTTGAATAGTTTGATGTCCTTCTTACATTGAAGTGCCCAAAACTGCACACAGAACTCGAGATGAGGCCGCATCAGTGCGGTGTAGAGTGGGACAATCACCTCCTTCAACTGGCTAGCTGTGCTTGATGTACGCCAGGGCATGTTTGGCCCTTTGGGTGTCCAGCACACAAATTCATAGTCAACTTGCCATCAAATGGATGGAATGACTTGATTGGAGAAACCTTAAAAATTCATGTGAAGACCCTGTTTTTCCTTCTGTTCAAGACAAATATTTTCAAAACAGGTTCAGGATAAAGTTGTTTGGGACTCTCAGCAGGTACCACACATCACAATCAATGCAAACTGGAGAGACAAATAAAACACGTATCAGATACAATAAGAATAAAACTCAGGCAAATTGTGTTTTGTCTTCCTTTGTGCTTAGTTGCAGAGGAGTTGTTTAACTGGAAATAGAAAGAAGTAAAATACAAGAGAAATACAATGAAAAGAAAGCTAGGATTCCATAGGCCAAATCTTACAAGCACAAACACTCTAGAAATAGTTTATCACAGATGCCAGAGATCTTCTTATGCATCTATTGGTAGCCCAGCATAATGGACAGGCAGGACTTCTGAACAATCCATTAGGGCTTGTGAATCCCGGTCATGTGTCCATCCTTCCTCAATGGCCCATGCAATCATAGGGTGTCTGTAGTTTACCATCTTTCTTCCAAAGCATGTCATTTATATCCTCCTCTTTTTTGTCTTCTCCCAACAATTTTTCAGTTCCGTATCCAAACATACAGAATAATGGAATCACAGGATCATTGAGGTTGGAAGGGATCCCTGGAGATCATCTAGTCCAACCCTCCAGCTCAGAGTGGGGTTTCATTAATGCAGTGGCCCTGGTCCATGTCCAGCTAGGTTTTGAGTATCTCTTGACTCCACAACCTCTCTAAGAAGCCTGTTCCACTGTTTGATGACCTCTTCAGTGGAAAAGGTCATTAATGAAGATATTAAACAGCATTTACCCTTGGACTACTTCACTAGTGACCAGCCATCAGCTGGACTTTGTGCCACTGATTGAAACCCTTTTAGCTGCGTTTCTGGCAGTTTTCAGTCCACCTCACTGTGTACTTACCTGGTTTTTACATCATCAGTTTGTCAATGAAGATTTTACATGGGGCAGTGTCAAAAGCCTTTCTAACTTTTTTTCAGTGCTGAGCCTTTGGTCTTCAAAAGAGTATCTAAGCAAAAGATCTTTTGGCACATTTGGGTCCATCTCATCTTCTCCAGTGTATTATTTTTTGGTAGGTTAGCATGGGACATACTGAGGAGATATAATGGGCACAGATACTCACATCCCAGTCAAGGGAGTGATGATTCTGAGTCTGTTTCTTAGTTCATGAAGCAAACTAGTCCTGGATGGGCCCTGTCTTAACTCAGTGCTGCAATCCTTTCGTTTGCCACGTGGGTTAGAGTAATCAAATATGTTTCTGAGAAAATATGTGTCTCTGAAAAAAGCTTCACCTGTATAGTTTATTCACATGAATCTATGTTCTCCTTTTGCTGAAGTTGCAGTTTTTCCAAGAATCGTTGAAAAGGTGGCTGCTTGCCATTTAAACATCTAGCTTGTTACCTTATGTGCAATACTGCCTCTTTTTCCACACATAATGAAGTGTCAGAGCCAAGTGCAAATGTAACTGTCTTCGTGCTTGTGTGGCTTGTTCTAAATTGCAATATTGCAAATAAACAGTGTCACTGCATGCAGTCTTTGTGCTATCACCACTTGCTACCAAGAATGAAACAAAATGTTCTGAGTACAATTAGGTAATCAGAAGTTAGGACATTTCCCTTTTGTCACCCATAAAGTAGCTAAGAGATTTTTTCTGCTGTTGAGCAGGATTTCGAAATATTTTGGAAAGACTACTGGAATAATTTTTCTTGTTCTATTGTAGTAGGATTCTGACTTTGTCACATGGAGATCATTTCCACTTGCTAATACACTACCAAGTGTTTTGAAATAGGAATTTGTCAGTAGTCCTTGGTAGCTCACTTCAGTAAACAGCTGCCTTAGACTTTACAACTTTGTTTTAGTCTAAACTGTCCCTTTATTTTTGGAAAAGAGAGTTGTGGTTCGCTGGTCAATTATTCGCTCTGAAATTAAGGGTTCTTTTGAAAATCAACAATTAAATCAATGTAAGATGTTTATATTATATATAAATGGGACATACAATCAGTTAGATTCTCAGCCTGATGAAATGTGAGCAGGCTCTTTCTGAAAAGTGGGTGTTAGAATTTGGCTGTGCGTATTATGGGGTAGATTAGGTGAAACTTACCATGTAGGGACCTCTCTAGTCCTCTTGTTTCATGATGTGAACCAGGAGAGAACCCTGCTTACAGGTTTCACTTCAGCCAACCACACATGGGATGACTTATTTTAACCTTGACTCCTATTGCGTATTATTCTTGCTTTTGCATGGAAAATGCCTTCTGTTATTTTCAAATGTCTGTTTAATTTTTTTCACTCTTCGGGTCAAGGATTTTCTCCTTTGGTGGTTGAGGGGGGGGGTGTGTGTTTGGTTTTTTTTAAAGATAAATACAGAGGTGACATTTAGCCTTTTACACATTGCACTGAAAAGGATTCCTGAGAAATATGATTAAATTTTCACTCACAATGACATTTTGCTTTCAATTATTTCTTGTTTAGTGATCTATGCACACATTAAAATGAGACACATAAAAGGAAGAAAATTCTAGGGGTAAAAATCAAGATTCCTGCTGCTCTTTCTTAAGCCAATGATAGTATTCAGTCAGGGAAAACTCTGTTTTAAAATATTACTTTCTTCTTAAGGCTAGGCCAGTGCAGCCCTAGGCATTCAATCTGAATGTATAGAGCATTTATTTAGAAGTTATTTGTGGGTTTTTGCAGACTGCTTTATTTTCCTGTTTATTTAAAGAGCCCAATACTGTGAAATGGACTCTTCTTTTCATAGTCCAACCCACTAGAAACCAAATTGTTATGAATTACTCAATTAACGTGGGCACCATGGCTGACTTTTTAAAATGCTTAAAAAAGCTGACTTGCATCCTTGGGAAGAAGTAACCTTCCATGTTGAATTAATGTTATTTTTATTTAAATATAGAAGTACTACTAATTCAAAACCATTTTAGATGCTACTGCTGTGCCAAATATCATGGGAGTGATAATGTGCTTAGGAATTCTGAACATAACAAATGACGTACTTCTTGTTTTTTAACAGCATGCCATCTTCCTGAGACTTTACATGCTGTCCTTTTAGAGAAAAAGGAAATGTTACTGTCTTAAATTTACCGGTTTATAAGTTACTACACTGTAATTTATTGTCTGAAGTAGTAGTAGTAGTGAGATGCTACTCATCCACACCCTCTTCTGCTGGTTCAGAGATTGCTTCCAGTCCGGCTGATTTCCACCATGGATGTGCATTGAAAATGAGTCTTGATCAGTCACCCTGACTTCTCTTTGCCATTTAGAACTGTGTTCGTGCATTTTAATGTCAAGGTTAGCGTGGGATCCTGCGGCTTGGCAAGTCCCCAGCGGCACAAGGGGTTGCAGGCAGCCGCTGCTGTTTGAGTGAGAAGCCCAGGTGCTCCGCTCAGGGCCGTTGTGCAGACTGCAGGCTGGTGGCCTTTTCCTGAGGTGTCCTTCCCTGAGGGACAACAGTGCCAGGACGCCAGTTCAGATTTTGTTATGTCACCTTCCCGCTGCCGGTGACCTTTGCTGCTCCAGCACTCATCTCTTGTCTCTGTTTCCCCTGATTTTCTCTAGGTGCTGGGATGGCTGGAGAAGGTCGCCGTTTGCGGTTGAGCTGAGGGAGGCGTGAAGCACCATCCATCCCCTGCTGACATTTGAGGTAGTGTGATAACTTTTATCTTGCCTGCAAGTGACTTTATTATGAATGTCGGCTAAGCAGAGCGATCAATAGTATCCTGTAGCACTCTGCAGATAATCCTCACAGATCCCATGATGTGTTCCTACAGTAGTATCCTACAGCAAGCTGTATATGCAGAATACAGAATTCTGATTGGGATCCAATTGTCGTATTTTATTACTCCAAACAATAGAGATATTTGAATTAAGGCTGTCAAATTCAATCTTGATGTAAATTGATGGCTTCAAGCCCTTTTGTACCAATCTCCAGTAGCCAGCATTTGAGAGAGAGGGCTTGGTAACTGCTGGAAGTGCATAAAAGCTGTTTTTCCTTGTCAGAGAAAAAATTATTATACTGTATTTTAATGAGCCATTTCTCATTTATAATGTTATTTAAAGTACTAATTGCCTGAGTTTTTAAGTGCACAATATTGAAACAAATGGAGACAAAGAAATCTGTGTTTTTCCAGGGAGAGAGAACATGAAAAGGCATATCAGAATGTTGTAGATGACAAATCCTGGTGTAAATGACACTTAAATGACATGTAGTTGGAATGTATGTATTTGGTCTAATTCGTGTCTGGAGTGTTTAATCAGATTACAGAGGAATACATTTGAATCAAACATCACAGAATTACACTGTGGTTTAAGGGATTCAGACCTATGATTTCTCATGCCGAGGAACTGGAAAGCTGTTACCTGGTGTTAAATGGCTGCATGAGACTTTACAGCTACTGTCTGTGTACTATAGCAGTTTTATGAGACTTAACTGGCTCATCCTACCTAAGTGTACACAAATGTAATGTCGTTAAATAGAAGAACAATTCTAGAGACTTTTTGCTTTGGTTGTGATAACAACAGGTAAGACATGCCACCCTCTGTCCATGGTTTTTAATGTTTCTGAACCCAGATGGTGGAACTCTAGATGCAATCATTGCACCATGGATCTCTGCTTGGGAGACTTGTCTAAGGATATACCAATTCCACCAAGAAAATAAGAAGGTCAGAATAGTGAAAAGTTATTTTCAAAAATGCTTTGTAAAGTAGGCATAACTTAGAGTCATCTGGGACCTCCTCAACCACAGCTGCCTTTGTTGTGGTTACCGTGCCTTCTCATACAGAGTTAAGCACACTGGAAAAACAATTTATGAATGACTTCTCTGATCTTATAGCTGAAGCACGGCAACACAATCGTACAGAAAGCGGCTTCTGCGCTCTGTTCTCCTGGCTTTCCATGCCCAGCGAGCCGGTTGATCCCTCACTAAGCTGCCCATTCCCGATTTCTCTGTGAGCAGCAGTGCAAGAAGCGTGCCTAGCACTGGGAGCACACAGCTTGCACGTGGGGTCTGCCCTCGCTTCTGAGCTCCACCACGGGCTCACTCAGGGGTTCTGCCACCCTCTGTTACCTCATTGTGTTTCAGTTTCCTATTTGTGAATGAAGGCTAATAATTCTTAGCTTCCAGAAGGGAACAAAGCATCCCAGTCCTTAGGAAATGCTGTTACTCACAAAGTGCCTGTCATTTTTGATGTGATATTGATGCTGTGTTACCAGGGGAGAGTTCAAACCCTTTGCTTTTAAGTGTGACCCTGGGCTTGGAAATTGATAGTGGATCCCTGGGCAGTAAAAATCATTTCTGTGGTTCTTCCTCGCTTGGTATTTTCCACTAACTAGAGATAGAGAACATTCTGGCACAGGGAAGAGCAGCTAACTAAATCCAATGATAACGTGATCATAGGGGAGGGGAGAGTGTGCTGACCAGGTATCTTGAAAATGACATGTCTGTAATTTATATTACCTGCGCCAAGTTAGTTTTAGAATAAGAACTGGAAATGTGCTAACTGTCCCCTTGTAGATCAATTAATGGCTTAGCCTTCATATATTTGCCTTTCAGTACACGTCTGGCAATACCAGCCCCAGACTCAGCCATCTGGAGGCAAGTTTACTGCTCAGCTCTTCTGTGAAATTGAGACATTTAATGCATTATGGACAGTGGGAAATGTTCATCTGCACATTTTCTAGGCTGCGATTAATAAAGTGTTCTACTCTGAATGAGGTTTTTGTTTATCCTAAATGAATGTGTCGCATTCTTTCCTTAAAAATTTAACAGATGCGTTGTTATTTCAAGTCTAGGATACTGAAAGTGACCCATGGATGCGGCAAGAGTAATTTGTGCCTCATTGACATTTACAATCCGAATGGAAGATAACACATGAGGCACAGCTTTAAATAGATTTTGACAGTGCTGATAGTTCTGCTGAATATGCTGGAAAAAAAATTAATATCTGGCCAAAAGTAGTGGAGATGTTTGTAAAATAACTGCTGCAAAATATTCCAGTAACTGTAATTTCTTTAGCTATTAACACTTACCCAGCCACCAGGTCAGTACACCTCTCTGTCTTTTAAATAAAGTTCTGCTAAGTTGCTTACTATGGAATGCAACGTAGGGAGCATGGAAACCATTTGTGGTCCTGTGAGGCCCTGAGAAAAGCTAAGAGTATGGAAATAAAGTTGTCTGTTCCTCCACAGTTTGGAAAAAACTTATAGGAATACAGGGCTTCTCGTTTTGAACCACCTTTTCAGTTGAGGGAAGGACTTGCCTATACTGAAAATGTCAGTAATACAGTAAATGTATCAATCAGTTTAATACCAACATGCTGTAATACTTTTCTCATCAAGCAACTTGTTTGGTGATGTTAGGCTACCACAAACTAGGTGTCCACCATGTGTGGGTTATGTCCTCTAGGTTGTGACTGGGATCAGATCCAAATCCTTCAATCGCTAGTGTTATGAATAGATCAGAGACATATATACCTAACTGAAAAAATAACCAAACCTTTAACCGCTCTTTTTTTTTTTCAGCTTTATGGCTGTACCTCATACTTCTGCTTTATCAGTTCATCATACAATTTGAAGGGTTTGCTTTTTAGCATTTAATGATACAGTCATCAGTAGGACAATTTAATTTGCTGTTAAATAAATTGAGTTAAATTTTGCTGCTGTTGAGTCATATGTTACTGCAGATTTGAAATCGAAGTTAAGATTCAGTTTGAACAAGTCTGGCAAAGTCAGGTATTATGTCCTGGCAAAGGGCTACAGGCAGTCATATTTTATTAACTACTGTGCATAAAATAGAACAGAACCTAGGAATGTTAACATTAAAATATACTGCATAAAGTATTTACTTAATGGTCTTTTTTCTTTTAAAGACAATACTCTTCACTCATTGGTAGCCACTTGTATTCTGGCTCTTGCTTCTGAGTAAAGTATCTCAATAAATATGCTGTTTGAGAATTATTTGTGAAAAATAGGTTTTCCAGGCTAAATATACTACATTGAACCAGTGAGAAGAATCAGATTGGGTAAATCTGTGGAAACCTATCCTCCCACACATGGCTCAGCATGCTTTAAAAATACACTCCAGCAAATCAAGCCTTACACTGTACATACTACTGTGGCATTTATTTTGTGTGACTAGTAAAAATATGACCATACGGTCCAATCTTTGCAGTAGTAGTGGGAAGTAAATCTGGATTTTGGAAAGGCTAAGCTTAATATTCGCACTTAGCTGCAATGGTCCCGCTGTTAGTTCAGCAACATCAGACTGTCTTACCCCATCCACCCTCTGCCCTCTCCCAGGGGAAGCAGCTCTTCCCTTTCACCACACTTTGAAAGCAACTCCCCTCTTCCCATCTTTTTTCCTCATGAAGGCCCTCATACTTCCATCGCTAGCGGATGTCAAGAAATAGTGGCCTGGTTTGAGGGAAACAGAACCTATTTTCTTTTCAGATATTTTACTTTTCAGTTAAGTCTCTTCTAACTAACGGCACTCTCTGAAATTAACAGCATATTGTGCAGACACTGTTCACTCAGAGTGATCAGACCGATGTTTATAGCTGATGCCCAGGCATGGTACACAGAGAGGCTCTTGCTTATACTGATTGCTATAACACCCAAGGGCGGTGAACTTTGTTACTTGCCCCGTTGGAGGGTCGGAAGCAGAAGAGCATAGAGGGGCCCCACCTGCGGGGGGGAGCGGACAGGACAGGTGACCCAAAACTGACCAACGGGGTATTCCATCCCATCTGCCTCATGCTCAGTGTAAAGCTGAAGGATCAAAGGGTTCACGCTCTTTCTTCAATGGCCAGTGTCCCAGGAGGACTCTGTTTGTCTGCCTTTGATCCCAATCTGTGCGTTCCTGAATCCAAATCCAGAATCCGATTCCCGTCCATCACTGAGTCCAGTCTGGGACTTCCCCAGTGCCAGCCAGTGATGTGATCGTCATCCTGGGAGCTTGATACAGTTTTGTATATATTGTATATAGTTCTTTTTTTTATATATATATATAAAAAATTATATTTTCTTTTTAGTATTTTATTATTAATATTTCATTATAGTATAGTTTCTTTTCCAGCCCATAAGCTCTCTCTTTCTGTTATTCTCTCTCCTCTCCTCTGAAGAGACGTGCTCTCCCTTCTCTGAGGGGAGAGAGGTTAAAGAGAGCATCTGCCGTTCATTTAGTGCCCAGCCCAGCCCAAACCACAACAAACAGGAAGGAGGAAAGGAGGGGAGCAAGGGGCTGGAAAAGCACAGCTCCCCAAAGCTCTCCGCGCCGATGGCAGTGGGAGCGAGCCAAGCGCTCCTTTGGGCTGTGGCTGGCAGAAAAAGCTGGGGGGTTCAGGCAGCCTTTAAAAACCATTTCTCATCTCCTCCAGGCAGAAGTGGCACAGGCTGGATGGCATAGTTTCATGGGCTAGATCTAGTTTATGAACTCCATGCCATAAATAAAAACCTACTTAAAGAATCCAGTTAAAGAAAGAAATGCTAGTCCTCTTTGAATTTCAGATTTTTCTCTGTAAAGCTATACCACCATCTCTCTTAATTTGTGCTACAGCTCCTAGTAGCAGATGCTTGTTACCATATCAGATGACTTTCAGCCACACCAGTAAATTAAATGTACTACTCCTACCAGGACAAATTCTTCCTGAAAAAAATAGCTTTTGGGTTGTTTCAAATAAGATAGTTGCTTAAAAAAATCACACACCGCATGATACAAGTTTCATACCATTTGTGTAGTGTGATACTTCAGCTTCTCAGGCTCAAAACACTTCTCTAGATCCTTTATCAAACATATATGTAAGTATACCTTGTATCTATAGCAAGATCTACATCAAGTATCTCTATCAATGAAAAGCACGTATTTTAATTAAGACTTAAAATCTTAAAAAAATCCTTTAATATGGAACAAAAAGACACAGGGAAATTAAAACACAACTGCAAGCTCTAGATTTTGAGGACTTTCCTGCTCCTTAAGGGTACAGCTGTTGGGTCCCTCCCTACCAGCTGAGCTATTCACGAGAAACCTGGCTGACCCACAGTATGTGCTTTTTCTGTGAGTTTTATGTCTGCCATAGAGCGTGTCTGAGACTGGAACAAAGCCTGCTCTCCTAGGGAGATAAAAACTCAATTCCGGGCCAGCCAAAACCAGATCCTTCTTAGCCAAGAAACTAATTTATAGACCACCGAGTAATCCTGCAATTAATTGTTCTCTACAGCCCATAGAACAGCTGACATCTGGATTCACTTTCTAAGTTATGAAATGACTACAGACTTTGAGGGGTTTGGGGTTTTTTTGTATCTGATTAAAGCACCCTGTATCAATTTATATTCAGAGCTAACTGGTTGGTAAGCTGTCAGAAATCTTTGCAGACTGTCACTTTTAAAATCTGTGAAAGCAGCAATAGGAAAATATCTTCCTTGAATGAACTATACCAGTCATTATTCTTTTTAGTGTGTGAGTCCAGTCACCTGTTACCAAGTCTGATTGCTGAAGGAAAACTTGTATGCAATAAGTGAACTAAAAATCAGGACTAATTTATGCATCATGGCACTTCAAAACTCAAAGTTCTGTCTGCTGTGATATTCCCCAGTTTTAGTAATGTTGGGAAAATTATAATCTATGCACAAGTGATTTAGCTGATGCTGCCATGCACTTTGTAGTAAAACCTAAGAGCAGTCAGTCTCATCATGCTTATTGTGAACGTGGTTGCTTATACAGGATTCAAGTGCGATTGGTAAGTGTCATACATATTTTAGGATCAGATGATATCATTGTTAACGACTTCTTATAAAAAAAATTATATGGTAAGTTTTTTCTAAAAATGGAAGTCTTTTATCTCTCCAAAAATAAAGTTCGCTGTGATATTAAAGTTGTTCAGTGTAAGAACAGTAAAAAGGAACAGTCATAGTCTTTCTCTTTTATACCAACAGTTTCCACACATGGTCATGCAGGTGGGACTGTAAAGTTTAGTCCACTGGGCCCAGTGTTGAGTGGGATGATTACTGCTACGCTGATTAAAGGCAGAGAGACAGTTTCTAAGACTTTCGCTGACAGGCTCCTGTGCAAGCAGCCTTGTTCCTTATTTCAGTATAAAAATGGGTACTGATGCCAGACTGCTGGTCAGGCTTCAGAGGAGTTGGGTATCGTGCTAGACCAGGAGATCCCCCAGCAGGGTTTTACAAAACTGTGGCTACAGCACAATGGCCTCCCCTTTAGCGTGCTCGGTTTTGTTGTACTGTGTGTCTAATGTAAATCCTGAGATCTAGCTTGGTATGGGGTTTATTTTTGTGAACAGCCCTCACAAAATGGGTTTAAGTCTGAGCAGTACTTGTGGTAGTGGTGGGTGAAGGCTCAGGCTCTCAGCTGCTCCTCAGGACAGAGATCTTGTGAATTTTGTCTGTAAAAATCCATCTCCTCGTGGTCCTGTGTAAAATAACAATAATAACAGCAATGGAGAAATGTGAATGCACTAGTCTGTCTTAACAAAAAACAGTTGAATCTGCTCCAAAGTTTTCCTTTCTTAATCAGATGGTTGGTAACATGGTGGAGTTCCTGCAGAGGAAGGAGTCTTAGTGTCAGTGGAGGTGGACGTGCTCTCCATCAGCCGGCCAGCCTGGCACTGCGCAGCTCTCTTGTTTGTGGCACCCATTGCAGAGTATCCCGTTTTGAGTTGATCAATTCAGCGTTCATGTATCTTATCGGTGATGTCTAAAAGTGAAGGTTGCAATGCAGAATTGTGATTGTTTTAATCTCTGACATTTCAGGAGTGGTAAATGTGGAGGGGGAGGTTTACATCCAGTGCACTGGGGTTACCATAGCTAAAGAGAGTGGTTCATTCCTAGTGTTTGTAAAACAGAGCTATACACTTACTAAGAAGGTTTTGCTTCAGAACAGATGAGCTGTTCTTTCTCTTAATTGCAATTCTTTCTCTCTTAATGAAAACTAGTAGTTTGTTGTTTTGGGGTTGGTTTTTTTTTTATTTCACTACATCTTTATTTTGTGTTGCTAAGATGGCTGGCAGTAAATCCAGAAGACTGTGTAATATTCTGTGGTAGGTAAGACATTGGAGAGGGTTGCAGTCCGTGCCTTATTCTTCTGCTGGGCTGTAGTGTAAGCGCAGGCAAGCCACTCCTCTTCCCGGTGTCTCTGTTCCCCGTCTGTAAAATGAATAATGCCACTGACCCCCACTGCAGACTGCCCAGGATTTGCTGATGGAAAACATTCTCTGGCACCATTAAGGGACCTCTTTGGAAATAGATTTGGCAAATTACCTTTAAAATTAATATGGCTGTTTCTATCGCTTATTTTGCAGACACTTCATTTCTTTGTTGGTGGGGTTTTCTTGGAGGAAGTGCTGGGCCTTGGGACTGATGGAGCTCTTTCACGTTCCAATGTGAATTTCTGATTGCAGCCTGGCATCTCCCTTTACCTTGCTTATTCCAGAAGACAGCCTTCCTTGTAGAGCTGTGCTAGCTGCAGGTGCCCACTTGGAAGATTAACTGGGTGATTTTCATCCTCACTAAACTAATAACTGTCCAATAGGTCACTAACTCTGGAGATTACGAGGCATAGCTGTCCGGTTTAGTCCCCTTAAAAGTCAGGCTGGCTTGAGCACCCACAGTGCAATCCACTTGTCTCCACTTCCTTAATAATCACTCTGTCACCTCCAACGCAATCTCCAAGCCCGTGGTGGATCCCGTGTCATATATCCTCTGACCTCTCCAATGGGGAAAAAAGGTTTTCTTCAAGGCTTCCTGCGCCGCTGCTTCATCATTAGATCTTTTGTCTTCTACCCTGCGCTCACCTGCCTTGTGGGGTGGAACCTCCCCCTCTCGTGGGGGTGCAAATAATCAGCTGTATACCAGTAAAGTTACACCTTCACCTTTCAGCAAAACGCCAGTATGCATGTGTGCGTATGTGTGTGTTCAGTGTGTGCAAGCGCGTGTACACAAACCAAACCCCACTTCTGTTCCTTCCTTGTGAAGAATTGTTTCAGGACCTGTGATAATTGAAATGGCTAAAATAATACCGTGATATGATTCAAAATGGGATCTGGAAAAAAGGTTGCTTGAAGTCCTTAAAAAATAGAGCAGTGTACCCAAGTATGCACATGACATTGACTTGAAATAAATTCAGTTAGTGATTTGTCTCCCTGTATTTGGAAATACTGGACATGCTAACCTTGGAAAAATCTCCAATTAAAACAATAACTTAACGGCATCCCTCCTATGCTCTTGGCTTAAAAGTGTCATCAACAGCTGTATCATAGAAACATGTATCAGAAGTGATTGGTTCAATATAAAGGTTCTAAAGATCCTGTTTGGATGGTATATAAAAACGCTGATGTATTTTTAAGCCACTTTGGTAAGTGTGGACATCATCTATTTTTGTACATGAGATGCTTCATCAAAACTTACTGTGAACTTAGAAGTTGGGTATTTTAATTTCCAGATCTTATCAGCACAAGTGGAGGGAGAGTTAACTGACTTTTTAATATTTTGTGAAAGGTTTGAACAGAGATCAGCTTTTCTTCACAAGTTATTACCTTGTGAAAACCTGTTCTGGCAACGCTGCACTTAAAAATACTGAATAAACTTCTGCCGTTGCTGGTCTCATTTAGTATCTCTTTCAACCTTGTGCTGATTTACACAATTAAGAATCTAACTCTAAATCTTTGTATATGGCTATATGAAGTGGTTTATGCAGTTGTTGAATGCAATATGCTACTTTTTGGCAGGTGCCCACGGTTTTTATACTCAGATTTGTATGGACTTAAAACACCAAATCAGCAGAGAATAGGGCTGGGGACAATGCTGGTATGATCTTACAGAGGACACATGGAAAGCAATTGCAGTCATACTGTTTCTCATTAACAGAGAACTTCATAAACAGTGAATTTTACTTGCAATTATTTTGAAAAACAGTTGTGTTGAATAGATGTTCTCATATGCTAACTCTACATCAGCTTAAATGAGATTTGAAGTTAGCTTCAATCTGTGAATTACAGATGCAAATTAAATCAATATAAATCATATCTTAAACTGATAGGAACTTCAGGACATACAAAATGGCACCAATTTAAAATGCACTGTTTACTGTTATACATACTGTCAAGCTGATTAATCTTTGTATGTTGACCGAGTGGTAGTAAATATGTGAGCACTTGAAGTCGTGAGTGGCCATCCAGAAATGCTGCTCAAGTCCTCTGTCTGTCATTTAACAGCTTTCACTTAATCCGCTATTTAAGTTAATGACTTCCTAAATGCCATACAGGCTTTGTTGTGTAGTCTTTAATCTGATTAGGAGCACATGAATAATTTAGCATGCGATTAAACCATGTAATTAATTTGTCCCATGGTAATGGACTGTTAAGTAGTTCCATTAGTCTAGAATAAATACCAGGGTCTTGACCTTAAATTTTACAGTTTCTTGAAGATGTTTTTCCTGGAACAAATGTTTTTTATATATATAAATACTATTTAAAATGAAAACTCTGCTCCCCCTGGTTTCCTGAAATTGCTCTTTGAGGCCTGAAAGGCATGTTTGGGTTCAAGGTGACTGGCAGAAATTGAGGATGCTTTGTTCAAAAATGCTTGTCTCTAACCAAACCCTGCTTCACCCTTAGGTGAAACAGGGTTTGGTTAGAGACAAGCATTTTGAAATGCTGGAGCTGCATCATGGTGAAACAGGGTTTGATTATAGCCAAGCGTTCTTGAACAAAGCATCCTCAATTTCTTCTAATGACCAAACCTGCCTTTCAGGCCTCAAAGAGCAATTTCAGGAAATCAGGGAGAGGAGGGTTTTCATGTTACAGAAAAGCTGCAAGAGATCCGATGCAGTTTTATTTATAACGTGTGCTGAAACCTAACTGGCTACATTTGCCCAAGTACAAGGTAGTATGCTTGTTAATTCGAGTGACGCACAGATACTAGCACACAGGAGAAGACTTGCAAAGCAAATGCCAGCTGTAACAGTGGAACTGACCTGCTGTGCAGTGGCAGTCCAGCAGCACGTATAAGAAGGTTATTTAATATTAAGCATGTGAATAATCCTTTTTGTTTTCCCTCCTGTTCCAGCCTGAACTCCCAGTAATGTCATATAGGTTCCTTTCCGCCACGATTCCTGTGCTTCATCATTTCTTCATATTTTTTGCGAGGTGCTAAGCACTCTGTCTGTGCTAGGGAAATTACTTAGCCATGTTCTCACGTTAAATACATAACCTTGCTTGCTTAAAATCAGATGTCTTTAGCTTCTTTGCTGGATTGGGGCCACACTGCTAGTCCTGATGAGATTTAAACTTTAATACTAGCAAGACACTGAAGAGTTTTGCTGTTTTTTTTACACTGGCACAGAAATTATTTACAGCACTGGAATTACCATTTAATCTCTTTAGGTGAAGTGTGAATAATTATCTCAGTGAAATTACTTTCTTTGAGTAAAACCGCATTTTTTTTAGTACAGATTACTAGGGGGATGGTTCTAGATACAGACTCAGGCATTTCTTGTCATGATATTTGACACTGAATTGATGCATCGTACTTCTTCAAACTGGAATATACTTTTTGCTCATATAGAGAAAGTCTCTTGCTTTTCTTTGCAATTGATTGTACAAATAACAAAGCAAAATTTTTTTGGATTACTATTTTCTGAGTATTAATAATAATTAAAAAAAAAAAAAGGGGAAGAAGAAGAAAAAGCCTAGGAAAAATTACCACTGTAGTTGAGGAAAGAGTTTATAGCCTGAAAAAATTACCACACTCATAAACAGACCTGGACCCTCTTCCTTAATGATACAGTTACAGGTAAAGCTGACTATCAGCTCAGCAATTCACATCTACAGGATAGCAGCTAAATGTTGTAATTTCTTTCAGCTGAGATGTATCTATTTTGATGCTTTGATGTGTTTTGGGGGCTGAAAGGCAAACAAAGCAATTAAGTCTCTTCCAGGTTAAATTTTTTCTATCTATGTAGTACACAGAAACTTAAGAGTGTAACTTCAATTCTCTTCTAGCAATCGTCTTCTGATGGAGATGATCTACTAGTCTTCTAGCGAAGATCCTCCCTCTGTTTACCTAGTCCATTAGGTTACTGCTGTCAAAGCATAGCAGATTTTATTGTAAATAGAGAATTCATATGCCATATGCCACAGCCATCCTCTTACTTTGTAGCCCAGTTCTTGGAGTATGATTTTATAGCTGGATTAACCTACAACAGCTTTCAGTACAAGCCCAGAACAATGTCCCAACTCTGGATTTACTGAAGGGTTCCTTAACCACATCCAAGAACTGATAACCATTTAGCTTGTTACCAGTTTAACTGCAGTTTAAATCAGAGTAATTAGCTGGCACGTCTATCCATGGGAAAAAGAAATCAGCTCTGGTAAAAGTATTGAAGGTGTCTATTACTGTGGAGATACAGATAACTTTGTTGTTCAAATGAAGCTTTCATATAGTCTCTTTTCAAAAGTTAAAATTTTGTTTAGGAAAAAAAGTATGATTTTTTCTAAATCCAAAGTGAGTGATTATTCTAATAGATTCCATTGTTAGTTTTAATACTTAAAACTATTATAAATTTTTTAGCTTATATGGAGCTCTAATTAATAATGTAAAATTGCCTCTGTTCCATAGTTTTATTTTCTCATTATGATGTACCTTTTAATAATCCTCAAATTTGCATTGAACCATGCAAAATAAATGCAGCTTTATGTCAGAGTCCCCCACTCTTTTCCAGTGGTGCTGCCTTTTGTTCGTAGGTTTTGGGGTTTTTTTTTCTGAAATATGCCCTTTATGAGATTTTTTTATTTTTTTTAGTTTGCAGTACATAATTTCTGCTTCTACAGTATTACTCTTGTTCTTTTCATATCCCAGATAACCGTACACACTAGGTGGATGGTGTGTTACTCGTATCAACTGTGACAATTTGTTATTTCTGTTTCTTAACAGGGCTGAGTATATAGCCCTGACAAGGGTTCTATAAAAACAGGCGTTCATCCAAGTGCTGCTGATGACTCAATCAAGCTGTAATATCAGCAAGCAGGGGAAGAAGTCTTTAGGTTCCTGGCAGTTTTAGATTGTGTTGATTGGAAGAGCTGTAACTCATTTCATCTGCAGAATGACGCTGTCCTGTTGGCATTCAGGGGAATGAGGGTAAGCAGGCAAAGTGATTTCAGCTATGCATGATCAGCCAAACCGGTGTGAATGCTTTTACGCAAGCAGAGAGAGAAGATTTCCTCTTGGTGTCACTAATCTTGCCGTGAGATAGCTTGTAAGGAATAGCCGCACTGTGAAAAACAAAGGTCTTTCACCCAGGAAAATTCTGTAAGGCTATGTATGTTTAGTTGGTAGCGGCATTCAAGGTTCAGGACAGATCTGGAGAGCCTGGAGTTACATTGCCTTCTCAGAACTTGTTCTTACTCGGTGGTGGATGTACTGGTGTGTATTCATCTGCATGGCACGCTCTTGTGTCCTCGGCTGTTTGTGATCTGACAGAACGATGAAATGTAGCAATGCGCAGAAAAGCACCTCAGATTAATCCTTCGCTCAGTGATTTTGTGGTTCAGTTTGCAGCAGAGAGGCCACCTTTGGTTCTGGACTAGCTGCAGGTGTGCTGCTGTGGCAAGCAATGCTAAACTGGAGGAGGTTACAGGGGAAAAAAACTCTCATATTCGGAGTACAGTGAGTTAATGGAGATGGCGAAAGCAGAAGTCCCTTCATAGGCACAGTTTAATGAAGTGTAATGTCCTTCTCCTTCTCCTTCATGTCCTTTCAGGTTCAGGAGCTATCTAAACATAAAGATCTCACTTCAAACAACAGTGTTGTTTATAAGAAAAACACCTTATGGTTTACTCTGAGTGTTAGCATTGTTACCTGACCAGAGTAGACGCAAACCGCTCAGTACGCCATGACTAAACTATTTCTTTTCTCAGGGATTTTCTTAGCCCAGTTTCTCCTGTTTATGCTGACTATGTTCATGTCCCACTGGAGAGATGTCATGTTTAAATTAACTTGTGATTGACCTAACTCCAACGTCGCTATAGAAAAGGGCCAAGAATTTTTTTCATCCTTTTTATAACTCCTGGCTCCCTTTCTGTACTGAAGCAATTAGCCTGACCTGACCTCTAGCCAAATGTTCCTGTGGTCAAGTTTCAGCTGGCTTGAGGACAGTCAGCTGCTGTAATTTTTTTTTTTTTTTCTGGTTTTAGCTCTGTTCATTCTTATAAGCTGCTGGAGTTGGGTAAGATATAGACTATTATTCCTTAGAACAGTGTGTATTACAGACACTGAAATTCATTTTCTGTTAAATATCAGGGACTTCATTAGTGGCATCTGCCTTTCACATGCATACGGGGGTAGGTGTTGGGAGGAGATATTACTAGATTGTAAAAGGCCAGTTTTGTCCTAAAGCCGACAGAGAAGCTGTCTCTTGGTAGGTTAACACTGCAGCCTCTGAACAACACTGTTCTTGTTGGCACTGAGCTTGCAAGAGTGTCTTAGAGGAAGCAGCAGGCAGTTACAAGACAAATTTGTGAGAACTTTCTGCAAGGCAGTAGTTGTCTGGTGGCGGGGCAGATGGCACTTCAGAGGACTCTTCTCAGAAATTTTATTCTGTACCACCAAAAGCACTATCATGATGGGGCAGCTCCTGCTTTGGACCAGATTGTCTCCCATGAGACCTGACCCGTGGTGGTGTAGCTCTCCCTTGGCCTCCGATACCTCTAGAAGTGGTAGTCGTACCTGCAGCTCAGCAGAGCTTTTGGTATATGTGCTGAACGCAGAGAGGTCACGTAGTCCCTGGTGCTTCACACCCCTTGCAGAGCTCCTTTTGCCTGGCAGAGACCTTGAGTATGAGTGCTGCCCCAAGGGCTCTGGGTTTGAGCTCAAAGAGGCTGGCACAACGTGCCCTTTCCCAGAGGCTGTTGTACAAAGGGTGGAGCATGGCCCATCCATATTTTCAAATGAGAGCAGTTACCATTTTTGAGCTCAGTCCTGTCCATACCGGGCATGTTCAGAGTACACCAGTTGGATTTTCCTCCCACATGCAACTTGTCTGCACAGATAACTCAGTGGAGGACCCTATTTGGATTTAGGCAGAGCAGAGACATTATTGCTTTGCCTTGCTAAGATAGTGGCATTTGTGAGAATCCACAGAAGAAGCATCATTTGCTTCTATACCACATTTTACTAGTGGAAAGGCAAGGGATTAAGCAGCAATTATGATCTCCTTTGAGATTTAGGAACACAAATTAATCCTGTGCCCTGTTTCAGGGAGCTCAAAATTTTGGTCAAGGTCTGTGGCTCAGCTGGGACTTTCACAATAATTATAGAATTGCTCTTAAACAAGTAGTAGCTGCTGCTGGATGGGTGGTTGTGTCCTCCCCTCCACCCTGGCTGCTCGCTGCCATGCCTGTGCTGCCCTGGCTCTGCTCCTGGGGTGCAACTTTGTGACGTCCTGATAAACCCCATCAGCAAACAGATTTGTTACAATAAATGTTTATGGATTAATTTTAACTGGAACAATTTCCTGATGGAGTCCACTGTGTGTGGATATATAAACAAGTCTGCCAGCACAAGAGGAAGAGCAGTACTGGAATGGGATTGTTTTTGTCTGCAGCAGCAAGACCTTAATGGAGTTCAACATGACCTCTGGGATGTATTTCCAGGCTCCTGGGTTGGTGCTCCACCTGTCAAACCATACATCCTTGGAGGAAGCTGAGATGGCTGCCGGTCACAGCGCAGGGGTGGAGGGGATAGCTGTGCTGTGATGGCTGCGCGTGGGGGCTGATCCTGGTCCCACCACAGAGTTGCTTCATGTGGTTATGGAAAACGAAATGGTGTTCACAGATGTGCTCTGAATGACGGACTCTGTTGATGACATTTGATCACACAGGAGAACTCTTGTGAGGGTTTGGGCTTTTCTTGTGGCTGTTGTTAGGCAGGAAGAAGTGGGAAAGCTTGGAGAAGAGTGGTAGGAAGATCAGCAGAGGCTGGTGGACGCAGGAGGACAGGGAAGTGTGAATACGGAGGCAGCATGGGATGCCTGGGTATTGCGACAGGGAGAGAGCAGGAGGGTTATAAATAAAGTGACATTGTGCTCAGGCATGTGAAAGGGAAAACAAAACCTTAGGGAGAAACTGGAAGGGCTGAAGGGAAGGAGGGGATGTTCGATGAGGTAGAAATCATGTAAGAGGAGAAGAATTGGCAAATACAGAGAAGTATTTCTGTAGAAGATTTATTAATGAGACAATAAGAATCCTTTAAACAGGAGTACAGATGGAGCAGGGGAACAATTGAGCTAGCTGAAAACGTAGCTGATCTCGGATGAACCTCGTCCTGTGCCAGTGTAGCTCCTCTCCGAGAGTAGGAGGATTGTTGGCCTGTGATTTGCTTTATGAACTTTTTCCCAGCCCTGTGCACTCCAGCAGCTGCAGCCTTCACTGCTCCTGGTCCTGCTCCCCAGGCTGCCTCACTCCCACACTGCCCCAAATCCTCACTAACGCACCTCCAGCCTCCGCCTACCCTTCCCTCCTCCCTGGCCACTTGAGAATGGAGGAGTCACCTCTGGAGGAACCCATGTCTGTTTGGCCAGGGGAAAGCTCTGCCCGGCACCAGGGAGGTCCCCAGAGCTTCTCCAGCTCTTCTGTCTGTGCGGCTGCCCCGTCCCGGCTCAGACTGGCCATAGGGTGCCTGAGTGGTGCAGCTGGGCATCCCCGCCATGGTGCAGGTGCCATGGTGCAGGTGCATGATGCAGGTGCCAGCATCTCTGCTGGCTTGTCTTTGCAGGTCTGGGTTGGACTCTGCCAGCCTAGAGTGGTTGGAATAAATGCTTCCCGTACTGACCCTGAAACTTGAGAGTTATTGAGCAGTTGTGTCAATGAGGGTGTGAGAAATACCTTCTGATTTTCAAGTTTTGCACTAAACAGCATGAATGAAAAATCTGGAATTGGAAGTAGTTTTTGGGTTTTTTTCTGTAGTGTGATTCAATCTGTTCTCTTGTGGTAAGAAAATTGAGGGAATTATCTTTTTTTACCGTAGTTTTACATACTCAGCATGCTTGTCTTTTACGGTTTCTGACTAAATTCAAACCTTGCTAACTCTACTAGGAGACTGACTTGTTATTGATACCCAGATTTGACAGCATCAGTTGGTAATCGGTAATGCCCACTTAAAGATTTTTACTTATTAGTGGGCTTGGTTGCTTGGACACTTGTGATTTAATCTCCTGTTAGATGAAGAAAGAAAATGTCTGATTGAAAACACTCCAGTGTAGAATCAAGGTTTGTCATACCTATTTACGGTCAACTGTGAAAGTGGAGCTATTACACTTTATCTCTCTATGCTGCCTCACGGAGCTGGGGTGTCAGTGTACCTTGGCAGTTCTGTGCCACAGAACAGGAAACTGCTGCCTGACTGTTGTTTCAGCATTCGTGTTCATTCTGGTGTTGTACTTCTGGTTTTGAAGGCCTCCAGTAATCTCTGTGCTCCACTGGCACCGTTGTAAGTGGTCAAGTAGTAATAATCCAGGGTATGTGTGTTTTCCCCCTACTACATACAGAGAACCCATGAGCTTCTGGGGGCACGGTACAAGTTTGTGCAGAAGGCTGCACTGCCCACAAGTCCAGCGTATCCCAGCTTCTGCCCGTCCACGTCGTTGTCAGATGTGGGTTATAATGGCAGGAGCAAAGTAGTGTCCCTCCAACAGGATCGTGTGATGGGGCTGTAGGCTATGTGTGTGTGGCACAGGTGAATTCGGGAGAAGGAGGAGTGTCCTTTTTCGGGAGGTTGTAGAGGCTTCTTGGGTTATGCTTGGGTTGTAAAGGTTTGTATGCGTGGAGGTTGTAAAGGCTTGTGTGGATGGGCTCGGGTCCATCAGAAGGTACCTTCTCAGAAAGGATGCAGGTAGCAGTTTCCAGCGTGAGGCAGGGTCCATGGCAGCCCCTGAAGAGCAGGGTAGGTACTAAGCCTCTCTGCTAAGAGCCATTTGGGTTTCTGGTGTGGGAACTGGCTTATTAAACTGCATCACTCCTTTAAGCTTTACTGCATGTAGTCCTATACCCGGGAAGGGTTATACATGGCATGCGAAGATGAATACAGCTTCAGAGGAGCATGAACTGGAAAAGGTGTCATCACATCTTTGTTCCCTGAAAGAGATACTGTTCTTTTCCTACTTTCACATTTAACCTAGGCTAGTCATTGGGATCCATCCCCCAGAGGCTGCTGCAGGCCAAGCGTGGCTACTCCCTGGAAGCAGGCTAGAGATTGACAGTACTTGATTTTTTTCTCCCTCTACACTAAGTAAACTAGAAACCCATAAGCCAGTTCCCTTGTAAAAATAGCGTTTACTCTCTGTCCCAGACTACAAGATGATGTATGACTTTATGAGGCAATAAACTGTAAACTAAATACACTTCTGGTTTAAATCCAATCAGGAATTCAATAAAACTAGATGATAGTTTAAATGTCACGTCATATTAGGTAGTAATATTAGTTTATAAAGAAACTCTCTTATTGTCTTTTGTTATTACAGAATTAGAGGTATGGATCTTCGGCATCTGCTGTTTGCTTTGGCCCTGATCTGTGCAAATGACTCACTTTCTGCAAGTGATGGTAAGTTTTACGATACCTTTCTGTGCCTTTGTGTGTGTACATATATATATAGCCTTATATAAAGAGTATTTTTGTATTATATGTGTAAGGATTATGCAAGTTCCTTGATTGCAGTAACCTAGGTACATAACTTGAAACGTGAAAAATATATCAGTTAACCTTGTCGTAAAGATAGTGGATGAGAACGAAGGTGAATTTCATAGACAGTGTTGGATGTGTGGTGTGTAAACAAGCTGGATCAATGTCGGTGTGAGACATCTGGATTTTCTTTGCTGAGGTACTGAAGTTATGAAAGAGTTGTATGAGGTTAATTTTTTTTATAGAAACTGGTGAGTTTTTTTCCTTAACAAGTCTCTTTAGTATATTTATATGTTAAGTATAGAACTATTTGGAAGTACAGAGGAAGCATTTTAAGACTGTACACTTTGGGTCTGAGGCCAATATGAACAAGTTTCATAGGAAATACACTTAGACACTCTTGAGTAGAGCTTATAAAAGGGATTTGAAAAGAACACGTACCCCCAGCCAGCCAGCTGGCTGTGGGTAACCAGCAGAAGCCTTTTTAGTGAGGAGAAGCTCTGAATGCACATCCTGTAGTGCTCATGATTCAACAGATGCGCCCAGGGTTCACGTCCACTGAATGTACCTCTGGCTTTCCACAGTTCCTCTCCTTCCCATCCTTATTCACCTCAGTTCTTCCATCTTCTGAATTAAGTGCCAGGCTGGAAAGTACATGGTCCAGCTGAGCTTTCTCTGATGCTTTTTGTTGTTGCAACCGGCAATGATTTATAACCTTTTCTGTATCACCCGGAGGCCTGTTCTGACTCTGGTGGGTCCTCTGGGACTGGTCTTTTACTTATTTAGAACAAAAAATTCCCATTAACTCCAGTGGAAGTTTTATGTTGTGTCACACTGTTGTGCTTATGCTGGTTATGATCCACTCCTGTAAACAAACGCATCTTAACTTTGTCTGCCCTGTCTTGTTCTGGCCTTTGGAGAGAGCTGTAACAGTTTGAGCCGTAACAGTTTTCCATAATTACTAATTTTATGCAAACGTGTCGCTACTTCTCCCAGAGCTACGGAGCAGCTGCAGAAGGGCGGTTCCTTAAGCAGGTGCCCTTCCTGACCTTCTAGCCAAAATCAGTGCTAGCAGAGAAAGTCAGAGGGGGCAGTTTGACGAGTAATTTTGGAAAAAGTGAGGTGGAAACAGCTTCCACGACAAACTGTAAATAAACTGATAAAATTTTCAATGAAAATTTCTGACATCTCTCAATTATTTTTTTTTTTCTTTAGGTGTTTTTTACTTAGGTGTTACTGAATGCAAATTAAATACCCATAGAGTTGCAAGCCATGTTTCGTTAGCCTTTCTAGGGTTAGTTTTAGAACTAAACCAAAGGGCTAGGGCATAGTTGCCTGTAGTCATAACTGTCCTACAGTTTGAAGGTATAATTGTCCTCCTTAGCCCTGATACAGTTATGTGTTTTCTTGGAGTTGCATACTGAATTTCTAGATATTAATATCTGCAGAAGCACTGGAGAGATAAGGTGTATTACTTTGTTGTTAATGGAGACAAGAAGCTGAAATAAGAAATAATTAGAGCTCATATGATCAGTTTTCAGAGAATCCATCCATAAAGTTCATTTTGCTTATCAAAAAAAGGGGGCTGGATATGGAAAACACAAGTTTCTGTTTATTTACATCTATATGTGTGGCTCAGACACTTGTCCTCTATTATCAGTGAGAGAATCTGTAAGATTCTCCTCTCCCTTGCTAGTTAAGGCTTTTCCTTTAACATTTACCAAATTTGATTTGAGTTCCTAGTGTATCTGACTATTGAAGGCAATGAATGAAACATGTTTTCACTTTTGTTCCCTACTTTCATTTCCTACTTGCAGCAGTACTTTCATTCTGCTACCTAGATGTCCCAGGGGAAATCAGTGTGCCTATTTAAGAAGTGTGTAAGGAAGTATGGGGCAGTGAAGTGTTTATTTTCATATTAGAATTGGGATGAAACAACGTAGGGCCTTTAATGTGTTCTGAATCCTTCTTTTCTTCTGATTTGGTTAAAAGAAGAGGAATTTTCTGACAGGAATTTGCAGAATAAAGCTATATACTCATGTTTCACTCTTTGTGTACCAACCTCTTTAGTTAGACCTATGAACTGAAATAAAATTTGCAAATTCCTCCTTGGTTCTGCTGAAATGTGGAAAGTCAGTATTTCACAGTGAAATATGATACATGTACCAGCTCCTATTCATTGCCTGGTACAGAATGGTCAGTGGAACAAAAATGGATGTGTCCTGAATTGATCCTTCCCCCCCAGCGTCTGCATTTTACAGTACATTCATTCAATAGACAAATGTAATCCTTGCCCAGATACATTCTACTGGACCAATTGATTTCTCTCTCAGGGTTTAAGAGCACATGAGGATTTTTTTGATCCTAGGCAGATGAGGTGTGTTCCAGATGTCCTAAGTTCAGTAAAAATCTGTGTTATAAGTAAAACTTAACCACAACATCACCTTTGTATGACTTCTTCTATACTGATGAAATAGTAACTTCCATGAGATTACCTTCAGAATCAAAAAATTAAGAACATTTTATTTGTGTTCCTGTGCTTAAGTCCAAGACACGTTACTGAATATATATGACCTGATTTGCTGCACTATTAAAGAATTGTGTGTGTGAAGGGAACAGAGCTTTATTGTCCCAAGAATAAATTTCTAACCACTAAACTGCTTCTCATGCTGTACATGCTGTAACACATTTATTCTGAGTAAGGGGAATGCTCAGCTGAGAAAGTCAGACAAGAAAGTATAAGTTGAACAGGAATATTTGAGGTAACAGCGTGAGAGAATATCCATTTGCCATTCGTGCATGATTTAGCACAGGGTATTAGATGAGATCTGTTTAATAGCTGTTTTGTTCTTTTTTTTCCCTCATGTGAATGTTCTTGCACCTGCAAAAGCTCTCGTGAGCATCCAGCCCCACTCAGGTAATGAATCCTGGCAACTTTACAGAGCTCTGCCCAGCACAGTCTTGCTGAGGCCTTTCTATAAACTTAATTAGATGTGCTCCATGCCTGTACCATATCTGATACATTGCCCAAGGGACTGGATTTACAGTGTCATGGTTCCCTAAAAAGTCCACTTTGGTAATTGTATTTCTTCTGGCAGTACGTTAGAAAATTACACATACTTGCTAATCTTACACCAAAGCATGTTACTGAGCCAGTGTAATAATGACTTATACATGAAAGGCTTTTATGTCTTGAAAGTAAGTGAAGCTTACGTTCAGCCTGAGAAGAGCCTGTGCTTCGAGCTGGCTCCATGCCATGGGGCCAGGTCCACTCTTGGCAGACGTCTTTCCTCCTGGAGGGTGAGAGGGTGTGAGGCCAGCAGTTGGCCAGGCAACTGCACAGCATTTGAGACCAGATACTGGACATTTAGTCACCTATTTGCTGTCTCCAGACTGGTGCCAAGTTCTTCTGGAGGCAGATTTAGCTTGTTTTCATGCTCCCTTTTGCAAAGAGTTTGGCTTGCTTGCTCCTTAAACTGATGCTAGCGTAAAGTGACAGGGGTCCCCACGATCTGTGGGATGGTGATGCTAAATGTGACCAAGCATGTGTACTGCACCAGGTCTTCAGCTGTAATTCAGAACTTGAAGCCTTTTACGGGACACCGACTGACACACTGTCCATGTCCTCGAGGTGTCTGCCGTACGATGGTAAGGGCAGAACAGGGGCACTGGTAGAAAGAAAGTGTAAGGGCCACTGTAACAGGAAGGTAATTTCTAATAGATGTGTAATTACCGTAGGTAAATGGGTTTTGTGCCCTAGGGATTGGAAAACCCAAGGCCCATTTTCACAGCTAACAAAGACATTTTTCTTAAGTCTACAGAACTTACACTTCCAAGAGTTTAGCTTGCTTTGAAGGTGGGGAACTGTGTGATTTTGAAAGTTTAGTTTAATTTAGTTAATTATGTACATGAACAAGAAAGAGTACCACTTCATGAGTAGATCATCTACATCTGCGCAATATTAATTCTCATTCAAGAAAAAAATAAGAGCTTATATTCATGTACACATACACATTTGTGTTTGAGATATTTAGATCAATGTCTCTGTGGTGTTTCAGATACATATCCAGCATATACTAAGGTATTTTGGTTTACTGTACCTGCTGACATCAGAAGTGGTTGAGGGGAATTGCTCCAGACACAGATTGCAAAATATTTAGGAAGCAAAATAAATTTTGTCTGCTTGTTCCTTCCCTACAGCTGATGAGTGTAGGTCACATAAGGACATAGAGGAATAAACTGGGAATTAGTCCCAGTTAATAAAACAATACATAAGCTCAAGCAGTTCCAAAACTAATTTCTTCCCAGTGAAAAGAAGTGGGAAATGTCTTTTATAATTTTTTATACTAGATCAAAGTTCATTCTAGACTATTACAACTATGCTAATTCATCCTCTGAAGCAAGTTGAGAGAGGCATTCATATTTAATGATAACACAATAAAAATATTTGTGAGTGAACTGTTTTTGTGCAATGATAATTTTAAGAGCTACAAGCCTGAATTTATTGTTCTTTTTATCTAATCTGATTTTAGAAATGTATTGTATGAAGCTGTTATGCTCAAATGCTCTATTTTCCTCACTTTTATGTACCAAGTAGGATTAATTCTTTTCCCTTCTGAGATATATCAAATCTAATTTTTACTTCCATCAAAATGTCCTTTTGTTATGCTGGTGTCTGCTCACTTATTGTACTTGGATGCTTTGCGTGCATTACGTATCCAGATTAAACCATCTAAGTATAGGTGTGCACTGGATATCAAAGCTCCCACATACAGAGCTGGAGATTGAATCCATAACCCATACATACGGCTTTAGTGTCATTAAAGGCGCCCATAGGGCACCCAGGACATCTGCATGGGACTCACAGCAATGACACAGGACCTGCAGGACATCTGCATCATTCTGGAATGGCCAGAAGCTTAAAGAGCTCTATAAAAAGCTTAAGGTCAGGCATCTCATATATACCTGAACATCTGTTTTCAGGCAATTAAATCAACTCCATCAGCTGTTCTTTCTTCTAGGGACTGTATTGAGTAGCTCTCCATTGACTGTTGGGAGTTTGGACACCTAAGGATGAGATTCATCCGTGTGTGAATCATATGGATATCCTCTAAGTACCCCAAAAAATCTGCATGAAACTTGTAGATAGGTCATCTGTGCCTTTTGAAGCAGAGGCTGAAATATCCTAGGTGGTCTGAGATAGCTACAGATATTTAGGCAACTGGATTTTGCCCTACCTTGCATAAAGAGAGCTAAATATAGGTGTCTTCATTTTGAACTGATCCTCACCCTTATAGCTGCCTTGTTTGGATATCCATAATTCTGTGTGCTTTCTTCTAGATAGTGTCATATCTGCTCAGCCACGTGCTGTAAGGCTTCTCCTACAGCCAAGGTGAGGGGTCTTCTCACTGGATTGGCAGGATAGCAGTTGGGGTCTAGCTGTCACCATGTAGTTAAGTAGCAGACAGATGTTGTCTAAAGGCATGGATTTGACTTTTGCTTCACACAGAAGGGTTCTTAGGTTAAGCAGGAAGGTGCCTTTGGATTGCAGCATATTTTCTGCTGAGAAAGGGAAATTAGTCCATCTGTTCATGGAGTAAGGAGGTACCAGGGACTTCATTGCTTGGCTTGAAATATTTGAAAAAAGATCAATAGCTGTGTGGGGTCTTGGCTGAAAACTTGTTTTGTGATTTAGGTGAACTCGAATTTTATAGATTGCAGTCGGTGTAGTGACAAGCCATTTCTCACACATGAAGGGTATTCTGTACTCTTTAACGACTGTTTTTGAGGATCAGGAATCAAAGGACATGTTTGCATATATAACAATCCTAATCTTGTTAGAAAGTGACAAAACGTAATGAGAAAGGGCAGAATCTTCCTTATCTTAAGCTGCAAACACTCTTGCCTCCTCTTTGTAAATAGTAATGCCATAATATAGTTGTAATCATTTGTTCATTGTGGTCATTTTCTCTTCTTAATTCTTCTAATTGGTGTGTCTTTGCTATGGCCTTCCTGTGTTACCTACTTTCTCAATTATATGCAGCTATCTAAGTACAGAACACAAGCCAAAGCAGAGCTGGCAGTAAAACCTGAAGATCTCAAAACTGTGATCAGCTTAGTGCATCCTGGTTTACATGGACCAGGGCAGAACTGTTGAGAATGCGGATTTAAAACTTTTACCTGCAGACAAAGCCTTTCAAATAGTTGCCTTATTTCCAGAAGTCGACATGTTTCTGAGCAAGAAATATGTTCCGTTATGTAAAGGAATTGCTATAGAGCTTTTCCAGGAGCCAGGATTGGAAAGCTCGGCACAGGGAAGCACAAGTTATACCACTCTGATCTGGCTAAGCCATTTCGGTTGGAGGGAAGATTCATTTTGGCAGGGAGCACAATAGTATTTCCATCATTGCTTTCCATTGAGATTAGGCATGGCTTTGATGGCTAGCAGAAAAATCCAAGGGAAGGCCTTGAATCTGTGCACTTCTCAGTTACTTTTACAGCTCTTCCTTCCTAGCCAGTAGTATATATTTTAGATAAGCCATTTATCTGGGCCAATGTGACAGTATCTATGTTCTCACGTGGAGGAGAAAAGCTTTCACCTTGTCTTTCTTCTGTGTTGGGAGCATACGTGGCATATTAACAGGAAGGGATTTGGGATTTCTAAAAGTGGAAAACACATGCTGGAAATGAATTGTAGAGAGGCCTGTATTTTTTAAGAAAACACAGAAAATAAAAACATAGTGCTGAAATTTTCAGGTATAGTAGCCTTAAATTATGCCCCAAAAAATCCATGATTAGGCTTGTGACTGAGTAGATCCAATGGTTCAAATGCTAACCTGGGTTGCCAGAGACTTGTGTCCTTTGTCCTTTCCTCCAAACCACATCTGTGACTCCAGCATTTACTGAAGACTTTCAAGACCTTGGATATCTTCACCCACAAGCCTGCCAAAAACAATCCAAGAACAATCAGCTGCAGTCAGACACCCTGCAAATAACGTACGTGCCGTAGTTACCCCATCCAGTTATCTCTGTTAACATTCCTGCTATCATGTGTATTTCCTTCTTTGCTTTTTAGTTGTCATCATATTTTCTTCTCTTTTGAGCACAAACTTGCCAATTTGCTGTCCTCTGATTGCTGGGTTTTGAGGTCATTTGCAAGAATGAGCCACACCTCTGTAGTTAGTGCCAGGTGTACTCAGAAGAAGTCAGTCTTGCTGCCTCTCAGCTGCAAAGCTTGTAATCCCAGCGAATGACTTCTCTCTCCCAAGCAGACCCACAGACTGCAGCCAAGCCACCAACACTCGAGCTGGTCCTTCTGTGACCCAGAATTGTTCCTCCTTTACCAGGGCTGAGCTGCACCCAAAACTGCTGGCTGACGGTGGCCACTTTTGTCTTGCTTTTGGAGGAGAAGCAGAGAGGCCAGTTTGAAACATGAACTTTTGACCACACGTGCAGTTAAGGCCATGCATTGAAAGAGGAAGACCAGATGATGGAGATGATGCAAAAATGTGCATAGCAGTTTGTTACCACTATCTAATAAGCTAACAAGTGAGAGAATTCCTGGCTACAGTTTTTACTTGAACTCCTGTTTTGATATTTTGAATGTAGTTGTATATTTCATGTGAATTATCCAAACAGTTTGTACTGCACTAGCCAAATGAACTCAGTTAATAAACTGACGATGCATCAGGGGAAGGAAAAGTAGCTCCAGCAAACAAACACTAATCCATATTATAATAGCATATTGCATGAGTTATAATGAATCATTCCGTGCAGTAGAGCGCACACAGAGCAAATTGCTTTCAGTGCCACCCATCTGTAACAGGAAAAAGAAGAAAGCCTTGTTACTGCGCATTCATAGCATACAATGAAATGACCATGGGAAGGGGTAACATTTTTTCATTAATTTAAACAATGATGCAGTTATTGTGCAGTAACTTCCACTGCATGATTTAAAATACAAGAGGTTTTTAAGAACTAAGAGGCTGTCTGCAATGTTGCACCTTTTCTTTCCATGCTGTGCTCTTCAAAAGTGACAGTCAGGATGAGACTGGAAACAGAGTAAAAGTGTGACTGGGAATTGGAGAGTCACCACTGAACAGACCTGGTTCCTACCAGTATAAATGAGGGAGCATTGTGTGCACCTCAGCAATATTTCAGCACACCTGAGCGTTCTCTTCAGCTGTTCCAAGGGATCAGAAGTGAAAGAGAAACACTTTAGAAGTTCACAAGATACCATCCCTGAATCACACGGAGCAACTCTGAAAGCTTTGTGCTGGTCACCACCCTCAGCAGAACCAGATGACTCTCGGGGCTGCAGCAGCACTTCCAGCACAGTGGGGTACTTCAGGAACTGGAGTCACCTTTTGGAGGATGGCTGGGTCCAGCCTTGCAGAATTCTTGGTCGGTTGGGCTGCAGAGAGTCCCCCAGTCGCAGAGTGTTGGTACCCAGGTGATTATCTACTTCCGAGGACGATGGAAAGGGGAATGGGAATGAGATGGTGCTGGGGAGCTTTACCATTGTGACCCTCCACAACAAGGCTCTGGCAAGGGTCCCCTTGGGGAATAAAAGTACTCGGCCTAGGCTGTTTCCCTTCTCTGCTCCTGCAGAGGTGCTCAGAATGAGCTATGGAAAAATAATCACTTAGGCATGGTGCTGTAGGTGAGAGGAAGAGCTACAGACTACCAGTAAGGACTCTCTAGCTTCTGAATCTGGAAGAAGTCCTGGTACTTAACAAGACAAAGGTTTCTCTACTTTGCTTTCTCTTCCAGCCCATTGTAGAAGCATGCTGTAAAATTAAGTAGTAACAGCAATGGTTATTTTTTTGCAGAACTTCTAGAAAACTGTCACCCTCCTAGGGATTTTGAGTTCTTCTTGTATAATGCAGGGAAGGCTTTCTTTTTCCTGAAGTACAGAATTATTTTTTATTTTTTTTACAGATAAATAAAATCTTTTACAAAGTAGGTAATTCCATGCTAAGGAGTGTAGAGTTAAGGTAGGCTGATAGAGTTGGTATATTATCTAAAGAGCCGTGCCTAATGTCAGTTCAGTCCCATCTTTCATTCTCATTAAGTTGGTCAAGGAGATTTTCCAGGGAGTTTCAAAGAATGCAACAGGAAAGTGTTAAATATTGTGAAGCTGGGAATTTATCAGTTGTATCAACTTGGCACCAACGAAGTGGGATGTAGCAAACCTGACACCAGTTTTGAAAAGGACTCAAGGAAATTGCACAAGAGAAAGTTTGTCCTCTGGGCAAGGCAAGTTGGAAGAAATATGAAAAAAAGCATATACTGCTAAATGCATCGATAAATATATATTTGGGAGTATGTGTAAGTTGTGTTTCTTTCAAAAGACGCTTATGGTCTCTCACCCATAGCTACTGACTCAGAAAAAGATTTCAAAATACACACAGAAAATGGTTGTACTGTCCCTGCAATGTGGGTTTTCAGAGAGCTTTTGATACAACACCATAGAAAAGGTTCTTTAAAAAAAATGCCAGGAGATAAAACGGAAGGATTTCCATGGATTAAAAATCAATAAAAAGGGGAAACAAAGGAACAAATGGGACAAACAAAAAGAACAAACAGCTCCCACAGCAGAAACATCAAAGGATGCTTCCCTTCTACAGACTGTACAAGCAGAAATTAAATCAACAAGACCTCTTCTGCTTGGAAAGCTCCGTGGCGGGATGGGACAGAAATCAGTGCAGTCCTGTATGGTGCAAGGGAGTGAAGCAGACAGATGTGAGCGGGCAGGAGCCCCCTGGGGGCTGCTGGAGCCCCGCGTGCGTGCGTGCAAGCGCTGGGCACTGCACTGCTGGAGTGATGGAGCGCGGTCGGGCTGGGGAAACACGGAAGATCCACCCAGACCGAGAAGTTTGTCTTTTGTGGGCTGTCCCTAAGAAACACACTGAAAGGAAATATGTTTATTCTGTATTTGGTCTGGGATTTTGTTTGTTTATTATTCCCCTAGCAATGTGTAGCCTTGGCTTTAGGGCTGACATAGAAACTTTAGAAGCAAATTTGAAAACTCAGTTGGATCAAGAGTTTACCCTTGAATCTCTATCTGCTGCAACCCCCTGTTTTTTACTTCGTGAAGACAAAATAACCAGAACAATTACATGCCTGGCTGGCAGCCACCATGTGTGTCATGTTTCTTTTAAAAGTAACTTAGTATTTGCCACCCATGCCTACTGTAAGACAGGAAAAACTGTTAACATTTAATAAATACTAAATCTTAAAAAAAAAATCTACAAAGTAAAATAATGTCATTATACCCTTTCAATTTGTGTTCTGTCTCTTCATCGCTGTAGCACAAAACAAAGAATAATGTGATAATTTGACTTTGAACAGGAAATTGCAAGTGTTGGGGAAGCAAATGTAGGTAATAACTATAAAGGTTAACATGGTTATTTATTTCTTGCTGTTAATGATCAAAGAGTTAATACTCAATATAATTACTTCAATGAAAATGCTGATGTCAATTACAGTTACTGTTGTATAGTATTTAATTAAAACCATCTGTTTTCATCCATTTGCATATATCCTGGGTTGATCTTTGCTTGCAGTGAAGTTTTTTTCTGGAAGTTAAAAGTAATTATTAAAGGAATGGAAATTATTAGTGGTTCGTGCTTTGGCAGGGAAAAGAAATGCCTTTTTAAGTTCTTAGTGTCTGTTTTAGAGGGATTCTACACCAGAAATGGTTGAGGGTGGAGTGTAATGCAGAAGTGCTTTCTGTCATAGGCTATATGTTTCTATTTGGGGTTCATCCCAGTGAGGTGTTTGGAAGTGTAAGTCACTGGTCTGATGATTGTCCACAGCTTAACTAAGTCCATTTATTTCATAGGGCAAAGGAAATATGAATCGTTTATTAAAAAGTAGGTATAAAACACTGGTGGGTGATGTGGAAAAATGCTGGTGTGTGTACATAAACAACATAATTTATTTTCTAGTGAACTGTTTAATTCTCCAGTGTATTCTTCAGTGGGTTTGTAGGGGATGTTTGGTCTTGCTAACTAGCTTAGTTAGCTTTGACTGCCTCATCTGTTTTAGTCAGAAATTGCCCTGTTATCCAAGGATGCCTCCACTTGGCTCCAGAGCTCAGCTCTTCATGCTGTGAAGATCTATCGAGCCACTTCACAGGAAAAACACTTGCATCTAGGGCAGCTCCACAAGTAATGAAATGGATGTGAGATCAATAACCTATTATCTTCCCTTTCTGACTCCATAGCATTTGCGCAATAGGAAGCTGTAGAAGTTAATCAGAAAAGCCCAAGGTATCTCCTGTTGCTCTTGGCACGTGCCTTTCAACAGACCTAGGGCCATTCAGAACTAAATTAAAGTCCTGGCTGGATTATGCCATACTTTACAAAGGCAGAAGGCAACACTTTGCTCTTGAAAGGATGCACTGGGATCTCTTCAAGTTATCCAGCTGTCACAGCTGGGACTGTTTAACCTCCCATTCCTGGCCAAGCCAGTTAAGTAGAGTTACATCCTTGTCTACAAAAATACTTGCAATAATATTGCAGAACCCTCCTGACTGAGACTTCATGTTAAGAGAGGTAGCAAAAACAAAAGGAGCAGAATTTAATGTAGTTGCCCAAAATATCCAGCTGCTATTATTTACTTTTCCAAGGCCATCAACACTGCTCATTGTTTGAAGTAGGTTTTTCCCTGGGTTGCCCTTTCTTTCCTCCCCAAGTGAAGAAACATTTGTTTTTCACCAGGAGGAACATGCATTACGGAATCTGGCACGTTTGCATGTGGTGCAATCTTCTGAATGTTTTCTTGAGATAAGTGAGTGACAGCTTCCAGTTGGTCTTCTGCAGGAGGTGAAGGCTTCTTTACAGAAGTGCTGACCATCTCAAAATAACTATGTTCTCCTTGCAGAGGTCCCAGTCTGACATGTTATCTTATCCTCCCTGTACAGCAGGCTTGATATTCTGCTACACCATTTTATCTAGCTAATACACTTAAGTAGCAGTTCTAGTTACAGGAAAGACTGTGCAAGGATTACATCTATTGGAGTTAGCATTTGGTCTGTGTTGTCCAACTTTATAACAGAAGGCTTGATTGTAAATTATTGCTAAATGCTGTTTTTCAGTTATGAGATCTTGTTACCACTGGAATTCAACGTGTTTTTTCTTCCAATTTGTTGTTAAAAGGGCAATTTTTTTAAGAGAGAATGAGGCTCTGTTTTCTTCTTGTTTAGTGAAGTGTCAACAGTTGAAGTCTTGCTATTTAATTTCATTATATCCCCTTGAAATCCCCTAAGAAACATGAGTTATGACCATGACAGTGCTTCCCGCTTCATGGGTTTTACATCGCAGCAACTTGCAAAGATGTGTGAAATACTATTTAGATCTCCAGTAATCCCAAGACACCTGTGTATAAGCACTATCTTTCCAGAAACAGCATTATTTTTCCCAAATTCATAGCTATCCCTAAATGAGATAGAATACTAGACTTGGTGTGTGATTCTTAACCCTCCTTAAGAACAAAAGTGGGGACCAATAAAAATATTGTATGGGTTACATTGATAGAACTCCTGGATTTGAAGATAAGTGGTCTCTGTATGTTGTTCTGCTTCCCTGTGGAAATCCCATCATGCATTCAATTGCAGTTTATGCAAAGCTGCTGTAGTCTTCTAACAAATTACTTTTAGATGAGCCCTGAATCCGGCAAACCTCTACTTTACTGGAGGTAATCTGCCCTGACTTCTTATATAGGTGGAGGAGTCCCACAGCATTTCCTGGTTGTTAACATAATACACCCTAGCTTTTAAATGCAACGTGTTAGAAAGACATGGGATTTTTACAAAAATGCGTAAGAAGAAATCCTCCTTCCTTTAAATCAGGGCAAGGCTTAGGTCATAGATAAGGAACAAAAATTGTTCCATACTTGGGATGGCTACAGGATGGACGTGTCCCTAGGAGGAACAGAGCCAGCGTACTCAAATCCTTACAGCCCAACGTATGGGACGTGTTAGGAGAGCTGCTGTGTGGACCGCTTAGACTGTCCTGAGTTCTTAAGTGTTTATTTCAGTGCTAAGGTGCAAGTGAGATTTGTTTTACTGATTAAGTCTGTTTGGGGGGGAATGTTGTTGTTAGTCAGTGGTTCCCACACAACTGGTGTGAAATTACCATTTTAATGTCTTTATTTCCTGGAGGAGACGTGCCCCAGTTACCTGAGTTGTCACTAGCAGCTGTACCTGTCATGGGTCTCAGCAGAAAGGCAAAGGGGCAGCAATAGCCTGTGCACTCCAGATGAGGCTGAGGCATGTTGACAGGAATGGGTGAGCTTCCAAAGACACTTACTTGTCCTAAAGTGGGCAAATTCTCCATGACTCCAGGAAGAGTAATAGTTCTGTAATAACGACATTGGTCTGAAACAAGCTTTCAGCATCTGGCTGTGCCACAGAAATTCCTCTGTGTCCTTGGCAAATTGATTAATATCTTTGTCCCAGCTCCCCAGCTGTAAAGTGAGAAGGCACTTTAAGGATAAACTCCTTAATCGGTTTGAGTTGATCAGATATTATGGTGATGAAATTGCTGAGGTTGTGCAATATCCTCTTGTCAACAGCATTGCATTTATTGTGCAGAGCAAAATGACAGAAAAATATCTCTCTTCTTCCAGCGCTTACGAAGCTGGCGGGCTGCCTCCTCTGCCGGGGCAGGGGAGGGTGGCAGTGGTGCTTGTAAGGAGGTAGGAATCACCACCAGCAAGCAGAGAAAACACTCAAGTTTCCTCCAGCACATACTTGTTTTCTGCATAAACCTGCATACTTCCAGAAACTGTGCTTTTCTTCCAACAGGCAAGGACTTGTGCAAATGTGGGCCCATAACTAATTGTTGCCATGGGAAACTCTGAAATGACCACCCACACTTTTATATCTGAATGGAGCTTGTGTTCAGACATATTCTTCAATCTGCATGTCAATGTATGCACATAGTGTGTATATATGTTTCTTCCCCGGTGTAGCATAGCCAAGTTGAGATACAAAAGGTTGCTTTTAATGTTAAAGATTTTTGGTAGCGTCAGCAGCACCTGGAACACTGTGCCTGTGGGGCTGCTCAAGTAGCTGAGATGCCCAGAGTGCCGCTTGGTGTTGCTTCAATTCATTAATGGTGCTCTGAGCACATAGAAAGGCACAGACAGTCCTAAGAAATTTTCCCTTTTCTTTCTTTAGTTGTTGCCCACTGTGACCCAGCAGCCCTTCTCCCCACAGCATAGTATCATCCAAACATAAACGTGGAAATGCGGGCACTTTTCAAAGAAAAAAGTATTTGTTTTGAATTATGAACCTATTTTCCCTTTTTCTTGTACTCAGAAAAGGCTGTATTGTCCTGTGTGAAGTTTTCTAAAATGCTTCTGCCATGAGATATACACCTGATTTAGAAAATCTTAGCTCAGGTGACTGAAGTTTGGAGAAGCTGTAAGTGACCCAGACACCCACGGTGGCGGGTAGTGACTGAGGCATCTCTGCTGGGACAGGAGAAGGGGTGCCACTTGTCCATGGTTTCTGCTAACCAGCAGGTGCTTGTGGAAGGTGCTTGTACAAGCAGGTGTTTGTATCGGTTCTAGATATGCCCTTTGACAGGTTAGATTTAACTTATTTTTAAGCTGCTTAGTTTCTGAAAGCTTTTAGACATGCTGTTGAAGCCAAGCTGCTTGCTAGCAAGCAGCGTTAGAAAATCACTAGGGTCAGGGAATGTAATTGTTTCGCTGTCGGTGCACCAGCAGAGCCAGGACTTCTCTAAGTGTAGCTGCACCGCCGTCCTTTCAGAGGGGGTCTGCGCGAAGCACGGTAAAACATATTGATGAAATGTTGTGGAAAAGGCTACATTGTCACTGGCTGAGCTGCACATTTGCTTTGGACTGTGAATTTGGCACCGTTTAGTGAGACGAAAGAAACACCAGCACTAGAGTACAATGCCTGGCTTCCTCCCTGCCTTCAAAACAGTCTAACCTGCCAATTCCTTCTGCGTACCCAAATACTGACTGTATTAATATAAATGTCAATTATAACATCATTTAGGACAGCAAGAAAACACTTGTTCCTCTCTGGCACTTCTGTGTTGTGCATGAGCACCTTTAGCAGGAGCAGGTCCTGTCCCGAATAAAGGGTGAGCCGCAGGCGTCACACGAGCATTGGCCTTAGTGATCCCTTAACTGTGTGGCTTTGCGTCTTTTATTAGGATCCTTGAGGTCCCTTCCAACCTGGTATTCTATGATTCTGTGATTGAGGTTGTTCCCTTGCTCTGCTCCCTTTTTTGCTTCGAGGGGGTTTGTTTATTTTGAAAAGATGGAGACCTGTACATATTATTGATCTAATTTCATTATGATGGATGTACTAATGTAGACTTGGATTTTCAAGGATGAGAAGATGAATACAGATGACTAGATACTTGAGAAGTGATAGACATCTAATTGTCATACTCTTTGTATGCTTGTATTTCCTTACATTACAATTTTAATTTAAACTAGGAGATCTCACATCCAACAAAAATAATTTCCCTGTCATTGTGAAAGTAACAACTGACAATATTGAAAGTGAAAGTAGCAAATTGCACATCTTATATAGCTGCCTGCTGCGCATTACCTCGCTTTCTAGTCTGACTAATTTACTAATGAATAAAAGCCATTACTAAAGCCATGTGGATATAAAGCATATTTTATAAACATTTTACTCTTTTTAAATGGTCGTAAAGAATTTTGAGAATTAGTTAAACCGAATTGCTTACATGCAAGCAGGAGATGGTTCATGCTACCAAAGATTCTAATGATCCTAGAAAGCATCTTTCTCAGTGAAATACCAATATTACAGATCAAAAAGAAGAATAATTGTTTTTCCACCCTCAAGGTAGCTTGTCTAACTGTTATCTGTATTTTTGGTGTTTACCTTAATATTTTTTATGTGCTACATGGGCCACTTAAAAGGTTTTTCTTTTTATAGATCTCTAAGTAGATAAATCTCTGGTTTCAATTCCTTTAAATTACATAAAAGTATCCAGGTATTTGTCGTATTATAGTTGCAGTTGTAGAACCGTGGGCACAATGAGAGTTTCTAGTGGACTGCATTTTTCTTTCACTTTGTAAAATACTTTACTGAAGAAGATGGATTCTTAGGAGTGTTGTTTACTTTAAAGCATGAAATGTAATACAGAAGAACATATTCTAGATGTCATATTTAATCCTTTTGCCAAAGTTACCTTTTGAAACATGAAGAATAATTGGTAATAAAACAGTCTTTTTTTATGTAACTGAGAAAATTGCACTTAGTTGTGATTTCAACAACAAAACTTTCCTATTTAAAGGATTTGCAAAGCAGTTGTTTTGAATTTTTTTGTTGTAGCTTGTTCTGATTTTTTTTTTCATCCATTACTGTGAACTTTAATCGTGTTGAGCTTAGCCCAAAGGTTTCCTGTGTTCCAGCTTTTTAAGCTGCCTAACCTGTGTAAATACATTAGGGCAGTTCTAAACCATTAAAAACAAGAGGAGATGGATGTGTGCAAAGTTCAAATGTGTTCTGCTGGCTTTTATCATCAGTGTGAATCATGTTGGCAATTTAGATGCTTAAAATAGTTTGTTGCTCATAAAACACAGCAAAATACAGCAAATGAAATCTCTCTAGAGGAGACAAATATATATCGGGCATTTCAGTTTGGTGTTGTGGGAGGTTTCTTACTGGAAGGGGCTAGGGTTTTTTCCATTTGTGTGTTTTCATTTTTATTTAAAATTATTTTTGGTGTACTTGAGATGGTATGTGTTTAAAGCTGTGGAAACTGAAAACCTTCTTTTGTCATCAAAAATTAAATACTATGGGAGGTTTAAAATATATGCTTCCAGGACAGGGTTAGATCACAACAAATTCACAAAACAGCATTCAGTCTTCCTGCTGGATTAGTTTCTCACCTCTTTCTGTTCTTTCCTGAGACCTTAAGCTTAATTTCACATTGCATGCAGAATCAGTGAATACAAGTGTTTAGAAAACTTATAAAGCCCAAAAAATTACATTTCTTGGGCTGGATACAGAGCCTTCTTTCTGGACAGAGGCTGACAGCTCTTGCTTAAAACCAGCAGGCAGTGTGCCAGACCAGCCAAGCTGTGTGGGAGGGTACAACAGCTCAGGAAAGTATATAAAATATAGTTGATTGAATGCCATTGATTAGATTATTTTTTTTTTCATCTTGAATTACTATTCATGTGCAAACATAAAACAGTACGTATTTAAGAAGCAAGCATAGTAAGAGGGAATCCATCCAAATCTGTGTAAGGAAAAGGTAATCCCTTAGAGGTATAAGGGAAGCAGTACTTGCATGGACAAGCAGGCGAGGTAACAGAGAGCAGGCATCGGTGAGGGGAGGTGGCATCTGTGCCAGGACCTGTTCTCTTCTGCATATTCATAAACAACTCCACAAAGGAGGCGAATGCTGAGGTTTGCAAAACAAGCAATCTGCCGCTGCTCTGCTAAACCGTGAAGGGCCAGTTGAAGAGCTGCAGAAAGTCCTTACAAGGCAAGTGCCTGGGTAATAAATCAGCAGATGATACTTGGTGTAGATAAATGTGAAATGATGCTTGTAAGCAAAATATAACCCCAACGTGGCACGTAAATTTGTGGGCCCTGAACATTATGACTCAGAGCTGGGATTTGGGTCAGCTCACTGCTCCTTGCAGCTCCACTCATCCCCACCCAGAAACGTGCAGCAGAGCTGGAAAAATGCAGAGAAGGGCCAACAAGGATGAGCAAAGCTCTGGAACAGATTCTGTGGAGGTCTCCCTTGGTGTGGCCTTCCACAGGCTGTTGTTTCTCAGATGCCCCTCAAATCAATGTCCTGAAATGAAGAACCAACAGCCTCAAGAACAAAGGTGTCTCTCACAAGCTGCAGCTGGGATGTTGGGTGTAGATATGATCTGATGGCAGCACGCGGGTTGCATCAAGCCAAACCCTGGAGGTAAGAAGCCCGCTGGCCTTGCTAATTTTACACTGTGTCCCAGTGCGTGCAGCACAGTGAAAGTACTTCTGGTCGGGTCTAGCCCGTTTCGTACTAATTACTGCATCTGATACAAGGTTTCTGGAGCAATATGGTCAAAAATGGTGTTGAGAGAAATACTACGCAGCCAATTTTTAAAGGAAAGCAATAAAAGAGTCAGGGTCTCAAAATTCTTACTTTTCAATGGACATTTCCTTTGTCTGCCAACCTTATGCTACAATTTAAAGACATTATGCCCAAATGAAAGCTCAGCTATTGAGCGGGAGTAATAGAAACGTAGCGCAGAATTTGGGCAGCTCCTGTGTTGGTATGTCCTCCTGCGTTCTGGTATTTGTGCTATTTCCACAGAAAATACTGGAAATAGTCAAGTCTCTAGTCAGCTTGAGGGAGTCCTTGGCTCCTTTTCTGCTTTTGGTATGAAACGAGTACCATTCCAGTTAGAGTAAAAAAAATTAAAAAAAACAACCAAACAACGAAAAAAAAAAACACCACGGGGGAAAAAACACCAGAAGAAAAACTTCAGAACATTTCAGAACAAGGATGGGCAGCACTCAGCGTCTCTTCTGGTAGTTCCTTCTGCAGCCAGGTTTTTCCAGCTGAGGAGGCTTTATCCCTCCTCAGGAACTGCAGCCACGTCCAAGAACACAGGCTCTTGGCAGCAAGCTGGTGCCGTCTGATGTAGCTGGAGAACTGAAAATAACTGTTCTAAGGGAAAAACTTCAGGCGTAAAAGAAAGACTTTAGGCATGGCTATCTAATGTTTTTAGTGTATTTTGTATGATTAGAAAATTGGAGGTTAAGGGTGGGGTTTTGTGGTGTTTTTTTTTTCTCTTTCCTCTCAAAAATAAGCCACTGAACAGTTTACCCACAAAGATAATGCAGGACATAATGAATTGTCTCAAACCTGCCATCACTTGTGAAATCCAAAGTCTCTCTCTGCTTTTTTGAATTATGTGGAAAAAACTCAGCCATTGAAATCAATGTTCAGTCTTTGTTTTATACTTTTTCGTAAGTGCAGCTGGCTAATTTTCCAGTTTTTTCATTTATGTTAAAGGTAAAGTTGTAAAGCTAACTGTAATGTTGGATAAATAATTATCAGTAAAACCTTAGCACATTTGGTGAAAAAAAAAATAAAAATTGCGGGCTTTGGGTCACCACATTGTTTTAACAGGGCGAGCTGCTTTCAAATAATTGTTAGCAGTGTCCATTAATTTAAAGCAATCTCACCAGCCACAGCTGTGGGAGGGTTATGACCTGGTCACCCATCCAAGGCAAGATGCAATGTAATTTAAAAACAAAAATTTCCTAGCCTATACTAGTGTTACAATTTGATTAAAAATAAGTGAAATAGTTTAGTAGTAGTGGTAGTACAGCATGTTATGATAAATGATCTTTAGAAAGCTCTTGGTGTATTCATACACAGTGCAGACTTGGTAGCTGAAGCATATATAGTGATAAAAATGACCACAGTGCATGCTTCTTATAGAAGATCTTGCATTTGAGAATATCAAAATACTTAATAGAGATTTGATATAGAAACACAACAACCCGTTTCACGACTATTATTTTTGTTTAACTGCTGAGGGAAACAGATGCACAGAAATGGTAATTTTGCAGAAATCTTAAGGGGAATGCGATAGTTGAGAATGTGGTGGCTTGGCAGAGAACAAAACTAAAATCCTAATAGAGAGACAGGTTTTCCATTTTACTGGGTTTTGCATTTTTATATTATATTAGTAATAAAGGTGATGCTTCTAAAGTATGCACTGTACTGATAGATTATGATCCAGTAACTCTGTGAATAGCCTTTTCAGTTACTGGAAGGGAAGATCAATAGATCCATGAGAACACAAGTCAAATCTGGTGTTTTGGGAAGTGGTGGAAGAAAAATTCTCTTGTGTTTGTTTTTATTTTGTGTTTTACTTAACTTCAGATACTATTCACCTCACTGAAAGCATGAAGTAGAGAGATTTTGTTTGTGGTGCTTATGTCACTCTGCAGATTTTATTAGCTCTTAGTTTGCTGAGATCAAAAATTCCTGGCAAGTAACATCTTGACAGTTTCACTTATTTACTATATATAATTTATGAGAATGCTTTGGCTTTTCTGAAACAGAGAGATGGAATGATATGAAGGATGTCTGAAACCTGAAAAAAATACGCAAAATGTGCAAAGGAAAAAGTGTTACGGTACAGATCATGCTGTTTAACAATGGTGAATTCATGAAGGCGTGTTCTCTCCTCAGATCCTCACACCAGGGTGCTTTTTGAAAGTTTGTTCAGTGCTACATGAGAGAGGAGAAAACAGAAAAGGAGAAGGGGTGGATGATGATGGGTGAGGTTAAAGGCTAGCCACACCATGGGCCACACTATCGAGAGCATTCCAAGCAGGTCAGGGGAGGATATTGTTCCCCTCTGTTCCATGCTGGTGTGTTGTGTCCAGTTTTCTTATGGTACGGGACATCCCAGCAGAAGACATAATGACAGACCAGGATTCAGTGGATGGCCACTGTGTGGATGGGAGGGCTGGAGCGCTTGATGTAAAGAAACAGGGCTTGTTTAACCTGAAGAAGGGGGATCAGGTTTCTGACTCAGTTTCCTCTTGGAAGTACACGCAGAAGAACAAGGGGCAGTGGTCGTGAACTGTAACAGTAAACATCCACTTGGACATAAGGAGAAAATTCTTCCCCAGCAAGTGGCTGAGCACTAGAGCATGCTAGAGAGGCTTCCTGAGCCCTGTCTTTGGAGATATTCAACACAGGCTTGGGCAGGGGCCTTAACAGGCTGATCTAACTTTGAAGTTGGCCTTGCTTTGAAGGTGAACTGGATAGCCACCAAAGAGACTTCCCATTTAGATTATTCTGCGCTTGTGTGATCGTAGGCGGGCTGAGATGGTGGGTGGTCAGAGGTGACCTCAACTGAGGACCTGATACCCAACCATTTCATAAACAGAGAGCAAGCCGTCTGTATAATTGTATGTAGAATTATATGTAGATATGCCCACACAGGTTGCAATACTCTTTTGGTGATTGTAATGACAATTACATCATCTGATACGTATTAAATTGAAAGGTATGAACAGCATATCTGTATTCTGAATGAACAACATTCAGAGTTTACTGATTTTCAGTTGCATTAGCATTTAAAAACTTGTAGGAGCAAATTTTCACAAATGCTCTGTACTGCAGTTTACAGTCCTATAAAGGTAATTTATTAATCTCTGACAAAACATTTACATGCCAAAGGATTAGGTATGGTTGTTAGGCCCTAATTTCATTCTATAAGGAGATGAGAACCCTTTGCACCCAACACTCAAAATTAAAGGCTCTTCCTGGATTTATTTTACTGCTTGGGGGAAAATTGCCAGGATTGTTAAGTGGTTCAGGGAAGCTAATGCTAGAAAATGGTAAGCTGTCCTGAAGGACACCAGTTATGCCAGATCCATGGCTCTGAGTGCTCACTGAGCAAAACATGGAAATGCAAACAGAACGTACTGGAAGACCAGAGCAATTAAAAAAGGGTGAACTGAGTATCAAACCTTTTCTGGAAAAAGAAGGGATAAATGAAGAAGGCTGATACTGCTTTTCCCTGCGTATGAATACAAAATGGGTTCCAGCAAAAAAGTATTATAGGCTTTTCTTTTCTAGTGGAAAAAAGGAATTTGCAGCAACTACATATTTTTAACATAAAACAATATGACAACAAGGCAAGCAATATTTTTAGTTGGTGAACTTCCAAAGCTCTATGTATGAAGTCTATCCCTACCACAGTCAGCATAGGAACCCATTCCTACGCTTTTGAAATGTGGGTTGCAAGACATAAAATGTATTAATGCTATGAGTTAGGTTTCCTCCAGCAAAAAACAAACAAACTCTGTTGGGATTTAGGAAATAGTAAGTTTCTCACCATGCTGAGTGTGTGATTGACCTTTCTATCTGCAGTCACAAGCTGGGCAGTCTTGTTTATGCTTTGGAGAATGAATAAGGATCTTTATTAAGATGATTCTCTAAAAAGTAGATGTTCCACTGTGAAAACAAATCATGGCTTAAGTCCATCAGGCTCATGATGCCTTGACATGATCTTACGAGCTGACGCAACTGGAATCTGCATGCAGTATTGTCATGGAAATTGGAGGTGTTTGTTTCTATGTCAGAATAGCGAGCCCTAACTCTGCCTGTTGTAACTAATTGTTGATTTATAACATTCATCCTGGATGTGATAAGCTGTTCCATTTGTCAACAGGACTTACAGTTCTCATAATTATGGCCTTTCGTTCTTAATGAGTGGCACCATTTTTACTGACAGAGACAGAAGCATTTAAAATAATGTTTTCCAGATTTGTTTTCTTTTATGAGGAATAGTAAGATGTTCCAGGGAGATAGTAAGATTTACTGTTGGAAACACTCTTGGTGGGTTTAGAGATGTGCAACTATCATTTTCCTAGTCTTGCTGCCAGATGTCTAAGAAGCCTGTTTCCAAATGTTATGGTGAAAAACCTGCAGTGAATCAGCAGAATTTTGTACATTGTTCTACAAATACTCGTTTTCTAGCTCAGTTGTGAACTGTGTAAAACTCTTTGGAATAGGATGAAAAGAAGACTAGTGTATGGAAGATTAGGAAAAATTAAACATCATTTGGCCACTAGATGGAAACAGAAGCAGCAAGTATGTATATGTATGTATTAACTATATGTTTTTGCATATTCACCTGAATATTTTAATCTCTTGTCTTCACATGCATATGGAGAGAGTAAATAAAGTAATTTTTAGTATTGCAATTCAAGTCAAGAATGAACTGGACAGCAGTTCCATGTCTGGAATAGACAAAAAACGCATAAAAGAGAGCTGAAGTAATAATAGGAAGGGTAAGAATACCAATACGAGGGAAATCAAACTCAAGGAGGCTCTAAAAAATGCTGTATACCATGAAAGCCACATAATGCTGGTTCATCAAGAGGGGCAGTCTGTAAGATTGTCTTACTTTTTTTTACTTTAGAGTTTACCAATTTTGTGTTCCTTTGCAGCAGCAGGGAAGAATACATCTTGGGTCTTTGAATGTGTCAGGAGTGATTTTCTGTGAGGAAGACGTACTTCTGAAAAGCCCTAGAAGTGCTCACCACATTTCCAGATACTACTGTTTTCATCCAAAGTTAAATCTCTGAACCCCATATTATTAAACTGAAGAACCACAGCCTGCTTGTTTTACAGCTAAGCAGCTGTTCTGCATGGTCCCTATTGAGTCATGGAATTGTTCAGTCCCAGAATAATTTAAATCAGAAGAAAACTCTTCGTCTCTAGTCCAACCACCTGCTGAAAGCAGGGCTGATTTTGAAGTTAGATCACGTTGCTCAGGGCTTTGTCAAGTTTTGAATGTCTCTGATGATGGAGACTCCACAAACTCTCTGGCAAACCTGTTGCTGTCCTTGACCACCCTCACTGTGGGGTAAAAAACAATCTTTACATCTAACCAGAATTTCCCATACAGCAACTTCTGTTGTCTCCACCAGTTCTGAAACTCTCGTGTTCTCCATAGCTGAAGCTGTTGTAGATCTTCACATTCCCTACCAGCTCTTCCATAATTGCAGGTCCTGCAAAGCATTTCCTTGAGTTGGCCTGTCCAGTGTCTGCAGCAAAAAATTGTCACTGAGGGACTCAAATCACCTGGATTTTGAAAGTAAATCTTTCTTACCTAACATTTCTGGGGAAATTATAGGCGTCTGGAGCTAGAGATGCTTTAGAAGATAGATTGACAGTAACACAAGTATGACAGGCGCACTTCAACCATGATTCAGCTCATCCTAAAGTAGATGTCCATACAATGTTATGTGAATTGCGCCTGTTTCTCTCCACTGATTGTAAAGGCTGTTGACTGTACTGTGTACATCATGGACATCTAAAACTGAATTAAATTAATCTTATCTTTGCTGACTGTTACATAGACGACCACATCTTTCTGTTGCTTGTGAATATTGAAATCCATTCTGCAAGTCAGGGTACAAACCTACTGAATATGATGGGTGCTATATTTTGAAGTACCTATCCTGTAGGGGAATGTTGTTGTGGCATTAACAGCACCATATTTACTGATTTGACATTCACAAGAGTGTACTTTAATTCAGCACAACACTTATATTGGCACTAGATATCCTGTTCCTTTGATCCGAAATGTTTGCAAAGCCTTTTAAATTAATATAGGTTATAAGGGCTTCCTCATCCGTTGTGCGTATTTGCTGACATGTTGATAACTTTGTCTGCTGTTTCTGTTCCACAGTGACATACTATAATTTTTGGCTGGATTAGGCAGTATGAGTTTGTTGCTCAGTCTGTGCAAGCCTAGACAGTTTTAACAACTGTTGATAGAAAAGGTCCATCATGGACAGGTATGTGGAAAAATGCCAATCTGACTGGCAGTTCAAAGGAACGCAAAAGAAGTCACTTTCTGGCATCTTGGGAAGAAACCTGAATCTGTTTGCACAGATAGGCTGGCCTTCTGGAGAAGCTTCACAGGTACTTTTCCTTCTGTTTCGGTGTGTATAAAAATTAATAGAAATTGAGTGAAAAGGTGTTTTTAACTTGCAGGCTTCCTTTCCCTGTCGAAGAGCCTCATTCTCAAACCAGGCTAAATATCCCTCCCTAATTAGTAGCAGATGCAGCAGTACGTGCACAAGCGTGTGTCAAGAGGACATTTGGAAATCATAGCAGAAGGTACTGTGCCAGATAGGAAAGGAATATGTGAAGCTGAAGCAGGGAGTTGTTAGGAGAGTTCAACAGTTGTTTTGCAAAGATAGGGAAGGAAATGGGACAGCTGTTACGGATTTTAGGTAATGCTGCAAATCAAGCACACGAGCCCTGCTTCTCTTCACCAGCAGTCTTCGTCTGTTATTTAGATATGTCAGAAATACATAGGAGCTAGAAGAGACACCTTCATAACTGACCTTCAAAAATATGTTTAAAACATTTACAGATTTTTCTTCTGTCCCCAAATCCAGAAGCTTTTTAGCAGTGTAATGTCCACATTTTCATCTTCCTTTTTTTTCTCTTCTACATTATTCTGTAAAAAGATATTAACTGCAAAGATATTAATGACTGTACCAAGACAGACAGAACTTCCTGCTACAAAGAACAGAAGCACACAAAATTAAAGAGAAAATATTTTTCTATCACCTCTTTAGCAATGTTGCTTCTATACTGTTATTATTTTTACTATTTCTAATGATGTTAAAAATGCAGTAATAGACAGTATATGTTTAATTGAAATTGTTATTGGGCCCTTATATGTACTTGCACCAATCTCAACATACTTAGCCCTTCAATTTGAAATGCATTGTACTGCTAATTCTCAGAAGTATTTTTTCGTTCTGGTGGTTTTTATTACTATTTTAGAATAGTACCACCAATAAATATTTGGAGTTACATTGCAAGGTTTCTATCAGTCTCACTCAGAACCATGACTACAGTCCTCTACCCACGGGATAGACTGTGATTTACAAATACTGTTTTCAGTGCATTTTTTTTTACCAGCCTTTGTAGACTAATCCAAACTAGTTTAATTTTTAAGATTTAATTTTTTAGATTAAAAATTTATTTTAAATATAGTTGGAGAAGTAGGGTCAATCTTATGGGTCATGAATGAACATCAGACTGCAGAGCCTTCAATGGGCACTTGACCCACAAGGGCACGACCAAAGGGGTAGAGTGGCACCTCTGGTGTCATACGCATAAGTAGCATCAAGCAGTATTGATGCAGCTTTTCTGTCCACTTCCCCTTCTGAAGTGCTCTGTGGAGGAAGGATGCTTCCAGGAAACCTGTCCTTGCATTTCCCTGAAGCCACTAACACAGTTTTTGGTGTTAGGAATATGGGAGTGAGGTTGGCAGCCCTGCTACTTGCAATGGCAAGCATTGTCAGAGATACATAATTTTTATTCTCCTTTGGGAATATCGTAACTGCTGCCACATGGTCCCCGCTTTCCCCATTGTTTCTCTGCATAATGAAAAGAGAGGAGACAGGCTTCACGAGGGCAAGGAGAACTCAACTGTACACGGGCAAATCCATAAAAGGAGGGCTACAAAGTAATGCCACAGGATAAGGTGACTGCCCTTGCTATGCTGGAGAAGTTCTCATCAGTTGTTTTTTCCCCAAGGCGGGGGTTGGTTAATTTGCAGAGCTTCTCTATGGACACAAGTTCAAACAAACTGACCGGCGTTCAGTCACAAGGAGGGTTTCCAGTGCCAAAGTGTAGAAAGTGATTAATGAGGCTTTATTTTCTGAAATGTTTTTCAGAAGTGCATCAAAATCATCTCAGTTCACAGAAATACGACGATAGCTCTGCTATCAGTGGCAACAGAAGGGAATTGCAACTGAAAATTTGTAACCTGTACTTACACACCAAACGTGCTTTCAGTTATTTCTTTTTAGAGTTACCAACTCCTCAGGACATTTTCTACCTAATATTTATATTCTTACATAAACTTTATTTTTTAACCTTACTGTAGAACATGCCTGCAGAAACTGCCCTGTACTCTGCTGTTATTACGGCCCAGATCAACTACTTTGCTAGCAGTCATTTTCTTTAATGAATCATGAAGGATCCGTAAAATGTATTCATAATATTTATTTTACTGTTGTTAAGTCAGTGTGTTCTTGTGGGATTGTGCAATCTAGAGAGCTTTATAAATACTTACAAATATTGCTGACAAGCTGGAGGGAGTCCAGTGGAGAGCCACTAAGATGGATAGAGGGCAGGAGCACATGATAGACAAGGGGAAGCTGAGGAAACTGGGTTTGTTTTCCATTACCTACAGAAGCTTTTATGGAGAAGCCAGTTTCTTCTGACAGGTACACACGAAATAGCAGGTGCAATGGTCACAAACTGAACAGAAGATGACCTGTTTGAGTATAAGGAAAAAATTCTTGGCCTGTGAGTGGGGTGGGTTTTGCCGGAGACACCTCAGGATCTCCATCTGTGGTAATACTCAAAGCAGCGCCCTCAGCAGCCTGATCTAACTTCAAAGATGGCCTTGCTCTGACTATGAGGTTGGACTAGATGACCCCCAGAGGTCCCTCCTAACCTAAATTTTTCTGTCGTTCGCATAAATAAATGCATCGTAAACAAGCACAACTTTGAGTGCTCCTCTGCGCTTCCAAGCTCACTGGTGATAGAATGACTGTAGGCAGTGCTGCTAATGCTTTATGTCATTACGAATGCCGAAGTCTTCCTACTGAAATGTTCCCAGTTGCCTGTAGCTCACCGGGGAATTGTCTTTTACTGTGTTTGTGAAGATGTGCTCAGGTTTTGGTACTCCCACAAGAATTCTCAGTTTTGTATGTGTGTGCTCAGTAGAAACTTGCTTGCTCTTAGTAACTAAAATCTCCAAAGACCCTGACATCACAGTTTGCTTAGGCTCTCCTAGCAATTAGCTCTGACGAGCCTGCATGTGCTGCCGACGGAGGATGTCTGAGCACGCTCTGTCCCAGGGCTGCAGAGACGAAGCAGAGTTCCTCTTGGCGGCCACAGCCAGCTGCTGCGGGCTGGGACCTGGCCAAGCCCTGGAAAGGAGAGCAGGAAGCCTCTCTCTTGTGCGCGTTCAGTGACCCCCTTGTTGGTGCCAAGGCAGTGTGGAGGAGGGAATAGGTTCAAATTCAGTGGGGACAAGAACTGAACTGGGGGAAAGGGGTACGGGCAGCGGTTGTATTTATGCAGCTGTGTAGATGTGAGCTGAAGGAGTTCTCAGTGGATGCCTGTATGCATTACTTAGCTGCTTGCATGCCTTTGGGGCTCCTTCCTGGAGTGACCCTCTCCATATTCCAGGAGAAGCTTCCTGAAAGTATGGAAATTTTGTTTGGATAGTCTTTTAGAATAAGCTTACCTTCAATGCAGTTGGATCCTGTGTTATCTGCTGCTGACTTGTTACCATCAGATATTCCCTAAAGGTGATCTGGCAACTTCAGGACAGATGAGATAAGAAGCATCCAGGGTCCGTGTTTGGGTGACAGCCTGCATCCAGCGGCGTGCTGCAGTGCAGGACAGCAGGTGTGACAGATATGCAGCCAAGGAGCTAGGCTGGACTGGTTTAGACGGGGTGGAAGAGAAGGCACCTGTACAGTAGCTTGTTGTGTGTTGGAGGACCATTGCGGCAAGCAAAGAAACAATTAGGGTTGTCTGAATGGAGAAAGTGGGGCTGAGCACAAGAGCTTGGAGACTGGATCCTGGGATAAGGACGGGAAGTCAGAAGCAAATGACAGGTCTGTGATACTGAGACACAAGGGATGACACTGGCAAAGAAATGCACAGAAAAGCTCTGCATAAGCCCTACAGCCTACTTTCTTCCACAGCCTGAATTAGAATTGGATTTCTTCATCTCATCGGTCTATTCATACCAGAGAGATGCAAATATCACTGGCCAAGCGCATGTCTGAGCCAGCTATGGAGCACCAGCAATTAGGCCTTTCCCATCCAGGCAGTGTTGTTGCAGTTGGCATTCAGGAAGGTTGGCTCACATTTATTACATATTTTCTTCCTATGTACATACGTCTTTTTTCCACTGCGCACTAGAGCTCCAGAAGAAAAACATAAATCTGCTGGTGACTGAGATTCATCTAGACGCTGCACCAGAAGCGCACCAGTTTGGTCTCATTACAAGCAACAGATTAGCATTTTAAGGCATTAAAAAGGGAACGTTTCATTACATTTCTCGTCTCAATTTAATTTGAGCAGGCCTGTACTACTTTTTGCAGAAGGGTCCCATGGGGGAATTGTCTAGGTACACCCTGTTCAGCATGACTAAGCCTGGTAGAGCCAGTCCCACCCTCTATTCATTTCATAATGAACTTGTGTCTTTTTTAGTGCGAGTGATAGGACTTAAAATGCTCAGGAGTCACTGTGATCCTGACATTTTTTAATTTATAAGCCAGCTTTCTGAAAAGCTGTTGAAATGTTAATATCTATTCAATGTATCTTTGATGTGTACTTAAAAGATGGTTTTCATAGAAGAAATTGCCATTGTCTCTGTTAACAAGAGGTTTCTCACCAGGATGCCTGTGACAAAAAGTAAATCCATTTATAAATTCTGTAACAAATGGCTAAATGCTGAGACAGCTGCATTATACAAGGCTTTTAGGAAGGATGACAAGGATTCTGTGGCAGCACCTTGGAGGGAGCTTTGCAGTATTTTAAGGACTTGATACCTTTTCATTGGTAATATTTGTGAGGTTCATTTGATGTGTTTATTCTTGCAGTCTTTAAACATGCCTCGGTAAGTGCCCATAGTCACACAGCAGAGCTGTAGTTCTCATGGGCCCTTCTGGACTTCAAATTGCAAAACAGAATTCACACAAATGTTTGACAAAATGTATTTTCTGACTTTTTAGGTAATTGAGTTTTGTTGTCTCAGTAGCAAAAGCTCAGTTTTCTCTGTGGAGCAGGCAGCACAATTGTCGGATGCACCCTAATTGTGCTACTTCAAGATGCCAAGGTAGATCCCTTCGTCAGGTTTTTTTTTTTTTTTCCTGGATTGAGCTGAACTAGCCAGTTTCCACCCTCCCACTTCAGGAGGTTTGCTCGGAACTTGTAGCCCCAAACAGAAAACAGAGCAGCACCCTGGGACCACACCAGGGTCCATCCCTCAGCAGCAGCCTGCTCTCCTGGGTATTCAGCAGCGGTGTCGCACACTCCCATGTTCACCCATCAGGGGCAATGTTGAAAATCAACTCAGAACTGCAGTCAAGAAGTGTGGGAAATCAAAGAGAAAAGAAAATAAAATGAAGGTAGAGGGAAAGCACCTTGAGGAAAGAGGCAGGGAATTCATTGGTGGAAGCAAAGAGCTCAGGAAGCGAAAGAGACGAGGAGAAAAAAAAAAAGGGGAGAAAATGGTAAGTGCAAAAGGATTTCTCTCACTAGGTTGAGTGATAAAATCTGAGATCCTCAGTGCTCTGAAACAGCATGAAAGGAAATTTCTTCTCTGATCTTCCCATCACATCAACGTTAGTTATTATCATTTTGCAAACTGGACTTAAAAAATCCCAATGTTCCTTTCCTTTGACTCTTGCCTCCCTAGGAGCCTGGCATCAAGTGTGCTCCGTTTCCACTGAAATGTATGCAAGTTAATTGTGCACTTGAATTAGATTATTCCACTAATCACATTTTCTTGCTAGTGTGTCCTTGGCTCTGCTGCACTATCACACATCGCTCACAAACAATACCACGCATTTGATCCTTCAGAGCTTGAAAATCAGAGGTATTTTTGGCTCTTCTCACAGTTTACAGGCTTACAAGCCACGGTGTCCCCTTCCCTTTGTTCAGCCCTCCTATTCATCTCTCAGATTGATTGTGGTATATCATCAGTGACTGGACCCGAAAAGCTATGCATCCTCTGCCTTATCTTCATGTGTAGTGTAGAATGCACAGAGAGGGTTAATGTTGCATGAGCTGTTCTGTGAGATTTACAAGGGGGGCGGGGGCGGAAGACCATAACCTGCAATAAATAAATATTTTTCTATCTGTCTCTGGTACAATCTCAGCAGCAGAATAAGCACATGACAAAAGTTCAGGAAATATTCTGTTCCTTCAGTTCTTCAAGTCACTGTTGCTTTTCACAGCTCTGCCTAGGGAGCAAGCTGAAAACCACCATGAATGCTGTATGCATTCTCATAACTGAGAAATTAATAGGAGATTTTTTCACAAGTTCAGGTATATCAGTCTTATTGGTGCTAAATGGCAGCATGCTGAAGGGCTTTATTAAGCTGCCTTTCCTTACCATTTGGTATATCCTCCCTTATGACATTCTGCCTTCTTTTATAAAAAAAGAGTAAAGAAATTACTGTGCCCATGGACTAAACAGGGGATATAGCTTAGACCGCGCTGTGCTTGGCTACGCTCCCATACTGCTGCTTATATAGTAACTTGTAAGCGAGCCTGAGAGGTGTCATTAACAGACAGGAGACAGGGTAGAGTTCAAGAGAAGAGGACAGGGCTTTACACCTTCCTGAACTGTGAATTTCATGGTATCCTTGCCATACTCCTCTTTCTGAGCTAGCTGTGTATGCATTATAAGTAACTCAGGTTTCCTTGTGGCAGTAAAATGGAATAGCAGTTTTTGGCGCAGAGCTATGAACTGACATAAGCTTGCCCAGTATTTTTTGTGACTAAAAGTAGAAGAGAAAGTTTGCATTATGTTTGTGTTACATAGCAAGTCTTATTAAGTTTGCCACTTACTGACCAGAGGTGACAAAACTAGGCTGACTGATCAAATAAACTCAAATTTATTTTGTAGTAGAAAAAATATTTTAAACCACCATTGGTTGATACTTATGTCTGTCTTCCTTTCAGGCTTCTGTTTTCAAACGCATTGTAAAACAGTAATAGCTGTGCCAAGGAAGACCTAAAATTCCTTTAGCTTTGTATCCTGCTTCCTGTATCTTCAAAACAGAGCAAGCACTGAATGTTCTGTCTTCTTCCAGTGATGTGGCAGGGGGATGGTGTTGGAGCCAGAGGCGGGGCCTTGATATTTATTACCTTTGAATATTTTTTCCTGTAAATCAATCCCAAGTCATCTCTTCTGTTCTTTCTAGTTTTGCAGATCTCCCTACTAAGCAGTCTCTTTTCCAGGCTGGAAAGTCTTAGCTTATTTAATCATTAAAAAAAAATAAATCTGTTCTTTAGCTTTTTTGATAGCCTTGTCTGAAAACAGTTTAGGATAGGAAATAATTTTCCTTTCCAACTCCACTGAATGGGGGAAAAAGAGATGTGTATGTGTGTCCATTCATGGGTACATCCACTCCTGCCCTCCGCACCGTGGTGGTTTCGTCCTCGAAGGTTAACTTTGTTGTAGGACTCGCACAGTGCAACTGGGTGAGGGCTGACTGAAGCTCAGAGAGCCCCATTGTGCAAATCCACTGCTGTCAAATGTGATGGCAGCTGTTTGGAAGAAGTTTACAGGCTTTCTGCAGTGATAATGGGTAATGGGTAATGGCTCTTTGACTTACCTTCTGCAAGGCAGCATTAGAGATACTACTTTGTAGTGCTGCTCCTCTAGATGCTTAAGCAACTGATACTTTAATCTGCTCCTCAGTTAACGCAGTTTGAAAAGGGCTTGGCACTTTTATGAGAAAAAGGATCCTGATTTGAGCTCAAAATATTTGCTGAGTGCTTTCTAAAAGAAGAAAACTTGTAAAAACATATTTGATTTATAGTTTGGTGAGACATACTAGGCATGTTCGGGGGCCAGGTGTAGATTAATCTGTCAGCGTTTTGCCACTGTCGTAGGAATTTCCAACATGTGCCACCATGTTCTGTGCCCTCAGGACTCAAAAGGGATCGCTCCTGGGTTTGGTTTCCCAGCTCACATAACAGCACAAGCATAACAGCCAACAGACCGAGACCTACGCTGACCTACAATAGCATTATATAAGCAGTCACTTTAATAAAATTAATAGGTCTATCTGCGCCTCATGACAAAATTATGCCCCGTGCAAGGGGCCAGTGCAAATTTAGGCACGGCGTGAAGCCCTCAGTATGGTGCGTAATGGAGTTGGGGCAGATTTCCACAAGATGATGGTGTGTTCCTAATTGAAAAGCTGTTTTCAAAATGAAGAACACTGGAGTACTCAGCATGAGCAAACTGCTTTCTCTGACCTGCTTAGGAATAGCTGAACTGTTTTGTGTGGAGATTGCCATAAAAGACACGCACCTGTTACTGAGATCGTCACCTCAAATGAATAAATTATAGCAAAGCGGCAAGCAATTGAATACCTGATTTTGTAGTGGGATGTGTAAGGAAGACTTAGCAGATGGCATTATTAGCTCTGCTGCTGATAAATATTTTATTTTAACATGTGTCTGGCATCTTATCTGTCTGTTCTGTCAGGTGGATGCTCTTCCCCTCTACTCTCACTCCTCTTCCCATCTTCCAACAATTTTCCTCTCTTACACTATGATAGGGTCCCAAAAACTACTAGTTTTTTAAGTTTTGTTTTACAGTTATAACTGCAGTCTCTTGACTACCATAATTTTCCTTTTTTCTCCTTTGAAATTATGTGATTTAATTTGGATGCTTACCTGAAGCTTAATCATCTAGAAATTAACCTGGAAATTTTATAAGGTTTATATTGATATCTCCCATGTTCATTGGTGCCATTGTTGGAACAATTTATACTTTGAAATTCGTCTTTTTAACGATAATTTGACATTTCAATTTGTTCTTCCTGGTAGAACTGAAAAGCATAGTTAAAGAAAGAATCAAAGAAAAAAAGAATGAATGAAAAAAAATACCTTTCATTTTTCAAACTTCAAACAAAGCAGAACTGGATAGTAAGCTTGTATTAAACTTCATGATACTGTTACTTTCCTAAACTGGCTTGCTTATTCCTCTTTAATATACACGTATCTCAGATTTGCCGAAGCCAGAATTGCTGGAGCTGGTTATACTGTCAACACAGAGACGTCATCCAAAATTTCAGATTCATTTCATCAATATAAATTACTCTCTGTAAGTCCACCTGTGGCAAGTGCAACCATGCAAGCTGGTTTTTTTTTGTCTTTTACGCTCGTTCTGGCTGCTGGAGTCACACCACAAGTCAAGACACAGGACCAACTGGATTTCTGCTTGAGCCTCTTACTCCACTCCATCTGTCCCCGCATCATTTTTAAGCTGTGCAGAATCACTGGCACTCAGCTTCACGCACTTCGTAAGGAGCAGAGGTGGTTTTTTGTTTTGTTTTTTTCCCCAAAATAAGTGCTTCACTGCCAGTGAAAGAATTAGGCTCATCTGTACCTGGCTGCTTGTTCCCAGACCTTCACTGCTGCCTCGCACATGCTGCACAAGCTTTTTTGCAGTCACATGGGAAGCTGGTTTGAGAAACCAATTTGGCTGGAAAATACTCCTTCCCCTGCCTCCCCGTGTTAGCTGTCAGCTGCTTCCCTTCCCTGGTCCTGGTACCACCTGGTCATACAGGCTCTTGGAGCAGGAGAGAGCGGTGGCCCCAGGTGCCTCCTTCTTCCCGTGGCATGGCCAGCTGTGCCAGCTGCAGGGGTTGACTGAACTGTAGTCAAGGAGGAGAGATCAGTATCTCCAGATGGCAGATCAGAGCACTTCAGCTCCTTCCTTAGGGGCATCAATTAAACTCTTTGAAGTTAGAAGGCAAGAATCCATGTCTTTGCACCCAGAAAGCAAGCCAAGGAGCCCAGGGAGAAGAAAAGTGGTAGAGCCCACCCAGAACAAGGAAGGCTTTGGGGCAACACGGCTGGCACGTGTCCATAGCACCCTGGGAAGCATTCAGTGGGGGGAGTTTTGACAATCCTGTACTGGGATTGTTACAGAGGAGATGCCAGGCTTGTTTGTAGAGATCAGACACAACAAATCGCAGCAAGGAAAGATTCTCTGTGGTCCCTCGCTTTGATACTAGCAGGGAAACCACAAAGAGATTATCCAACCTGTAGCTATTCTATATATTATCCCTCCTGCTTAATGCAAATACATTCTTTTAGGACGTGATTTCATTTACTCTTTAGGTTTCTTAGCTGTATCTTGATATGTTTAAGGAAATCCCTGATAGCATTGGATCCTTCATGGGCAACCAAGGGACCACACTGAGCAAGGTCAGTGTAAATGAGGTTCTTGGGAACCGGACAGAATGATAAAACTGCATCAGAGAGTTGTATCAAAACTCATTGCTGGTCCTGTAGGTGTGAAGAAGGACTTTGTGAGCTGTAGATTTTAATTGCGCAGTTAATTTTATGTTTGCATTGCCCAAGAGCAGCAGTGCGTACTCAGAAATCCCTTGCAGACTCAATCCTGGCCACATGTGCTGCAGCACAGGGAATGTGGCTCCTGAGCGCTATCATCAGGATGGCAACCCTTCACGGCTCAGTCGTCCTCTCTTCTCACAACTGGTGCTGTTTCTCTTCCGCGGCAACATCTGGACACTTATACCAAGACAACGAACATGAAGAGCATGTCTGCACCTCTTTTTTCTCCAAGTGCTGAAGCCATAGCAGCATCTCTTGGCTGGCCAGCGAGAAGGGGAGCAGAGAGAGAAGTTGTAAAATACAGAGGGAATTTTCTGTGTCACCAAGTGGGGCCGCTGTCCCTGTGGCAGTCCCTCTTGTTTATTATATTACCCTTCTATCTCAGGGAAGAAGGATGAGCTTAAATATGACAAGTTAAACAACCATTACTGGATATGTCTACTTGAAGACGGTGTTGTTGTAAAGTAAGCTGATACATATTTCAGCTCCCTCTTGTTTCAGTAAAGATTAAGTTGTTAAAGACATCTGTGGGATTGCCTGGACACTGGCAGATGTGATCCATGGTTTTGCTTACCTTTTCAAAAGAATCGGCTCTAAGAGCAACTGGAGAAAGAAAGATTTTCATGTTTCTTAAATTACCAACAGTTTTTCCTATTTTGAAATTAAAATAGTTTGTATTACTTGTATCTTTATTGTCTTGGGCCTGACTCCGTGCTGTGCTAGGTCTACACACAGTAGCTAATCATACATCCAGGTACTGTATCCTGCACAGATATAGCAGAAGTTGTTTGCATTTTATTTCTGGAGTAACCATCAGAATATGATGGCTCATGTCATTCACTATGGTGTTGTCTTGGTCACCGACATAAACAAGGTGACAGAAACACCAAAGTTTGCCATAAACTCAAAACTTCACAGATTCATATGCAGACTTGAGCCTTAAATGGCCCCTGTGCAGTTTGCATATCCCCTCTGGAGATTGGTGTCTATATGCGGCACTGTGCCGAGTGTTTCAGAGTAGGTGGAAGCAATCAATATAGCCTCTGTAGGCATAATTATTTTTTCCAAAGCATTCCCTGTTATAGCATTACTTTTAGCCCAGCTATAAAAGGAGGGTGCTGGAAGTCACAGGAGGGGCCCTGCTGAGAGACTTCCAACTCAGCTTTGCAGGCGCTGGGGCAAACCCTGTAACACTTGCCTCGCTCAAGCCAGCGGGTTTGCAAGCTGGAGAAGAATTTGTCTCCAGAGATGCAAATAAGCATCCAATTTGAAGTGCTGAGCTCAGCCGTCCTGAGGTTGGTCCAGCGCTGTGACCAGCATTCCACGCTAATGAATGTCTGCTGAGGAAGAGCTTTGTAGTGGAAATAATGTTGTTGTTGTTCTTTGGGTAGAGTCTTTACTGCAATGTTTTAGGAGACAAAGACATGTTTTTCATAGTCTCCAAGGTTCAACATTAACGGTTGATGTAAACCTGTCTGACTGTTCAGGATCGTTCTGGCCTCAAAATCAATGATGAAGAGCAAACATTACGGGCTTTTATTGATGAGTTCACTTCTTAGACATGCCAGTAAGTGCAAGTAGGTCTGAAATGTTGCAACGTGCTCTCCAGGCTGGTTGTTTGCTTTTACCATCCAGTCTTTTTCCTCTGTCGTGAGCTTTTTGAGATCTAACCTTTTGCTGTAGCTTCTGCCTTTCCGTTGTGTTTCTTGAATGTTAACCTTCCACAGAATGATTTTGCTCTTTCTTTTCATCTGTTTTCATTAAAAAAAAAAAATTTGTAGCTACCCGGAATAGCAAAGATTGAATCTTCTGAAAGAATCAGCATTTGTTTCAGATGAGGCTTTTTTTGTCTGTTACTGACAGCTTATACATGAGCCCAGGCTGGTTCTTATGGCAAACACCAATTTGTGCAGGTTTTTACTTTCTGACTTTTTGGAAAACCAGAATAAGCATTACCCATGGCTGTAAACAGAAGAATTGGTGTCGCCTATTTCAGTTTAATAACTACATGTGCACATTCTGTTCATGGGCAGGTGTATGTGGCAGAAATCTTAACCGTCTTATCTTCTTGTGTAGAATTATTTAGCCGATCTCCTGCTATAGCTTCTGGCCTCTCTGATGATCAGTCAAGCACTCAGCCAAGCATTCGCTTCACCAAGTAAGGCAGCAGGGACCGCTGGCCTCCTTCACGCCGTCGCGCTTGTGTAGAGGCTGTCTCTCTTGCTGTCCAGACTTGGAAACGGCTCCGCGTCTCCTAACCCTTGAGATCAGCTTGGCACTCAGCGGCCGTTCCTCACTGACTCGGAAGCTCCGCTGCTCTGCGTGGAGTGAGGCAGCAGTCACCGCCGGACGGAGCTGCAGCTGGGTGTCCGGGGACAGGCGGCATCCGTCCAAAGTGGGGGGACGGAGCGGCTCCCCGCCTGCCTGGGAAATCGAACACCCTTCTGCGGGGACGGGCAGCTCCCACCCCCGCTCAGGCAAGAGCAGACCTCTCATTGCAAATACAGCTCTTTGGGACACAGAGAGTCACAAAATTCAGGTTCATTTTTAGTATCTGTTTAGCAGCTGCTTTCTATAGCATGCATTTAAAAAGAAGCAGCTTCCAAGTATAGGTGTCATTAGGATTTATAGTTCATGGCTTTGTTTTTTCATCTTCTTTCTGTGTGCCTTTTGTCCTTTTTTTCCTCTGCTTTTTTCCGCCTACTTATTCTGGGCTTCCTTGTAGCTCAACGTAACATCTGAAGTGACTGAAAATACAGGGATATTTAAAGGTTAGATGAGGGGTTCAGCACTACAAATCTCAAGGTACAGATTCTGCAACTGTCTCTGGCAAATTCTGTTGAAACACAGGCCGTAATGTATAATTCATCTCACCTTTCCAAACTTGCACTGGCCCTGCAGGGCCATCAAGATTTAGCGTTCACTTAAATAAACTGAGACAGTACGATTTAGTGTATAATCGAGAATTGGATCTAAGGGTGACATTTCAGAGGGTCACTCCTGTTGCTGTAACAAAGGCAGCTGTCTGTACAGCAAAAGAATGGGAATAATTAAGAAGACTTTCCGAACCCAATTAGAATTGCAATCAAGAAACATTGTATACTGTGGGAGCTATGCTGTGTTACTCATCATAAATGTTAATTTTCCCCTCTTCAGATCTTACTTGATCGTCAAAATCTGACCAAACATGTAATTCGTATTTTATTTCAGCAGATTTTGTTTAAGTACATTACTGACAATGAGCCAAAGCTGATTACTTTGCCTTTCATTTTCTTTCACATATCGATGTTGCACATTAGCTGCTTTTAATTACGTATTTGCATTTACTTTTTCTCATAATGTTTTCTAATTCTAGTCTTAGCCATTCAGTCTGTTTTCTTAAATTATATCAATATATCCTTAGGCATTTCTTCATTTACATGACTAAGAAAATACTATCCATAGCATTTAAAATTTGAGAGACCTGTAAGACAGTGTATGTTATTAAAAAAAAAAATCACAACTAGCAAAATCTCACAAACATTTTCTGTATATTACTGCTGAGAGTGTCTGGGACTCCTGTAAGCAATAAAAAAATTAACAGTTGATCTGTGTCCATAGGGATTAGGATCTGACAATTTGTACCATGGGAAACTCCACACTTAGTATGATGGTGAAAACCTGGATTTCAATAATGCAGGAAAATTCAAAGGTCCTTTGGTGTGGTAATGGTGTGGTAAGAATGAACATACACTTACTGTAGATTACTAAAATTCTACCCTTTAAAAATTTGGAAAATATTGCTGTCAAAGTTTTCCTGTTGAAAAAGAATATAAACATCCTTCTTTGTTGAGGTCCACTGCATTTGGACCTACCAGGACTAATGCAAAAGACCTGTGCCTGTATGGCATCATGGTAACATCTAGGAGACTTCCTTCAAGACACATTCTAAAGCAATTTCTTAGAGAAACTTAAATATTCTGAGCAAAATTGGTAAGCCGTGTGGGATATGAAACAAGGCTGCCATCATTAAATGTAGTAGCAAATTACTCAGGGATGTTTGTGCATGAATTACCCTCATAACTATTTCTGTTTACTGTTTTAAAGACAAGACTAACCCTCCTGCACCTATCATGTTTTTCTGCTCACCTGTAGAGGGGGTGAATGAATCACTTAATCCTGTGTGCCTCAGTGTGCCAGAAATGTAGTTTGGGTCATTTTGTATAATTACAGCTTGCGGTTGTTGCTGAGGAAGTGGTGTGATTATAACTTTATTCTTGAGACCTGTCTGAGTAGCAAACTCCTTTACTGTGCAGGGGCGTAGATGGAATCACAGTTGCTGAGACCATAGTCAAGATACAGACATCTGTCTAAATGCGTGCAAGTGATCTGTGGGCTGTTGCAGGCTCAATTTTCTCTTACTGAGGCATTGGACAAAAATCAACAGAACAACTGCTGGCTTAAATGGTGCATTTGTTGACACTTGCAGAATAGCAGAGGGATACTGAGAGAAAAATGAAGATAACAAGGCAAGTTGGACCAGAAGCAAGGTGATGCACGATCGCTGTGGGAGATGCATTCTGCAGTATCTGCCTTCACGCTTTCCAAAGCTTCAGGGTCTCCAGAGCAGGAAAGGTGTATCTCATAATAATACCTAGTGTCAATCTGTAGCATGTGTATCAGTGATCGATACCTGTGTTTAGAAACTGGAATGTAAATGAAGCTTCTTAACTGACTGGCGATGCTGTGTCTGACACATGAAAGCAAGCTGTTGGTGCCAGGATTTTCTGAGTAATCATTCTGGCTTTGGCAACTGTTCTTCCTTCCCACTTTCCAAGCTTAGCTGGGGTTCACATAACGAATGTCTCTTCTTTTCGCGTTTTCCCACTGCAAAAAGCAGACATGTGTATGTGACAATAATTTTAGGGAGATTATGTGTGGTCGTTTAAACGATAGCTTGAATGAGGGCATGTACAAAGCTCTTAATGCATTGTGTGTTGAGTGTCCAGAACCTGCTGAGTTTAAGTGTGTATTGGAAAGCTCCTAGGGAGAAGGAAGTACTATTATAGATGGTATGTAAGAGCATTTTTTGACTGACCTATGTTTCTTCGACTGTTCTAAAGAATCGCTAGGGGTACCTTAATTGACAGTGCCTATTAATCTTTTGTTAATCTAAATAATCTGTGAAAACTGTATTGCTTCTGCATGAAGGTCACTCAGGGGAATGAGCCCCTCCTTGGCATAGTATCCTTCAAGTCCATGCTTTTGTCGGAAGTGGAGTCTTAGGCATGCTAAAGACTAATGTAACAGTAATTCTAAAGACCTAGATTGGTCTTCAGTTAACTTGAATGTTTGCTCTTTGTTTTTCCCAGTCAGGAAGTCGCTGTGTTTTCAAATGAAAAAAATCAGGGTTTCCCTCTAAACTCCTCATGTGGTTATTTGAAAAGACTAGTTTATGAAAAGACATTGTGGGAAGATAGGAAACAGCCCAATTGAGAAAGGCCCATTTTTTAATACTGATCAAACTTCAAACATATCTCTGGAGTCTGTACTTCAAGTGCTGAGAAGAAAATCCCCCACCACTTCTGTCTGTGACTCTTGCCTAACTAAGGTCTGAAGCCCAGGACTGACAGCACTGGGTTCTTACAAAGGGGGGACGGGTGTCAGAGAAAGTCAAGTTCAGCAGAGGATACATAAAACTTAAATCACTTTTGGCAGTCTGTCAGAAAAAAAGAAGAGATTTCCTTCGTAAATCTGTCCGCTGTGCTTTTGAATATGATTGTTTTGTCCAAATCTCCTCTGCAATAGTAAAATAAGGATGAGTCTGGAGGCTTACTTCAGGCCACTCAGCGCCATACAGATGATCAGAAGATTCTTTCAGGCTCGTAGCCAGATCACAGAAATAAAAGCTGAAGGAAAGTATGTATTATTCTGTTAAGTTCAACTCCCTTCTGAGTCATGAGTGCTCCCCGTTTGATTGTTCTCTAGTGCTTTGTTCATCCTAGCGCTGCATTGCCTTTACTTTGGAGGGGGTGGGGGTGTTTTTCCACTGCTAACTTAATTCCATCAGTCTAATATCATTGGCATGATTTCTCTCCCATTTGGTATTTACATCATCATGAATTTCGGAGTAAGTTAAAATGTATCCAGCTCAGCAACTTTCCCATTTTGGGAAGAACATCAGATACTCCCTGTTTGTGACTTTAAATGTGTCACATACATTTCCTTTCGCGTGCATTTCTAGTCATGGCCTTGAGAATTCCTTGGTACTCTGGTTGGTTGGTTGGTTGGTTGGTTGGTTGCTTTTTTTCAAAGAAAACTAGTTTGTAAATTAGCGAGATTTTTACATGATATATCACAATACTGGCTTCCTTTCTGGCAATGAAGAGTGGAGACTGTTGCTTTATAAATACTGTTAGAAAGGACAGTCCTGATAGGTCTACAAGAACTCTACTTAAGCAGGAGACAGAATTGTTGTCACAGTTGTTTTCCTTTTGAAACCCACTAGAAAGGATGTTCTTACAAGAACACTGCAAAACTGCAAAGACTCAGCTTCTTGCTAAGTTTGAGGATAAATAGAGCGGCAAACAATACTTTTATTCTTCTCTAGTTTGTTTTTAAAATTTCACTGGATCATCTTTGAAGCTGGTAACTCATAGTTCATGATTCATTGCAATAATAAAGCTCTGAATTACTGAACGAGTAAACACCCTGGCTACAGTAATAAAACAGACACTCCAAAAAGCACAGGAGAAATACTGCATGCCAGAGTGTTGTAAAATACTCAAATCAATTCTGTCTTCTTTGGGACCCAAGAAAAGATACTATGGTCCAGATGTGCAAAAAGAGTGAAAATACTGTATAAGCCCCTGTATACTTCACAGTCTCCTTAAAAATGAAATTGGGTGATTCTTATCATGAAGAATGGTGAAGAATCAGCATAACTTTCAGTCTTCAGGTATTCAAAGCCACATATAATTTTTCAGTTGTCACTGTCACTGGTCAGAGTATGGGAAGTAAGTCCTCAGATTGCTTTGAGGGCTCAACTTTTGTTCTGTGCATGTGTCCTTGTGTCAGATGGATTTTGCAGCAGGACTTCTCAGAGGAATCTCTAACTGACAGGTCAGTAACGTCCCTTGGAGTTTCACTCCAGGTGTGGACGGTAACAAATGATCCTCCTACTAACAGCCTCTGGACGTTTTTTGTCTCCTTAGTTTTGATATATGGTGATTGTAACAGGGAACTTCCCTCTGGACTGAAGAACAAGATTAGTGCTCACTTTTGGGAGTTTCCTTTAAAGATGTTCACATAGTTGTTCTGTGGATAAAACTGGCATTTTTCCTTCACTTACTTCACTTGACTAAAAACCACACCAAATTCTACTACTTCAAATTTCAGACGGAGATTGATGATTTGTACTCCATGAAAATCTCTGCGGAGTACGAGGTAGGATTTTTCTCTCATGTATGCAAGTGTTATTGCACATAAATCAGGCAGTCATTATTTTGAAGATTGGTTAAAATCTGCAGAGGCCAGAAGTAGCTTGAAAGTTCAACAATGGGAAGTACAAGAATTTACAGCTTGATTCTGGTCTCCCAAAAGCAGCATGAATTAAGAGGACCCAATGTCAAGGACAAGGCCAGATTGAGGGCCAGTATCTTCGTGAGTTACTTCATTCAAATGTAACGAGGGTGTGGAGGGAGAATAAATAACACAAAACATCAGGATGCATTTGTGCATAACCAGCACTGTTTCGATGATGAAATACAGAGTTTGGGACATAGTGTCATTGATAATTGACAATACACAGCTGTGTCTGTCTAATGAAACCTGGCAAATTCATGGCCCTGCTTTTATGGAGCACTGATTATAGTGGACCTAATCACTGAAACCTTGTTAGATTTGTGAGGAAGACCTCAGTCTTTCTGTTGCGCTGTCATTATTCTGCAGGTGTCCTTAAACAGAGGTGCACTGCCTCGTTGCTTGCTTGTTTCTTTTCACACTGTCCTTACAGCCACCTGCTTTTTCATCTGGTCTCTTACCTCTGTTCCCAGATACATGCAATTTCTTCTCCGCGCTATCAGGATATGTATGTGCCGGACCAAGAATTTGTCATCTTCACTATTTAAACTGAGTGACAGTGTTTAGTGGTGGGCTTGTCAGTGTTAGGTTAATGATTGGACTAGATGATCTTACAGGTCTTTTCCAATCTAGGAGATTCCGTGATTCAGGTTTGCATCAGCTCCCACACTTCATTTAGAGTTTGTCAATATTATGTTTCTTCTGCCTTTACCTCAAGTCTTTTACTACCCTTTTCTGTCTTCCTCTCATACACACTTATGTGTCCTCCTGTGTTTTTCTTTCCAAACACGTTGTCTTGTTTTCTTCTCCTTTTTTCCTCCTGTATCTTTATCATAGAATCATAGAATCATAGAATGGTTTAGGTTGGAAGGGACCTTGAAGATCATCGAGTTCCAACCCCCCTGCCATAGGCAGGGACACCTCTAACTAGGCCAGGCTGCCCAAGGCCACGTCCAGCCTGGTCTTGAACACCTCCAGGGATGGGGCTTCAACAACCTCTCTGGGCAACCTGTTCCAGTGCCTCACCACCCTTAAAGTGAAAAACTTCTTCCTAATGTTTAATCTAAACCTGCCCTCTTCCAGCTTAAAGCCATTCCCCCTCGTCCTATTTATCCTTCTTTATCTTGTGCTCCCTGCTTTTGCTCCCTTTGTCCACTCCCACTGCGCACGTTAGCTGTGGTGTAACTTCTCCTTTGCAAAAACGCTCTCCATATTTTTCTTATATTGGCACTCCTGTTGGTTGCCTCCCTGGCGCCGCTGTGCAGCCGTTTGCTGCCACCCAACGCAGCGACGTGCTCGCTGCAGCACCCTGCCCGCTGCGGGGCTGGGTCCCCCCCTGGCCGCCTCTGCCTGGTGCCAGCACTGGAGGTATGGACCCCGTGTCCCCTGGTCCAACCAAAGCACGGCTGTCCTGTGTGAGTACTCACTCCAGTGCTGCCGAAGTGCCCTCTGCACAGCTTCGTGTCCATAGGAAATGAGCTAATGTCAAAACAAGGGAGGTAAGTTGTCAGATTTAGCCAGGACCATCAAGATGTGCCCTAGCACGACTTTTCCATGAAGGTGATTGTAAAGTTGCAGTTTTTAACCCAGGTTCACACCTAATAGTCTTAATCCCCAGATCCTCTGAGTATTTTCCTCTCAGAGTTTGGGGAGGTGAGTGTCAGTTTGGCGCCCGGTTTGGGGATGCCAGGTTATTCTTCGGCTTGTCCTGGTCCTGAGCACCCATCTCTGGTGGGAAGCTGGCAGCTTCGGAGGTGCTGTGTCTCAGCTAGGACATCCCCTCACCACTGCATGGTGGCTTTGTTATGCTGCATGATGGTGAGCAGTAGGCTTGCTTTTAGATTGCTATTAACTTTGAACTGGGCTTAAGACTGGAAACTGCGAGTATATGTGCAGGAGAAAGAAGGATGTTGGAGATTTGCGTCAGTACTGTAGAATTTGTTTGCTCTGAGAAGGGCATGGAAGACCTTTCATGATGTTTGCTTATTGCACATACTGTTTGCCTGCGGGGCCGCATTTGTGCTTTCATATTTCCTCATATGCCCTACCACATAATGTTAGCCAAAACTGAACATCTACAGCAATGGCCATAACACATAAATTCATTATTATATTTATACATACTTTCTTGAAAATGTAATTTCAATTTAAGTTATAACTACATAAGCAATTAAGAGATAATTGGAAATGGGTTTGTTACATTAACTACCTTTCATTTATAAATACAGTGACCTCAGGCTCTGCTTCCCTTTATATGTTATGTGCGTAGGCAGGCCAGTTGATAATGGCTTGCCTGTAACAGAAATCATGGGATTCCACTACTGCACATGGGACGGCATCATTTGGAAAGCACATGCCAAAGGCCATGGAACATGGCACATGTCCACATCCTTGCTCATCCCTGTACTGTCTCATGGGCAATAGTACTGAGTAATGCTGCATGATTGTTTTTCTCCCAGTCCTAAGCTTTATTTACTTTATTTTTGTGTGTACCCTTATGGACACCACATCAGTAAGCCACGTCAGTTTCTGTTCTGTGGATGCTCAGTAGCACAGAGAGTGTGGGAAACCACATAGCCATTGGACTTTGATGCTGCGGAAAAGCTCTGCTTCTGCAAGGCTTTTATTCTTTTAACTATCTCAATCTCGCTTGTCAAAAACAAGAAGTTTGTTCTGAAAGAGAACAACCTGAAAGAGAAGAGCCATTGCCTCCTCATTCAGTGTTACCAAGCTCCAGCATTGTTTTTTTTTCATTTTTTTTGTTCTTTCATTACGGTGCAAACTTGCTAGAAAACCCTTCTGGCATTCCCCAAAACACTGTGCACATCCTCCATCTGTTACGTGGGGAAGCCTACATATTATTGCTCAAAGTAGCAGTCACCAAATTAGTCTTCAGTGCAGGGGTCAAAACATATTCCTCTTTCATTTTCCTCAGCAAAACACCCATATTTATCAAAAACTACTACAATATTTAGACTTACTGCGTGGGCAAAAAATTCTCTTATGCAGCATTTCCCTTCAGCTTTCACTGCAATAGAGCATCTTAGAGTTACTAAAATTCGCTTTGTTTCTGTTGAGTACTTTATGCAAAAGGATCTTACTTATTACTGATGTGAAAGAAATTATCTTCTTGGCCCCAAAATGTTGTTCCAGAACTTTACTGTTGGCCCTTCATAGACAGGTTGTACATGGAGCAAAAGCTGAGTCAGACGAGCAAGCAGCCTGATGAGGAAGTGACCTGGTTGTTGTCTCCGCTTACTGCATCCCACTCTCCATACATGTGATGTCTGACAATTTATTAGTACTAGACTGTACCTATTTAAAATATTGTCCTCTGACGGCAAATGTTGTTCATTTTGCTGTGCAGTTTGAACGAATCAGAATTTCCTGGTACCAGAGAAATCAACCTGCCCTTATTAAAGTAAATTGCCCAACATTTGTTGAGCTTGGTGGATTCAGGAGCAGAACCTAATTGATAGTGCATTCACTTTCAATGTACAAATTTGAGCTACAGTAAATAACACTCCAGGTCTTCATAACTGTTTCCAATTTTAAGTGTAGTTAGTTCCCCTGTTTACGTTTCCATTTCCATCTTTCTCTATTATACTCTAGCAATGATGCCCTGTGTATACTTTGAGAGTGGTGGATTATATGAAGATATATACTCTTGCATAAGGTTTCTTCTGTCATGGATTTGCTTATTGGAACATGTCATTCTTCTGTAAGTTTAAGTTTGCTCTAGGTTTGATAGGTATCGTAAGTTTTGATAACTGATAATTCTACATAAACTTTCTAAAATTACCACAACCAGAAATACTTCCTTTTCTTCAGAAAAAAATATATCCTCTTTTTTCATTTTCTGTTTAGTTAGCTTGATTTTTTTGGATCATTCATATCCTCGTTATTATTTCACCTACCTGAGTCCCGTATTAATAAGAGACGTTTCTGTACAACTTGTGTACTGCTCCAGCATTGTTCACACAGAAGTACTAGAGCTCTGGTGGCAGTAGGACTTTCCCCAAGGTGATGATAACCTATTTTGTTGCACCTCAGTTACAAACTTCAGTTCCTTACTCTTCCACACTCAAGGCTAGCTCCTTTTAAAGTTAAATTTTATTAGAGGGACTTTTAAGAAAAAAAACAAAACAAAACAAAGAACAAGGGAACAATGTCTAAAGGAATTAGCCTTCTAACACCTCTAAATTATAGGATGTTTTTTGTTTCGAAGTCCCATTTCTATATAACTTCCAGTAAGCTGCAGTTACAGTACCGCACTGAAACTACGCTAAATGGAAAACTGTAGGCTGGTGACCCACAAACAAATGTAAGCAGAAGAGATGGCACATCTGCATTCCTGATTCTTTCCGTAAACCAGACTATCCTTTTAGCTACTGTTTTGGCACAGTTTCTTCTGGCTGAGCCAGAGTTTAGACCATGGCTAATCTGTGGTCATAACATAATGAGAGCAGAACGCGAAGAGATTTTACTCTTTTGCAGCATGGTTGTGGCAGCTGAACTTTTACCTTCAGCTAAACCCAGGGACCGGACTAGGAACTTTTCTACAAAACTTTCTTAGTTGTCACAGAGGAAGCCACAGATTTACCATTTTTTTCCCATGTTTTCAACTGTTGAATCGGCATGTTCAGCCAAGCCATCGCCTTGCATGAAGCAAGTGGTTTTATTCATGACAATTTGACCAGAAATTATTGGATCAGGTAGGAAAAGAGCAAGTGTGTATCCATGTTTTGTTTTGCTTTTCTAGTCCATTTAAAATCTCAGTTTGACAGCCTTTACTTCCAGTACCCTGCTGCCTTTATGCCTAAATGCATTCAGCTGAGCTATTGTGTTCATTTATCGCATTCTGGTACAGTTTGTTCAAGAGATGGAGCTCACGCAGGGTCCTGTACAACGTCGATATTTGACTTGTGTGGGAAACAAGGAATTCAGGAGATCTACACCAAGAGTGCCAAGCCTTATGCAAGTCAGTATGACAAAGTTTCCTCCAGTCAGTCATGAAGGCTGGAAACTTGACATGGAAACTGGAAACAATCAATCAGAAGACAATCGTTCATACAAATGAACAGGACAGGACGACAGGACGCCGTCCTGTGTAACCTACTGTAGGTGACCCTGCTGTGGCAGGGGGATTGGACTTAGATGATGTCCAGAGGTCCCTTCCAACCCTGACCATTCTGTGATTCTCTGATTCTGTGAAATAGAACTGGTCCTTTTACATATATATATATTTTTATATTTTTATATATATATAAAAACTGGTAAGCCAAGAGCATATGAATCCCAAAGAAAACTGCTCCCTGCTCAAAAATTCCTGTGCCCGCTGAAGGAACACCTGTGAGACCAAGAATTAAGAGTTCTGTCATGGGGAAGTGAAAAGAAAGTTGGACTTCAGGGATACATTCCTCTGGAGTTAGGGTGTAAGAGACCAAGTCTTAATCTGTACTATGTGTGCATTGCTAATCCTCTCCACTGTAACTGGTACCACTTCTGGCTGCATTATGATCTGTTTTCCTGGAAGAGTTTGTACACCTTACAGCCCTTAATTTAGCTCATACATAAAGATGGTGAATTAAACAGAATTCATTATTAAGACATTGTAGAGCCTATATCTAAGATCCTGCTGGACCTCTCAAAATGTAAGTGAAGTTTGATTCTGTACAGTTCATTTCATCATGTTAAGAAGTGACTGTGACTTTATTTACCCCTGAAGATGAGGACATGCTCTGCATGGGCTTTAAGTACTCCGTGTTCTAGCTATAAATATGGTGCAGGCATCAACAGAAATATTCTCATTTAGGAGGGTTTCCCAGTATATCATTTTCTCAAATTCTTAACCTGCTTCAGTGAAAATAGCTATATTTGTTCTTGATGCACGTAGCTGAGGATAGAAACAGGAAAAGCCATAACATGTACTTTCTTGCACGCTATCTGTTTATAGAAGTAGGGAGAGACACGTCTTGTTGATTATAGGTATTATGCAATTGAGGCAATTTGGCTCATGTCTTTGAAGTAAAGGCACAAAATTTCATTTATTTTTCTTTGTCTTCATTTTAAACAATGATTTGATTTTCAATTACATAGAAAAGAAATTCAAGTTTGAAAGCTGGAACATTCATACATTTAAAAAGTTATAAATATAATGCTGTTCTTGAATCTTTCATTCTGTTTTATTTTGAATCTGTGTTATGACAGTTTGCAATTTCATGATCATGTGCAGTTTTAAACGAAGATTCCTACCACGTGAAAATTGTTTGATGAATGATGTAAAAATGTGTAAAAGCTCAAATCAAGGTCAATCAAAAGCATTTTGGGATTTAGGCCAAAGCTGTCAAATATTGAATACCATACCAATCCAAATCAGGCACAATAGTAAAAATGTTTTGTTTCAGTATTTTCTGAAAAAGAACAGTGTGATTTTTTCCATTTGCTGCAACAGTTCATTTAAAATTTGTTTCAATTTTAGAAATAATTTTTTTTGAAGTTCAGTGAAATGGAAAATGCTGGCTAAGAAAGAGAAAAAAGCCTTTCTGTTTAAATCTTTCCAATCAAACATCAGTTATTTTAGGTTGGCAAGAAGAATTCTAAATGCTTTGGCGCGGGGAGGCAGGGGGTATAAGCCACCCAGCTTACGAAGTCTCGTATTTACATATATATGTTCCGGCCTTGTTCAATGTCCAAAGTGTGAAATGAGGCAATGATATGGGATAAGCAAAACAGAAATTCATAATATTCATGTATTAGTTACTGCCTGATGTGGATGCTTGGCAATGTATAATATAAAGCATGCAATTTGAACCATTAATCCCAAGAAATACAAATTGTTCTGGTGTTGAATGGCTGTGTCTGTCTGAGCTGTAAATAAAGGAGTCAACATGCAGGAAGGCCACAAAATCCTCATGCGTAGGAGGAAGCATTTGGTGCATGTGGATGTCTGTACCTTAATACTTTTTCCGACTTTGAGTGTAAACATTTTGTACCAAATATTATCATAGCATCATAGAATGGTTTGGGTTGGAAGGGACCTTTAAAGGTCATCCGGTCCAGCCCCCCTGTAATGAGCAGGGACATCTTCCACCAGATCAGGTTGCTCAGAGCCCCATCCAACCTGACCTTGAATGTTTCCAGGGATGGCACATCTACCACCTCTCTGGGCAACCTGTGCCACTGTTTCACCACCCTCATTATAAAAAATTTCTTCCTTATATCTAGTCTGAAATTCTGATAGTCATAGTTGTGATGCTGCAAAGATATTTGCAAAGAACTTCACATGCAGAGTCCAGTAGCATCGTGTCATTCCCTGGCCAGGGATCATGTCACCAGTCATAAACACCTGAGTAACATCTACATTTGAAGTACCTTATGGAGACATTTTCTTAAATAAATGATCATGTTTCCCACATAGTCAGTGAAGAGAGGTAGACACTGTGCATGTGATCTCTCTCTGGAAAGCTTTCCAGGCCAAATAGGAAACATTGGCATTAGACCCTTAAAAATCAGGAAAAAGTTAAGTACTTACTTTGAAAGCAGTGAGTCATACCCGCAACTTTTGTTTTTATTTTTCTCACAAGGGTTGATGAGGCTGACTAATTGTAGCAGTCATAGCCCTACGTCATTTCAGTTTTGACAAAGAACAGAAATTATGAATATAGAAACAGCATGTGGCAGAACAGGCACATGCTTAAAGCTGTCCTTATCTCTCTCAGAGCAAGGTTATATCTACACAATGTCGAATGCACAAACCTGAAGTCAGTTCAAGGTAGCTACTCTAACGAGTAGACATATTGCAACACTGCTCAGCTGGGTAAATATGAAGCTGTGGTTAGTCTAATACCCAGCTCTGCAGTACCACACTTTCTTTACAGCAAGTGCAGGGCTAATTCAGGTGTATCTGTACTGAACTAATCAAACACAGCATCACCAGCTGGTCAGAAGAAGTGATGATCCCGCTGTATTCAATGTTGGTGCGGCCTCACCTTGAGCACTCTGTGCAGTTCTGGGCCCCACAATTTAAGAAGGATGTGAAGGTCCTCGAATGCATCCAGAGGAGGGAAAAATAGCTGGTGAGAGGGCTGGAAGGAACTTCCTATGAGAAGAGGCTGAAGACTGGGCTTGTCTAGTGTGGAGAAAAGGAGGCTGAGGGGTGACCTCATTGCTCTCTACAGCGTCCTGAGGAGGGGATGTGGAGAGGGAGATGCTGAGCTCTTCTCTTTGGGATCCAGTGATAGGACGTGTGGGAATAGTTCAAAGCTGTGCCAGGGGAGGTTTAGACTGGACATTAGGAAGTATTTCTTTACTGAGAGGGGGGTCACACACTGGAACAGGCTTCCTAGAGAGGTGGTCGATGCCTCAAGCCTGTCAGTGTTTAAGAGACATTTGGACGATGCCCTTAATAACATCCTTTGACTTTTGGTCGGCCCAGAATTGATCAGGCAGTTGGACTAGATGATTGTTGTAGGTCTCTTCCAACTGAAATAGTCTATTCTATTCTTCTATTTTCAACTACAGCTATAGGGTTGGCAGATCCCCACACTGTGTGTCAGGCTGTGATACTGACACTTCTACCCTGCACAAAAGAAAGCTTGACCCACCTTTTAAATTTGGCTTCCTACAGGTAAAGTCATCTACATACATGCACATAAGAAGAATTTAAATCTTGCCTCAATTGTACATAAGAAATTGGAAGAAAAGTTAATTATTCATTAAAAATGCTGAGTTTCATTTTAACAGTTTGTTAGTCTGGCTTATCAATTTGTTTAATATGTGTCCTTCTGTCCCCTGCCATTTTTCCTGACAGAACTTCTGCAGTGGCCACAAATCAGCAAGTGCAGATCACCTGAACTGGAGACATTTTCATGTTATTGGACTGATGGAAATTTTTATAACCTCACAGCTCCAGGAACAATACAACTATTGTACATGAAAAGGTAATAATATGGAAAGAATGAAAGAGGAAAAGAGAGAGAAGTCATATATTTTGCTATGCCTGTTAGCTCATTTCTGTTAATTTTTTGCTATGACACGAACCATACTGTTTTTAAGGGTGTAAAACTATGGATTAAGTGCCTATTTCTCAATGTCAAATTTGTTTATTAATTATTAAGCAGTGCACAGCAACAGGCATTACTTGGCAGATAATTAAGAACACATTCTTATTAAATTCAGGTCCATGTTGCAGAATCCAAAACTGAATACTGTATGGCTTAGGAAAGGAGTTTTTAATAGGGAACTTCAGTTTATTCCTTATCAGCCTAATTTGCAACTGTGAGATTTGTTTTATCTGTGCACAGATGTGGAGTTTGGATACAAGCCCCTTTCAAATTTTTATTGAAATTTTGTAAAGCTCCCATTGATCGGTTGCTAGATTAAAGTCTGAATGTGCAGGTCTGGGTGAAAAGGCTGCTCTGAGGCTGGGGATTATGTTTCATTGAGCCCTGTTCAATCCTGATTCACATTCCACTTAAGCTTTTGTAATTTTCAGGTCGTTACAATGATTAGCCTGAAAGAGGTCATAGACATTACCAGTAATGGCTATTAAGAAAAACAGGCCTTTTGTTCACAGGAATAGGAGGACGTGAGTTTCTGTTCCATCTAATATACTGGGTTTCAACGTTTTTAATCCACAGACACTTTCTACTGGTGATGATACATTTGCTTAGCAAACTCAAGCCTAATGGCAAGGCTGGCTTTCTTACCTACTCTTCCGAGACCTCTCAGAAACATAGGGATACCAGTTAAAACCACTATTTAAGGGTCAGTGTTTAGCTGACAATTGTCAGCAGCACATGCCATGAGGGTACAAACTTTAAAAGTTGTTTAACTCTACGATAAAGCAGTACCATATACATTGAGCAGATCACGCTTCATCTTTGTCCTAGAAATTAGAATGATGCAATAAAAGATGTGAACTGAACATCCACATTAAAAATATTTGTTTCAATGTGCAAGGAACATTTAAGGTTCAGGACTGAACTCTGTCATCTAACCCAGTCTCCTACTTAGCGCAAGCAATAGTATCTAACTGCATACACATTTATCAAATCCTGACTCTGGCAGAGGTACAGCATTTCCTTTAGAAAAGTGTTGGGTCTCATCAGCTACACTTCATGGCAGAAATTCTTCTTACTCAATTTATGTAGCATCTGCCTTTTTACTTCTTAAGCACCCACTCCAGTACTGAAGGCTGCACTTGGCATAATTGATTTAGTTTAATCCTCCTTCTGTACAGCTTCAATGGCTCTTAGTAAGAAAAGGCATTATTTTAACAAACCAAGACTGTAATTTTTTAAAAGATCCCTGTTTGGTCTATATTTGGGCTGATAGTATTGAGATAAAGAACAGCAGCAGCAGATCTGTTCACTGAGATTTATTTTCCTAAAGTGACTTCAGAAATACTGAATAAGTATCTGTCACTTTTCCTGTAGACTACTAACAATTTGGTCATTCCCATTTTGCTTTAACTGAAGAGTCTTGGTTTTGAACCTACTGAGTAGTTTCAGCTTGGCTGTATGAAAATGACCCTGCAGAAGTGGCATTTTTTCTCAGTCCTAGAGTTCTTGCCACTCTTTATAAAGAGGTGAAATGAATGTGATATTTTCTGCTGCAATTCTTTTATTTACAAAGAAATTAGTGAATTTTTAACAAAATCAGAATGGAAAAACGTAAGAGGTTTCTTGCTCGTATTTCCAAGCCTGTGTGTTACAAGTTCCATATCCCAAGGAATTTAGCCCTTCCTCACTCACAGTGCTGTATTTCTGTTCCCTTTGTTCACATGCTGCAGTCTTGAGTTAGTTTGTGCCGGATCTCCTGCAGCATCCACCCTCGGGTACTTTCGAGTGAGAGCAACCAATGCTCCAGTGCCTACATCCCAATTCAGCTCCCAAGGGCAACACACTCACCTCTGCTTGGCTTTGCAGGCGGTGCAGTACTGATCTACCATAAGGACTGGCTTTCAGTGTTTCAGACCTCATTAAGTAGATAGACATCTTACTGCAATTTAACTTTACCTGAACAACAGTTGCTTAAATGCATGTCAAATTTACCTAAGTTTGTGCTTGCTGGTAGTCATCTGTGATTCTGTGATTACCACCTACCAGCATAGCAAGGTGTGCTCTTCAACTGTTCTTTTGGAAGCAGCATCCAAAGCATAGAAATGCCACTAACAGTAGAATCATAGAATGGTTTAGGTTGGGAGCGAGCTTAAAGATGATCTCGTTCCAAGCCCCCTGCCATGGGCAGGGACACCTCCCATCAGACCAGGTTGCTCAGAGCCCCATCCAGCCTGGCCTTGAACACTTCCAGGGATGGGGACTCCACAACTTCCCTGGGCAGTTTGTTCCAGTGTCTCACCACCCTCAGAGTGAAAAACTTTTTCCTCATACCTATTCTAAATCTCCCGTCTTCCAGTTTCGAGGCATTACCCCTCGTCCTATCACTACATTCCCTTGTTAAAAGTCCCTCTCCAGCCTTCTTGTAGGGGCCCTTCAGATACTGGAAAGCTGCTATAAGGTATCCCTGGAGTATTATCTTCTCCAGACTAAACAACCACAACTCTCTCAGCCTGTCTTCACAGGACAGGTGCTCCACCCCTCTGATCATCTTTGTGACCTTCCTCTGGACCCATTCCAACAGGTCCATGTCCTTCTTATGTTGGGGGCTCCAGAGCTGGAGGCAGTACTCCAGGTGGGGTCTCACGAGAGCGGAGTAGAGGGGCAGAATCACCTCCCTCGACCTGCTGGCCATGCTTCTTTTTGATGCAGCCCAGGATGCAGTTGGCCTTTTGGGCTGCAAGTGCACATAGCTGGCTCACGTTGAGTTTCTCATCAACCAAGGCCCCCAAGTCCTTCTCCTCAGGGCTGTTCTCAATCCATTCTCCACCCAGCCTGCATTTGTGCATGGGATTGCCCCAGCTTGGGTGCAGGACCTTGCACTTGGCCTGGCTGAGTACATGAGAACCTACACTCATTTATGAAGGTTGCTTGGATAGTGGTTTGGTTTCATTGTAAATTCAGGTTGGATGGGGCCTTGGGCAACCTGGTCTAGTGGTAGGTGTCCCTGCCCATGGCAGGGGGCTTGGAACTAAATGATCTTTCAGGTCCCTTCCAACTCTAACCATTCTATGATTCTATGATAAATCACAATCAATATGAAAATGTTTTTCTCACTTCTATAAAAGTTATGCCTTATCAACAATGTGTCTGGTAACATCTGTAATTTGTACTTTGTAAGATCTATAAATCTCTCTCTTATGTATATTACATTTTTGTTGTCATTCTAGGAATGATGAAGACTGGAAAGAATGCCCTGATTATATCACTGCAGGAGAAAATAGCTGTTATTTCAACACGTCCTACACCTCTATTTGGATACCGTATTGTGTTAAGCTTGCCAATAAAGATGAAGTATTTGATGAAAAATGTTTCAGCGTTGATGAAATAGGTATGCTTCTATTATGCATTTTACCTCTGTATTTTGTATCACAATAGGTATGATGATACAAGCTTTCCTATTACTCATACTGTATTTAAATTCTCCCTCTCAGAAAGTTTAATCTCTAAAAAATATGATAAATAGGAAGGGATTTGGTTTTGTAACGTATGTAATGTGATCCACACCAGAAAATATTGCCCAGATTGGAAGAAAGCTAAAAGCATGAAAGCAAATATGTGGTTTCTCTTTCTGAATACCGATGGTCTCTCAAATGCATGCAGATGAGTTTGCCTGTGCTGTCACTCTGAGCCCTTTCTAATGGATGCTATATACCCTTGTTCAGTGTGAGCAAGGATGTCGTTAAAATCTTGATTTTGCAAATTTCTGGAACCAAACAGTTTTTTGTTCCTGAATCAATACTCATCTAGAGTATCAGGATGTTTAGCATTTCTAAACTAGAATTTGTATTTATTGCAATATGAATTGTAACTGTCTGAAACTTTGCAGACATTACTGCTTGTTCTGAGCAGTGGTGTAGGTATATGGAATTAATTTACTCCTGTAAGTGACTAGAATACCCACTGCTTTCTTTCCTCAGCTGAACAAAATTAGATTAATTTTTCAGATACCATATTTTTTCAATGTACTTCTGTATTGGTGCTAAATATTTATCCTTCTGTGTTACTCCAATTATTGTTTTTATTTCTAGTGAGAACTCTAAATTTAAATTTTGATGGAGAATTGTTGATGTCTCAGTGTTTTATAAGCTGCTATTGGGAAATGTAGTGTACCAGGTAATACATTCTTAGTCTTCGTTATCAGTCGCTCAGGTGAGATCTGTGCAGAGGATGTCTACCGCCAATGGCAGCATGCCTTCTTTTTACCAAACTTGTAGTGACTTTGTCATTGACTTGAAGGTTTAGATTTTAATCAGCAAATATGTGGTTAATATGCTTTTTTAGTCATGAAATCGTTTAACAGTGTGTAGTAAGAGTGATCATTTCACATTGAAAACTGGCTGTTTTATTCCAAATACTCTGTTTAAACAGTACTACCTGATCCTCCTGTCCATCTTAACTGGACTCTGCTAAATATTAGTCAAACTGGGATCCATGGGGATATTCAAGTAAGATGGGATCCGCCACCAACAGCAGATGTTCAGAAGGGATGGATTACTCTGGAGTATGAATTGCAGTACAAAGAAGTTAATGAGACAAAATGGAAGGAGGTATGAAGCAAATACTTATTACATAATAATCACAGTACAGTGCAGGCTTGTTCTATCCCTAACACTTTTGCACTACTATGAAAAGCAACAGGTTTATAATTGTTAATTAGATGGTACCTTAATTCTTAAACAATATACCCCTATTCTTCTGAAGTCTTCTACAAAACATAACTTTATCTGTCAAGATAGTTGACACACATTATAATAATAACAAACCCTGAAATCCATGTTAGATTAGAAAGTATAGCAATAGTAAGATATATACAAGTTTTTTCAAGAATAAAATGTTTCTGTATTATTTTCCTAAACTTCAGCTGTTTCAAACAGTGCATGGTATCTTTAGTAGCTGGAACAGGAATATTTTGCTTGGAAAATGTCACCATGTCAGTCCAGATTCTTCAGGGTACCTGTAAAGTTCTAATATTTATAATTATCATTTCAGTAGATTATAAAAAAAGTAAGAAAATCTTTGATTTATAATTTAAAATTTGATACAATAAGCAAATAAAAATAATGCAACATAGATAAGACATACAGATTTTATACCAGACAGCAATGGGAAATTTGTGACTGTATGGATAGTCCATGAAAATATAAACTATGTATGCCCCAAATCATTTAAGTTTTCTTTTTGAAAAAAAGTTAACTTCCCATGCAGTTAGTTTTCCTGTTATGGGGAAAAATTGTACCCAACTTACCTGAACGCATAGGCTAAGTGCCAGTGTATCGTGGCATATTTGCATGTGGACAATTCTTCCTGAATACCAGTTCAGTGCAGTAAGAACATAATTTCAAAGCAGAACCGTTCCTTTGCTGTCTTGTTAATATGAATTAAGTTAACTGACAGACGGAAAAGCAGGTAAAGCTGTTATGAATTTGTCTTAATCTACAACAGGCAAATTTACCAATTGAAACATAGGCAAACTGGTTTGCTTGCCTTCATCTGTGAAAGACCTTGGACCCCTCCTCACCTCTGATCCTTCTCAATGTTAGCATTTTCTGTTTATGCTACTCCTTATTAGTAAGTCTACAGCCAAACATGCCTATAATGTCTAAACTTTTTCCTAATACTTGTCTGAATTTCTCTCAATACTGGTTTAAGCTGTACAGCCTCTGTATTTTAAGGCCTCCAAAATGAGTTAAGTTTAGGCAGTAAATCAATACTCCTTAAGAACCTGAAAATCCACAGAGTATTTACAGGATTTACAAAAGCAGGTGGCAATGCAGATACCTCTTTAAGAATGCATGTTTTTTATTTTTTATAAGCATTTAGGTATCAATCGTATAAATACCGTAATAAAGCTTTGTTCTTGCTCCAGTACCATCAATAATTCCAGCATGCCTCCTTCTCAGGAGAGCAAAGGTTTGAAGATCAATGTTACTTCTTTCAGAAAACAGATAAGGAATTGCTGAATACTATACTTGCCCCAAGAAAAATAGTACTGTAGATTATGTTGTACTGCAGCTGTATATATTGTATGTTATTGTGCCTTTCAGCTTAAAAGCACAGACATGGCATAATTCCCCGAGACACTATCAGAGCAGAAAAAAGTTTCTGAACAAAATCTCAGTCAGGCCTAAGACAATAACAAAACTCTGAATTGGAGCAACGATTTCTCACTTTGCATTCTTTGCTACAAATATCTTTTGTAATGAGTACTGAAGCAGTAAAGAGAGAAATATTTATACTGTTATAACTATTTTTTTACACAAAGGATAATCATTCAATGCTTAAATATACCATAGTGCATTGTACATATGAGACAAATGTCTAGTTATACTGCTATTACTATTTTTTTACACAAAGAATAATCTTTGAATGCTTAAATATACCAGAATGCTTTGCACATATATCTGATACAAAAAACCTGATACAAAAATTAATTTATAGTACTTAAACTGTACTGTCTCCCACTTACTGAGACTTGTTTGTAATTTTTTTAGATGTTTTGGGATGAACCTGTTTGATTTTTCATGTATATCATTCATTTTTTTCAATCCATTTACTAATTGATAATAGATAACTTATGAATTGGAAGAGGACTAAAACATTAGTAAAGTATTATAACAGCAAGTTATAGTGATAAGAGGATCAAAATTGTTTCCTGAGAAACTTCCTAAAAACAATAAAATCCCCCACCTTCATATAGCAGGTATTCATGAGACAGTGCCAAATGTAATCTGCCTCACAGTTTGAAAAAAACATTTCCAATTTCAGGTAGACAGCTACAGTAGTTTTACCTCATATTTTTCAGGGCTCTAATTTAGCCTGCATACTGCTTTTTCCAAGTGCCGTCATTATCTTGGGTACATAAAATTTTGTGTGGTCCAGGATCCCTAAGAATCTTCACTAATTGTCACAGAAAACAAACAAACAAACATAAACAAAACAAAAAAAAATACCTGTAAAATTTTAGTGTACTATTTCTTTTTGTCTTCATAGCACATAGCACAAAATAAGTAAACTGGACTAGTATACATTGTATTCCCTTCCCAACACTTTCCAACTGGATAGTCTTTATATGTTAAAAACCTTTGTGGTGTGGAGCAATGGTTCTCCACTATCTTGTGCTCGACCACTAGCAGAGAAAAACAGTCTGTCTGGGATCACTGCCTCCTCCACAATCTGACCGGTTGGTTCTCAGAACCGTTGAATCTGGAGCCACCAGGGATCAGAGACCTTCACAGGTAGTAGCTACCACCAGAATGTGTCTCAAGGTTAGATTATGCAGCTACAGTGATTGTATTGTTGAAGTTTTGTTCAAATCTCCAATGGCTGCTGTTTTCCAGGTATTTTAATTCTTAGCCCATGATGCGTTTTGCCAGTATCATCCTTGATTCGGAAGTAAAAGTAGAATATAACATCTGCCACATGGCTTTCTATTTTGAGCACATTTTCCTTATTTTTATATACTTTTGTTGGGCTGTTGGAGCTAAAATACATATTCTTAGAACAGTAATAGAAGAAGAGAGAGATTTCACATATTAAGACCTCTAATGTCACTTCCTACATAGTTTGATATGCAGCATAGAAATCTCAAGACTGACAATCTGATGCCAGGTCTCACATTATCACATTTTATATATAGTTGAAGATCTTCGGGACTATGCAGTGTTTCCCAAATAAATTGTAAGATGCAATACATCTGTTTAGACAGCCTTTAAATCATTTTTCTTCTTAAAATTAATTCTGTAATGGAGATTGCACTAGTTTTAAGACTCCTGTGTTATTTTAACAAGGTTTTTGGCATCGTGAAGTCAGTAAAGTCGTGTTATAACAGTAAAAAGGATTTACAACTTTGTAAGATCTGTGGGAGGTTTTCATACCACCTATTTATGCCATGTAACTGAGGGCAGCTTCCTTTCTTTACTGACTGTATTTACAGAGAGCTTGGTTTCTCCACATTTGGTCCCCTGAATCACAGCAAAGTCTGATGGCTAGTAAGTCAAAAGTAAACAGTGTGAATTTCCTCTGAACACTTCTTGTGGTAGCCTTACAGTTCCAAGTAGCAAAAACTCCTTCAAATGTTTACTTTCTGAAATCAAGAAGCAGTGTAAAATTGCCAGTACACCTCAAACAAATAAATCACAGTCCTTCTGTCTTTACAGTTAGAACCCAGGCTCTCAACAATGGTTCCACTGTACTCTCTGAAGATAGGAAGAGATTATGAGATACGAGTCCGATCAAGACAACGTACCTCCGAAAAATTTGGCGAGTTCAGTGAAATCCTTTATGTATCTTTTTCTCAAACAGGCATTGAATTCGTTCATTGTGCTGAAGGTAAATAAGCAAAGTGCAGCAAACTGTTTTTATAACCATGAAGTCTTTTTGGTGTTGTTGGGGTTTTTTTTCTCCTTACTGTTGATGTTGTATGCTTGAATAGATTGATAATTCTGCCTACTACATGTAAATCATTTGGTGAGATTGAGAATGTACAAGTTCCATACACAAATTCAGAAGTAAACTCAGCAAGACTGTTTTACAGCTCAGGAGAGACCAAAAATACAGATAGCTTTAACAATCAGAAATAGTAACTGCTGTTGCACATCTGATAAAGCCTAACATACATTTAAACCTCATATTTCATCTAAACTAAGCACTCTGGTAGTAAGGAGAAGAATTGTCACTTCTATTGTAGAGTTATACTGCTGGATAAGTTTGTTACAGTGAGTGTTCTGATTCCTGCTTCTGTCTTGTACTTTTTTTTTTTCGAAGTGCTAGTAAAAACAGAAGAAACAGCCATTGAGCACCACGTTTTTTCTACTAAAAGAATGAGATGGTGCCTTTTCCTAAAGCATTCTCAGGTCTGAGGTACTAAATTAACTCTTCAAAATATAAGCTCTTCAGCAAATTATTGTAACAAGCTGCTTCACTTCATTTTCCAGGGTGTTAGTGAAGGTGTTAAATAAACCCACCCCTAACTCTTGTCTTTCAAAATCCTGCTAGATTCCCCTTTTTAACTCTTCATATTACTAGCTTTCATTCATATGAACAGCTAATGTTTTGGATATGTGGCATTATTTTATAAACCCAGCTGCATTGAGTTGTCAAGGTTTTCATATGGACAAAATTAAAATACAACAAAAATCTAAGACCATCCTACAAGCACAGTTTTCTTCAATCACTACAACCCAGATTCTGCAAGTTGATCCGAATCCATTCATCTCATACAGCAGCAGTGATCTGATTTGAGAATTTATTCTTGCTTGTTTTATATATCACATTTAGTACACAGTATTAAAATCTAAATTTTCTGTGTATTAAAAATTTAAAGTAGTTAAATTCAAATGCAAGATTCTAACTTTCTGAAGCAGCTGGACATTCAAAAGTCTCACTGACATGACAAGGAGTTACTGGTCCTCCATTAAAACAGGGGCCTGTATAACACAGACATATCCAGATAGGACTTTATTCATGACTGAAAACATGTCCAGTCAAAATCTAAGCTAGGAGCACAGGGCTAAAACCAGTTCCTGAATTTTATTTTTTTTTTCCCCTGAAAAGAACATATATTCATGTTCATGTATAGAATTCTGAAGCTTTCTGTCCGGTATTCCTTGGCCCAGAAATGGAGTGATAAGTGAAGTTTGTTTGGAAAACTTAAAATTGGGAACGAATGAGAAAAATCTAGGACTACAGCCAGAATAAATTTCCCTATACTTTGTATTCTACACTGTCAGCTTAAGTATAATGGAATTGGCTGTGTTTAAAAGATACAACATTTCATTTATCAGTATTGTTCTTCATTCCTACCAAATTCCATTTCTCAATGACCTAAATTCTTTGTAGTCACCTGCAAGGTAAATAAAAGGGAGATTTTTTTTTTTCAGTTGGTGTTTCACAATATAATTAATGTTCAGCCTTTAGAAAGAGGAGTAGTATGCTTTTTGACACCACCATATTTTAGTTTCTGTGAAAGAAGAATAGTTTGCCTATGATTTAGTATGCTATTAATAATGTTCTCACAGCTTGGGCAAACAAGCAGTAACATGGTCTGCGGCATCATATGCCGTCAGGACTACTGGTAGCATGTTCCAAGCACGTAGAATGTTCCCCGTGGATGGTTTTGCTACAGATATTGTCTGTACTAAGAACTTGTTTGTACTTAAAAACTCAATCTGTTTTTGCAAGGAGTCTCAGTGGACTCCCAAATGCAGTATAGAAACTATTGAGACCAAAAGGATATTTTTATTTCTGCTTAACACAGAATTTCACATTTAAGTAACCAAAAATTCTCCTATCAGTTTTTACTATTTTGGAATCCTCAGGCGGTGGAAGAGAAGGTTGAAATGAAAGATGCAACAGAGATGCAGATTTCTGCTAACATATCTTTGTTCTATTGTTTCAGAAATTGAATTTCCATGGTTCTTAGTTGTTATCTTCGGAGCATGTGGGCTGGCCGTAATAGTGATCTTAATCCTGCTGTCTAAACAACCAAGGTAGTGTTTTTATTTGTCAGATTTTATGTACTTGTAGCTTAAATAATAAGGTGCTTCAGTTGTCTCAAGTCTGGGGGACTAGAAATTATTTTGAGGATTGTTCTTCATTCTCATAAGCTATACGGATGCTGGCATGTGTACATACTGGGCTTTCAGCAGCAAGAATTTAATTATGTTGACAGCTACTCTTCCTTTTGGATTGCCAAACATTTTATTCTACAGTATTTACATAGTTAATTTACTCAGGCTTTGAAGGGGATTGTTTTTTCAGTACATTCAAATTTTTTAAATACTATTTTTACCCACATACTGTTCAAAAGTTTCACACAAACATATGTCTATATATTTGGTTTTGTTCTTAGACTATTTTACTAACCTCTGACTATTTCTTCATCAAGCCAAGGGAAAGAACTTGAGTCATAGGGGAGTATTTGGTCTCTGTGTATAGACTGCAGCTCCTATAAATAACAGGAATAAAATAAAACAAAGCACAGGATTGTGTCATTTGTAAAAACTATAAAATTGTGTCATCTATAAAAATGAAACAATGACACATATATAAAAATGACAAAATGGTCTCAAAGTTAATTCATCCCCTAATGTGTGTGTTCAGGGACAGGTTTTAGCAGAATAATTCAGCTTGGACGTCATGCCAGTACTGTCCTAGACTACGGAGCAGCACCGTGGTCAAGGCCCAGCGCACACATGCATGTTGTCAGTGGTCTTCTATATACATCTGGAAAATGAACAGTGAGGTGTTTCGCACATACGCATAAGGACAAGTCATTGAAATGAAAGCAATATGGTGCAGTTGGAGCAGCTCTGAAAAAATAATTTAGACAAGCAGCGCTATGCTTTGGCAGAGCTTAATTTCAGGAAGCCACTCCCTGCAATAGCATCCCGCTCCCAGAGTTAAGAGCAAAGCTCCTGATACAATGCATGACAAAAGCTAGACGCGTCCGAATGGGGCAAGAACAACTTGCATGTGGGACCAGGAGCTCGCTAATATCAGCACACTGAACAAGGAGTGACTTGGTCACAGAAGATCCTGAGGGCAGAAGCATGTCTCTAATCACAGCTCATTAATATATTCCATGCTAATCATGACTGCTGGATTAGGCTTTTCTCCACTGATGACCCTTCATCTGGAAAGTTTTTCTGGACCTATAGGCCTGCACCTTTTCCTTCAAACTGGTGCACGTGGTGGTAGAAATGGCAATGTCTTCTGCAGAGGAGCGGGCTGCACAGATTTCCCATAGTGCAAAATATCCAGGCTCAGTGTTCTCCTGTATCTGAAAATATACCAATTCATATTTTCCTCAATTCTGATCTCACAAGATCTGAACCAGGCTTGCTAGGACAGATGCCATAGGGCTAGACCATACTCTTTTAGAGTTGAGAGATGCAGGCTTGAATTATGCGAGGCTAAGAAAGGAGGAGCGCGTAGTTCTCCCTCCTGAAATGATTTCTCCAGGCAGTGAGTGGTAAAATCCTTTGTTTTGTTAGAAGCCGTGCCCAACCCTGTCAGAATAGCTGATTTGTGGATTCAACTGTAACTGCACGTCTTAAACTGGTACCCTGAGAGCCCAGCCAGTGCAAAGCTAACACAGCCCCTCCAGGGATTAGGTGGAAAATTACCGGGTTTCTGGCTCTCATTGAGGCTTCCTGGGCAGAACTTTGAGGGTCTGCCAAAAACAAAAACAGCTGGGGAATTTAGGCCTGCCATAGTTAAGCAGAAGGTGCCTAAATTTCTCTCTAGCACTTCTTAAGACTCCTCTGATCCTCTCCGGACCTCACCAAGGTCACTAACAACGCAGCAAAATTAGTATTTGGATTTGGATCTACCATTCCCACATTTCTAAAATAGGAAAGTAACCCAGTATAAAGAGAATGCTGAATTTTCCTTTTGGGAACAACAGTACCCGTTTGCAAAAGAAGCAGGGAGGTAAAATGGGGGAGACAGGCATGACCTGATATTGTTGGATTATTATTAATGGAAAATCATCTTCTGTCTGGGATTTTTTTTTATCCCCTCAAAGAATTAGAAATTCACTTTATGAAAGATTACAATAATATATATTTCCACAGTATGTACATGCATAAGCAAGTTACTAGTCCTTTCTCTACAATGGTAAAACCCTGTCGTTATTATATATTACATGTTACATTAATAATTCAGAAAACAGAAGTGTCATTGAGATGGCAAATTACTAGCCTAAATTTTTGGAGTGGTGTTTCTGTTTTATTTATTAGTTCTAAAGGAATTCACTCTTTTCACCAACTCCCTTTTTCTATTCCCCTATTTAAATTTTTTGGGCTTATGCAAGACTAGTGTGTCCCTGAAAAAAAAATGTTGGGATGGTCAGTCTGCACACAGAGGCTTGTTTCAGGTTCCTTTGAAAATTACGGATAAAGGGAAACTATTGACAAAGCTCTAGGAATTTACTCTCTTTCTATAGAGCATTGAATTATCAAAGACCAGACTCCAAAATGGATTCGCATGGATTCGCCCATAAATGTGGTTTCAACAAGGAAGGCTGCAGAAAACTTTTTTATTTTTTGCAATGAGAGAAAACAATCATTCTTTTCCTTAGGACTATTTGAAATTGAATCTTCAAACATACCTGTTTTGAAGTAATTAAGTGTAAACACAATGTAAGGCTTTCTTCTGTCTAACTTCTTCAAAAAGGACCACTGTCAGTTAAAGGACATCTTTTTTTTTTTCCCCAGGTTAAAAATGTTGATCTTTCCTCCTGTGCCAGTTCCAAAGATTAAGGGGATTGACCCAGATCTCTTGAAGGTAATGTTGTGCTCTAAAATCTACAGTGGGAATCACTGTGGTAGTAGCAGGTGACAATTGCTGTCCCAGGCAGAAAAATTTTGTAGGAAAAAATTATGCCACAGAATTAGTTTTCATAAATTAATTTTAAAAACCCTTTCAATTATTACATCAGTTACAGTTACCTTCCCTTAAGTTAACATCATAAAAAGCACAAGCATTTTTATTCTTTCCTTTATAACATTCATTTTTTCTTGCTTTATAGAAAGGAAAGCTAGATGAAGTGAACTCCATCTTAGCCAGCCATGACAACTACAAAACACAGCTATACAATGATGACTTGTGGGTTGAGTTTATTGAGCTGGACATAGAAGATCCTGATGAAAAGAATAGAGTCTCAGATACCGACAGGCTCCTGAGTGAAGATCATCTGAAATCACACAGTTGCTTGGGAGCGAAGGATGATGATTCTGGGCGGGCCAGTTGTTGTGAACCAGATATTCCAGAGACAGACTTCAGTGCAAGCGACACGTGTGATGCCATCTCAGATATTGATCAGTTCAAAAAGGTCACTGAAAAAGAGGAGGATCTCTTGTGCCTTGACAGGAAAGATAATGATGAGTCAATTCCAAGCCTTGCCGACATAGACAGCCAACAGCCGCGTATGAGTACTCAGTCCGAAAATAGCCAGCCATGGCCACCTTTTGCAGACAGCATTGACTCAGCTAGTCCATCAGTCCATACCCAGCTAAGTAACCAGAATTCATTGACAAATACTGACTTTTATGCGCAAGTGAGTGATATTACTCCAGCAGGCAGTGTTGTACTTTCACCAGGGCAGAAATCCAAGGTAGGGAGAGCACAGTGTGAAGGCTGCACAGATCAAAACTTCACCATGGACAATGCCTACTTCTGTGAGGCAGATGTGAAAAAATGTATTGCTGTGACTTCCCACGAAGACGATGAGTCGCATGTTCAGGAGCAAAGCTGTAACGAGGACGCTTACTTCACCACAGAGAGCCTTACCACTACCGGTGTCAATCTTGGAGCTTCAACAGCAGAAACCCCAAGTTCAGAGATGCCTGTCCCAGACTATACGTCTATTCATATCGTTCACTCTCCACAAGGCCTTGTGCTCAATGCAACAGCACTGCCTGTGCCAGACAAGGAATTCAACATGTCTTGTGGCTATGTGAGCACAGACCAGCTGAACAAAATCATGCCGTAGCTCTTCTTTGACTAGGTGTGTGCAGTATTTCACAGCAGAGAGTCAGCCCGGGCTTGTATGCTGAAACCAAAATGAAGTCTAAAAGTTTCTCGTGGTTCTTATAATTTTATCTGAAATGTTGCAACATAGAATATTCATCAAAATATTCCTATTGTGTTCTGTAAATATTATCTATGAATTTGTCTTGAGACTGTTTTACTAGCAGTGACTGTCTTGTTCTTGTGGATGTTGATTTTTGTGATACTAAACATTGAAATTACTATGTTTAATGTAAAATAAATCATGCATTTTGATAAAGCTAAAAATCAGGTGGTTTAAAGTCTAAGAATTTAGTAAGAACCAATGCTGTTGGCAGAGATCTTTATATCAGTAATTTGGAACTGAACATATAGGTGAAAAAAACAAAAGTAGCCTGAATAAATAACACATCTATTTTGATTTATATAAATTAATAAAATATATTTTAATATTTTAGTCATAAAAACATAAACTTTTTCTATTACACTACACACTGTAGTTCAATTATGATGACCCATCAAAGGAATATAATTGCTGCAATTTAAAAAGAAGTTTTCTGTTTTATAAAAGTTTTGTTTGCAGCAAAAATAATAGATTTTTACAGAGCCATTTTATACCTCCAAAGAAACCTGTAGAGAAATTTTGAAATATTGTAGAAACTTAAAGTAAGTGATTCTATTACTTTCTTATGGTACCTAATACAGAAATATACATTCAATTTAAAGTTTTGTAGAAAACTTTAAAATATACAGAATATTTGGGCAATTTATTCTGTTCTTCATCAGATTCTGGTTAATGCTAATAATATACTTTTTTATAAGCAAAATTTTGTTGACCACAGTGTTAAACAGTGTGCAACTGTACTTTCACTGAAAATTTTTGAGAACACATGAATAAGCTCTGGTGACTTAGCAGCATAATCTCTTCACATTTGACCAACTTCTGAAGCCCTCCTACAGCCAAAGGTATCACTACATTTACTAGTTTGCGCCACCATAAAGTCTTGATTTAAAAAATAAAATAAGGACTTCAGGAGTTAGCCAGCAGTTCATTTTTAGAGATATAACAGAATTAAAATACTTCAGTGGAACATGGGAATTTAATACAATATTGTTCAAATGTGTTTTTCATTTTTGCAGCCTAACAGCATCTCCTCTGACCACGTTAGGCAGACTTTCAGAAGGAAATGAGAGAAAACTGAAACTCAGTGGGAAAGCTCTCTTTGTTCTTAGGTATATTAAGAACTTGACAGAGCTCTGCAATGAACTATTATTGCTTCAGAAGTTACCTTCCTAGTCCATGGTTTCATCATAGCAGGGTTCCTGTTAGAAAGCAAACAGGGACGTTTATTTCTTTGACCTGACCTGAACAGACGTGTATGAAGTACAGCAAATGCAGGCCAAATGGAGGTCTTGCTGGGGATATCTCCCACTGAACTCACTGATGCTCTCTTTGTGGCCAAGGGCTACAGGACTGGGCCCAAGTATTGGGTGGGATTTTTAAGTAAGTTTAGCACGTACTTTATGGTAAATGTGTATTAGATATTCTGCTAATTTGCTGCTATATTTTTCTAACAGCTACATTATTTAGTTTCATATAAAATTTCATAGATGATAGACACTAATGCAAGCAATGCCTATGTGTGTGTTTGGAAGAAGTTTCTTACTCTGTTTCTATTGCCAAAAATAGTTAAATACCTCAATCAAACTCAGAATGTCATTTTGGTACTTTACTGGTCACACAAGCCATTATACGCTGGTCAGAAGATGTGTCTTTCAGTTTCTATTTAACTTTCCTTATGTCAGTGTTTTGTTTGTTTTTCTCAAAGTTTAATAAATGTATTGTCTTTGATCTGTCCTGACACAATGTGTTTTATTGCAGATAATTAATTTTTTTAATGGAAAACAGAGATTTTATGAGGAGAATTGAGGAGAATATTTCTCATTGAATAAAGTAGAATGCAGCTTTCCTTAGAATAGAAGCAATGCCTAATGAGATCAGTGTTTTCCCCGATTGATATCTATGTAGTTAAAAATAGAAGCATGGACCTAAATTTATAGATGGAGATAGGACGTGCTGTACCCAGAACTGGCCAAGACATGTGTTGCTAATTTAGCAGACCCGTTTACCTTTGGCTGGAACAGCCTGTGGTTGCAAACAAACAAGCTGCACTAGTTCAAAATTTACACCTACAGTTGAATCCACAAATCAGATATTTTGACAAACCTCAATAGTTACTTGTAGTGATAGTTAAAACCTAGCAGTATATGAACTCTGAAATGTCTGAAATGTCAGTCAGTCTGTCTCTATGGAAAAAGCCATATCTTGAATGTCTCCCAGTGTGTAACTTGGTAATGTACTACTGCCTCTCTTCTCTCTCTCGAGGTAGGGAGGGAGCGGTTGGGGGAATCCGACTAGACAAGGGTAAGCCCTTTGCTTCCTGGAGAATCAGGGTGTGATTCAGTTCCTCTACACAGAGGTCCAGTGCCATTTAAGGCATGTAGTCAAACTTCCAGGTGCTGGTCCAGAACAGCTGAGATCTGGTGTAGGTTCTGTCTTATCTAAAAGGCTGAATGATGGTAGATGCCCATGTTTTGGCAGTTGAATTGATCCCCAGCAGAAGAAAACACTTCCGGGAATGTAAACATCTTTGTATCAGGTAGATCTAAGTTACCATTACAGTTAATAGCCTAAGGAGCTACTTAGCTCACTAGATATAGGTGTCTGCTTTAGATGAGCTGATTAGGGCTCTCCACTCTTCAGACTAGAATGGGAGCATGGACATCTTGTTCACATTCAGAAACCAAATATATTTGTTAAATGAGGCATCTTGATGTTGATATGAATTTCACCTTAGCTGAACCATTGGACAAGGAAAGCCAGAGAGGGGCATTGGTGCTCTCTTACGGTTTATACTCTGCAGAAACAACTCATTCTGTAGGAACAATTTCTTCTGTAGAACTCAATGCAAATGAACTATCGTGATGCTTGCATATACCTCCTGCTTGAAGAACTAAGCTTCAGAAGGCTTGTGCCTTTTATACTGCTCTAAAAATACCTGAACTCCAGTGGGAGTTGGAGGATTCACAGCTGGACTTTAAGAAACAGCGGTGAAGAAGACAGTGGTTCACTGCTGCCATGTGGGGAACTCCAGCTCCCACTGCTCTCACCTGTGTCTGTTCCAGTGCTCTCTGCCAACTTTCTAAACCCTAAGCAAATTATGAAAGCAATGTATCAGAAGTTATCTTCTGTTGATCAATGAGTTAAACTGATTGAGCAAAGTCCTGGATGAGCACTGTGAAAAGCCAGCTTGAGCTCCTTCCCACCTCCAGCAGCAGTGCAGCTCAAGTAATCACATGCCTAATGACTGCAGTCTGTGTACAGTTCACATGTGGGTGTTTAGAAGAGAAATCCAAGTGTCAGACTTGCAATTGTCTCTGAACTTTATGTTTTATACTGGCAATTCACTGTTTTCCTGCAGAACACAGCAACCTATTATTTCAAGATACGATGCACTTGCCAGGTACAAAAAAGCTTATATTACACGGTTGCAAAGCAACCTGTTTTTTTACTTTCACCTTTTTTTTTGGAGTGAGGGAAAATATATCTGTGCTTTACAGAAAGAGCCTCTGGACCAGTAATTTTTTTATCTTCTCTCTGACTCCCATTGAGAAATAATGCTACATATTGCCCAATGCCAGACATGTGCATCAACGTAAAAGTGACAGGATTTATTCTTTCACAAATACCTATTAAAATTGTACTTTCCAAGTTTAATCAATGGCTAAAATGTACAAAGTGAAAAGAAAGACATCACAGAGGGACACTGTAAGCAAGGAGTATTTTGGTGGTAAAACCAGTAACTTTCACTGCATTGAAGTTTTTGGCATGTAAACTGGCCGCACTTGTTCCTGTTCTTGGAATAACATTTTACTCATATATTGCCTGGCAGAGGCTAGTCTATATGAAAATCTGTATTCAGAAACCATGTTGGTTCTAAAAAGCAAGGAGGACTCAAGTTGCTCTGCTGGATGCCTTTTGGTGTCATCAAGAAGCACATCTCGGGTTGGAAGAGTTTGGTTTTGAGCCTCTTTTCTCCATCAAAGACAATATGTATTTCCAAGGCTTCAAGTTACTGTTGCAAGAGACTGAAACAGCACCGTCTATACCAGTTTCCATTAAGATAAGAAATAATTTTGTCAAACATAATGACTTACACTTTTATTCTTTACTACTTGAGTTGAAATATTTTTCCTGACATGATACAGGAGGTGAGATCAGCAGATTATGAGAGCTGTTCGCTCTTTCTGAATGAAAATTAGCATTATCAAAGGTGTGTTTTGTTTTTCAAAATAGTAGGAGCATTAAAGAAGAGATGAGTGTTCTGTAGACTGTCATGGCTTAGCCCCAGCTGGCAACAAAAAAACACACAGCTGCTCGCTCACTCCTTTTCCCCCGAGTGGGATCGGGAGGAGAATGGGAAGAAAAAAATGGGCTCTTAGAAATGCTTCAAGTTAATGATAGCAATCTATGTTGGGAACACTCTACTGTCATTCACAGCTTAATCTATATGACTATTTATGCATCGGCACAGTTATAAGAATGGGAAATAAGGCTCTGGTTCAAAGAGAAACTTAAAACCATATAATGTAGGCACAGGCAACCTTATTTTCCTGCACTGAGATGTGCTATCTCAGGGGCTCATTAGCAGACACCCTATAAAAAGGAGTGCCTGACTCAGATTGCCTGATTTGAGAGGAAAAGGGAGAAAAAGTTTAAAGCATGTTGTTATTTTTATTAAAGAAGCAATGCAAATTTGGGGCGTGGGCAAAGAGGTAAACACTACAGAACAGAACTTTCATGACACATTTTTCAGTTCTAATTCAGAATATCCTAGTTCACCAAGCCTGTGACACTGGTAAGAATTTAACCATATTTTATAGCCAATTGACTTTGGGGAGATACCAGTGGATGTATTTCTCTCCTGGAACTCCTTCTGTTTAAATATAATTTTACAGTACAAATTCTTCTGACTGATCACTATTAATTGCACACACAGTCAGTACTTCAACCGCCATAGAAACCATGCCCTCAGGCCACACAGACGCAAGATGTAGCCCAAATCCATTTCCATGATTTGTATATTACTTAAACACTGTGGCATAACTGTATTGAGCAAGCATTTACTCACCTTCCCTAATCAGATCTATTACAGTAGGCAATACTCAGAAACAGATGGAAGGGAAGAGGAACAGTAACAGTGCTGTTAGAGAACCAGGCACAGTGGAGCAGCTGCCAGGACTCAGCAATGCGCAGGGTAATTAGCTGTAGGTGGAGCTGTAGGAGTGGTGTGGATGACAACAACTGTAGTCAGTAGTTGTATGAAAGCAGATGGAGCTATTAAAATTTATGCATCTAGTAAAAGGACACAAATGTTTGACAGGTTTCATTTTTTTCACCACAGGCTTTGATATTTCTTTTGCATAATATGAACTTCTTTATCATAATATATGAGATTTAGCTGACTAATGATACATTAGCTTCTTGAGATTAGTCCGAGAAAGCAGAGGATCCTCCTTCCAGAGGATCATGTTGCAAATTGTGAGAGCTCCCCTCCTCCAAACTGGAAGGAACAAAAATCTGCAGAAGGCTTAGTGGTTGTAGAAGCAAAGTTGAAGAGCTGACAGCTTTCTGTAGCTTCCCATTACAGATGCTATAAATGATGCTTCCACTACTGTCCTTGGTCTGCTTTCGAACTCATGCTGGAGGAAATAAAGTCTGTTCCATAAGACACACCTGAGGCCCAGGCATGTCAGGAAACTGATTCCTAATGCCTTTTTCTTCAGTAGTAAAATTAACAGAACATATATTTTATATATTTTTCACTTGCATATGAAATCTTGTGATATTATACCAGACGAACATATAGAACCACACAGTGTCAGGTTACTTTCTCATACGAGAAGAAATAGGTTAAATTTTCTGATCTATTTCACAGCAGCTATCTCTGTAGCACTTCCAGTGCTACAATCTCAAGTTACAAACAAAGGAAATACCAACGTTGCCCCTCTGAACAGAAAACTTCTTCAGGAACTAATTCTGTGAGCCAACTAAATGTACTTTCCTTGGAAGAGTAAGGCACAAGCTTGGAAATTTACCAAAGACAACATGATTCCTAGCAAAACTGTGCTACCAAATGAGTGAGTCCAACCCTTCTTCCACAGCTGTCTGAGTGCCATATGCTTGTCACCCAGAGATGTTAAGATCATCACAAGTACCCTGTCCTCCACCTGTGGCCTAGCTGTGTGGGATTGCTTGAGCTAAGTTTTTACCTATGTGTTAGAATTCTTTCTTTGTCATGGCATATTTTTTGATGGAATCAGAAAGATTTGCTAGCACCTTGAAATGCCATGAAAACGCTTCAGTGAAATTTCCTGCGCCAAAGAATGTACAACTCTGGGCAAGGACCTGTGTTAACTGCAATTAGATTTGTAAACCTACAGTATTTAAAAATGCAGAATTTTGCTCAAGTGTAGTTCACACAATTTGAAGTGGTCGTCACACTACCAGAGCAGACTAGCCAAAGAATGACCTATTTTATGAAAACCTCTAGAGACACAAAGTCTCCTGCTTTTATAGTGTAAATAACGGCAAAGTTGTATCACTTTCTTCAGAATGTGATTAGTATTAATTAGATGATTTCTACCAATCACCAATCAATCAATTATAACAACCTTCTGAATCTACTTTATTAGGGAATGTATTAAATGACTATTTAGAAGCAAAATGGGTGCTTTTAGCCTGGCACAGAGACTTGAGCACTGTCACAAACAGAAATACAGGAAAATACAAGCGTATGTGTCCTTACAAGCTGTCATCCTGTTTCCATGGTGTAGTAAACGATGCTTTAGACACAAGCATTCCTTTCTCACAAGACTACCTCCAACTGTTTAACTTGCATAGAACAAAGGCTAATAGTCAATGGAGGGAAAAGTAAGAAATAAAAGGAAACAAACAAAATACTGTCTAAACCGACTCCTTCGGATAGGATCAATTAGCCAAGATTTGATAATCTCTGGAAAATGTAGTCCCTAACAAAGCAGTATGTTCTTATGGTGTACTAGATGTATTTAAGAAAATACGCTCCTTGCTAATCTGACATATGTGCACACGTTTGTGTGGTTCAAATACTCACTAGCACCCTGATTTTTTTAGGACCACAAGAAAACTATGTCAAAGTTCAGCATTACTTTAAAAGTACAAGAGATCCAGAGTTAAAAATAAATTTTAAGAATATAATTTTTATAATTGTGCTTAACATTGAAATTATAACAGTTTGACCCATCAGTATGTCAACAAAAAGATAAATCTGATGTAAATGGGAAAGCAAAGGAATGCAGGCTAGGTTGCTTAGGAAGCCAGTGGAAGCAACACAATTACTTCTCTTGACTTCGTCCTTCTTTCTCTATTGCTCTTCATCCCTAAGGTTCATCAGTCATCTTTGTCATATCCTATTTAAACTGGATAGAATACCTATCTATCTGTTAAACGCTTCCAAGCAAAGAATGTTTTTTGTAAGCTCGCACTGTGTCTTGCAGGACAGAGCTTTGGCACCGTTGGAACGCTGACACGGCTGCAGTATAAATAGTAATTCATAAAGTGAAAATCTTTTGAGGAGAAGATTACTCCAGTGACTTCAAGTTTTACAGAAGCAATTCATCAAAATCAACAATCTATATTTGCATAATTATGTTCTCTGAAACCAACTCCAAGTGGATGATATTGGTACACTCTAATGAAGAATACATGACTACTGAAGAACTCAGGGCATAATATCTGAATCAGCCTGTGTGCAGGTAGACACTTTCTTCCCTGTAGCATAGATTAAACTTTTGTATTAGTGTAGTTAAATTATTTAGTCTAGGTATGTGATTTCTGTTTAGGCATGTTTATGTATCTGCTTGAGAAAATTTAAACAAGGTCAACATAAATGAGCATCTCTCTCAGACAAAGAGCAAACAAGCTGCACTACAAATTAATGTTTTCACTCCTGCTTGGGTGATGGTTGAAACTTTTAAAACAAAAATATTGTTCTGACAAGCTAAATGGCTGCAAAGGTCTCTTAGGCTCTAATGACATATGAGGGGCTTTTTTGCTCTTGGAAACAGCACGTACCAGTCTGTCTATGCAACAAAGTGCTGGAACATGCTGTCTACCTTCAATACCATATGGCTAAATATTTTATAAAAAGTTATGCTGCAGACAAACACAGGCTATTCCAGACAAAGAGTTGTAGACAGCATGATACAGTGAGCTGGTTTTCCATCTGTAGTAATTTAGAAAGTTATTTCAGAAGGCAAACCAAAGCCATTTTAAGTTGAGCATGTGGTTCAGCCAACACAGAAGATTGTGTGATTTTTAGATCTGACCCTAATGACTCCTTCTGGAGATTACAAAACCCAGACTTCTATAAGGCCACAGAATGATACACATTTTAGGAGACTTCATTTCCAACTTACCTAGTGTTTACTTTCCTTTTTTTTCAGTTCATCCTACATCACAGAACACTCCTGTTGAGAGTAAAAGAATATGGAATTCATACAAGCAACCTCAGAAATTTACTGCCTACCAACGTCCTATTACAAATAAACAAACTTGTATTTTGATACCTACCGTAAACACTAATGCTAAGCCATTATTTTGTCAGTTACTGAAACTATAAAGCAAAGATTAGGTCATCCTTTGCCAAGAAAAAAGGCACAAGTACAGAGGACAAAAATACTTTGTGGAAGAACATTTCTGAACAAAACAACAGCTCAAACACATGCTGAAACTAAGTGGCCTTTTATGTTGTTTGATGGCTCCAATTACAAGGATAAGGTCGCATATGTAGTCTTTTTTTTTTTTCCTAAAACCTTGCACCCCAAGACTTAGGCAGCAAATTTGCATGAGTGGTGGTAACATGCAATCAACTATTTTTACTGAGGTTACTTTAATGGCTACAGATATTGTTTTAGCACATATATTTGCCTACTACACACATATATATTTATTTATGTATTTAAACATCTATTTTTAAATGTGTTCTAGTATATCAACCTACTTAATAAACATGTAGTTGTGTATATTTGTATTTTTTCATCCTTTGGACAAATACGGAACATTTTGGAGAAAGCAACAGAAATGGGTGCTTATATATCAAAAATCCCTCCTGACAGACAGCTTTCATCTCCTAAACCAGAAAAATAAATCCCTTTAGCAAGAGGAATACCACATACCAAACAGTATGCTGATGCCCAAGAGGCATGATAGTATAATTTATCCTCCCATTGTACTAAGCTACTCTGCAGCCTGACGCTGCAGCGTGTTAAACGCTGTGATGAGTGCCCTAGCAGTCTAGAGCAGGTTAAAAGCTGTGCTCTTCTTTCCATCTGCTCTTCAGAGTAAGAGGAAAACAATCATTTTGTAAACTGTGTTGAATCTTACAAACCTTAACTCTGTATATGCAGCCAACACATTGCTTTGATGTGGCTCGGGTTGTAAGGAAGGGTATTGAAGACCATCAAAATGTAATAACAACATGAAGAACAGTAAAAAATTACTCAAGCCTATGCCTAACCATGAGATTTTTAACGTACGCAGATGATGCTGTTTTTGAGAAATAGAATAGGAAACGTGGCTAGGACAGCCATGTCATAGGTCTTTGGCACTGAAGTTTCTCTTACAGGGATGCTCATAATGGCAATAAAAGGCATTCATGTTTTCCCTTTGTGTTAGGAACCCTCTGTAGGTTGCACTGTATTATTACACCATCACCTAGCTACCTGACGGTTTCTGCCAGAAAAGACCTCCCTACTTGCCTAATACACAGTGGATGTCAGCCTTTTCTTCAGTGACCACCAGATTCTTGAACTGTCTTGCCAGAGAAGTTACCACCCTATAAAAAGGAAAAAAAATAGAATGAACTCTAAATGAACTATAGAAACGCTCTCATATTTCGGAATTTTGCAGTATTAAACTGCTTACTAGTTTAGCAGTAATATTTTAAAAGCTAAAACAAAAGGGTATTTACTGACTCCTAAACCTATTATAAGTTAAATGTTTTACCGATCTTACAGTCTTTTGTTCTATGTATTTCTGTAACAAAACCCATCATACATTTTTCCCTCAAAGTGTTTTTTCTGCATTTTTTCCCAGTCTGCTTATAGTAATCACCTTCCCAATGGTTAAGTGACATATTTACATACAGGTCATTCAGCATAGCATTATTGCAAGTGTAACATATGGCCACAGGGCAAGATTTTTGCCTAACAGTGAGAATCAGATTTCAGTCTTCATTCCCTCTCTTCCTGTGAATGTAATCTACAAAATAAAACCACCACTAAATAATTAACACAAAAAAACAGTGTGTGCAATACATTGTGGTTTACTGTGCATTGAAATTCTCACCACTCAGAGATTTTTGGGGGTTTTTATCTTTATAGTAATCAGCAGTGCTTGTACATCTTTTTCTGGGTCTAAGATGAGCACTACTGCTGTGACATTTCACTTTGACTAAAACACTGATCTAGTCTTCTCTAACAAATAACTTTATTAAACTTGGAATTTTCTTAAGTATCAAACCTTTCAAAGAGTTTTTTGGGGGTGCTGCAGTTTACCAGGACAACTGAAAGTGTGTAACAAATTTCATAAAAATCAGTCAGTAAAGCTGAGAAAGTGAACTAGAAAACACGAGCAGCATGTATTGAGTTTCCTGGGACATGACAGGAGCACCCCTTTCCCTATTAGTATCCGTTTTCATGACATACTTGGCAGTGTGTCCCTTCCCCACTTGTGTATCAGCTGCAGATCTTCTATCCACAAAAATAATTTTCATCACTTTGTCTATGTCAATGTCCCAGTGGACACCAACCCTCAGACATTCTGATAAAGCAGTTGCCTGCAAACAGCATTTGTGACCATGACTGGTAGGTTGTTATTTCTCTGGATGTTCTCAGGCTTGCTCCCACGGCTTCTGATCTGCACAGCAGGCAGTTCTGCTTTTGAGGACAGCATCAACAAGCATTCAAGATGTAACATCTTCCCTCTCTATTACAAAAAAAAACCCCAGATCATCTGAGAATTTATTCTAGCATGCAGATGTGGCTCTGGGAATGCAATTTCAGAGCCTGTTTCTGAAAAAAAAAAAAAAAATCTATGTCCATAAAGTAAATGAACAGTTGTTTCTAAATCCAAGCCTGTAAAACAATTCCTCTTCAGATTATGTCATAAAAAAAATCTTCTCCTTGAAGATACTGAAAACTCAACTTGACAAGACCCTGAGCAACCCATTCTAGCTTTGAAGCTGGACCTGCTTGGAGGAGTTTGAACCAGGCAAGCTCCAGAAGTCCCTTCCAAACTAAATTATTCAGTGACTCTTGTAAGTATGACAAATAGTCACCCAATCAGCACTACTAACCCCAAAGCCCAGGTATGATCATTTAAATGACAAAATGGCTAATGTTTTTCTGTGAAGTTTTTCAGGAAGGTTATCCAGCTAAGAAGCCTGTTCTACAGTTAGTTACATTTACAACCGCCTCAGCACAGTTTGTTTCCATGGCAAGGCAGGATATTAAACCATACATTAGACACTCCTAGCAGGATTAAAGAGAGGTTGGTATGTCTTGATCATCAACTCAAATTCAGCCTAGAAAAGAAGCAATTAATACCTAGTAAGGTGGGAAGAAGCCGTAGGTGGGGGACTTGTTTTGTTTTCCTGTGGGACCACAGCGCTTCCTTGCCTCTGATTTCACAAGGTGGTTACCCAGCAACCCAATGGGTCCCTACCAGTCCTACATGTCTACGTTAAAAAGCAAAAAGCCTGGCAGGATACTAAACGTGTCAGGACAGGGTAATCTTAACAGGACTTGCTATCAAACTTCAGTTAGAGAAACAAAATATGCTGTAACCTGCTCCTTTTCATAAGGATCGATTTCCCAGCCTACCCAAAGCTGCAGCCCAGCCCTCGGTCACCACCAGCACCGCAGCGGCAGCTCTGTGCAGGGCCCAGGGGCAGCAGACCCCGGCCCGCGGAGCAGACCCCGGCCCGCCGGCCACGCTGACCTCCAGCTCAGCGGCCTCGGGGTGCACGGCCACACCGCGGCGGATGTCCTGGGAACTTCTCCGAGAAGCCCTTTGTGGCAATTTCCCCTCAGAAAAAAAAGGAGTGACAGGCCGGGGAGTATCACCGCTCGGTAGCCATAGTTACATGCGCGGTATAAACAGTGAGAAACCGGAGACAAAGGGAATCGATCCACCTCTCTGCCGCTCACAGGAGCGCTCCCGTCACACGCCTGTTCGCTGCTGGTCAAAGCAACGGCACGTGCAAGTCCCCCCTCAGCTGATGCCCATGTCGATGTGAGGAGCCATTTGATAAATTAATTCACATTCCACGCGGAGGAGCGAAATTAGAGCCTCCTCCACAGACGCTCTGCTGCGGTGTCTGGGTTTTGTTTGGTTTTTTTTTTTTGGTGCGGCGGCGACCGGTGACACGGCCCCTGTGAAGACAGCATGGGGACGCACTGCCCCCCATTCCCCTGCCACCCTGCCCCCACGGCGACGGTTATCCCGTCGGGAGCCCCCGAGAGGCGCCGAGGGGCCACCAGCGCCCGCCGCCCCCGCCGCGCCGCAGGCCCTCCCCTCAGGGCCGGGCCGGGCGAGGGAGCGGCGCGACGGCGGGCATACGGCCGAGACCACCGGCGGGGAGGGGGCCGAAGCCACCCCCGCAGGGTCGGTAGTGGTACGCTCCGGCGGCGGAGCGGGCTTCCCGCCGCGGGGGAGCGCGCGCGCGCGCGCCGGTTCTTCTCAGCTGCCTGTGAGGGGAGCGGGGCGGGGCGGGGGGTGTCGTGGTAATTTTGGTCTGCAAACCGTGTTTTAAAAGTGTTCAGGGTCCTCAAAGAGTGAGTAAGTAAAGCAAGGTTATAGTCAATGCAAATGGCGGGTGCCTATCTTAAAGAAGGGTGGCGCTTAGAAAAATGATGGCACTGTTTGAAGTGCCTCTTACTGAATAATTACTGTATTGAATTGAGATACGCAGTTAAAAATTAATATCTACTAATTTTGTTTTGGTTGTAACAGCTGTCACTTACGTTAAGCAAAAATGAAACCTTCAGTTCACAGATCAGATCATCAGCTAGAATTTCAAAAAGGGTACCGAGAGCACGGGTGGCGAGGGGCTGAAGAGAAATTAAATAAAGGTGTTGGTTTTATGACAGTCAAAAAATACATTGTAAATCTTTAATTTTCTGCCTGGTGAAATAAATATCGTAGTTTAAAACAGGGGTGGGAGGCTTAACAAAAATGCCTTTGGAAGACATAACATATCTAATAATAACATTCACAAAAATAAAAATTACTACTTTTCCTGCTGGAAAAAAATAAGTTAACAACACAACATTAATAATAAAACCTATTCTTCTTTAAGTAGAATCTCTACTAAAATTAGGAATTGTGTTGTTAATCTGGAATTATGTGGATGCTTTTCAAAATACCGTCTTTTTACTCATACGGTAAGGTTTATGTGCTGCAGCCTCTCATCACTGATGTTAATGCAAATTGTTTATAAGAAAATATGCGAGTAACTTGAAGCCCAAGTAGTTAAGTATTAGAGCATCTACACAGATAAAAGGTCTAGATCCTGCATTAATGTATGCCTGGTAAAATCTCATTTACTTAAGTAACATTTTTTAAGTTAATCAAACTTAACTAAATTTCACCTGCAGCCTCTAAAATATGCACAGTAGAGAATGAGTAATTGTTGCAATTCACTGAATTTCCTACTCTTTAAAATGAGGACAGGAAGACCAGTCTGTTTTAGCAGCATATCTAAAGAGAAATTGGTCATACTTTTTAAAAGCATCCTATGTGCAGACCACTAATGTATTTAGGTAAAATTGCCTTATTGTGTCTATGGAAGTGGATTCAGGTTTATTTTTTCATTGCAGCAAAAAATTACAAATTCAACTGTGTCATTTAACAGTTTGGTAGCTATTGGCTGGGCTTTCTGACATTCATTGTGTTTCCTAGAAATGCAGTATCTTAGGTTGGTTGAAGTTTAGCTTCACGTGCAAAAATAGTTTTAATTTAAAAAAAAAAGAGTGTACCATGTTCTGCTTACATTTGTGCATATGAAATCTTTTGACATAGTAAGAATAAGAAATGTATGAATTCATAGATCTGGTTTTTATATATACACTGATCACTGGATTATATGGTCCAGAAAGAAATGAATCACAGCCATGAAGAAACTATGAAGAAAATCAGTGTGGTGAACCTTGATAAACTTTTAGATAACTTCTCAGAGATAGAAAAGGTAAGTGAAGAAGGTAAAAAATGTTGAAACTGCTATCTGTAAATATTCTGCAATATTTTAATAAGCTTTCAAGTGACAATTTCTTCTAAGTGGTACCATCTTATTCTTATTAATATGCCTTGTAATACCAACTTTGTTTGGAAAGTGCATTGACTGCATCTCAGAGTGATACAAATTACTTCTGTGGAGTCTGAGAAGCCTTTGTTTCTGTGCTAGAATTTTAATGGTGCAGACGCCAATTTTGGTTTCTCAGGAAAAGTGGGAAAGTGTCCCTTTATATCAGAGGCTGCTATTGGAGATAACAGTATTGCACAGTTTTGCTGGACTATCCTTTCAGAAATTGTCCCTTGTTCTATAAAAATGTCATTGCCATAGCAGGAGCATCTGTCCTTACATTCCATATGCATTGAGTGGTCTTTATTTTAGGTATGTCAGTTCTTACAAGATTGATCCACTGAGGAAAATCAGTACTGTATTTCTTGTTAAACCCATGTTGGCCAGCTCTCTGGTGATTTCCTGATCAGTAAATCCATTCTAGAGATAATATAAAAGGGGCACCTGAAATAAATTTATCATTTCTCATGGAAAAAATATACTGATTCCTGTGCACACCCATTACTCATGCTGGTGCTCAGCAAGGGCATTGACAGCCTTATATGCAAAGCAGCAGAAAGAACTTTGCTGAGGATTGATCCAGACTCTGGATTACAGAATTGCGAAGAAACCAGTTCATAACTAGTGATGTTAGTCGGTATTCTTAGTTCTGCAGGGTAAACTCACAATAGCACAGGCTCTCAACTTCAGCATCGTTCTTCTGTATAACGAAATTGCCAGAATAATTGCTTGCAAATAACACAGGTTTGTGACTGCAGTGTTGTGAAATTGTTAAATTTTATATTAATTTGAAACTCAAGATTTAAAACTTAAATCAAAAGATACTACTATAACTTTAGTCTTTTTTCAATTTTCTAGAAAATATCAGAAATTAATGAAGCAAATAATCTACTGGTGCTTCAGCTGGAAAAATGTAACAGGTTGTTAACATTAAGCCAATCAAAGGAGGAGTCAGTAAAAGAAGGTAAGTTATTTTTTAAAAAATGGTATGTTTTCTGCATATATTCAGGAAGTTCTGAGAAATATTTCCAGTACTTTCAGTCATATACAAAAATAAAATAGCAAGGATCTAAGATACTGTGTGAAAAACAGTAATGCTTGATCATGGGTCATGTAATGAAATCCGTCTCATTTGCATAAACTGGATGACTTTAATCCACAGATACATCTTGAGAACTGCATTAAAGTAACTTTTCCAGTTAATGTTAATATCTATTCACCTTAAGAGATTTTTTGAGTGCATGCAGTAGCTATGAAAGAAAAACTTTCCTTTTGTATTTTCTTTCTTTTTTTCCTCTTCATCTCTTTTCTTTTGATTGTGTTATCTCCTTTTCCAGGGAACCAATATGTTGGCAGGGAAAGAGGGAGAGGATCAGATGAGCTTGGTACACCTGATGATGTTATTGTGCCCAACTGTTTACCTTTCCCATCCATACAGGCCTCTTGAGCTTCTAGTGAACAGCCACAGTTTACAAAACCAGCATTTTTAAGCAAACTAACATCAGTAGTTCTACTTAAAGTAAAGTAAAGCCTGTGGCTTATGTTAACCCATAAGCAGCTCAGATGTCTGTGTAGCACAACAGGGTCAACATTTGAGAAAACTAAGGCCAGCACTGACACTATCGTGACCCCAGCTGAACTGTTACATTGGTATCAATATGGCAAATGTTATGTTTCACCTAGTTGCCAGAAACATTTTGCCCAATGAGAAATGAGCCAGACCCATTCTCAAACACATATTTTTTTGCCTTTTGAAATGTCAAAGCTTGCCTGTAATTGGAGATGCCATATCAGACTGGTGGGGCTGGTGCTTCAAGGTAACACAAAGAATTGTTTTCCTTAGTTGCTTGTGTGATTTGGTTTGTTTAAGGACGATCTGATAGCCCAGCTTGGGGTTTGGAATATATTTTCCCTGTACCTTGCTGGTATATTGAAGTTTCAGTGTTTCTCTTTGAATTTTGCTCACTTAAATTAGTTCTGTAAGGACCTTGGGTACTGATGAAATCTCAGTGGCTTGTTCTGCCTAGGCATCTGTTTAACTTCTAGAGGACTGAAAAGCTGTCCAAAGTGATTATACTTTCTATCTGTGTGAGATTTAATCTCTGAAGAGGTCAGATTAAACAATGTGACAGCCCATTTTATGTTTATAATGCCACTGTCAGGATTTTATCTCCGTGACATTTCCAACTCGGTTATAAAGTGGAAGGAATAGCATATAATCCTTCAAGGTTGAGTTCAATTAAGCTGATACCACTGTTGTAAGTTTATTTCATAGCCTGTGCTTGTGTTACTGTCAGCTTTAATGTGATCGGTTTTGGTCATTTTTCTTTTACTTTGTACAGCAGATGTCATTATGGTGCTAAATAGTTATGAATGGTAATTATAGTTCATATTAGTATTAAGAGGACTCAAACTTCAGTGGAAGCTAAATAATGAAATGACATTTACTATTTTACAGGTGGGAATTATAAGCCTCTACATCATAATAAAAAATTTGCCAAATAAAGGAGGAATTAAAGATAAAAACTATTAAGATTATTTTTTTTATTCCAGAAGTGTATCTTTTCAGATGTGCATTTTAGAAGAGAAATATCTACTACTTAGCATAGATTTGTGGTTGCTTATTCTTCTGCAGTTTGTACAGTTGCTAAAAGGTGCCTCTTTTTGTAGAACTTCAGTCTTTGACAAGTAATTTTGCTAAAAGTTAGGAAACAGGGTAGGAATAAACTTAGATTCACGCTGGAGTGAGATTGCCAGTTGGTTTCACTTAGATCTTTGCTGGGACTTAAATAATTTAGCATAATCAAAGGAATTGAAAAAGCTATTGAGTAACTAAATGAAGTTTGCTAATGATGCTAATCTATTCAGTTATGCCAAGAATCTCATGATACGGAATGACAAGTGATAAAAAGGGGAGAAGAAAACTAGTAGCGGTGTATGTGGGAGGCATTTGATATAAACAGTGGTTGGCCCTAGTTGACTGCTTCTCAGGAAAGAGATCTTGGTGTTCTTCTGAACAGTTCTGTGAAAATAGTAGTAGTCAAAGAAGCAAACACAGTGATAGGCATGATTATGGAAGAAATAGAGAAACAAACATCATGTCCCTGTAAAGTCTGTGATATTTCATCACATAACATTTCAAAATGGACATACCAGAACCAGAAAAATAACAGAGAAGGTGGCAAGGTTTGGTATTGTCAGGGAGGAGGAAGAGACAGGGAATCGGGAACCAATCATGTAACAAGGCCCACAGAGGTAGGGGCTCCACCAGCTGAGACTCAGTCCCACTGTACCCATGTAAGGCTGGCCCAGTGAGGGCTGTGAGGGTCAGCCAAAAGTCCACATTACCAAACAAGTACGTAGTGATGGAACAGGTCCAAGGTCAAGATAGGAGGTTGAATCAGGATCAGGTTTGGAACTGGTAATAAGGGCCAGACGTGATCTAGTGATCACTGGCAGGTCCCTAGTGATGAGGCAGGCCTGAAATCAAGCCAGGAAGTCACTCCCTAGGTTGTGACCAGGGTCTAGATCTACATGGTATGTGGCTGCAACACAGCTGCAGCGTAGCTAAAGGTAGGCCAAGGGCAAAAGCCTCAGCTTAAAAGCAGCTCCCAAGTGAAGGAGGGGCAGCCATTTCTAAATCTTCTTCCAGCTTTCTTCAAATGGATCAAGAGGCTTCATTATTGACAAAAACAGAGATGGGGAGTTAATACAAAATTAGATTTTAAAAAGGGAAGGGAAAAGGTGGACAAAAAGAATAAATTATTCTTACCATAGAACCTATGGGATAAAAGCAGAGAAAGTGAAAGAGACAACTGAGGAAATCAGAGCAGCTGGGATGACTGCAACAAGGACCATGGAAACAGAATGGACTGAAAACAGATGAAAGTCAGAAGAGGGATTTGAGATTTGTGAGTAGTAGTGCTTCACTTCGATGAGATAAGATTGAAATAATTGGAGGAGATAGTTATGCTGATATAACTGAAGAGAACGACCTCTGGAGCTGTTTTGAAACACATGATGGGAAAAAAATGTGGATGGCAGAAGTCCAAGTAGAAATACCAGAGCAATCAGCATGAAATATGAACTAAAGTTTTAGCAGCAGGGATAGTCAGGAAAAAACAAATCTCAATAATATTGAAGTCATAGTGGTTGTACAAATTATTACAGATATAGATAGGAGGCAGAACTGTTGGAAGCCAACAAGAGAGATTGCAGAGCTATTAGTAGCAGTAACAAAAAAAGTAAAAAGCAGGAACTTGGAACATGGGACATCCAAGAGGTGGTTCTGAAAGCTACTTGATGATAAGGAAGTGAAAGGTAAATGAGAGATGCCAAAGGGATAGAGTATATGTAGAAATTTATACAGTTGTCATGGCTGTTCTATTAGGTTGAAGTGTTTACCAATAAGGTAGACACTTCAGGTATCATGGCATGAAGTGCTTATAAGTTTATATTTTTAAACTGTATTTATTAATGCTGATCAGAAAGCGGAGTTTCAAAAAACATCTTGGGCAGCAGATTGCCATAACCTGTGGCAAATGCTGTCAGAGGACCCTTAATAAACAGTTACCGTGTTACTAGAGATCAGCAGTGACTGTAATGTTGAAAGTATTTCAAAAGGACACTATGGGTGTTGTAGTGATTATAACTTATAGTAAGTATATAATGTTTCTAAAGTAGTTTGCTTTTTCTTTTTGAAATGGATAGAAATAGTCTTTGCACCTTTATCAGATTCACCTGCCACATTGACCCTTCAGAAGGGGTAATAGCATACTGTGTATTCAGAATAAGAGCACTGGAAGTGTTGCGTCTAATAGTTCTATTCTTTGTAAAACCTTTCTGGAAGTCAAAGCACTGTGGGATTAAAAACCCACTTTTTTATTGATGGGGTTACAGAGCGATCCTATGCAGAACTGGAGCATATGCAAGGGAGGAAATGTAGCATTGATACTTCCATCCTTACTCTGGCAACAGTTACCTTAACAGACTCTAGTTGTGACAATGGCTTTTATACAGTGATACTGCCAACTGTGGCTTGGAAACAAAGATTTCTCCTAGCCTTATGTCCCAAGCTGTTACCGAGATCCCAGCTCAGCCACATTCCTGAAAGCATTGTTTGATGAGTTGATCCTAAGGCAACTGAAATTACTGGGTTTGGACTGCTGCATCAATTTCTTGATGAACAGTGCCAACACACAGTCTCAATGTATGTACATTCTCAAGTTCAAGAGCATTCTCAAGTTCATCATATTACAAATTCAACACATAATAATGAATTTACAGGGTAGGTAAACAACTCAGCCTCAGAACGTAAAGCTTAGCAGTAGACCACAAAGCAGTTCACAGAACAGCTAAGGAAAAAACAGGAGAGATCACATGCTGATGAATGGTTCACATACGATTCCAAATAAACACGCTGCTTACAGCAGAAGAGCAGGCAGAAAAAGCACTCTGGAAAGAGGGGCTGTTGTTCCGCCTGCCTTGAAGGGTTTGTGGCTACTAGTGGTGGTGGGGTGGGGGAAGTGGACTTTTATCCTGGCTGAAGAACTATTTGTTAGTACGAGAAACAGAAATAGGAATAGCATTTTGCACCCCAAGAAACCTCCAACAAATGTAAGTGAGAACCTGAGGGCTCTTTGATATCCTTGATTGCCAGAAGCCTCTCTCTAGAACTGTTTAATGTAAAAGAAGGCTGGGAATTCTGAAGGAAATGCAAAGGAAGAAAGAAAATTTATAATACTCAAGGGAGAGAGGAGAGTGAAAAACTTGAACCAAAGATAAGGTGGGAAAAGATGAGCAACTGGGCAAGTGTATACATGTTCTGAAAGGTAATAAATGATCTTTGTTTTGCCTTGATAAGTTCTTTGCTAAACAAAGGTGAGATTCAGGACCACAGTTTCTGTTTAGTGTCAATCATTGCGGATCCACTTAAGACAGACGCAAGTCTGGCATTCTTGTTTTCTGCTCCTAAACCTTTTCTGTGGTGACTAAATGGACTCTTGTGGTGCAGGCTACAATTCTGAACTAAAATCTACTGTAGTTTTTAAAAAGAAAGCAATCACATTATTGTCTGTGGAACACTTAAGGTGGCTCTATTTAGCAACTTAAGGATTGCATATTTGTTGACTCAGTGTTTCAAAGGTGTAAAAGGAAAAAGTGGTTGATGTAATTGCCCTATAAAAAAAAGCCAATAGCTTCAATTATAAATGCAGATGGAAGAAACTGCAATAAAATACAGATATTAAACATGGAAAAAGAGCACTTTGGCTGTTCAGTCTTTCTGTGTGCAGGGAGTATTCTTTACAGGGAAGGAGCCGCTGAGAATCCATAACAGATGCTATAGCAGTGATCCATAAAGCTGCAACCATTTAGCAAAATTTTGCTTTTTTTCCCTTAAGGTAGGCAAGCAAAACTTGTGGGTTCCCAGTATTTTTTTCCAGTCACAACTAATTACATAGGGGATTTGCCAAGACACATCCTTTAAAGATAAGAAAGATAAGCGGATATTCTTGGGACTGGACAAAAAAGTGGCTTGCACCTAAATAGCTGTGATTCACTGTAAGACTAGCTGCTGCCCTGTCATTTACTGAAATGCATATATGTCTGTCGAATTTGTGCATGAATTACAAGTATTTGGGTTTATCTCCATACATTTTCAAATGGGAGAAAATTTGTAGTAGAACTAGTTTGTACAAATGGGCATGCTAACCTAGTGCTTCCAACTTCAAATAGGATTTTTCCACAACTGCTTTTGATCCAGTACAGGAATTGAGGGCAGGAAATGTTTGTGTGCTGTTCGTGCTCCCTCTACTGTTTTTTTGGAAGCATGGAACGGGAGAATACAGCTGGCGAACGTACTCGGCTGCATGAAATGCAGACTTGATGAAAGAATAGGATAAAGGTCAAAAAGAATTCAGTGGAAAATTGAATCTCTGAGCGGGGATCTTAATTCGTCTTCTCGACTTCATTATTTTTAATGTCGTCTTTAATTATATGATATACAATTTTCAACAGACCTTTGGTCTTACAAGATGAGTAACTTATTTAGTGTACTTTGTCCATTGTGGAAATTAAAAGCCACTTAAGAAATGCAGTGGTACTCTGGAAACAGAAAGAAAGGTTTTAAGAGTAAACAACCTCAGTTTTAGTGTCCTCAGTCTTTGAATCTTCTGTAACTTTACTGGTAAAGTTACACAAGAAACATAAGGGTTAAAAGTAATATTTAATGAAAACCAAATGTTACATTACGGCATTCCATGTGGGTTTAAAATATTAAAAATACAATTAAAAAATTAAAATTATGAAATACAAACATGTGACTTGTTATCAGTTTACATATATAAACATACACACACATATTTTGTTTAAAATGAGATAATGGGAATATAGTACCATATTCTGAATGTTTCCAAATTTATGGTGAGCCACAAGATGAATGTTAATATGGACTAAAAAGGGGGTGAGAAACTGCAATGAGTGGATAGTGTTGGTCTTGTTTAAAAGAATCTTGGCAAAAGTGCTGTCAGGAAAGGAAGCCTCAGTTTCATTAATTACATCAAATTGCTGGAATGCTGTTATGGAAAACTTCCATTATCGCCCAGAAAACAACAACATCCTTGTTTTCTGGCTAGAAACAAAAATGTAATAGGTCTATGAAATTGTTTGTATTGCTTGATAAAATTGCTTTTAGTCTATCATCAAGCTAAATGCTAAAATTAAGTAGTAACCATGTAATAATAATCTGAGTTATTGCTATAGTCAGTAAGAAGACTTAGACTAATATTTAATCAAGGTGATTATAAAATATTTGAGAAAAGTTTGTAAACAAAATACAAAATTAAAATTGTGAATAAATTATTCAAAAATGCTGTATTTTTCATTTCTTTTAGAATGTACTACTCTACAGAATGTGATAAAGGGTCTAACACAAACCATTGAAAACCAATGCAATGTGAAAGGTAAAAGCAAAAATGTTCTTATGAATACTGTACTGTAATTTAGAATGAGCAGGCATTTAATTTTTTTCTTTATATTTACTGTTTTTTTCAGAGAGAGAAACTCACTGGCAGCCAAACAGAAAGGAAAAAAATGTATCTAAAATCAATCTTGTGCAGATTTTGGTGGTCTATATTCTTAATGAATGTCTACTGCTATTATCACACTTAGAATCCACATGTAAAAAAAGTTCTGCCTTAGTGAGGTTTTTTTAACCAATAGTTGGGGCTTAAATTTATTTCACCATAGCACAGGCAATTTTACAAAAAGTGAGAAAGTATCATTCAACTGTTGGACTGTAGTTTATTAAAGCATTTCTGCATAGTTTTTATCACTTTGTTAAACCAAAGAGCCTTAATCCTCAGTGTAATATTACTAAAATTTATTTGTCCGTAAATACTTGGCAATTACTCATTGCTATTTTAAAATAAAATATATAAATATTTGCTATATCTTTGTACCACAGTTTAGCTGTACACCGTGTAGATAATTTTATACCCATTGTGTGTTCAAGGCATATTAGCATAACTATTAATAAGCCTCTAAAAATTGGAAGTATATGGCTGCTTTTAATACTAAAAGTTACTTTTAATAATCAAAAAACATTACCTGCTTTTTCTAAATTCTGGTTTTGAGATACTACTTTCTAGTTTTTGGGAAACAAGTACATAAAAAGTTGCATGTTCCAATTTGAAACAGTTGTAGCCATGATAATAATCTTTTATTTTCTGAGCGGAAGATCTAGATTTTCTTGAATTCATCAGTTATCAGAAGGCTAAAGACACTTCAAAGTAGTAAAAACAGGCAAATAGTACGATTATGGAAGTGTTCAAGGCCAGGCTGGATGGGGCTTTGAGCAACCTGGTCTGGTGGGAGGTGTCCCTGCCTATGCCAGGGGGGTTGGAACTAGGTGATCTTTAAGGTCCCTTTCAACTCAAACCATTCTATGAGTCTATGATTAACCTATGAATTTTCTTGTTAAATGGAGGCTGAGATTATGTAGTTCTGTAAACAATGATTATCATGTCTACAAAAAAGTTCCTTAAAGTTCAGAGAAGTGAAAAAATGAAAGTAACTTCATTATTCTGCTTTCATGGTAATAATACTGTCAAAATGTACTTTTTAGTGTATCTTTTTTTTTTTTTTAATTTGCATAGATGAAAATGATAGACTGAAGGGTACCATTCACATCTTGGAAGAGAAATTAAAGGCTTGTGAACAGGTATGTCACAAATGATCATTCTTTAGGCAGAGGAATAATATTTTATCTCTATTGTAGCAGTTCATATATATTTATATTCTTGGGTTTGCTACTGATACCATTATTATTGCGCTTTTCCTAACACCATGTGTAAAAAGAGAAGAGTTGTTCTCATGACAGTATCAATATGAGAATGTGTTAGAGGGACTAAGAGGTCAAAACTAGTAAGTGCTGAGAAGTCTGGTTCAATCTAAGATGCGCTTATTTTTTTTAGCTGTGTTTAGCTTTAAATTCAACTTGACATTCTAAAATCTAATCCGTTGCATTAAAATACATTTTTGTATGGAAATAAGGTTTTGATATTCACAATGCCTGCTGTACTGCCAGAGAAACAAGAACTGTCTGAATTTTGTCTATAGTTTCTTTGGGACTAAATGCTACAAAAATAACAGGTCTCTACTTTTTATCTGTGTCTCATAATAAATCGCATTTGCCATCTCTCTTGTTTTTATCTATGCCATTCATTTTTGGAAAGGAGGTAACACCAGCAGGGCTAGTCACAAGTTGTATTATTTCTCTGTGCTAAGAATGCAGACCTATGTAGGATTAGGAATCTCACTGCTGATTTTCTTTGCCTGTGTTTGTACTATGAGTTAAAATTAAATTTTTATACCACTAGAGCTGGTATCTTGACAGTTTGAGAATAAAATAAGTACTGCCTACTGAAAGATGTGAGAAAACTATGATTCTCTACATTATATACATGTATGGGCATGGTGGAACTTCCTCGTGCTGTTCTGAAAGCACTTACTTGACTATGTCCATATATGCTGTTGCCAGCAATCAGTAGCTGCTTTTGTGAGTGCCTCCGAGCATTGCTGTGGTGAGTGGCTACCTTCCTTGTCAGAAGGCTCTGACCAGAGATTTGGAGTAAGCACCTCTACATTGGCGGCTGCAGCCAATTCCTTGATAATCCAGGAGTAATTATTGGAGCAGACTTACAATAGGCATGCTCAAACTCTTCACTTGAGTATCAGTGCCACCAGTATCACTACAGCTGATATCACTCGTGTTTCTGCTGCTGCCAGTACGAAGTTGTGGAATCCTTGGTATAAGCAATATTAACAAAATTGATACTTTAAATACAATTTTCGTTATACAATTTTACAGCCAAAAATCCACAATAGTAAAACTGTAGTCATTAACTAACTGCAGCATTGTATCAGATCCTGGATTGGGGAAAGAATTATTACATCTCTGTTTGCCTGTTCTCCTAATAAGTAAAATTTCTAATTTTATATTAACTGATAGCTGTAATACAATGGAATCTGCTACGTTTTTCATCTGTGGACTTCAGACAGATTGTGTAAGAAGTAATTGGGCATTTTGAATTTACTGGATCAAAGACAAAACAAGTACTGAATTATAGAGTACTGTACATTTTTACATGAATGATGTGCTTTGTAGAAAGCTAAGAGCACAGAAACCTCAAGATTTTTATGAAGCTTTTTACATTTGCAGGAATATAAAGATCAGATTGAGAAACTTATGACAGAAATTAAAAACAAAGAGGAAGACCACAAATCAGAAATAACACAGTTGAAGTGCGATATAAGAAAAAAATGTAAGTTCTCCAAAGACTGAATGCTATAGCATTGGCTAAAACATGTTGTTACCTGTAGGAGCTATACTTCATCTAGGACAAGTACCATTTCCACTTCTTAGTAGAAACATAAGAAAGCTAGAAGTGGACAGTGTTTGACTGAATTTTATCTTTGCTCAAGAGAGTAGACAGTGCCAATGAGACAATAGTATAGCAACACAGGATGAGCAGAAATTCCCAAACAGGTAGAACAGACACTGAGAATGAAATTTCACTGAATGACATTGTTTTCCCGTGAAACACAGACCTGCTGTTCAAGAAAGTTTTAATATTTGGGAAATCATGTTATTTTTCAATCTCAACATCTTCCATAATCATCATATTTGGTGTTACTCTGTTACTAGTTGAACTAAAAGAAGTGGAATATAGAGAACAGAGAGACAAAAAAGAACTGGAAATATTAGAGCTAACTAGACAGCTGAAAATTCAAAATGAAGAGAAGCAGAATGAAATAATTAAACTGCAGATAGAGGTATGCATTACAAATCTTAGTTAAAGATCAATTGGGCATTGGGTAAACTTAGAAGAGGCTGTGTACTGAAAAATGATAATTAGTACTTAACAAAGTAATATGGTGGAATCTAGGAAACTTAAAAATTATTGTCTTTGCAAAGATCAGTGGCATGTGCCCGCTTCCATAATGGTATCTGAGTCGCTTCTGCTCAGGAATCGAGTTCTATCTCCTGTATAGGGAGACTGAAGTTTGCTGTGTTCTTGTTTTAAATGAAATTACTTTGAAAATTTTGCTAGTTTTTGAGCTATTAAAAAAAAAAAAAATGTTTTCTGCTTATTTTTCTTCTTTTTGATTTCTGAATGTAGGGAAGATATATTTTTTATAAACTTCCAAGAGCTTAAAGACTTCTAATCTTGCAGAGATTTGAGTCACAGTATTCAATATGTATTTCATGGCTTGGGTTTTAAGCCACTCTCATTACAGAAACAATTCAAGAAGTACTTCAGACCTTTCACATATCAAAAAGGAAATAAGGTGTGAAAGTGTTTGGGCTGAGTTATCCTTGGAACATGAGGTTTCAGAGGTTTTGAGCATCCTCTGTATTTTTTCCTGCAGACATGCAGCTGTGGAGCCTTCAAAAATTTTTTTAGCAGTCATCTTGTTTGTCTAAATGTTTTTTGTTTATTGTATTCGTACTACTTTTTGCAATTTTTGAGGCATTTTTTAAAGAAACTTAACTAGTAATTGCATCCTTTTAAAAATAAACTTAAGTAGCTTTATTGTCCTAGGATTAAATAGTAGATAAGCTTGCTATTACTACTTTCAGGTACAGAATCCAATTAAAAAAAAAGTTACAATTATACTTGTATTATCTAACATACTTTTTTTCCTGTTGGTTCTTAATGTTTTGTCTTGATTCTTTCAGTTCAATGCTAAATTAGCAAGAGTTCAGAGTAATACACCAAAATCGTTTTCAGATGCTTCTGTCTTGCCACAAAGTATCTATCGAAGGGTATGTGCCTTAATAGCCTTGACTCTGCAGATACTAAATACTGTTACAGCCTGTTTCCAGCAGTAGTTCCCGGGGTTTTACTGTGTGTGTTCTGCAACAAAGTTTTGGGGATGGGGGAGTGTGGGTGGGTGGAGCTTCATGCCTTACGTGCCCATCTTACTCTCCCACACATCCCTCCCACCTCTAGACAGCTGATTTCGTGTCTCTTTGCACCAACGTTTATATAGCTGGGGTCCGACAACAAAAGCCCACATGTGAAGTGGTTTCAGTAGAGACTTGTAACCTGGGAACTTAAGATAGAATCAACATAAATGACTATGATATAAATTACATATGTGCATTATTGGTTTTGTAGGCTTGGGACTTTGGCATGTCACAAAAATAGGATTATAGTGAAGTCATCATTGTAAATTTTGGGATACAAAATACTGAGAAAAATTCTTTTTAGAATATTTCTCATTAGTAATTCTATGGGATGTTTAACAATGAAGCCTTTGCTTGCATTTTTACAGAAGCTGCAGCATCTCCAGGAGGAGAAAAACAAGGAAATTGAAATTCTCCGAAATACCATAAGAGACTTAGAGCAACGTCTTAATAAGGGCCAAGACCCACACTTCAAACGGAGGCGATTTTGAGTAAATGACATGAAGTATATCGTAGTACATACAATGAGAAATAGAAAGAGTATATTTCAAACTATGCATCTGAAAGTAAAAGCAAGATATGAAGAAATACAGAATATTTTTTATTGAAAACACTCTTGTCAAATATTCCAAAGGTATTCATTCTGTGTATATTCAGGGCTACTTTCTTGCTAATCAGCATTCACAATAAAAAGATTCAGGTTTCATAGGAGTAAAAATTTCCCTACTAAACCATCATTAATTATGGTGTACACTTTCAAAGCAGTTTTCCTTTCTTGAATATTCGTTTCTTCATCCAGGAATCCTTCAAACAACTACATTTTTACTTCAACTCAGTTAATCAAAGGTTAGGAATGCTAAGCTACAGACAGAGAAGTTACACAAGTGTAAGTGGTACATTACCTTACTAATTAATACAGATTTGTCAAATTCAGCACTGTTATAAACAAAGATAAACAGTAAACCAAGATTAAATTTGTTCTACCCCTCCCTCCTTTTGATACTGATTCTGCATGAAGAGTTGTTAACACTGCTTCTCACTTTAGGCACGATCTTACTGATTTAGTGGGATTTTACAGGCTGTAGTAGTATGTATTAATGGACCTTGATACCATATCTCAGCGATAAAAGTTAAGCATATAAATCTGTTGCTTTAAAATAATGCAATTACTGCTCATATCTTACATTTGAGACAAAAAGTTATTTTGGCACATTGAGTAGAAATGAGCTTTTCTTGTACATAATTTGTATCCCCAGGTTAAGAAAAAAAAAAAACTTTTTAATATAGTCCATCTTCTTAATAAAAAATGATTAAAATATCTGTTTTGGTTTTCTTCTATTCTTGATTGCAAAACATCAAACAGGAGCCCCTAGGTCATAGTTTATGCTCCTGTCCTCACAAATGCAAGCAGAATGTTAGAAGAGAAACAAAAAAGACAAATTAATCAAGAATGCAGACACCTTCCCAGTCCAACTGAAGAACAAACTACAGGTCAATTAAATTCCTTTAAATTATGAAGCTTTTCACTGATGGAATGTGACAGGTATTGTGTAATTCTAAAAGCACTGCTCTACAAGTCTCTCTCTTTGCAATATATTACTCTACCCACCTGTCTTAGTATAATTTTTAAATGGGGGCAATAAAAACAGTTAATCTGTTAAATTTTCCTCTCTTGCAACTATATGAATTTAGGTAGTGGGACTCCCTTGCATTTTTAAGGTGCTTAGTTTGTTCTTCAGGCTCAGTTTCTTGCCTTTTCCTGTCACTGTCAGGTGTCACTAGGGTCACTTGCTCCTGCTGCTGGTGACTGTCAGGCAGCAGTGAGCAGACGTCACTGTCAAGATTCAGTGATGTCCTCTGCTGACAGCTGGCCGTGTCACCTGCAAGAATTTGGAAGTGCTCCACGACACTGTCAAGTGACAGAATTTCCTAGCTCTTCAAACAAAAGGTGTCTACAATGACATCATCAGCTACTAGAAGTTGAGTCTGATGCTGTCTTCCAATTTCAAGTTAACTGGTTTTTACAGCTGTTTTTCCCTTTTTTTCATAGCTTTTTGTCTTGTGTAATTTCCACACTTTCCCCTGGAGGAACAATGTCTACCTGTTCATGACTACCTGTCTGATCATGTCTGTTTTGACCAAAAACTCTATGACGCCGACCGCTGTGAGGGTGGTGTCTTCTAGTTTCAGAAGGAGCTTGATGGTCTTCATTTTTGGAATGATGACTGCCCTCACGATGGTGGTGGTGGTGTCTATGTCTGTGCAGGTTGTGGTGATGGGAATGTTGACCAGTTGGTTTGGGCTCTATCTCTGCTAGCTTTTCACCTGCATTTTTAGTGATGTTTTCACATACACCATCAATATCAGGTTCCTGCAAAACAGAAGCATGCATTAAATAGAGGCATTATAGTTAAATAAACTACTTGTAAAATATTATCTTAACATTTTTGCAGAACCTGAAACCCAATTTTAATTATTTGTGCTACTTTGCTGAAGAAAGATATGAATGTATCAAAAAGAATGTTGTTCTACAACACCACTGATAAATAGACAGAGCTCTTACTGTAAACTTTTAGGAACTGTAATTCAAGTAGTTGCTAAGAAAAAGTATTCTTTTTCTAGGATCCCACATCTGAGCTGCCTGAGGCCTACATTTGTCTGGAAAACTGTATGATGAGATCAAAAATTATTATTTTCATTGACCTTTCATGACTATGTGTGTACATTTCTTGATAATCCTTAAAGCAGTACTGATCTTTAGTTACATGTGAAACAAAAATCACCCTCCTTCTATAATGGTAACAATAATTTGTCACCTTGTATTACACTTTTTTAAAGTAACTACTACATACTGTGTTTAAATGTAAGCTAAAAGGAATAGTAACTCAAGCCAGCTCAGATTTGATTCCCAGGCTTAAAAAAAACCAACCCTACTTGTTTAAGTACCTACCCACCCCCAAAAACTAGAGTACCTAATTTCTTACTAGCTGTACATAACCCCACAAACAGAATTAGCCCCCAAGATCGCATTTAGATTTATGAAAATGATTTGCATTTCTATCAAGGGCAGGAATTCAGATAAGCAGTCTATTGTAAATAAGGTCTAATTCACTTTGAAAAATGTTTAAAAGCTCTCTGGCAAGACACATGAAATGTGTAAATTCTAAATCATGTCTTTTTGGATTAATCACACTGAAATAATTTTTTTCTAAGTACCAGTCAAATCCTGTTTCCTTTCCTAGTACATATAGAACAAAACGAGAAAGTACCGTGTAAGAGCAGTTTCCACACTTGTTCTCACAGTATGCAATCTTAATCGATTCTTCTACATACTGGAAAGACAGGAAGGAATAGGGCAGACCCAGATGGTAGACGAGACGGCCACATCTAAGGAGAGAAAGAACTTTGTGGTTACATATACATAAACATATACCTAAAATTAAGTATCTCTTCTTATCGTGCCTTATTTTATTCACGTCAATCCACCCACGCTCCACAGTCCCATGCAGAGTGCTTCTCTCCAAGGAGTTTGCAGCCAAACCAGTATCTGCCCTACAAGCGTTTGCCCACCCATCTGCATGGGTCAGTAGTGCGAGACGTGATTTCTGCCCGACGTCATAGCTCTGCGGCAGAAGCCCCTCGTTCAGCGGCGTTTAGCCTAGCAAAGGCACGCTCATCGCAGACCGATCTTGCTAATGAGGACGGCCGTTTGCACAGTGGCACAAATTGCCACATGGTCGTTGCATCCTTACAAAGAATGTTTTCATGCAACATAACATGTATTTTGATTGGAATGTGCACTGCGGGCCTTCTGCGTTACTGCTTTAGTGTGTACGAGGGGATTTTTATGGTGCCCGTTTGCCCCATGTCTGTCGCTGAGTGTTCTGGTACACACTTGACTGCACAACTGGGACACTCAAAGGAGCAGGACTTGTTGAGTCATTTCCATCGCATCAGAACCAGAAAATCAGGATCTCAATTAAAGAGTTATTACTGGTTCTGCCAAAAGATACATGTCCCAGAAGCCTACGATCAAAAAGCTGTTTTCTCCCAAAGTTTTAAGTTTTGCCTAAAGACTAATTTTTAGATACGGCTACATGACATTTTCAGCAACTCCAGTCAAAATGCTTTCTTGTTTGATTCTACTTTCACATGCTTGGATGTGATAAAGTTGTCTGAAAATAAAAGCAATGTAAGACCAGAATCATGCTATCAAATTCTACACACAGTTACACTAATCTAAGTCCACAGCAATTATTAAAAAAAAATTATTTATCCCAAGCTTATTTAAGCAAAAGCAGACTTTTCCTTTGCAGCTTCCTTTTTCCAGTAAATGCAAGTGGTTTACTTAGTACAACTTAGAAGCTGACTACGATGTCTTTGCTGTGAGATAATCAGGTTGTTTGCAAATCAATGAAATAATACAGACATTTACAAAGCATTACTCTAAATACATGCAAATATTTTCCTGTGTTCCCCTCTAAACACCAACCTGTCATAGATGAGAAAGTCATCTTTGTTTCCATTTAAGGTAGTCCAGACATCGGCTTGCTCTTCATCTTGCTGGTAGACAGTAATATAGTCTGAAACACTTTCCTTCAGTAGGTGAAATTTCCTCTGGGAGTAAGTTCCCTGATGGTTGACAACCACATACGAGATGTTGACCAGTCCTTCATTCTCTAACTTCACTCGCAGGTCCTCCAATCTAGTGGAGAACATAGAGAAGCAAGACCAAAAATCATTAGAGAATCGTAAGATTTCCCATGTTCGACAGAAGTTAATACGCTCCATATTGCTTCTGTTACAGTGAACTACTTTCTTCCAGTTTTCATGGCAACAATCTAACACTATTAAGACATTCTCGCCATTTGCCATGACTATCACTGTACCCTCACCAAACCAGGCTCTACAGTAGCTAACACACCACGGGTCCTGCCCTTGTAAGTAGAATGCAGTCCTAAGTACAGCAGTTTTCAGGCTGAATGCAGTGTTATTTTTATTTCAGTTCCTTCACGCTGGTCTAACACAGTTTATCTGATGTCTTTCTTTAAATGCTGAGACTTTGGTCACACAGTTGGTTAAAGAATGTGCACTGTAAATACAGCAGGAAGATGATTAATCAAGAAAGCAAACCTGCAGTGAAAGGCTGAGAGCTCTCCCATTCATCTTGACACAGCTATTTTCTGTAATAGCCCAAAAAGGGATATTACAGCAATTGGGTCAAAAGGATGGCTACAGAACGTGTGCATGACCTGGCTGGCGGCTGGGAGTCTTTCCCTTTGGCACCCCATCACAAAAGCCTTTATTTGCTCTATAGTGCAGAAAGCTGCTTTCTTGCTGTACAAGGACGTGGGTTGGTTGGTTTTTTTTTCCATTTGTAGCCTTCCTATTGAATTGCTCTAGAAAACTCTCTTAATTTTTCAGTTTCAGAAAATAGTCTAGAGCCTGAAAGATTCTTTAAAAGCTTTCTAAAGTGTACAGGATCAAACCCAACCGCCTTGAAAGTCAACCACAAAGCCCACTTTTGACTTTGATGGAGCCAGAGATTTACCACCGCTTTTTCAACTACAGTTCTTGAAAAACTTGCAAAGGCTATTATAATATGGAGTTATGAAGCCTAGAGGGGGAAACTGAGATGTTATTACAGTGATTAAAATCAAGCTCTCAAACTGGTACTGTGAATTTCTAAACCAAAATGATTTCACAATCACTAAATGAATCCAAGATAAGGGCTGTATGCAATCCCTCATTGGGTCAGCTCAAAATTATGTTGTTGCTGCTGTTGCTGTCACGATACGCAATTATTTGCACAGAAGTAGGTTCTAGAAACCAGAGCACCAATATCCCAGGTCTTGTATGAAAATATAACACTGATGATCCCCTTGAATGCTTCATCCATTTTTCAAAAGGCCGCTCTTCACCTCGTCTTCTGGATGGTTTTTTTATCTCTAGGACCTCTGAACAGGGGCTGGGAAAGCACATCAAAGGCCCATGTTTTGATTTGCCTCTTCCCCTACAGACCTTACTTAAGAAATGAACGGTCACAGATCTCTCTGTCTCAGGCCTTCTGGCCATGTCAGAGAATTACGATGTTTTCTGGCTTCAGCATCTTTGCTCCATTAATCATTTGCTGCCGACAGAAGCATAGTCTTGAGGAACTGCTTCTGTTGGGTTTTCATGCGTTTTGGGTTTCAATAATGTCAAGTTCATCATAGTTTTATGTTGTAAATACAATCTGGAGAAGATGATCTGTCAAGTCAGGACTAAGTAAAGAGATAAAGAATCTGAGCCACTGGAAAAAAATGCTTCTGCTGAGAGCTAGCCTGGTCACAGGTCACACATGCCAGCTGGGATGGCCGCATCTGAGGAAGCTAGAGTTCACTGAGTGCATCCTGAGGTGGGCACACGTATTATCCTCAGATGGCATTAAAAAATTGACTCGTCATGTTTTAACAAAAACTGGGGAAAAAGGTTTACACTCACCGGGAAGCCTGCAGCAGGCACAAGTATCAGCTAGCTTGGAGGAGAGCCACCACTGTCACTGAGCCCCTGGAGTTCAGCATTGGGTTCTCCTCCCCAATGCGCCATTCCGGGGGCTCCTTGCAGTTCTGGATCTCTGTCCCTCCTCCTGGGAGGAGACAGAGAGCCAGAACTAGCCCCAGCCCTGCCCACATGGCTGGGCTTTATCTGAAGAGAGAGAAAATAAACAAAATGAGATCAATGCCTAAACAAAGTTCAGACTCTGAAATTCCCATAACAAAACACAGCAGGATATTGGCTCCACTCAGTTTGAAAAAAAAAACAAACCCAACCAAACCTGTAAGAATAAATTTGCTTCTGCTTGATCATATTTCTTTCATTTTGCAGTGGAGTTCCCCTATAATAAATAGGCAGCTTTTTTTTTTGTTGTATGTAAACAGCTGAAAAGTAATCATTCAGAATAACTGGATTTTCTTTCAACGCTACTAATCAGAATACGTTGTTTCTTCCTCTTTGTCATTTCTTCTTGACTGTGTTTAACACTTCAGCGATTTTAAAGTGGCGTTACTTCTTGTGTTTTGAAATCAGTTGTGCTGAGCCAGTTTACACCAGTGAGAATCTAGACCAGTTCACACCAGATTCCAGAGTAATGTCACTGACTTAAAAGTACTTGCACCAACAGTGTATTTTGGTACACAGCCAGAATTACAGAACCTGGCAGAAGTTTAAAAAAAGACTTAAAGATTTTTACAAGTCAGTCTTTAGTATTTGGATCCCATTGAAAAAAAAAATCTTAAGAATTCAGACACTAGAAACAGTTTTGCAAAAACAGGAAATGAAAACTGAGTTTCAGGATTCCTCAGATTTTACAAAATCTCCTACCCACGCTTAGTCCATTTAATGTTTATTAAAATCAAAGCATATTGGAAATTCTGTAATTATCTTTTCCTTTGGTTCAATTAACATAATAATTTTGGCTTAATATGTTCAGAAAACACTCATTATTGAGAAACATATAAAATTATAAAACTGCTCTCCAGCATGTCCCAGGTTGTGGAATTGTATAATCTCACCACTCACATCAAAGTCTGACAGTAAACACAGAATGTTTTGGAAACACTAAGTTCTCACAAATAACACACGTTTCATCAATCTTGTCATAGTCTTAAAAAAAAATGGAACATTTCAATAGCTGAGCTTTTAAAACAAGAGCCAGCTGCTGCAAAGCCAACATCATTTGTGAAATCTGTCGGTCCCTAAAGTTTCTTTCCTGCAGTTCTACCAAAAACATTTTAGGTGCAGTACTTTGAAGATTAAACTGTGGTTCAATAGGTATCAACAGATCCTTTTTTTTTTTTTTTCCGCACTCTTTCCACACATCTGGAAAGCTGCCCGCCTTTATATCCATTATAAACACACGAAACTCCTATGATATCTTGAGATCCTTCTCCGCCTTTATAGCCTTCCGCAGCACTGGCACACAGCGCCCAGCAACAGCTGTCTTGCCCTGTGAACGAGCGGAGAGCGATGTTCTGAATTACGGTTCCCCTCGCATTTCAACTTTCTAGTTGGTGTCCAACGGAAATTTCCACAGTCAGCCTTTTCAGCCAAAGAAATAAGCAGACACCCTGCCAAACTTTAAGTCATGAAGCTCTTTCATAGCAAAACCAGCTCACTTACCCTTTCCTCCCCCCAGCTCCTTGGCAGCTCCGCCTCACTCCACTGCAGAAGAAAACAGTGTGGGGAAAAGGGCTGTGGTATTTATACAGCTCTTGTTTATCTCACTTCGCAGATACAGTTCAAAGTTCAGGGAGCTTATTCTGAACGACCTTGCAAGCAAAGCAAACCCCTCTAGCAAAAGTAGCCAAAATACTTCTCCGTTAACTAATTCCGAGCGGAAACCATTTGTCGTGCAGAATGGCAAGGTAGTTTTAATATAATGACTTTGAATATCGGGTTATGCAGTTTGTCAGTCACCCCAGTCAGCTGGAGACAGTGGTACAGTCAGAGGAGGGGGGTGGGCCAAAGAGTCATTATTTTCTGAACACAGTGGTGGCCACAGTGAGAGGGGGAAGGTACTTCTCTATTTATAAAAACGCTGAGCTAGCAGGTTTTTGTCTCATAGGCTTTATCTGATATTTGCCTTAGAGAATGGTGTACCCTGTCTGAGGGCATGTGTGGTACAGAGCTCCTTTTGCCCAGTTGCTCTTGATTACATCAGTCCGCTTTAAAACTTACTTCTGTATAACCTTCCAGTTTATCAACTTCTGAAGTTTAGAGCCCACATCTTCAGCCATTTAAATAAACATAGCTACATGAAAGCCATGAAGCGCTACCAACAGCCACTTAACCCTCTGTATTACTCTGTTAGGTTTTCTCAACACCATCACCACTGAGGTATCTGTGGACATTCAGGTTAAACAGTTTCCTTACTCTCTTTCCTCAGTGAGAAAAGTGGTTTTGCACAGAATGCTTTATTTTGATTGCAGTTCGCTTGAGTTTCATTTCCTTCAATGTACGTTATGTGTGTTTATGGAGGAATAACTGTCTAAAAACTTGGTCTGCCCTCAGAGTTTAAGGTGGTGAGATCTATATTGTTTAGTTCTATGGCCTGAAACTGTCTCCCGCACAGATGAGCTTTATGCTTCTGGTAGGGTTTGAGAAATGGAACTGCCGACCTTGGAGTTTATCCTGCAGAGGTCCTAGGCTCAAGTCAATGGAAAAAAGGGCAAAGATCTGAAGTTTTATTCCATAGTCTTTGAGGACATGATGCAGAACATAGACAGACATCAGACCGGGACTGAATTTTTTTTTACCAAGTGGAATGTGCTCACATTCCTTATATTGTTAGGGAAACACATCCTTATATTCTGTGCCGGGTCGGGACCATGACTGGGACCTCATAAGTGTGATGATGTCCTTTACTATTCCAAACGACAGATTATTTGCTGGGCCTTCTGCCTCAGGATAGGGTGTTGATTTTCAGCACTAATAAAGCACAACCAAGGTTGGCTGAAAGTAAGTATTTGGCATGCATCATGTCTGTCAATTCCTAAATGAGCACCGAAGCAGCCAAAAAGAAATGAAGCAGGTACAGATCTATGAGTAGGAATCAAATGCAGCTCAGTAGTGACCAACAGTTGGTCTCTTGCCAATTATTGCCACACAGGTGGAGTTACTATCAAATAAAGACCAATGTTCCATTCCCATTTCTTTTTCAGCTTTGTAGAGAGGGATGCGCAGAAGGCTTGATTAACAAGTGCTAAGCCTGTAAGTGATACGTAATACCACCGAGTGCTGCTGAGACTAGCAGTTCACAAGTACTGAAGAATAAAAGGTCCAGACAGAGTAAACTGAGCTGAGGCAGCTAACTTATAAAACAGCTACCTTGCTGTGGAAAGCACATTGAGGATGGAAATGTGCAGTGGTCACTACTGAAAAGTCAGTATTTCCTCCCATATAGCATGCAGAAACACTTGCAGACCCTCACTTCCCTTACAGCGAGATGAGAAGCAGCTGTTGTTAGTAATTATCACTGTGCCGATAAATACTATTTATTACATTATTATTATATTAATTATATTTATTATAACCTTTGTAATATTAAGGAGAGCTTAACTACATTCACAGTGATAAGCCATAAGCATCTTGCTTTATAACATTCACCTTACCCGAGATCATTGTTCTGCCTCAAGATTTATTGAGGAAAAAAGTTCCTCTGTCTTAAATCAAGTAGTAGGGAATATTGTCATGTTGGCTGTGGGTTTAGATAGATCTAATTAACTTGTTTTAGAAATGTATAAACCCAAAATATGTTTAAGCTTCAGTCTGAAGCATTACTCTTTCTGAGTGGAAATAAATCCACTTCCACATTTTTTTTACAAACAGTAGAGTAAATGTTAAGTTTACATTCTAAGAGTCTGACCATTCCATTTCTTATATTAATCACCCTTGAATTCGTAGATTCCTGGAGCCCTTTGTCCATAGCTTCTAAAGAAATGATTGTCTTAAATCTTAATTTTGCTTTCCACTGCAAGTATTTTCTTAGTTGTTGAGTATGTTCCAATCTCACTGCAGGAGGCAGTTATGAACTCTAATTTGGACAAGTCTTCAGTTTTAAACAGTAATTTTTATAATTAATCATCCTGTTACTACTCACTTACTTTCTTATTTGTGGGGAATAATGGTCCTGGTGGCAATAACAAGCCCCTTCCTTTCTTATTGAACATAAACTACACCCTTTTTTTTACATTTCAAACTTTTCAACGCATCACAGCCCAGAAATACCAGTGTCTGAAAACTTACCGATGTTTGTTATTTCTGTTGTCAAGATTATTAAAGTATAAATTTCTTTATCAAAATCTCAAATGGACATGAAATTACGAGGCTGTCAGTAGTCATATTCTGATGGAGTCTGCTGTAGTGATTTGCGAGATGTGCAGATAATGAGAGGACAGAGGCGGAACACAGATCCAGCACAAATTCTATCATGAGACCTTAGGACTTCAGTGTCTGTTTTGCTCTTGTGACTGAAGGATGTCACAAACAAGGAATTCAAAGTCCACTGGCAGATCGTAAGTCTCTACTGATTCTTCTCATGTCTTCTCATTTTATAACGTGTAGCTGTGTCAACTCAGTGGAGTTACTCATACTCTATAGTGGAATAAATTGCAACAAAACCAGGCTGTTGAGGCTTACTTAATGCTTACATAAACAAATTTCCATTTGTTTATGAGGCCTTAAACTCTTGGTTAACTGCTGTCAATAAAGGGTCATGTACGTGAAGGCTAAGAAGATATATTAAAGCAAAGTAAATTCAGCAAAATAATTAGAACCACAACTTCATCAGTTAAAGTAACTCCAGAAAGAAGGATAGTAGTGCAATATTGGTCTCGTGCTCCTCTCATGTGAGATCCAGAGCAATGTAAGATAACTAAATGCATACTTCTCAAAATTCAAAGGAAGCAACAAAAGCTGACATCCTCTGATTTTGGCCTGGAGATTGTTTCAGTGAACAAAGGAATAGCTGATACATGCAATTGTATATTTAAAAACAAAGTTTCGGTTTTCTGTTTGGAAATTCTGCTATAATAATGAAGTATCTTTCTCTACTTGAACCTATCTGTAGCATGCTGTAATTAGCAAGAAAAATCTTTTTTATCAGACGTGTCCTAAGTCATAGTCATTACACAGCTTACAAATGCAAACTGACCCTAGTTGCTGAATGCCTGTATGCATTCTGAATTTGTTATTGGCTCTGTTTACTTTTTGCATTTATCCTGCAATAATTCTATCAGTCTGCAAGTTCCCCATGCCACCCCAGTGGGCCTAAAATCAACGGTCCTCTTATCATTTGAAGGAAGGACAAATTACCTGATGATACCCAAGAGGTGGTTAAGAAGAACAGAGCTGTACAACATCTTCTGTATCTTTGTATTTATCGGTGTATTTAGTAATACTTGGCAGCCCTGTGATCTACAGAAGAAAACTGAAAATTCTTTCAGTTTGGTGTGACTCTACTTAGGCTCCTGGTGTTGGGGACAGTAAATCAGGAAGAAGCAAATGTAATCATGCAATGCCCAAAGCAGGATATATGTACAGATCTCCTAGAATCATAGAATCATAGAATTGTCTAGGCTGGAAGGAACCCTGAAGATCATTGAGTCCAACCGTTAATGTTACACTGCCAAAACCACCAATAAACCATGTCCCTCAGCACCACATCTACACGTCTTTTAAATACCTCCAGGGACATGACTCCACCACTTCCCTGGGCAGCCTGTTCCAATGCTTAAAAACACTTTCAGTGAAGAAATTTTTCCTAATACCCAAAGAAAACCTCCCCTGGTGCAACCTGAGGCCATTTCCTCTTGTCCTATTGCCTGTTACTTGGAGAGCAGACCAACACCCACCTCGCTACAGCCTCCTTTCAGGTTGTTGTAGAGAGTGATAAGGTCTCCCCTGAGCCTCCTTTTCTCCAGGCTGAACAATCCCAGTTCCCTCAGCTGCTCCTCATAAGACGTGTGCTCCAGACCCCTCACCAGTTTCATTGCCCTTCTGTGCACACACTCCAGCACCTCAATGTCTTTCTTGTAGTGAGGGGCCCAAAACTGAACACAGTATTTGAGGTGGGGCCTCCTGTACAATGATGTTATCCCTCCTTCTACAGGAAGGATGCAGTTGCACCAGCAATTCAGCAGGCAGCCTTAGGCTTTCCAGTATGGTGCACTGAGTCAATGCATAACTGAAATGATTAAGGATCTGGACCAATGAATACAAAGAAAATTAAACAAAACCCTTGATTTTTCTGTATTCAGACAGTTCTCTGTACATTAACAGATCAAGTCTTCAGGAGGTTGTAACTGTAATCATACATTCAGAAGTACCATCATCAATACATACAATTCTTGTCAAAGTCTCTATACCAAATAATTCCCCTTAGGAGATGTGGAGGAAAATGATTTATCAGCTAAATCCATAGCAGTTCATTCCAGGTGACTTTAAAGGCCTCTCACCAGAAACACCTATACACGCAAGCTCGTTAATGATTTATAACAGGTCAGCCAAGCATAGTTCACTGCACTGAACCCCAGCCAGGGAATGGAAATTATGACAGCACAGTGCATGGGATTCAGTGACAATATACGATGAACCTTACAGGAAGTTCAAGTCTGTTCTTTGCTTATCTGTTGTAAAATACATGAAAACTGAAGTGAAAACTGGGTCCAGCTAATAAGAGGGATTTGTATGAAGAAGTTCTCTTTCACGAACTGTTGATTTGTGATTAAAAAATGAATGACATATTCTTGGTTAAAATTTATTTTTGTGGCTCTGTGTGGCTTTGTTTTCCTGAGAGTGCAGCAGTGGCTGCAACCATCATGGTCTGCAAGAGGTGTCAGGAGAGCTGAGGGACAGATTCAGACAGCTGAGTGCAAGATGGAGATTGTTTTACGTGAAACAGAGTCTGACAAACAAATACTTATGGCTTCGAATACATGATATTGCAGGTGGACTGTTGATAATACTTCTTTTCAGACAGCACAGTCCTGGAATGCTGAACTCTGAAAAAAATCTTGTGTGCCCTTCTTAGGACAGGAGTGTGTGAATGTGCCACCAACACCAGTAATTAAGGTATAAGTGGCCAAATCAACCATTTTTTACTGCTCTGTCCATTTTGGAAATTCAAAACCAGCTGCCACTCCAGCATCAAAGCACTCTAAGTAGCAAATTGTTTGTGAAATGCTGAAACATTTTGCAGGTGAAACGCAAAAGTAGATTGGTCTAAGTGACAGTTTTCACTTAACAAAATATACTTTGCTGCTGCAGCACACAGGAAGCTGAGACTGACAGCCATCTACTCCCACCATGAGTAAAAACTATTTTCACAAAAAAAGGGGCCTCCTGGTACTATAATGAACTCCAAACGTGAGTACCTCGAGTGGTCTCTGCAGATAAAGATTTATTGTAAAGCAATACCGACCTGAGGACTGGTGGAAGAACTGAACTGTTTATTACATGTGTTCTACGTAAAAGCAGAGGGAGAGCTGTGCTGATACATATGCTTGCAACGATCAAATCCTGAACAGACTGCCTGCCGCCTGTTTTTTGAATGCTAAAAGTCTGGAAAAGTCAGACCTTTGCCTGACTTATATCAGGAAACACCATTTGATATGCAAAGAGGACTTACAGCAGCTATCTTACAGTAATACCTTTCCCATTGTTGTCAGTGCTATTCTTTAAAGAGCCAGCAATAGTGACGAGCATTCAGCCCATGCCTAGATTTGATTTCTGTTAACAAAGCTGTACTGGCTTACAAGCTGTGCCTTCAGCAGACAGTACTTTGTCAAACGATCAGCAGCTACGGTGCCAGTTGTTGATATGTAGATACCTGGTACCTGCAACCCACACTCAGAACATAATGGGTATGCCTATAGTCAGCTGGATAACTGCTCACCTTCCAGAAGCGCTAAATGCTTACTGACTGAGTACACCGGAATAGTGTTAATATTAGAGTATATATAATGTAGGTATCATAAACTCGTACTAACTGGTGAAAAAAAGAAAGATACAAAGACCGTTACTAGCTTCAGATTTCCAAGTATTTCCTATTCTCCTGAAGAGTACACATTTTTCCTGAAAATTATAATTGTTAAACCACATTTCTTTTTGTGTGTTTTGGATGAAATATGTATAACAGAAGTCCCCAGTCTTCTGATATTACAGTCCTATATTTTATTTTCCACAGGTGCAGTTCTTAAAGGTAATAATGAAGGCAAAGTAAAATTTTGAATACAGAATATTATTTCTGTCTTGACAATGGTTGACAATGGGCCAGCAAAGACTGGAGATCATGATATCTGACAAATATATTAGCCCTACCTTGACACTGGCAGTCTTCCTATTTTTCCTACAGCTTTGGTGTCCTAGGGTTTGGCTGGTTGAGGGAAAAGTCAAAATCATAGTAGTAGAACTGTTATAGCATTCTGGAATAAAGGGTGCAGAATGCAACACAGAGGAAATAACTCAGTGTTTGAAAGAAACAGAAGTGAGAGTAGAGAAGAGACAATGACATTTTGTCTGAGGATACCTTTGGAAGTCACCTGCACAAGCCATCACACTACTCCACATCACTGCAAATAGCAAACACAATAAAAAATCTGCCCTGCAAAATTCAAGGAGCCACTATTGATTGCTTCTATGAAATTGCTGTTATTTTATATGTTCACATGTGTTTGGATGGACCTCTTGGCTCGTCTGAGAATTCACACTGACCAGGCTTCACATCACGGTCTCTAGGCAATAACAGCAATATCCACCTTTGAGTCTCCTCATCCCATTTTAAAAGCACTGGCTCAACTTGCAGAACTTGAAAAGTGAGTGAGTCCTGGTCCTGACAAGAAATAGTCACCACACTATGCCTCAACATCTCTCCAGTCAGTAGAGGCTTGCATGGCTGGTCACTTGTAAAGGCCCACGGCAGGGAGTTGGAACTAGATGATCTTTAAGGTCCCTTCCAACCTAAACCATTCTATGAACGACAGGAGAGGTGAGTCTCAGTTTGGCATTTACTTTGGTAAGTCCTCATCTCCAGTTGACCTCTATTTTAACTTTTTAATGGCTGCCTCTTGTCAGGAAGGCATGTTCAAAATATTACCCAAGTATGCCTGATATTATTTACTAGTTACTAATTATATATCAGCCATATAACAGTCTTAAGAATTGGATTTAAGGTATATCCCTAGTAGAGCCCAGAGTCAGTGTCTCAGGGTGGAACAGCTGAGCAGCTCCCACACCCGTCTTCAACCAGTCCTCTAAACTGCAAGTTGAATTTCTCTGAACTTTTTCTTGTCAGCAAAAAAAAAGAAAAAAAAGAAGAAAAACAAAGTAGGGATTTGTGCTGATCCTACATCACAATCATTGCCAGATTTCCTGTAAGAGCTAAAGAAGAGGAAACAAAATATGAACGTTAAGTGAAAAAAACTTGTAGCGCTTTAAAAATCATGGCAGTAAAGTTGCAGAACATTCTCTCCAACACAGCTAGCTGGCATTCAGAGGGAGAGACAGACCAGAAAACTAAATGCATAAGTGATCCCATGACTGCAATAACAGTAATAATTAACAATAAATGCTTTTTAATTATATTCTCCTTTTTGCAAAGATTTCCTAATGTCTTGCTCGTAAATGTTTTAAGTTAATGATAAAATTTTTGTTGATTCTTTAACACAGACATGTGCCCAAGGTAAGTTACAAGATATATAATTAAAGGATCACGCAGGATTTCGGATATCTAGTTGCCCTGAGGCCAAATGTAGGACTTCATTCTCCATTGTTCAGGCAAATCATTGTGCAGTCAGCGGCTCAGGCACGGTTTGGGGCTTACAGTGTGGATTGTGCATGACGCTGGTTTTAAGAACTTACATGGCAAAACAGACAGAGGCCGGGTGCTCTTTCAGTAGCACGTGTGCTTTGGTAGCTGCTCCGTCTGTGTGTCTGCAAAGGGAGCACGTAAGTTGCTGTTACAACCGGCACAGTTACAATGTGCCACATAGCACACATGGTCTTGCACGGGTGGAAGATGCACTTGGTGGATGGAAATCTGTGCCAGAAAGAAAGAAGTTCTTGAAGGATGTCATGGTTTCGGCTGGGATGGGGTTGACTTTCTGGCTAACAGCTGGTATAGTGCCATGTTTTGGATTTGGGATGAGAACAGTGTTGGTAGCGCACTAACGTTGCTGCTGGTTGCTAAGCTCTCAGGGCCTTTTCTGCTCCTCACCACCCCGCCAGCGAGCAGGCTGCGGGTGCACAAGAAGCTGCAAGGAGACGCAGCCGGCACAGCTGACCCCAGCTGACCAAAGGGATATTCCATACCATGTGACATCATGCTCAGTATATAAAGCCGGGGGAAGAAGAAGGAAGGGGGGGGACATTTGGAGTGATGGTGTTTGTCTCCCCAAGTCACTGTTATGTGTGATGGAGCACTGCTTTCCTGGAGATGGCTGAACACCTGCCTGCCCATGGGAAGCAGTGAATGAATTCCTTGTTTTGCTTTGTTTGCGTGTGTGGCTTTTGCTGTACCCATTAAACTGTCTTTATCTCAAACCACAAGTTTTTCCTCACTTTTACTCTTCTGATTCTCTCCCCCATCCAAACTGGGAGGAGTGAGTGAGTGAGTGAGTGAGTGGCTGCGTGGTCCTAGTTGCCGGCTGGGGTTAAACCACAACAAAGGAAAAAATTCTTCCCCTAGATACTGGGAAGAATTATTTCTAGGTTGCCCATCTTTCCGACCTTTTATTGCTCTTATCATAATTGCATGTGGAATATTTCACTGACTGTCTCCAGGTTCTGAAGTAAGCTTTCATCTATAGTGAATATTTTATGAACTTATCAGTCAGACGTTAATTTCTCCCAGCAATAATATGGTACATAGGTCTACGGTTTTCTAAGAATATTACATGGCCTGATAGAAGGAGTAATCTAAAATTATCTGTTAATGTTTCTGCACATATAATACATAGAACTGCAGCACTGATAGTGGGCTAGGTCAATGCCTTCTCTGCCAGTTTAGTTTTAATCCTTTCCAGATTCTGTAGATTTCCATGGATTATTAAAGAGAGCTAGAAAAATCACCACATCTCATGTCCTGATGCATTATGTTCACTGTTGCTTATCAAAAAGCACAAAAAAACATGTTGCAGATCAGGTTACAGAAGATTTGCTTGTGAAAATCTGGGTTACCTCTGAAGAGGTAATATCTATGTATGCAAATCTTTATAAACAACGTGTACGTATGTTATTTCTACTTACGATGCACAACGCATATCCATACAAAAATGGCACGGTGTATACTTATTTTAACAATTAACACAGGTAACTTTTTAACAGAGGTTTTCCTTAAGAGGTTTCCCAGACGAGTACTGACCTAGCCAAGGCCTGCTGAATTTATACTGGGAGCTGGACAAGGTGATCTTTAAAGGGCCTTTCCAAACCAACCTATCCCAATCCCAATCCTATGATTGTATGATTCTATGATTCTGTATTCTGGGATAAAAGGAAAAAAATAGCAAAGTTCTTTATACCTAGTGTTGCTGAAGCACTAAGCCACTATACACTTATGCTTCTCATAATTCTGCAGAATCCAAATCATTATGGTTTATGAAACTGATAGACATTAAGTTCTTAGACTTGCTGCTTCTTCCAGATACCTAAAATAATATAAAAGAAAATATTTGGATAGGAATGCTAGAATTCAACCACTTTCTCTTGCAGTGTTCACCAGACACTGATCTCCCTGATTTCACTAGTTAGCTGATGTTTGTGGGGTCACAAAAATATGAAACTTGCACACAGTAGATAAGATTTGGTGTGGAGCTTGTAGGGCAGCAGATGACACTGAGTAGATATAAACACACATCCTGTCCTAGCAGTGCTTTTCCTCTGAAAATATAAAGATAACAAAGGAATAAGCTGACATCTTTGTGTCACAGATGTAAGGTTTAAGGATTTTTAACATCAGTTCACAATTCAGCATGGTACAGTTTTCAAGCACTGCATTTTACAGTTACCACTATTGGTTTGACTTCCATTAATTCCTTACATCTTCCCTTCCCTCTTGAAATAGTAAAGAGGCTATGAGGATTAACAGAACAGCTCTCTGTCAGAGGCACAACCCATATTTATTTTCCTTTAAAACTTTTATGAACGGTCACTGACATTGTTTCACTAGGCATACCTATCAAAGGGGCCCTACAGAAATGTTTTTCTCTTGCGTAACAGCACACATCTGGCTTGCTCTAGGCATGACAGTAAGGCCTTTTCATGCACAGAACAACTCATTGTGCAATGGAGACATGCCGAGTTGTCTGACGCAGAGGTTTCTTGCAAATGATTGATATCACTAGAGGAACGAGCATATGATTTCATAAGACTTGTTTTAATAGAAGAGACCAGAAAAGGCCACGTTATGAGCATCTGAATTCTGCACCTCGCTGGGTGAATCATTTGGCCCTGATGTGCGATGATGTGGTCGGAGATCTGGGTGTGTAAACAGTGCACAGCTTTCAAACCCATCTGGTGAGCCAGTCAGAACTCTCCAGCAAGCTGGGTGTAGGTCACAGGCTGCTAGGTGGATAGCCTTGCGCTAGATAAGCTAATGGTCCCTTCTGGCCTTCATTTATAATCTGAATCAACAGCCTTTGGAAAATAATTATCTACTCAATCCTGCACATAAGCACGCCTTCCGAATTCTTGGTTTCACATCTGCAGTTTATTAATTCCTTCATTTCTTCAGACAACCGGGGTTTTCTTTAATAAAGAAGGGAAATGGATGATTCACAGTTTCCTACAATTAGTTCAGTATTCATTTTTGTGTGTTTGCTGCTTCACAGCTCTCCCTGGGAGAGGCTAACAACACTCAGTCTGGCTGCATGTTCTCAGCCTTCTTCAACACTACCATGCGAAAACCAGAGCTGGAAGAGAGTATCTACACTTTGGTATTACACCCAAACTCAGTTGAATGTTGTGTCTGAAAGGCTTATCAGGTTATCTCAATGAGTACAGATTTCTCCAGAGTGTCACTGAGGTGATTCTGGAAAAGGAAAAAACATAGGGAATTTTTAGCCATACAAATGGCTACTATGGGTTGAACTAGAGACATGGATAAACATAATCTGGATGTTTGCTTAATGGGTTTTTTTTCCTCGTGTAAATAAAACACACTATAAACCAGGTTATTTTGAGACTTACAACTAAAATGTATTGTTTTGTAACACAACTCTCAGAAATCCTAGAGCTAGTCCTGGAAAACACCACACCCATCTCAAAGAGAGGAAAAGGAGAACCTGAAAAGTTATGGCTCAATCAGTCTAATTTTATATTTGAAAAGCTATTATGGCAAATTACGAACCATTCATTCAAAAGCTCCCATCTAACCTAAGAGTACATTTAGAAGGGTGAAGCCATAGGAAAAAAGTAAAGAAAGAAACACTATGGAAAATGCCATGGGGGGGAAAAAAAGCAAATGGTCAGAAAAAAACATAAATTAATGCAAAATAAACAAACCACCAACTTTGGATAGGTAGAAGGTGCTGCAATGGAAATTTTTAATTCTTGTGTTGTATTTTGGTCCTATAGCAATAATATTAGCAATATTTCAATTTCAATCACAAGCTATTGGAGATGAAGTTCCTCAACTAAAAATTAGATCTATAATGATTTTAAACGAACCTCCATATTTTTTAAATGCAGAAGTCATCAACATTCCTAATGTGCTGCTGTGTACCAGAAAACAGGAATGGGTGTGACAGACAACTCCTAGATTGAAAACAATTGTCTGAGCTGACCTAACAAGAACAATAGTATTGTTACATTAGCAAGGCCATTAGGCAATAATGTAAGGAAATAAAAGGGACATAACTTTGACTTCAAACTTTTTTATGTTACATTACAAACAGTCAGTATCAATACAACTTTTTTGTATTACTGTATTATAAAACACTGCAAGGGATCTTAAAGAGTTTATGTGTTAAAGGGTATATAAAAATTTATTTGAACTTGACTGCATGTCTGTTATTTGTTTTATTTGATGTTAAAGGATTTCTATGCTGAACTGCTGCCTTAACTTCACAGTCATTTACCCTTTTAGTGGAGGATGAACACAGCAAAAGTAGATCTGGAGATCTGGCACCATGCAAAAGTGGTGACGTTGATAAGTTTATTCACAGAAATTATGTAGCTAAGCTCCTAAGAACTCTAATAACATACCTAAGAACATCCTAAGAACCCAAGTTTCACGTTGCCAGCACTTGGACAGGAAAGCAGAGGGGCTGGCTGCAGCCAGTGCTGCTCCCTTGTCTTTTCCTAAGGCGCCTCCACGAAATACGCCAGCAGCTCTGTTGGAGATGTGAGGTGCTGCTTGGCCATTACCTTTTTCAGCTGTGGGGCCTTGGAGCTGGAGGGGCAGAGCTGGGCACTACGGAAGGGAATGGCAGCCTTGCTGGGCAGTATTCCAGTGCAGCTTTAGACGCCACTTCATTACATTCATTTTGAGTACCAGTCAATTTAGATTATAAAAGGAAAACAACGCAGTGTGCACACCCTGCACAGAAGAGTGGCTGTGTAACAGAGGGGGCCTGGTTCAGTGAGCGGAGCTGGAGAGAATCTTGCAAGCATCGAGTTGTGCCAGCAAAGGCTGGGGGTGCTCATACTCCAGGCCCTGCCACTGCCTGCCTCCCGGAATGTTCTGGCAGACGAGCATAGCCACTCACCCAAAATACAGCAACAGAACTGCAAAGCACATCCAGGCCCAGAAGAGGAGACGCGCATTTCCCCTCAGCCATCGGCACACACCTGTCCGTTTGCTGGGTCTGATCGGGCAGTACGGGCAGCCAATGCTGCCGGCATGTGGTTACGACGGCCATTTGCATTGACTTAGAATGACAGAATCACAGTGTGATAAATGATCAAAAATTTATAATTTATTAAACGAGTAAAGACAAGCAAACAGCGCTGGGTGCGCCAGGAGCCTCTGCTCAACCAAGACGCACACCGTACAGTCTCCGTTTCCGGTTTATATTCCTTTTACTAATACATATTCATAGTACCAATACATATTTATGGCGTTGCTAATGATGGGCGTGTCTTCTTTGGCGCATGCCCTCTTCACCTTTTGGGGTCTTCTCGACTCCCATCTGGTGGTTGGTGGATGAAGTCAGTAGTCTTCCTCGGCTCGCCCTTAGGATGACCCTAGACTTCACGCATGTGCCCTATGCTTAATCACCATGCAGTTAACAGAAAAAAACCCGTTTACTAGAACGTTCCTTAGGTGGCTTCTGCAGGAAGGAACAGAGAGGGTCACATTTCACCATGTGGCCCTAGCATTGTTCCATATTGACACGAATCAGGTGAACACATTTCACAACAGGATGGTTTGGGTTGGAAGAGACCTTAAAGATCATCGAGTTCCCACCCCCCTGCCATAGGCAGGGACACCTCCCACCAGACCAGGCTGCTCAAAGCCCCATCCAGCCTGGCCTTGAACACTTCCAGGGACGTGGCACCCTCAACTGCTCTGGGCAACCTCTTCGAGTGCCTCACCACCCTCAGAGTGAAGAATTTCTCTCTGACATCTATTCTAAATCTCCCCTCTTCCAGCCAATACCCCTGGTCCCATACACTTGCTGGTTCACTTCTGAAACCGGCAAACGCGCCGACGCGAGGTGCGGGAGAAAAGGCCGTGTTTAACCTCATCGTAATGGTGGATTTAACTGCATTCTCCTTCCACCGCCAGCCAGCGGCCAGGCCCCTCCCCGGGCCGCCGCACCCGAGGCCGCCTCCTCCCCGCCACACCGCCCTCCGGCGGGCTCCAGCCGGCCGCCACGGCCGCTCTCCCCGCCAAGCCTGCCGCCGCTGGGGCTCCTGGCACGGCCGCAGCCCTCGGCGGCGCCGGCGGTGCCAATCCCGGGGAGGAAAAAGCGCGCCCGACCGCCGCCGGCGCCGCCACAAGCGGAGACTACAACTCCCAGAATGCACCGGGCCGCCGAGCCCCGCCCCCGCCGCCACCCGCGCGCCCTGTCGTGTGAAAGGTGACCCTGATGTCATTTCCTCCGCCCGGTGCAGGCCGGGAATGCGAGTCGCGATTGGCCGGCACCCACCCCGCTTTCCAGCGTGCTGGGGAGCAGGAAGCGGTAACGGCGGAGCGGGCGCGGCGGGGCGAGCGGCTCCTCGCGGTGAGTACCTAGCGGAACCGCTTCCCCACCCCGCGGGGCGCCGCGCCGCCGGGCCGCGACTCGGCCGGGAATTGAAAAGGGATCGATTTAATGCGCGCTTTGATGACGTAATAAGGACTAACGAGGCCGCGGCGCTGCCGAGCGCACGGCTGGGGCCGGCACCGGCCGCGTCCCCTCTTCGGGGGCACCCCCGCCGGACGTTCGCGCCCGCCGGCGGCCGCCCGCACCGCTCTCGGAGCGCCAGTGCCCGGCGGGCAGTCGGGGATGACTAGGCCTTCCGCCTTCTCCCGCTCCTGGGACTCGGCGGGCGCTGATTGGCTCCTCCGCCTGGGGCGGGCTCTGCCGCGGCCTTACGATTGGTGGGGTCGGCGCTGACTGCCATCAGCGCCCGCCAATGGGGCGGCGCCTGTGGGTGCGGGAGGCTGTGGCTGGCCACGGGGCGCGAAGGCCGGGGGAGGTGCGCGTGGCCGGCGGGGGCCCGGCCCGGCGGAAGCGGGGATGGGGAGGGGCGGGGGAGGCGGCGAGGGGCCGGGCCGGGCCGGGCCTGTCGTGTACTGCCGGCCCCGGCCTATGGCTGGGCCGCCTCCGCCTCGGCGGGAGCCAGGCCTTGCCCGCCTTCGAGGGGAGCGCGGGGCTGGCTGGCGGCCGTTACTTGCGAGCAGAAACACGCAGCGGAGGGCAGAAGTTGTTCTCACGTCAGCGTTGCCTGGAAGCAACGGCTGCTGTTGCCCGCCAGACTCCCCTCGGAGTCGCCTTTCCTCAGGGGGCGGTGGTTTGGGCAGTGCTCGGCCTACTCCAAGGGTCGTCTGGGTTGCCCTAACGCTGCTCTGCCGGCCCGCCGTTCGTGCGTGATCCCCGTAGGCGAGGGAAACGAGTGCCTGGTGCCTAAAATGCAAGGAGTTCTGCCGTAGTCCAGGAGGCTAGTCACAACAAGATGGCTTAATTGAGGGAAATGTATAAAAACAGATCGCAAACCATATGCAGATCACCTGACGTGCGTCCGTTGTTACAAGCTGATAAGGTTAAATTGGTAGTTGACTGCGTCTTCCAAGAAAATCGGGGTAAACAACGGAACTAGTCCAGTTCCCATCACTCGTCTACGAGTCTACTCATAAGTGGCAACCTGGATCACTTCAGACTGCCTTCCATGGCTTCTTGGTTTTCTTGACTACCTTTTCCTTCTTCATCCAACATAGTCATGCTCTTATGGAATATATGCTGTTCTGTTGGGCTTTTTTCTGCAGTATCACTGAGTTTTTAAAGTGAGAATACTCAATGAATGCTGCGTCTGCATTTAGATATGCAATACATTCATGCTTTTTACTAGTTTTATGTTGATCCCTGACAATTAGCTATCATAGGTTGTGTGTTTTTCTCACTCATGTTTTTTAAGTGAAAGACACTTTTTTTTAAGTTTCTTAGATTTGGTATCAGGGAGGTTACTCTATTGGGGGGGGGTGGGGGTGGTAAGATACCACTACAAACATCCAGTTTGGAAGTAAATTGCATTTGGGTAGGTGGAAATCATGAGAGTTGGAGGTGAAAATTTTGTTCAGCTTTTAATGAATTACACTTTTAACTGCAAGTCACCTGTCCTTTTATGATGCATCAAAAATTGGCAAGAAGAATTGGAACAGTGGAGTAAATGGTTGACAACTTCCCACATGAGATTTTACATGGAATACCAGATGACAGAAGAAAGATAGCAGCTGCTGGTCATGTTAGACCCATCGTTCCAGATGAGGTGAAGTGAATGCAGCAGCAGCAGCTCCCTTCAACCTCGCCTTCCCCCTTGCCTCTCCTCTGTCCCCTTTAAGACCCTGGTAGGTATTTCAGCGTCTGCTTGGCAAAGCAGTGATAGCACGTAGAACTACACTTCAATTAAGAGGATGTGTCTGCTTTTCTTTTCTTGTGTTCTTGGCAAAATGACTTCTCCATGGGCCGTTTTTTCTGAGATGCTGTTGTGGTTTAAGCCCAGCTGGCAGCCAGGACCGTGTAGCCACTTGCTCACTCCCTTGTTGGGATGTGGGAGAGAATCAGAAGAGTAAAAGTGAGAGAACTCATGGGTTGAGATAAAGACAGTTTAATAGGTAGAGCAAAAGCCATGCACACAAGCAAAGCAAAACAAGGAATTAATTGACTGCTTCCCATCAGCAGGCAGGTGTTCAGCCATCTCCAGGAAACCATGGCTCCATCACGTGTAACAGTTACTTGGGAAGACAAGCGCCATGACTCAGAATGTCCCCCCTTTCCTTCTTCTTCCCCCAGCTTTATATACTGAGCATAATATCACATGGCATGGAATATCCCTTTGGTCAGGTGGGGCCAGCTGTTCTGGCTGTGTCTCCTCAAAACTTGTGCACTCCCAGCCTACTCGCTGGCGGGGCGGTGTGAGGAGCAGAAAAGGCCCTGAGAGCTTAGCAACAACCAAAAACGCCAGGGCTCTATCAAAAGTATTTCTGATCCGAGATCGAAAACATAGCACTATACCGGCTGCTAGTAAAAATGTTAACTGTATTACAACTGAAACCACGGCAGATGCAAGAAAGAGCGTGTTTTGTGGTGAAAATAGGAGTTCCACAATGTGCTTTACTTGATATCTGTTAGTCATAAGAAAATAACTTTGCTTTTATTATAACTGTATAATTCTCTCTACTTCTATTGAACCCCATATACCCATACGTGTGTTTGTAATAAGTGAGGTGAAATTCACACAGCCACACAGGGAAGTTAGCAAGCATGGTGGCATCAGCTCAGATGTGGTTACTACACGTAAAGAACAGTTTTGCACTTCAGCACTTTCCAGTTCCAATCAGACACAAAAAGAATCTGCACCAGAAGTCAGGGAGCACCTGCTCTCCAGTTTCATCTAGCACTCTGAAGAAAACTGCTTCTTTGCCACACCAGAAGTTGCCATCTTTGTGTTCAGTGTTTGGTTTGGTACTAGCTGCTCTCCTGACTTTATTCCTTTTGTCCATATTAAGTGTAACAGTACAGTATGTCTCAAATTCCTTTAAGACTCATTCAGAAACCACAGGTTCTTCAAAGTGAGTTAGACTGTGAAAAGAAACAATGTTTCTGTGCTAATGTGACTTTGAAATGTCTGATTTTTCTGTGTAAGCCATGTGAATGTGGGTGTTGAAGATGTGTGCTGATGCACAGATCTGAAGTTATTTTGCCTGGAGTAAATTTGTGAAATGCTTTCATTGAAGCACTTGGACTCTCTCCAGAGGTTCTTTTGCATAAGCAGCAGACTAACATCTGCATCTCGTCCACAGGCACAGGGTTCTGCTAAACCTCTTCAGGTTTAAGAACCATTGCAACTCCAACCCCCAGTTATGTTTATTGTGTAAGTGAGGGAGAAAGGGCCGTCAGATTACAAGCATATGTGTCCCTTTCAAAAGGCTGGCAAAGAATATTTCACCTTGCAGGGGAAGAAGTGTAAGAAGGCTGGGTGAATAAGACGCTCTTTGCTGTCAGGTGTGACAGCATATTAAATCCCTGAAAGTCCTATGTACTCAGAAGCTGACAAGTGCCTCTTTATTACATCCTTATTTAAAGGAATTAAACATCTTGTGTTCACTAGGTGCAAAATGTGACTTAGGTATGAAAATTTTAAGAACTGTTCTTCTACTAAGCGGATTGGTAGAATTGTGAGAAGTAACTGTATAAAGATTCTGACATTACGCTGCTGTGGTGTTGTTGCATAGTTGGCTGTGGAGATGTTACATTCCTGCAGTATTTGCTTTGAGGGAGGTGGGTCCCTGCTGAATCTGTAGAATAAAGGATACACTTACCAACTTTGACTGTTTTTTTCATGTATATAAATAAGGCAATATTCCACATCACTAACCCTACCATTTCCTACCTGTCAGCTAAAATCAGGTAAACCTGTTACCAAGACAGTTTAGTGTTTCTGTTGGTTTTGTAGTCTCTGAAAAGTGCTAGTTAGTTCATGTTTGTATACTCAACTGACTGTGCATAGTATTCTTACTGTCATACCACGTCTTTTGTAGACTAGTCCTTTTGCCATGGAAGCTGAAGAAACGATGGAATGTATCCAGGAATTCCCTGAACACTATAAGGTTATTTTGGATAGGCTGAATGAACAACGTGAGCAGGACCAGTTTACGGATATCACTCTAATTGTTGATGGTATGTACAGGCCTCAGAACTAGTCGGTATACAGAGAATTCTGAAAGCTGTGCTGGGAAGCTGTTGGGTTTGTCACAGGTCAGCTGTCAGACTGGGCTGCTGACAAATTCTTGATTCTGTACCGGAGTTGCTTGCAGAGTTTCATTTAAAATCTCGGGGTGAACACTCTCCAGCAGTGATTAATAATTTTGCTTCTGCTTTTCCAAACAAGGGACTAAATATTTTCAGATAGAAGCCCACTTTGAAACTGCTGTGCTATATTTAACGTGTTGTCTAAGGATTTCCAAAACATTGTTAAAATATTTTGCCCTAACTTGAGCTTACTGTTTGCATGCAGAGAACTTGTACAAATATTGTTTTTAAAAAAAAAACCACCACCACCTTGAAATAGGATTTACTTCTTGCTTCTCTGGTATCTGCCTACTATTTCAATATATAGTTAAAATAGGGTAGGGGCACTCACTTTTCTTTTTATACATGCTCTAAGGACATAAGTATTAGTTTAAAAGGACGACAGAGATATAAGTGCTTATTATCTCCTTAGAAGAGGTGGTGTCTGATAGATCACCTAAAATTGTTTCTTATCCCAAACATGTCTTAGAACAGATGGGGAGGACTTCAAGGAAGATAGGCAGTGTCCACTAGGACAGAGTTAGCTAAAGGAGTACCGCCTGATTTTTAAAAGAATAGCAAGAACTCACTTGAAGGAAAAGGGTCCTACAGAACCTAGATTACATTAAAGTAAGCAAACGAAGAAAGACTTACTCTTCAGCAATTACTGCAGTTTGACTGACAGTGCTTGCACAAAACTTATCCTGAATGTTTGTTCCTGCTCTGGTATTAGCAAATCTGTATGTTGAGCTAAAGCTGGTTTTGTGTGCAGCTGTGTAGTTGCTTCTCTTATCTCTGTCCCATGGAGCCTCATGAATGCTCATGCCTGCGCCAGGGAGAAGGCAACACAGGGATGGGTAATACACAGTTCTTTCTGGAAAACGGGGAGAACAGAGCAGAACCACCTCTGTTCTGCAGCGCTGTTTATGGTGGCAGAAGTGGTGATAAAATACATCAGTCTGTAAGAGCAACAAAACCAAGGAGACCCTGGGTAAAACCTGAGAGCTGAGCCCAAGACATACAGGAGAAAGTTTGCATAGGTATTTCCCATAACTTAAATATCTGAAAACAGAAACACTGGAGTGAGTGAGCCCTCCAGCTGATTGAGTTACAAAGCTTCACCGGTCAGTGATGTCAGCAAGGGTCTGCATGAGATGGGACGAGCTAGCTGCAGTAGTATCCCATGTAACAAGGAGACATACTAAGTGACTATACGCTGCTAGAATAGATTTGTAGCCTGGGTGGTCTCTTTTCTGCGTCTGCACTTAGTCGGCACTATGAGTGAGGAAGGAGGTGTTATTCTAAACCAATTTTTTTTGTCTCGCTTTGTAGGTCACCATTTCAAAGCTCATAAGGCTGTTCTTGCTGCCTGTAGCCAGTTCTTCTACAAATTCTTCCAAGATTTCACTCAGGAGCCCTTGGTGGAGATTGAAGGTAATCTGATTTGTGTAAATAAAAACCTTCAGAGTTGTGTGCCCAAGCTGGAAATGAATGTGTTGTCCTTGGTACGGGCTTACATACATGCTTGGTTATATCAATTAGCTTTCTAGATCTTAGCTCTTGAGTGGTTATGAGGCAGCTACCACCAGTGGGAAAAAATTTCCCCTAAAGAAAAATTAAAAAGAAAAAGAACAGTCTTGGATTAAATCTTTTGGAAGGAAAAGTGTGAGGTTCTGTGGGTGTTTTTTTTCCTTTTTTTTTTTTTTTTAATCCTTCCTCCCAGTACATGACTAATGGAGGTCAGGCAGACCCTGTGTGTTTTTAGGATTAGCAGTATGACATACAATCTTTTCCCTGACAACAGCCATTCTGGTCAGGTGAAAAAGGCTGCCAGTGATGGCCAATGGCAGATGCCTTGGCTGGGATGCAAGAACAGGATAGACATGGAGCAATACTTGCCTGGTAGGCAGGGAGCAAGTTCCTGGAGCAGTATTTCACCCTCCAGTAACATGCTGCTCAGAGGTCTCTTGAGAGAGAGATTGTATTTTTGTGTTTAAATCTATACTTTTTATTATTCAAACAACTTTTTGTCCATCTTATCCTTCCTTTTGTCTTTGTTGGGGCATAAGTCTGTAGTTGTCCCACATTCACATGTTTCTATAGTAGATTTTTTATTCCAGCATGAGCCTTTTAAGGCCTCATGAAACTGGCAGCTACGGTACTGTGAGCAAAATGATGAGCAGGCAAGTGTGCAAGATTCATCAGATAGATGAGACTGAGGAATTGCTAAAAGAAACTTGTTTTTCTTGCCTGTATACAGGTGTAAGTAACATGGCATTTCGTCATCTAATTGAGTTCACCTATACAGCAAAATTAATGGTCCAAGGTGAGGAAGAAGCAAATGATGTTTGGAAAGCAGCTGAGTATCTACAGATGTTAGAAGCGATCAAAGCACTTGAAATCAGGTAAGCACATAAACCTCTTTTTCTTCTCATCACTGATACCTAGAGTAACAAGTATCCTTTTACAAGAGCTGGCTGCCAGTATTTTGCAGTGCTGTTCCTTATCCTGGAACCTCCTAAACTTGTGTGGTATGATATACTTTTCTACTATAAGATACAGGTGAGGCTAAAAAATGAATGTCACGTTCTTTGGGCTGGAACTCAATGACACGTGACAAGGCTGGTAAATGTTGCAGACATTGTAGAGCTGTGACTTTGTGGTAACTGATACGAGGTCTCTGTGCTATCTGGCTGCCCACACCTGATTGAGAGCTGGGTGTACAGTGATGACGTGCCTCAGGTAATTAGACCACATTAACAAGATTGTGCTGGTGTTTTGATTTCATGCAGCTTTCTGCTATTTCTGAGAGAATAAGCAGTGATCTTAAAACTTACTGCTGCAAAAGTCAGTCATAGATTAGTGGTTGGACTTGATGGTCTTAAAGGTCTCTTCCAACCATAACAGTTCTTTAGAATTAACCTCTCAAACTTCTTCAATGAATGTAACTGTTATAATCAGTTATACGGGATCAAAACTTAATCAAATGTTGCTGTGGCACCTTTTATCCAGTACCAGGAACTGTACTCCATTGCCAAACTCCAGTCTGAGAAAAGCACATGCCAGTCCCATCATGCTCTTTTTCTTCCCTTTCCTTCCCTTTCACTTTCACAAAATGTTCTCACGTTCTCATTCCTTCTGCATGCTTCACTCTTCTTCCAGCATGAAGCAGAGGGAGGGGCAAGAAATGTTTCCAGAATTAAGGTTATTCTTGCTTTCTCTTCTAGACCCACTGAAAGGTCTTTTCATTCAGGCTAAGGAAAGACTGTTGCTTCCTTTTTATCTCCCTATAGACACATTAGCCAAGGAGGGTGGTATTGACCCCAAGTTCCTGTAGCAGCCAACTAACATTTTGACTAAAAAAACCCTCCATGACATGACACACTGGAAACTTGGTTTTCAACATCAGCATTTACTTCCGAATTAACTTACTCTGTGCTTATTCTGTGGATTGGCAGTAGAGCTAAATAAGTATGGTGGGTTTTTTTTTATAGGACCTTATTCTGTGGATTGGCAGTAGAGCTAAATAAGTATGGGTTTTTTTTTATAGGAAAGATATGGGATTATGCATTTCTAGTCCTACCCGCCAACCCCACAAACACCCTTTTTTGACATTATTAAGATTAAGCATGGTACCGCCAAAAGATTCTTATTTTTTTATTCAGGAAAAAAAAGCAGACCTTAGCTGTCTTCTTGAGGAATTTAAAAGAAACTTGAAACTGAAAAAGTGTGTTGTAATCGGTGCCACTTTGAGTCAGTGTACACTGGTAGAGCTGTTGAACCAGGATTCAGATCCATCCATCAAGCTAAACTGTCCAGCCTGCAATTATTTCCCACTATTGTGTAGTGTTAAAGAGTTTGTTGGTTATGCATCACTAGTATTGCTGTAATTTTTATGTTACAAGGAAACAAATGTTTTGCTTAATGAACACGCATGCAAGCCAGTCTATTCTTAGAGTTATTTCTGTTGTTCATAGAGAAAAGTTTTTCGTGGGGGTTTGTTTGGGGTTTTTTGGTAAGAAAGACAAACTTGAGTACCACTATCAGTCTCTGTTTTCTCCTCCATAGTAAGAGGAGCAGAATTGCTATGCAGTTCCTCGGTCAGGGCTTCAGAAACTTCAGCTGAAGTAGAGATGGTTATAGAACTAACTATTTGGATAATGCATCAGAGTTGCACATTGCATAATCTAGACTAGAAAGAAAACAACCAGCTGTTGTTCCTTGAAGTGCAGTTGTGTTGTATGTGTGTATCCCCCTTCATGGATTCCCCAACAGTGGACACTTCTAAGACTCAGCTGGACAGGGTGCTGGGCCATCTTGTCTAGACCGTGCTTTTGCCAAGAAAGTTTCGACCAGATGATACTTGAGGTCCCTCCCAACCTGGTATTCCATGATTCTGTGGTTGAATGTTTCACACAATGTGGTCAAGGATGATAGCCTCCTCTTTGCTGAGCAGATTGTTCTTTTAGTACACGATCCTGGAGCTCCTTGCAGTAATGCACCAACTGGCACCTTCTAGACATTAGAAATCCAGGCTAGAGGAAACCATAAGTTTAGCTGCTCTGTCTTCCTGTGTCTGAATAGAGTAAGGTGCAATTTAATAAGCTGTATCCTGCATTTGATCATTAGCAACACATCTCTGACATATGACTTATAGATACTGCGTGAAGCCTTATCTCTCCTGTTACTAGAAAACGTCACAGTGATGGTAGATTACATGAAAGGATTCATCAGGCTGCGAAGGAAGGTAAAAGCACAGCTTACTCCTGTCAGTCTGATTTGAGGGGAAGATAGCCACTCCTTTTCAAAACTGATAATCAGTGGTGAAACCTCCACCATGTAAGTGCCGTGGATAATCTTGAAAGTGTGACTTGAAAGCATTGGCCCACTCGGCTCTGACTGTTTGAGATGGCATGCTATCACATTTTGGAGGAAGAGGGTTGTGTGTGTATAATGCAGGGAGAACAGGAACAGAGCTGGAGGTTGTGTTTAAGCCCAGAAAATTAAAGTAGAACACTCTTTCCACATCCCAGTGGCTTTTATTTTTACCTCAGCTATTAGCTGTGTGCTTTCCTGAAGTACATGATGTTACAATAATCATTGTGTGAAGTCACAGCTGTAGTGTTTTCTAACAAGGTGTAAGTGCTGCAGGCAATTGCACACACCCCAGGAGGAATAGCGTAGGAAGGACTTGAATCTTATTTCTGAGTAGGCAGGCCAAAGAACCCTCCTTCAGGGAAGTTTTCTTTCCAAGTACAGAATTTCACAAGTTTCTTAGATAAACCTATGTGACTGGGTTACCTGGCCTTTTGTCTTGATAGATGCTTTGTATCAATCAAGCAGAACTGTTTAAAACACTTTAGTAGCTGTATGTCAAATGCTCTGCAGCTTTAACCATGCTATTTTACTGCTCTAAGGAGTATAGATTAAGGACAAATTAGCTTCTGACATGCACAAAGATTATGTGGTCATTCGTCATTCAGCTGCTTTGAGAAACAGCTAGAGAGTGTTGAAGGCAAAAGCTCAGTATTAAGCAGGAATCGTTATGTTGGTGCTTATGGATCTTAACCATGTTCATGCAAATGCTTTTCAGGAACAAAGAAAATTCATCACCCTTAGAATCAAATCAAGCACAAGGCAAAAATAAACCAAAAAAGAGGAAGATAGCTGAAACCTCTAATGTTATCACAGAAACGCTGCCATCTGCAGAGTCAGAGCCTGTTGAAATTGAGGTTGAGATTGCTGAAGGGACGATCGAAGTGGAAGATGACAGCATCGAAGCACTTGAAGAAGTAGCATCTGCAGAGCAATCCATAAAGTACATACAGACAACAGGTACATCAGATGAATCTGCTTTGGCTCTTTTGGCAGATATCACCAGCAAGTATCGTCAGGGAGAGAGAAAATGCCAGATCCAAGAAGAAGGTGATAGTGCAACTGATCCCTCGTGCAAACAGGTAGAAGGTATTGAAATTGTGGAACTTCAGCTGTCACACGTGAACAATTTATTCCACTGTGAGAAATGTAACCGTTCATTTAAATTGTTTTACCATTTTAAGGAACACATGAAAACACACTCTACTGAGAGTTACAAGTGTGACATATGCAATAAAAGGTACCTACGAGAGAGTGCTTTGAAACAGCACCTCACCTGTTACCACCTTGACGAAGGTGGTGCCAGCAAGAAGCAAAGACCTGGCAAAAAAATACATATATGCCAGTACTGTGATAAGCAGTTTGACCACTTCGGACATTTTAAAGAGCACCTCCGGAAGCACACAGGTAAGAGCACTGCTATAATCCTGTCCTTGTGCCCCTGGCTCTAGCACTTTTTGGGTTTTGCATGTTTAAGGGAAATAGAGAATGTGCTGAGGAGAACATAGGAGTTCTGAATGCTAGAAATACTTGTATTCTTGTTACAACTAAAATGCTGCTTTGTCTTTTTGTTTGTTCGTTTGTTTTGTTTTCCATTGATGTAAAATTTTGCAGGGTTGAAGTGGTTAAAAATAGGCACCCGAAACCAGAAAGCACTAATGAAGCTTCTCTCTCAAGTCTATCAAATCTAAAAGATTTTTTCAAAGTCATTTCTTAAGGCATGTTTCCTTCTTCAAAAATACCAAACTTAGGAGCTACTTTTATTTTCACAATTCTGCTAGTAAATGTTTCTGTTGAAACATGATCTGAACTGTGAGCTTCTCAGAAGAATACAGTTCAGAGGGTTTTTACACGTAACAGAACTTCTGAGCGAATGCCTATTAATGCTTTAGGCGTACAATATGCCCTAACAATTCTCTCTTGTACCATCTTGTTTGGAAAGTTTCACCCTTGCTCTTGACATCTCGTCTATGATTTGATTTTTCTTTGTTAATTAATGCAGCAAAATATTTCTAGTGACTATAGTACAATTTTTTTACTGTGAAATCAGCTTCTGAAATCTGGATAGCATTTTTTGAGTACAAAATGACTTCTTCTTTAGAATATGGGAGGTTAAGATGCTACTTTTTCATCTCACTGAAAAGTCTACTATCTGAACAGATAATGAGCATTATACAGATAACTCTGGATGTAAAATATGTGTGGTCCTGATATTCCAGATGTTTTTGTTTAATATGTCAGTCATGAGTCATCAATAAGAATTTAATGGAGGGTAGCAGCCCTATTTCTTTCACAGCTTCTTATTGTTGTTAAAGCCTTTTAATTCAAATTTGTTTGTATCTGTATATGGGACTGCTGATTATGATACTGTGTCCAGTCTATTCCTTATAGCCCCTTAAAAGTTCCATTTATAAACAGTGTTTGGCAAATCCTTATGCCCTATGAAGCAGGGAGTGTTTCTCCATTATGAGCAATCCAAATACAAGCTACTTAACAAAAGTCTTTTCAGAGAAGAGTTTGTGGCAGATTAACAGTGACCCAAATATCACAATATGGTTGCTGTTGCAACGAAGGATTTTGAGTACAAAGCAACTTAGCATATCATGGGAGGTACAGAGTACTTTCTAAATATATGTTGGTCCCAGTATAACACATGGAATCTAGTTACTTCGGTTTAGCATTTTCAAAAGCCTTAAGCTTAAAATCAGAGAATCCTAGAATCGTCTAGGTTGGAAGGGACCTTTTAGATAATTGAGTCCAACAATTAACCTAACACTGCCAAAACCACCACTAAACGATGTTCCTCAGCACCACGTCTACCCATCTTTTAAATACCTCCAGGGATGATGATCCCACCACTGCCCTGGGCAGCCTGGTACAATGCTTGACAACTCTTTCAGTGAAGAAATTTTTCCTAATATCCAATCTAAAACTTTCCTGGCGCAACTTGAGGACATTTCTTCTTGTCCTATCACTTGTTACTTGGGAGAAGAGACTGACCCCCACCTCGCTACAACCTCCTTTCAGGTAGTTGTAGAGAGCAATAAGGTCTCCCCTCAGCTTCCTTTTCTCCAGGCTAAACAACCCCAGTTCCCTCAGCTGCTCCTCATAAGATTTGTCCTCCAGACCCCTCACCAGCTTTGTTGCCCTTCTCTGGACACGCTCCAGCACCTCAATGTCTTTCTTGTAGTGAGGGGCGCAAAACTGAACACAGTATTCGAGGTGAGGCCTCACCAGTGCCAAGTACAGGGGGATCACATCCCTGGTCCTGCTCACCACACTGTTCCTGATACAGGCCAGAATGCTATTGGCCTTCTTGGCCACCTGGGCACACTGCTGGCTCACATTCAGCCGGCTGTTGACCAACACCGCCAGGTCCCTTTCTGCCGGGCAGCTTTCCAGCCACTCTTCCCCAGGCCTGTAGTGTTGCATGGGGTTGTTGTGACCCAAGTGCAGGACCCAGCACTTGGCCTTGTTGAATCTCATAAAATTGAATCAAAACAGATACTACCATTTAACTGTGGTGTCCTAAGGTCGGTGGAAAAACCCCCATTCAGCCAAAGGCTAAGTTCTGAATTCTGTATAGCACTGGTTGAATGCTAAAATGAAATTAAAAGGCCTGGGACAAAATGTCCTACAAAGTAATTGATCCTGTTGCTGCAGCAATAACATGAAAATAGCAATTGGGGCAGAAATAGACACCTTATCAGTGTTGGTAATTCTTTTTGATGTAGGAATTTGACTTTACTAATGGCTATTATCTTTGTATCAATAAAGAAAGGAAGGAGATCCATGGAGTTTCTTTATCACTCATACATACAGTGCCTTAGGCAGCTTCTGAGTCTCTGAAAAAATACTTCAAACATGTCTTGCATGTCATGTATGTCTGAAAGTATTAACAAAGTCATCTCCAGAATTTATAAAGAGGGAGGAGTTTTGGTCTGATCTAATTATTATCTTTTTCCCCTTTATGACAATGGATGAGATTTCACTTGCCAATCATAAGTAATGCACAGGACAGAAATTCTGCAAGGCTGCACTTAAATAATGGATATCTGTTGAGTTCAATAGCTCTAATTTGTCTTACATAAGAAGAGCAATTTCCTCATGCAGAAATCAATCTTACAATGAAGCTACTGCTCTCAATATGCTGGTCTAATCCTGGTATTTTGCAAAGTTTATATTCCCTAGCAGAAAGAGACACTGAACAGCTTTGATTCCTTCTGATTTTACTGGAAATTTTGACTGCTGAATATTTCTAAATGTTAGGCATTCTTGATTATTTTTCTTCTTTTTCTCCTTTTATGGAGAGTGTGTGTGTGCTCACATGAGTAAAGGTGGAAGTGAAGGAGTCATGATGTGTTCCAAGCAGCTAAATTAATCTGCCCTTGTCTGAAAACACTGTAACTGAAGTAATTTGTGTACAAACTTCTAAGTAAAAATTAATCAAGGTCTTTGCCATTCTTGGTAAATCTAAAATATGTTTTACAGGAAGCGTACTTTGAACTGCAAATAACATCTTCCACAGGAGTGAATAAATGGACTCTATTTACGTATCTTGAATAAATTATTCCAATAAGTTCATTTGATAAATGCCTGCCTTTGGTGTGTTTGTGGAAAAAAAGTAATTACTAGTTCTCTCTAAACCCAATCTAAATAATGATATGGTAGTTTTATGGTGATGGTTGAATTCCCTGGTATTTCTTACGTATTAGGCAAGTAAAAGTCATTGTGTTAGTTTTTATGAATTTCTTAGAGTTAAAAATATTTATTTGAGGCAGTCTCCTTACTGTGACTGTCAGATTATAAAGGACCAGCACAGTATCAGACTCTCTCTGGTCAGAATTTCTGTCCTGTGAGTTACAATTGAAATCTCATCCATTCCCATAAAGGGAGAAATAGATAATTATTAGATCAGGCCAAAAACCTCCCTCTTCGTAAAATCACATTTAGATGAGACAAAAGTCATAGTTGGATGACACACCAGGGAGGAGAAGCAAATTGTGACCTTTAGCGGAGGAGTTTATCCCCTAGCTGGCCAGTGTGTTTCTCTGAGAAGAGAGAGGAGAGAATGCAGCCGGCACGCTCTCTGTTTTCCATCACTGCTGTGACTGGTGCAGCCCAGGTCACAGTGTTGATTTGCAGTGTACAAGAAGTCAGGTGATGTCTGTTGGTCTTTGGATATTGCCACCATTATCTTTGAGTTGTCACTTTCGGATGTTTTCAGCAGAATATGTTGGAGATTACTGAAAAATCTACATAAGAATAGGATAAACCTGTCCCTGACTGGTGTCTTGTTCCAAGTAACTATTGAAAATGTGACCAGATCACAGGGCAGGTGAACATCTGTGGTATAAGTTTTGCTCTGTAGTATCCATTGGTTGCTTGGGCAAAGTCCATGATTTTTGACCTGCAAGGCTGATGGCAGTTTAGCATCCTCTGCATTACCTGTACAACAGTCTTCAAAAACATAGCATTTTGAAATCATTAAGGGGAATGTTCCCACCATTTAACATTTTTCTGTAGCCTTTAGGTGTGTAAGTGAGAATTATAGACTACTTGTGGATTTGTTTTGAAAAGCTAATTAGGTATTTCTGAATATCTTTATTTCTGAAAATATAGTTTATTGGCTTTCCAACTCAATAGTAAATAACTACTGCATTCCTGAAAATGCAGGTTTTCCAGCTAGCTAGGATAGATTCTGATGTTATTCACTGAAAGGTCTCAGCCTCTTTTGCTGTTCATTAAGCTGTTTGTTTCAGTAGTAATGTTGGTGTCAGTACCTCCACAGATTAATTACCAGATTTTCAGAAGAAACACACTGTTCCTAATTTTTGTACTTTAATTTTCTTGAATTTCATTGTGTTTGTGCATGATGAAATTACTAAACAGAGACACAAGTTGTTCTTTGTTACTACTTGATGACAGTAATAACAATATACTACTTTGGATGGAAAAGAGAAAATGACCTTTTCAGCCCTCCCCTGCTGTTGTCCTTAGCTGGGTTCTGTGTTTGGTACCAGGTTTTAAATGAAGTGGCCAAATTGAAAGGAATTTTTATCTTGCTTGTGCCCATTTATGTCCCTCTGTGCTTCCTCTTCACTGTATTTTGGGGGGGACAGGGTGTGTGTTTGTTTGTTTTAATACTGATGCATTGTTATTTCATGCTCATTCCATGCCAACTTCTTTTTCTGGAGCTCAGTTTCAGCTCTCAAGCACAAGCTGTTATTGTTCTTGAAAATAAAACTTTGTATTATTTAAATGCTTCCTTCTTTAATGTGTCACTTTGTATATTTACTGATGTTGATTCTTTAATTGTAAATATTATCAGACAAAAAGAAAGAAATAGCTGCTATTTCTTTACGATATTTCATCAGAATAGTAATCTAATTTCCGTAACCACCTAAATGTACCTTAAATGGCACTGGTAATTGTTACTTTTTTTTCTAAATGAGAATTATTATTCCACATTAGGTTTTTGCCCTTTTATTTATATAAATAAAGTTTACATACAATGTCTTTCTCTTCTTCTGTAGAATAATCCAGCTGGCCACATCTTTCCAGCATATTTATCAACCTAAACAAAAGGGAGAGAGATGAAGAAGAGAGAGCTGACAGAAAACTGGCTGGTTTTATACGCTTACAAATCCCTGTATCTGTCTTAACAGGTGAAAAACCATTTGAATGTCCAAACTGCCATGAACGTTTTGCTAGGAATAGCACGCTCAAATGTCACCTGACGGCCTGTCAGTCTGGAGCTGGAGCTAAAAAGGGAAGAAAGAAGCTGTATGAATGTCAGGTGGGTAATGGAAGTAGCAGAGTCTGAGGCTAAATACCTCCTTCCTGTGCGGAGGGAGTGTGGGAGTACTGAGCGGGAAAGGCAACAAGAGTGGGTTTATGTCTCCAAGAGCTACTTTTAGTAAAATAAAGGTAACAGTAGCATCCAATCACAACATGCAGATAAATTCTTATATCTAAGTAGTTCTATTTAAAATATGGAATTACTGATATGGAGTCTCATAATACTTATAATCAGAGAGATTCTTATGGGTGGGTAAGTGTTCATCTGCATGTTACTGATCTTTCTGCTTCCTTTTCAAGGTTCTTGATGCCCTGACCTAAGCCTTTCCTTCATTGAAGTCCAAAATACAGAGTGCTATTTTATTTCCTATTTTATTATTCTTCTGTTTGATACCCAATATATTGACTTTGTCTGGAAAGTCATTCCAACTTACAATGACAATCTGTAATGTCTTCTGAGCAAATATAAATGCTGTAGATGGATAGGTAGGGTACTTGGTCACTATACGTAACTGACATCTGAAAAGCTGTTCAGATAAATCTTTCTTAGTTTTTAAAAGTTGATTCTGAAAAGCTAGAAAATACAAGAGCTGAGGTTGGTTGTAGCATTTTTATTTGCCATTTTGCTGCCCCACTGCTGTGACAGTCTCAAGTAAAAACACACTTCTTTCTCTTTCTCATGCTCTCTCGCTCTCTCTCGTGTGCTTTCTCTTTCTCTCTTTTGCTCTTCCTCTTTTTATCTTTCTTTCTTTCTCTCTTTTCTTGCTTTCTTTTGCTCTTCCCCTCACTCTTTCCCTCTCTCTCCCCCTTTCTCTCTCTCTTCCTCTCTCATGCTTTCTTGCTTTTTCACTCCCTTTTCCTCTCTCTTTCTCTTTTCTTCTCCGTCTCCCCCCCTTCTCTCTCTCCCTCTCTCCCCCGACTTTTTTCTCTCCCCCCTCTTCTCTCTTCCTGTTTTCCCCTTAAGGCTCTCACCTTACTAAGTTCCACCTTACTGTGGCTTGAGGTTAAACTGGGTTCTGTAGTGAAGATGTTGACTTTCTTTGTTCAAAGAGAGTGACCTTTTTCACAGAAAGCATTGAATACTGCAGGAGATGAATTAATTTTGTGTTGCTAATCAAATCATTGGATCAGAAGTTTCACTGATGCTGTTGTATCACTTAGTTGTTATGCTAGTCTGAAGTTAATTCTTAGGAGCATACCTTTGTCTTAAAGATAAGTTTGTTCTGAATGCAAGAATTACTGTGTAACACAAAGTTGTACCTAGTAGCTTCATTGAACATACTGTTTTACCTTTGTGACTCTGCCCTAACAGCTTTGCTTTCTCTTTCTAAATTGATACAACATCCTCTCACAGATGTTGTGAATGTGGATTAGTGTTTCTTCAGGCCGCAGAAACTACAGCAATTCTTGGATAAATTTTTCGTGAATTTTTGTCTCTTTAGAACTAAATTTGAATAGTGTTCAATAAATAAATCTTGACTTACTGAACAAAGAGGAGAAAACAAAATTGTGCTTCTTTGATGAACGCTTTCGGTGCTCTTCAGTGTACTTCTTGAGTAGTGAATTAGGCTCCACGTGGTAAGAACAATAATTACGTGCTTGGGCATTACCGACAGTCATTACCTTTATGTATGACTAAGTAATTTTGAGTGCTGATCTATAAGGTTAGTATTTTAAGAAGTGTATGTGCAACTTTCTAAAGCGTGAGCCTGGGGGAAAAAAGACTTCAACAGCAAAATGGAGATATTTAGCTCCACTGCACAGACCTGTTATTGAGTTAATCCCTGTCAGATACTCCATCATCCATCTGTGCTATTGCTGAAAATTATGAGGAGATGGAACATTCTGTTTCAAAACTATTCGCCAGCAGTGAAGGGGTGTTGAAATGTGTGTTCTTGGCTGCAGAAAGCAACCAAGAACACTTGCATGGACAGACTCCTGAGCCTGTTTCTTTTCTCTGAGCCTGACTCTACCCCACCCTTCTCTCTCTTCTACCCTGGCATCTCATTGATTTCTGCAGTCTCTGTGTGTTGTTTTCTGGCTACGTACCCTGGTGCCAGCAGAAGGGAAGGAAGTGTTCTCATGTGCTTTGTGAAAATCGTGTGTCTGCAGTTGAGGCAGTACTTTTAGCTGGAAAAGAATTAAAGGGATGCAGTTTTCAGGAAATTTTACCTGCTGAAATCATTCGAGTGGTTTTTTGAAATGGCAAAATGGGAGGGAGAGTTGGGAGAGTTCAGTCTAGCCAGTTAAACCTCACAATGCCATGAGCAAATGAAAGCTGATAAGGAAAAGTTGGCTAGTGGTACTGCATGTAGAACTTCAGTAAAAGGACAGTTTGTATTACACTTCCATTGTACAATATTATTACATAAATAGCTTTCCACCCAAAACTCTACTACCAGACATTTATTGGGGCATGATACTGTATATGAATTTCACATAAGGTTAAAATAAGAAAACTTTCAAATGCTGTACTGACTCATAAATTTCGTAGGTATGCTGTGTATGCACAACTCAAAGTAGCATGCTGTTTCTTAAAAAGAAATAGTACCAGGTCTTCTGTTCATCTGAAGCTGACTTCTCAGCTTTTACGTCTAATGTATGTTTTTTTTAATCCAAGTAGCAAGAAGCTACACTATGTGAAGTCATGGTCTGAAATGGGCGCTATACTTTGTCATGTTTCTCTTGGCACTGTTTAACATACTGTATCTTTTGTTTCAGGTTTGTAACAGTGTGTTTAACAGCTGGGATCAATTCAAAGATCACTTGGTAATACACACCGGTGACAAACCCAACCACTGTACTTTATGTGATTTGTGGTTTATGCAAGGCAGTGAGCTGAGAAGGCATCTCAAAGAAATGCACAATATTTCAGAACGAATAATGGCAGAAGAGGTTCTTCCAGTGGAAGCTGTGGAAGCTGAACCAGTAACGTCAATGACTATAATTGAGCAAGTGGAGCAAGTTCATGTCCTACCAGTAATTCAGGTACAAGTGGATCCTGCACAGGTAACAGTGGAACAGATGCACCAGGATCTCATACAGGACAATCAAGTGAAAGGCACACAGATAGATGAACTGCAAGAACAGGTGCAAATTAGTTACTTGGAAGTTGAACATATTCAGACTGAACAAGGTGCTGAAGTTCATGTGGAGCAGTTACATGTCGAGCACGTAAATCAAATACAGATGGAAGAAGTACAGGCAGAACTTATAGATGGAACAGACCTGGAACAAGTAGAATATGCAAGTGTTGATCAAAGAGAAGCAGAAGAAAAGGAACCTAATCAAGTAGATGATACAGATAAGGAAAATCATGAACAAGCTGAAGACTTGAAAACTCAACAATTAGAGGACACACAGAATGAAAAGGTGGATGACTAGGACAAATAATGACACTATGCAGGTTTAGGAATGAATACCAAATTATTTTTGTTAATTTTACATTGGTTTTTGAACTGTGAGTGGTCACCTTTCCAATATGCTGTCCTTAGGAAGCTGGACAAGTGGACCAAAATTAGCTTTCTTCATGTACAACTAAACTTCTGTCATATGTGAAAAATAACTTTCCCATTCATGTAATACCATGGAACAGAAACTACCACAGGCAGGGACAGCTTTGTGAGGATTTTAGTAATGGGTAGCTTGTGTCACTGTTACACCATCCCTGGGTATATGTAAGGCTAACTTCACCTCTTTTCCTCTTGTTATAGAATTGTGGAGTGTCTGTGGCAGAAGAATCAGTAAAATCTGGTGGGTTCTATTGCAATTGGCAATTTGGGTACCTGTGAATTTTCGGATTAGACTGCTGTATCCTAACAGCAGTCCCTAACTTTCAGGCTGGGGATAAAACATTGTTGCTGGAGGTGTGAGCACAAAAATTCTGTGCCTTTTCAACACTGACTGGTTAAATTTACACAAAGTTCCTAGAGTGTTGAAGAACCTAGTTCAGTAAAAGTCAATGTAGGTAATGTTATATAGCGCTTTATATTTTTGCTTAGAATTGTCAGCTACTGATTTTTTTTATTTTTTTTTTTGCATTAAATTTAGAGATTGGAGGGGCTGAGGGAGGAAACAGATTCCACATGGAGGCAGCAGGACACTCTAAAAGGAACACTTTAAAACAGGAAAAGCTCAGCAGAATCTGTGGTAGACATGAGCTGGAAGAAAGCTACCAGCACTCTTCTTTTGTAAATCATCATTTTTGAAAATGAATATATTTAAACATAAATATATAGGAGACTTGTCTATATGGTATCAGGTTCCTGTTTTTTTAAACAAAATTCTGACACTTGACACAAAGGTGTGCTGAACTTAAAAGTAAAAGCCATAGGTGTGAGTGCTAAACTGTGGATTGAAAAGTAGGACTGTAAATAATTTAATCAATATTAGACAATAAAACAATACCAACCATGAAATATTGCATTATTTGTTTCATCCAATAAATTAGGAACAACTGAGTGAGTGGCAGTTACAGTGCCAGCTCCCAGTGGTAAGAATCAATCTCATTTTTAATAAGATTAATAGCTCTTTACTGTAAAGTTAGATTTGTTTAGAAAATAATTGTCTAGCTCTATGTTCAAGGATGCTAAGGACTTCTAATTCTCAATTATTGCCTTGAGATTAGAGGTTCTCTACACTTCTGAAAAACTTTCTTTTCAAAGCCTTAACTGCAGGGAGGCATTTTTGCAAGGATGTTCCCTAATGCTCTTGGTAATCCTGTAGATCTTAGTTAAAATCAGGCTTTTCTATTCAATCTTTTCCAAATGCAGAATTATTTCCTGGGATTTGTGCTTTTATTTGGTCTCGTTCAAAATGATTCCTGTGTTTCATCGTCGCCTTCAAGAAACTGTTGCAAAACAAACATGGATCTCAATTAAAATCTCAAACAATTTGATTAATGTACCTTGCGTTCTTTTTCATGACGTTTTGTGTTTTCTGAGGTGCAAGTAGTATGCGATGAGATTCTGTGCAGAGTGAAGAATGTGGGCCAATGTTAAATCACGAAGGTAAAAGTTGGCTGTTGTGTTTTTACCTGGCTTCTGGTAAGATGCTCATCTTCTGATAACAGGAAGGGGACAGGCCTGCTTGCTTAGCTGCATCCCTACTTTTTTAGGTATTTATGCATATAGACACATGGTCCGTCCCTGTGGAATTAAAGGAGCCATCTGGCTGTGTGTCTAACCCGTGAAACTAACTTTCAGGTAATTCCAGTCCTGTGTGAATGGAGCAGTTCCACAGTACTGGTAGCAGAGCCGTGGTTTGGTAAGCACAGCGGGGCTACTTTTGTTCTGTTTACTCTCCCCTTTTCAGCAACAGTTCATTAACTTGGTGGGAGAGAAGCGGTCCTGCCTGCCAGGTTCTTCTTCGAAGCGGGGCCTTGGCATCCACAGCCGCCTCTGCTGGCGCTTGTCCTTCCCCTTCCTTTAAATGAGGGCTGGCGGCCGTTTGAGGAAATAATTGGTACCGTTAAAAGACCCGAACCTCGGAAGGGGGGTGCTGGCAGCGGCTCCCGGGCTACGGGCCTCAAACGTGGCGACTGGAGGGTGTGAGGGGGGCGCGGGGGGGCTGTGCCTCACGGCGGCTGCCGGGGCCGCCGCCGCCGCCGGAGCTGTCCAAGGTTCGGCGGCAAAGCCGGCGGCGGCGGTCCCTCAGCCCGGGGCCGCCGCCAGCCCCCCTCAGCCCGGGGCCGCCGCCAGCCCCCCTCAGCCCGGGGCCGCCGCCAGCCCCCCTCAGCCCGGGCCGCCGCCAGCCCCCCCCAGCCGGGGCTTCCAGCCCCCCTCAGCCCGGGGCCGCCGCCAGCCCCCCTCAGCCCGGGGCCGCCGCCAGCCCCCCCCAGCCGGGGCTTCCAGCCCCCCTCAGCCGGGGCCGCCGCCAGCCCCCCCCAGCCGGGGCTTCCAGCCCCCCTCAGCCCGGGCCGCCGCCAGCCCCCCTCAGCCGGGGCCGCCGCCAGACCCCCTCAGCCCGGGCCGCCGCCAGCCCGCCCTTCAGCCAGGTCGCCGGGAGCCTCGCAGCACAAGCCTGTGCCGAGAGGCGCGGAGTGGCGGGGAGGAAGGGGGGGCAGGAAGGCCCGTCCCCGCCGCGGGCAAATGGCGGGCGGCCTGACAGGAGCAAATGGCGGGCCGGGTCCGCGGCGGCGCTGAGGGCCGCGATCCGCGGCTGGTCCGCTGGGCGGCGGGAAGGGGCGGCGCGGTCCTGCGGAGCCGGGGCCGTCAGGTACCTGCTCCTCCAGCGCTGACGCTGCTGGGGGAGTTTTAATAATGTCGGTAGTACTTTGCCGCTGCTGTTTAATTCGTGCGTTAATTTGCTTAGAGGAAGTATGCTGGCTAAAGGGAGTTATTTTTCTCGATAAAGTTACTGGTGTAAGAGCCTGCATTTTTCTAATTCTGACCTTTTTTCGAAATACTCTATAAACAACCGCAATGAAGTGTTTCCAGCGAGGCCCTGTGCCCGCGGGGCGGGGGTGTGTGTGTGTGTGTGCCCTGTGGGTGGGCGTAAATGAGGAGTGGTTGAGGGACACCTGTGCGTCCTTCTGGTGCTTGGACTAACCGGAGCCCAGAGCCAAAATATTTTCAGTCTAGGAAATCCCATACTGTGTTTAACACCCCAGGCGTATGGCGAATCCCATGGAGGGAGCCAGGACGTGCCACAGTCTTCACTGTGTCTGGACGTTACCCCCGGCGTAGGGTGGGTGACCCCTTCTTGTAGCCGTCGAGCGCCTGGCATGCTTCCCCTCAGACGCCTGACAGCCGGCGTCACAAGAAATTGGTAGTTTCGGGACTTTCGGGATGTGAACTGACATTTCAGGTGATTCACACCAAACGGATTTGCCGACGTCATGGGTGCACACAGGTTGCAGCGTGTTTAGATTGTCCCCCGCCACAGCTCAGGGGGGAAGACTGAAAACCGGTGCTTGTTTTCAGGGAGGGAAGGCTGTTTGTGCATGTGTGTGTAAAAACCTGAATTAAATATAAAAAAGGGTCCTAAATTACATATATAGTATTTTTGCTTGCACTGGGTAATTTCTTTTTCAAGGTTTTCTCAGATCTAAAGCCGTTCCAGGGGCTGAGCAATCCTATGGCTGTAAATGAGTGAATAATTTGGTTGAGCTTATTTTTTCTGACCACTTAAATATTATCATTCATCTTCTAGGGCCTTTAATTCAACTGACACCTCTTTTCTAAATATTGCCTTATCCCACAAATAGATGCGGGGACCTCAGGAGTTTAGTTAGTTGGTCTGTTTGGGAATTAGGAACTAAGATACCTGAATATGCCTGTTCCACTGTTCCTACATTTACTTTTGTGGGATCTTTTGAGTGTTGGTTTAAAAATTGCAGCTGCTGGGGTATTTAAAAAAAATGTCCAGTTGTGGGGTCCTTAGCTTTGTCATATGAAAATACTCAATTTTGTAAACTAACACAGGACCTGCACTACTGCAAATATAAATAATTTATTATAATACATCCTGATCTAGTGATTCTCTTTTGAAGGCAATTAAGTTGCACTGAAAAAGAATTGGTTGCTCAGAGGGTTGCGATCAGTAGCGCAGAGTCTGGTTGGTAGTAACTAGTGGTGTTCCCCAGGGGTCAGTACTGGGTCCAGTCTTGTTCAACATATTCATCAACAACCTGGATGAGGGGACGGAGTGTACCCTCAGCAAGTTTACTGATGACACAAAACTGGAAGGAGTGGCTGACACACCAGAAGGCCGTGCCACTATTCAGCAAGACCTGGACATGCTAGAGAGGTGGGCAGAGAGGAACCTAATGAAGTTCAACAAGGGCAAGTGTGGGGTCCTGCACCTGGGGAGGAATAACCCCATGCACCAGTACAGGTTAGGGGCTGACCTGCTGGAAAGCAGCTCTGCAGAGAAGGACCTCAGAGTCCTGGTGGACAACAAGTTGACGATGAGCCAGCAGTGTGCCCTTGTGGCCAAGAAGGCCAATGGTCTCCTGGGGTGCATTAAAAACAGCATGGCCAGCAGGTCGAGGGAGTCATCATCCCCCTCTACTCTGCCCTGGTGAGGCCACATCTGGAGTACTGTGTCCAAATCTGGGCTCCCCAGTTCAAGAAAGACATGGAACTGGTGGAGAGAGTCCAGCAAAGGGCTACAAAGATGATCAAGGGAATGGAGCATCTCTCTTATGAGGAAAGGCTGAGAGAGCTGGGTCTGTTTACCCTGGACAAGAGAAGACTGAGGGGTGATCTTATCAATGCTTATAAATATCTAAAGGGTGGGCGTCAAGAAGATGGGGCCAGACTCTTTTCAGTGGAGCCCAGCGACAGGACAAGGGACAATGGGCACAAACTGGAGCACAGGAAATTCCATCTCAACATGAGGAAAAACTTCTTTCCTTTGAGGGTGGCAGAGCACTGGCACAGGCTGCCCAGAGGGGGTGTGGAGTCTCCTTCCCTGGAGATATTCAGCACGCCCCTGGATGCATTCCTTTCCAACCAGATCTAGGTGACCCTGCTTTGGTGGGGGGGGGTTGGACTAGATGATTTCTGAAGGTCTCTTCCAATCACTACCATTCTGCGATTCTGTGATTGCAGCCACATTACAGTATACTTATCAATTAGCCCTTTGCTAAAAAGGATTTTTCATTGGGTCATGTAGGTTGAACTTCACGGGAGGACTTTTTGGATTTCACCACTTGGGAAATGAGATGCTCTTTGGAGTAGAGGCATTGCAAGTTCCCACTCCACGAGACAGAGCGCTGACCCAAGCAGATACGGTATTGTAGCAGCTGTAGCGTTTCTCCTGGGGAAAGTGCAAGTGACAGAGGTGTTTGTAAGATATATGTTCAAAAGGTGCTCTTTATTGGGGGGATTTGGGGTTTTTGCTCTTTTTTTTTGAGGCGAAGTTATACTGTGGTGGGGAGCATAACAAATAAGAGCACAGGAATTTGAACCATACTGACAAGTGATGGGATTAACTGCTTACAGCTGGAAACGCCACACAAATTTTGCATGGCCGACGGTGTTATTCTGGAGCCCTAGAAGTCAGGAGTGTTTGTTTCTCTTCCTGATTTTTACCGTGAGGCAGGGAATAAACTTCAATCTTTGAAACTTTCAACTAACACTGAGAAAATCTCCAGCACAGCTCTTCTGTGTGTTTGGAAAAGAGTAGTCCTTCTTGCATAGACAGCTCTTTTTTAGGACACTTGGCAAATATGAATTACCTCAGCCTCTGACTGTTCCTATAAAGTAGGTAAATGGCTTTTATTTTTCCTTTTTTTTTCTTTTTCTGTACTTCATTATTGTTATGCAGAGTAAATAATTCTGCAAGCAGGCAGCAATGGAACTGAAAACACTGTGCAGCTGCCTGACTTCCTTTCCTGAAGCAGAAAATCAAAGACTCTTCTCCTCATAGCAAGGAAAACAAGTCATTAAGAAAGATAACTCCAAAATACAAATCAGGGTGTCTCTTGCTTGAAATATGAGAGAACTCTGCCTAATATGGGAGGCATAGGATAATCGTAACTTTAGTATGTTTATAAAATAAATACATATTTGCATGCTCAGTACCCTGGAAAATTAATTGGAAAACACTAATGTTTTCCAAGAAATAAATTTCAGATAACATCCAAGGAGGTTTCATTGCTTCCAGCATTCATTCATAAACTGGACCTCTCTTTCCTTCTGTTTATGAATTAGGATTTTAAGATGCAGAGAGAGTTAGAGATTATACCAATCTAGATATCTGCAATAAAATCACTGTAAGTATGCCTGTGCTAGTGATAAATCTTGTTAATGCTGCAAAGAGACAGATCTGCTTGGAGAGGATTAGTGGGATACATTTTCTGATGGTTGTCATGACAACCATAAATCCATGCAGCTGTACAGCGGTGTGTTAATCCATGCAGTTTAATCCAGTTTCCAAATTAGATCATCAATATTGAGCTGCTAGATAACAGCTGGTTTAAATGCTCGCAATTCCTTTCTCTTAAAATAGCACGTGGAGTCCAACTGGTGCACCTCCAATCTTCTGGGAAAGACACAGGGTTAAACCATGGAGCAATTTGTTGCTGTAATAGAAGGGTATGACTTGGCTCAGTGTCCCAAGCCTGATATTTTTCAGGTGTTTATAACAGGTCATTGTTCTTAGTTTAAATTATTATGTCATTTATGTTTTAGAGATTGTATCAAAAGTTTAAGGACTCTTTAGTCCCTCATTAAGATAATCTGGTTATTACACTGTGCAACAATGAGTGCTGATACTATCATGATTTTTAAAGCTTTTGTTGCAAAATGAGAAAGTATTTAATCTGGAAGGAAGCTGGAAAACTTGAGTATTCCCTGCAAGGCAATTGGAGTGTGATTGAAAACTCGTCTGGCAGTGAACAATTCAGGAGAACTACTCCTGGTTTGAATTGATCCTCAGTTATCGATCCTTCTTTTATTATTTTGCAACTACTGTGTTATTACTTCCATAGTTTTTTCCTATAGTTTGCTGAGATGTACTCATGAACTTCAGTGTTTGTGAAAGTCTTCATGAAGTCAAGGTAACCAGGCCCAGTTCGTGTGTGGAAGGTGGCCTCCTGGAGATGCTGCATTTGTGTAACATGACAGCCCTCTCCTCCACAACAGGCCCATATATAATGCTGTTTCCTATACAGCACAGTTGAAAGAATAAGCTTTTTCAAGTCCTGCAGGAAGTGATTGCGCTGGCTGTTGTCTTCTCTGCCTGCTAGGCCACCGTGCATTGAGTTAATTCTGGGCTGAGAGGGACAGCATGAAACTGCGCTAATAGTTGCAGAGGAAGCATCCATCAATGCTTTTTGGTTTTGGTTTCATTTTTATACAAGTCAGAGATGTGTAAGTTGATTTTTCTTATTGGTTACAGGTTGCACAGAATCCTCATTTAGAAACTTGGTTTTGCAGAAGTCAAGCTGAAGAGTCCCTGTCAGCTCATGCCGAAGGCTTGTCCGATACTCAGAAGGTACAAAAATTACACTGCAGAATTGAGCCTGGGGCTCTGCTCTTAAATAAAGTTCCGCTTCTCTGGCCAAGCATGGCATAATTGCACTGAAGGAGAGCTGGTTGCTTACCAGCATCAATAAATGTAACATTTAAAACAAGCAGTCAGTGTTTAAATCCCAGTGGCTTATTTTCGTTAGCATTTAATAGGGAAGTCTTGCTTTTCCAAATGCGGTGAAACAAATAAGAGGAGCAGGAATGAACATTAGGAAACAGTTTATATGCTTTCTGCCCTAGCCTGGTGATAAACCCTAAAAGTTCTTTCTCTTCTCCGCCTCTGCTACCTTCTCTGGCATGTCATGCTGCTGTGTGTACTGGTGGCCTTGGGCTCCTCTCTCCGAGGCTGCCTCTGTAGGGATCTCTTTCCTCTGTGTTTGCCCACCCTGTGTTTGCACCATCCACAAAGCATACAGATGCGCTGATCTCATACTCATGTAATTTTATTAATTTGTTAACAATTAGTTCCTTATTAAATGTAAAATGTTTTTATTAATTTTTATTTTGCTGACCTTAAGATAAAAAAACATTCATGAGGAAGTACTTGATTTAGATCTGTAGAGTGCAAAAATCCTTCTGCTATCAGCCGTTAGTGACAGGTTTTCATCTGTAACTTGCTCTTGCTGCTGATTTCTTGTCCTTATAGTTTATACCTTCATCATGCCAAAATTGTACACTTTTTTTACAGACAGGTTGTCCATCATTTTGCTCCCATCACTCCTGCACCATACGGTGGAATCACCTCTGAGTTTTACAGCTGCACCCCTGGGCTGGGAGTGATGCCTGGAATGTGCTCAGGTGACGGTGAGTCTCTGGATGCCCCCTTGGACCCATCATCCCGGTAGCTGCCTGGCTACTGGGGCTGTGGGCTGCCGTGTGCAGTAGCCAGGCCCGTGTTTGCTCTGCCGGCACCAGTATTCAGGTCCAGGATAGGATTTAGCTCTATAGTTTCATCATTTTACTGTTTTATAAGTAAAAAAGATGTGAGGCTATTGCTTCTTTGTCAGCGTTGTTTCCTTTTGGGTGTTGGTAAGCTGCGAAATGCCACAGCCCAGAGGCCTCAATTTAAAATTACAGGTTTGCTTCCTTGTAACGTATTTGGAAATATCTATTCTTCAGATAACTATTTATCACCCAGTTAAAGTGGTGCTTCTGGAGAACAGTATTTATTGGTGATTTAGTTACTTTTTATATTTTCAGAGTGTTGGTATTCTTTATGTACTTGTGTTTGCATACATGTTTTTTCTTCTGTATAATTGGTATTTGATATTTCGACATATCCTGAGACGTGTGCTACTGTAAGTGATTGCCCCTGCCCCTGGAATTCTGTTTTCTAGATTTACAATATCTTACATTTTTCTTTCTAAGAATTGGGTGGAAGGAGAAAACACTTCTCAAACAATTGTTTTAATTCTCTTCCTGTAGCTCTGGCGTGAATTTCTAATGTGTCTTACTAGAGAGTGGTTTTGGGACCAAGAGTAAAAATAGCATTTAAAAGGTTCTAATGGTCTGGAAGGTATAAAAGTTGATTTGTGAACACAATATCAGCTGCTGTTTCATATTTTCCATTTTAGTAGCTTCTCATTGGTGTTACCTTCATAAAGACCATCATTATCAACACAATAAAGACTGTAGGTGCAAATAACGTGTGCAGGTTGTCTGGATAAAGAGCTAAAGCTTCAGAGAGAATGTCATCTGCCGTGCTTGCTTCTTGTTTAGGCCTATACTGTAAACTGTATCCCCTCTTGAAAAGCACAGCCTTAGAATGAGCAAGGCAGTAAATCTCTTGAGCATTAGTACTTACTCTCAGCAGTGCACAAGGCTACTTGAGCTACCAAAGAGCATGCCAGAGGGGCACAGGGATTTGAGTTTTCCAGGAGTGATCAGCCACTCTTGAGTGTTATGTGTTCCACTCTCAGGAAGAGCTGCCTGGAAAAGCTTTAAGGCATTTACCAACAACTTGCCGCTTGTGTCATAGTCCATAGCTTGTTTACACGTGGTGCCTTGCGCATCTACACCACCACAGTAAACACAAACATTGCAGACCTTTTCGGCTGTATGTATTGTATCCTTCTGCTTGGAAGGAGTCAAATTCAGTGTAGGCTTCTTTCATCTGTGCTGCTGCAGCGAGGGGAGAGGGCAGCTGCACTCATGTCCTTAAGGACTTGTAATTGCATTTATCACTGGAACTGCATTTCTGCAGGTGTCATCTAGAGGCTGGGGGTGCACATGGAGGGCTTTTCTGAGGCTGTGAACATTCACGACATCTTGAAAAATGCTCAGATTCTAGCAGGATCAGATTTAAAAAGAACACCAAAGAAAAGCATTTCAGAATTAGTGCTAATGTAAAGTGTCAGCTCTTCTGCAGCATATCAATGACTGATTTTTATCTTAATTTGAAGTGTAATCAGCTCCATTTGGTGGAGGAGATTTCTCTTGACAGCAGTTCAGTTGTAATTAACATTGACAACTTGCATCAGTAATGAAGATTTTTTGGAAATACTCTATTTCAAAGCCTTCTTACTTATTCTTCCTTGGTTTTGGTTTGGTTTTTTTAATCCCTCATGCTTTTTTCTGTCCCAGACCCCTTTTGGCTGCTTGATGCCACTTGAAACAGCTGCTATCTTGCTAAGGAGAAAAAAAAGATGCAGGTTTTTCTTCAGAATCAAAGTGCTGGAACACCAGTAAGAGATGGGTTTGGCCTTTTTCCCAGATGTGGATTATATCATCCTCTTTGCTGCTCTTGGTCTCTGGTGACCCAGGATTTGATGACCTCCTGAGGATATGTTTGACAGAAATATGAAAGCTTGAAGTTAAGAGATGATACCCAGAGACTAGCCTTGCGCTTCATGTGAAAATGTAGTCATCAAGCAAAATATATTGAATACATATGGGAATATAGATTGGAGTTGCCAAAACTTCTATACTCAACGATCGGAACAAACACATTTTAGCTGAGGCTTAATTCTTGCTTAAACATCACATCACTTCACTTGGGTGTTTTGCATAGAGCTATTCCCATAAGCCCAATGATGAGAAAATTTTTTTTTGCTTTTCTTCACATGACAGGGGTGATAATCTGGTACGTAAATTTTATGTATAAATTGCTATATGGGTCTACATCACAGTCAGTGAATTGTCCTCCCCCCACCCTTCTAGGAACTTGCTTTAATGGTGCTTACAGTTTTCAAGGCATGCCTGTAGGATAGTTGAGCAGTGACAGCATTCTACTGTGTGGCGAAAGACTGTGTCTGAAACCCTTCTTCAGGGTTTAGGACAGGGATCCCAATGCACCACCAAAGTCTGAGTAGGTGCTCCGGTCACGAGGCTACTTCATGGTAGCTCTTTTGACCTGGGTTCTGTTGGTTTTGTTTGTTTTATTTAAAACCATGTGAAAGTTGTTTTAGTCCAGATGTAGAGTAACTTCAGGTTCTTTAAAGAAAATGAATCATCTTTGTCAGCGCCACGTAACTGACATATGAGCCGATACAAAACACTTAAAAAAAGGAAACTTTCTGGGACATTAACTCTTAAGCTATTCATAGGGAAAAGACATTGGGATCAATGAAACTTAAATGCATCACTAACTCACAACAAGAGTGTAGCTTCCTTAATACATGTTGTTTCAGAAATTGTTTCCTTCAGAAAAAAGCCTGTCTTGGCAGTTTTCTTGTTTTCCTCTTGGTTATTTTTCCTCTGTTCAGTTTGATCTGAGAACTTCTTAGTAATAAAAGCATTTGCATGGCTGGATGAGTAGATTGAATGATTTTTGACGTGCTGTGTTGAACTGAGCTGCCCACAGTGACCACAATATTTAATTGGAAAGTGCTACAGCTGTTGGCTCTACAGCATCTGGGAGTGAATGGGAGAAGCTGTTTCCATTGGCCTCCACTCAATGCTTTGCTGTCTTCAGGCAAGTGAGGAACAAGCACCGGCAGTCTGTCAGGAGTGAAAAGCCTATGGTAACAGTGGCAGGTGCTTTGGTGGTGATCAGAGCCAATGTGGGAAGAGGAAATCCAGCAATCCCAAGTTCTCTGGGGATTAGTGGTCATCCTTGGATATTGCATGTGTGAGTCTGTGGTGTGAGTCTGCCTACATATGTGTCTGTGTGATAGATATATTTTAAGATATAGTTGAATTTGGGATCAGAAGGATGTGCAATGGAAATGTTGGATTCAGGGCTGTAGTATGGGGAAAAAAAGTTGAGTAAGAACCCTTGAGGTCACACATGCGCATCTGACCCTGCTTTTGTTTCACTGGTTCCACTGAAGTAGCCTGTACTTCTCCGACATGGAATGAGAAAGCCTGTCTTCTGATTTGATGTTACCATTCAGGTCACCTTAGAGACAAGTACAATTATCTGCAAATGTGATGAAAAATGCTGAGAACAGTTTAGTCAGAGCTAGTTTTGGAGAATGTGTTCAGTAAGCATGTCTGGGCTTTGAAGTCTTGCACTCTCTGCGGCAATCTTAATGTTGTGACTGGTAGTCTGTACAAAATGATGTTACAGAAGAGCCTGGGTTCTGACTGCTGCAGCACGAAAATGGGACTCAATTCCTTGCTCATATGGGAGTCTTTTTCCACCAGGGACCTGAGCTTCAGCTGGCAGATACTGAGATGACAATTAGTTGCAATACAGTTCCACAGAAATTTTATCTTTTGGAAGTGCTTTGTGAAGAATCCCTAAATTTGGCAGCTTTAGCACTGGGAGTTCACTTTTGGTTTTGGCCTCCGCTAGTACTCCCAACAGTAAATACAACATGGTGTATGTGAGTGTTTTCAATGCTGTGAACAGGCATTGTCTGCAAAGGCCTCCTGAATTTTAAAGCTGATTTGGACTCTGATTCTGTTTGTATTTGTAGGCAAGTTTTACATCTGCTACCATAATTTTCATATGTGTAAGACAATCTGCTAATAGAGGGATTGACAAATGTGTTTCTGTACAGAAGGGATATGCAGATGCTCAAAAGATGTCTGTATTTTGTCTGAATCTTGGAGTGCAAATACCAGGTCATCTGGTGAAACCATTTGAGGGAGGATGAAAAAATGCCTCTATTTACATTATTTTTTCTATCTTCCTTGAATTAGTATGTCAGAAATAAGAACAAAAAATTCTAGAATAATAATTGAAAGAAAACTGTGTTAGAACTAGAATTCTCATATGGGCTGAAGGAAGAGAACTCAGCTTTATCAGGCCATCTTAGAAGTCCCAGTATAAATGTTTTTAATCTGATTCAATAGTATTACAGAACTTTTCAAAGAAAGTTCAGAGTTCTGGCTTAAATTTAGTGTTGTAATACAAGAATTTCAGAATTAGCAAATTGTCCTGGTTTCAGCTGGGATAGAGTTAATTTTCTTTCTAGTAGCTGCTGTGTTTTGGATTTAGTATGAGAATAATGTTGATAATGCATATTGATTTAGTTGTTACTAAGTGATGTTTACATTAGTCAAAGACTTTTTCAGCTTCCCACAGAAGCTGAGAGGGAGCACAGACAGGACAAGCTGTCCAAAGGAACATTCCGTACCATCGATGTCATGCTCAGTATAAAAATGGGGGTTGGCTGGGGGGCAGGGATCTGTGATCATAGAATAGAAGCATAGCATAGACTCATAGAATCATTTTGGTTGGAAGGGACCTTTAAGATCATCGTTAACCTAACGCTGCCAAAACCATCACTAAACCATGTCCCTCAGCACTACATCTACACATCTTTTGAATACCTCCAGGGATCATGACTCAACCACTTCCCTGGGCAGCCTGTTCCAATGCTCAGTAACCCTTTCAGTGAAGAAATTTTCCCTAATATGCAATCTAAACTTCTCCTGGTGCAACTTGAGCCTGTTTCCTCTTGTCCTAGTACTTGGGAGAAGAGACCGACCCCCACCTCGCTACAACCTGCTTTCAGGTAGTTGTAGAGAGCAATAAGGTCTCCCCTCAGCCTCCTTTTCTCCAGGCTCAACAACCCTAGTTCCCTCAGCCGCTCCTCATAAGACTTGTGCTCCAGACCCCTCACCAGCTTTGTTGCCCATCACTGGTGAGGCCACATCTCAATTATTGTGTTCAGTTTTGGGCCCCTCACTATGGGAGGGACATTGAGGTGCTGGAGCTTGTTCAAAGAAGGGCATCCTTTACATGATCAGAAATTCTGTGTTGGTAATGAAATAGAAAAGGTGAACAGATTCCATCTTCATCAGAAATAAGACTCCATTGTTTGCCTCTCAGCCATCAGGCTAGCAGCCTGATCCCTCCAGCAATCTTTCAAGTTCAATTCCCACAGCTTATGAAATTTTGTGGTCATCTTTGTGTGTATTTTAGGCATACACTGTCAACTCACTAAAGCCGCTGGCTTTACCTGTTTACTGCTCCAAAGTGAACAGTATGTACAAGCAGTAATTTTGTGCATTTGTTTGTTATAATGGAAAAATACGAAAAACAACTTAAAGGAACATCAGGAGTATCATCATCAGGGGTAGTAAGCAGGAACTGTGACACTGCCTAGAGTGAACAATAAGTTAGCCTGTGTGCATATCTAATTTTATTTTCATGAACAAGAAGAGAGCACGGTGTGGAAGGAGAGGTTGTCTTTTTGCTTTGGTTTTGATTTAATACTGCCCACAAATGGTGTATGTGTTCAATTCTGTATCATGTCTATGAAAAATTCTGGAGCTCTGTACGGAGAGTGCAGGGGGTGCAAGATATGGGCTTGCTGCTGGTTTTGAGATGGGAGCAGGCTTTTAGAATAACAGTTCTCTGGGTTTTTCTGTTGAGCACTACGATGATCACTGTGGTAAATTACTATATCTTTGCCTTTTGAGTTGTTAGTGGTGCCCCCAGATTTAAAAATGAGTGACAAAAATGGATGAAGTTCTTTCTTCCAGTAAACAGTTCGTTCTTGCCAGCCATATAATTTAGAGGTTATGAAAATAATCTCTTTCCAGTCCTGTTGAGCTCTGCATGTTGTCACCAGATTAAGTGGTGTGATTAGTTGGGTTTAAATGGTGATTTTATGAAGAGGATGCAAGAGACATGTTTTCTTTCTTTTTCTCTCTCACCTAGTGCTGTGGCACTGAGAAGTGCTGCTGCATGAAGAGACAAGAGAATAAATATTGTTGATGAAGGTTCAGTCAGAGACCAAGCTTTGGAGGAGCCAGAAGAATCTGTTAATCTTTACGTTAGAGGCTGAAAAGCTTAGTGCCAGCAAAGCAGGCAGTTCTAGCTCAAGGCAGTGTTGACGCTGTTCACATGTGGTACATCGTCAGGTAAAATTAAAGATGGTGTCGTGCTTAGTCTGAGCTGCTTACTGAAGAATTGCTCCCAATACACCTCTTTAGGAGCTGATTGTGAGTCTGTTACCTGAGAAGTTTCAGACTCTTAACGGAACATGGTATCTAGATTGAGGGTATAGGAGATCAAACAAGTCAAGGTCCCTGCTTACCTGTAAGTATAGCTATCTGTTACTGCAAATACTGCAACTCTTTGCATGTCTTCATTTCCAGACCTGTTTTCTGCTATTGCTCTGTGGTGCTAAAACAATGTAATGTCACTTATAAACTGCTGTGAAGAATAAAAGGTTTTGGTCTTCAGTTTACAGTTCTTCACTGTAAATTGTACTTTTTTAGAAATGTATTTTTTTACTAATCAGGATGGTGGAAGGGTGCCCTTCTCAGGAAAAGGGTTGCCATCATGCCTTTGATCTCAGGGGTGATGCATCCATCACATGGGAGCTTGGCCTTTTGCTGCCAGAGGCTCTGGCCATGCCCAGGCTGCCATCCTGTCCAGCACCTGGCCAAGTCACAGAGTTTGTCCTGAGAGAATGTGACCTTCTAGACTGCCAGCTGCACTCCGTTCAGATTTCAGGGCAACATCAAGCATTTCTCATCTTATTTTGTGCTAGCCTCGTAGTGTTAGTCTGCTCAGTTTGAAAAACCTGAACAGACTGTTCTGTATCTCTTGCTGCCATTTTCCTCTATTCACAAAAGCTATCAGAGAAACCTTAGCAGATCTTGTAACTTCGTATTTTTAAATGTGCGGTCATTTGAACTGCAAGTGACACTGTGATGTGTGTTGCCTTTAGTATTATACAAAAGCATCATGATGGTTTTAAAGTCAGGGTTTTTTTCTTGCTATGCTTTCCTGTGAGCATATAATTTCATGTACATACCACTGAAACAGCAGTTTAATTCTTAAGTGTCTTGACAAAAGCCCCACCTCATAGATTTTCTAGTTTAATTATAATGATAAATGGAAAAAAATATGTTGTGCTCAACAACTATCACTGTTAAAGTAGTACAGATTCACAGTATTTTGACTCTCTACGTTTTCTTTCTCTTTTATTTTTTTTAAAGACTAATTATGAGCTAGTGCCACTGGTTGTTTTCCTCTTGTTTTTTTCCTGCTTTACAAAGTAAAATGAGACTAGAGAGTTTTTTTCCCTTTCATTAAGTTCTGCTGCACTCAGGCAGCTGCCTTTTCTTGTGTTGATAGAAGGCTGCAAGAAAAGGGTAGAGCACTAAGCAAATCCAGGATAGATTAGTCAGTGAATGAAATGCTAGAAGCATTATATTGTCATCTGTTTAAAAATAGATTGCTATTTCAGAGCTTTAGTCTAATAGGAATAGCTTACAAACTCTTCTGCCTGTCTCTATTCTCAGATGCATTTCTGGATTTTAATCTGAAATTCTCCTGCAGATTTCTTCAAATTGAGGGAAGGTGAGGAACTAGAGTATCATACCTATAGACTTTTGCATAAACTTGGGATTTTGGGTCGTGTGATGTGAATGGTGGTTCTGAAAGTATAGATGCTATGTAACTGTCTGCATCAGGGGAGTGGATGTTTGCAGGGAAGATGATGGTTTATGTTCTAAAATTGGTCTATGCTGTACTTTTGCGTGTCTTAGTTTTTTGCTTCATTAGGGAACCTATGCTTCCTGAAACCACAGAGTGTAATTCATATCTGTGTAATACCATAGAGTTGGATTTAAGCTTAGTTTCCATTTTTGCAAGTTTGTCAGAATCTGGTCCCCAAACTTGAACATTGAATGTGTTATTTTGTTAAAATTTTAATGAGTATCATCTGTCTTAGCTTTTGAAATGTTTTGTGGTCTTCTGTATGGTAATTTTTACAATCTTTTGTATCGTGGTTCAAACACCACATGATATATATTTAGCAGTTCCAAAAATCTTTGGAACAACAGTTCCTTTTCCAATTGATTTAATTAGAAAAATTAAATGGAAAGAACACTGACTCGTTTCCTAAAGCTGCTGGATACTCAGATTTGCACGATTCCTTCTAATGGAACACAGTTTATGTAAGTCTTCAGATTGACAAAAGTAATAGTCTGTATTCCACGACAGATACTCGGCAAATCTCAATAAAATTAGCTAATGAAATAAAATACTAGGCAAATTTATTAACATTAATACTCATTCAAGTCAGGGAAGCTTTTGCGCTTCAAATGTGGTATGAAAAGCAGGATGGTTTTAGGGATTTGGGATGTAGCAACTTTTTAGCATGACCCTGACTTCCAGTGGATCAGTAGCAAGCTGTGTATTACTCGGACCTCCGAGGCGTTCCTCTTCTGCGCTTTCCCAGCAAGAGGGGTATTGGTCTGTGCCTGCCCTCAGACACTGGCAGCCTTCCCTGCCCTCAAACCCTGGCTTCCCTGCTGATCCTTGCAGAAGGACAAGGCCTAAACGTGTTGGGTTACAGGATCCTCGGCACACACTACTGTATTTGGGTGTTTGGTTTGAGAGACAATATTATTAACTCTTCAGGACTCCAAAACCAGACAAGTTTAGGAGGAAAAAAAAAAAAGAGGCTTATTTTAGTAGGATGCATGTCAATGCACTTAGCTGCAATACTGAAGCCGAGGTTGTGAAAGAAGAGTAAAATCTAGAGTTGTCCTCCATCTTGTCTGGGTTAATATCCCTCACTTAGGATCCTTAGTGTGCACCACAGCAGCTGAAGCTGAGAGAACAGTTCAACTGGCAGTAGGCTGTCTTGAATGTTGCTTGTTGCCGTTATACTGTTTCTCTAGATGCCAGTTGCAAAAATACCTGTCCTAATTTAACTTCTGTTCTCACTCCAGTGGACGTGGAGTCTTTAATGGGCACCATTTCTTTTATGTGCAGAGATTAGTAACTTATGACCTGTAGGATGTCAAATAAGATCAGATCGCTTCCTGCTAAGCTTCTTGCTGAGTCTTGAAGACTTACTATGCATTAAGCAGTTTCCAGAGGTTAGGTGAAGCTTCAGCGATTCTGGTGAGCTTGTGCTTATTCCCCTGCATGGCTCTGTGCCTGCGAAGGTCGGGGAGGACATATGGATGTGAGACCTGGTAGCAGGGCACTGCCCAGTGCAGAGGTTTCTCTGTACATGGTATCCAAATACAGGTTCAGAGGCAGGAGCCGGTGTGAGGAGCAGGTGTCTGCATGGTGAGAGGACCACGAGTCCGAGAAGGCAGCATGCTCATATGTTGCTAGAGAAATACGGCTGGAACTGTTTTGCATCTCAGTGTTATTTTCTGATGGGTTCTAGAGATTTCCAATCTAATTGTCAGCTAGGTAAGAAGTACAAATACATGTCTTTCTGTCTAGATCTTTTTCTCTAAATGTTCTAGAAGTTCTCAGTACTGCAATCACACTGGGGCATTTAAAATTGGCAAGGCTAGAGCAGTTGTAATGACACTTTAAGGGGATAGTTCTTCGGTCTTCAGCATTTGTAAAACCAAGCACAAAGTCTTTATGGCATTGCTCTGTTTCTCCATGTCTCCTGCTGCTTTTCTGTGGGTATTGTACATATGCATCTACACCTTCTTTTAGTCAGGCTCAGTAATATAATTACTGTAATGCAGTGGCTTGTTAATGCCAATTCAGGATAAATCTCGATGTCTCAGACATTACTCTGAGAAACTGGAAATGCCAGGCAGTGCAGAGTACATTTCGAAGTGCAGTGCAGGATTTATCTCTTTCCAGATACCTCCCTGGAAAATAATAGCAACTGCTTATTTTCTGCCCAGATCCATTTAAAATTTACCTTATGAATACTTAACCTTTTGCTACTCGGTACTGCTGAGGAGTGCATATATATTGATGTAACTAAACTTGATTAACTTATAAGAGGTAACCAGAATTATTTTTAATTGCAAGGGCCCATCTGATAAGTAAGTGGGGAATAGTGAAAGAAAATTGTGATAGACAATATAAACCAGAACGTTATCTTTTGTATGGAAACACATTTTAGGTTTCTCTTTCCTGCAAATAATGGCAGGGTGATTTTATTGCATGCCATCTGCTTAGCAATGCATATCTGCCTAAATATACGGTCATTTTCTTGAAATAAGTAAAGACTGATTTCCTCAGTGATTTCAGTGGGACTCAAAGTATTCCCTACTTCTTACTTGTTGTACTATAGCTTGCTTTTTCTGGAGGATTTATTTTATTTTCACTGAAAGCCTATGAGTTATATTTATTTTTAGTGAAGTAATTGAATTAGATGTAAATTTTGTCTGGTTATTTAAAAGGTTAATAAAGACTTTGTTGCATCTCAGTTGCCTCAAAATACATGTTTAGTGGAAGCTGATTTTACCTTGGACGAACAATTCCGTGGCAAATTGACTGATTTACATTATACCCTGGGGAACGAAATAAAAGAGACTGGCCAGGTTAAAGTTTTGAGAGGGTAAATTTTATTTCAAAATGCACACAGACTTCAAATTAGTCCCTCCCATGTATTTCAAAGACCTAGGAAATCAATGGGTCTTACTAATAAATTCTTTTTTGTCTTTCGTTTTAATGCAAGTTTCTGTGCAATTCAAAGACTAATTAATTCTCTCGCTAGCTGTTTCTATCATGCAATGCTGCAAAAGGATGAAAGGGATTTTTTCCCCCCACATATTAGTTTCTACTTCACAGGTCTTACTGTATTACCCTAGTATAGCTTCTGTTATGTTGATTGTTGTGCATATATTTTCTTTTCAATGGACCCCATACAGTCTGCAGACCATGGATTTGATGTTACACTCCACAAGCTGGGCTGTACCCAACGTGTGTTGGTGTCAGCTCAGCTGGGACTGGGGGGGGTTACATTTCAATGCTGAGGGCTCCGTGCAGCCTGCCTTCCTTGATGTTCTTTTCCAAGAGCTTATTCCGGTCTGTCAGCAGATAACACTTGGGGAGGTGGAAAGGTGAGTCTGTGCTGCACTCCAATACCAGTATTGCACGAACTGCCTGTCAGTGGCCCTGCAGGACTCCTCTGAGCTGCTGCTGTCATGCAGACACCTCTACAGGTATTTCCTGGCAGGTGAGTGTGCTTCTGCCAGCCCAGCCTGATGGTCCACCTGCTAGGTGGCTCTCTGTGGGCCAGGTTGTAGCACTTCCTGGACACAGCCAGTGACTACCTATTAGAGGTCATGGTGAGATCTTCTCGGGGTGGGTCACAGATTAGGGCACACCTGTGGGTTTTTCCTGTATTTCTTGTCTCTTCTCTTGGCAAGAAGGAAGTTAGACTAAATGAACTTGGGATCTTGCTTGGATCTATAATCTTCCGCCACGGTGACCTTTGCTGAGAGGTGCTCTCCATGCTCCCAGCCTGTCTCCCGTCAGCAGCTCTGGGAGTGGGCTGGTCAAGTAAGATCCTTGAGTGAGAGCTCAGGTTCCATCAGGGAAATATCCATGTTTGTCTTTAGGGGTCCATCCCAGAATAAATGTGGGATCAACCCAAACGATGAGGGTTTCAGTCTTTCTAATGAGGTGGGGGAGGGGAGTACTTGATTCAAGCATCCACCTGTTTTCTGCTTCAGTATGCAGGGCTCAGGCTTATTACACTTCTAAATAGGTTGTAAAGTGTGTTGTCTTCTCCTCTTAGTTACAAATGTAGAATAAGTTGTGGGCTAGAGTTAGTGTGTTCCAGAGTGGGGTTTTTTTGGGAGGCTTTTTTTTTCCCTTTTACACTAGGATCTCTTATTTTCTTGGTTTGGCAACTGCATGTAGAGTAGGCCTTTTGTTGTGGTGAAGGAGTCAGTACAATACAAACATTTGTTACCTCCTCCTGCTTCCCCTCTTGGTGCTGTGGCCATCAAGTGAGGGTTTGCATTGAAGCCATTGAAGGTGTCTTTGTTCTGTTTCACTAGGTAATGTACAGCAGGAAAAATAATAGAGTCCATGATCTTTAATATTATTTTTTTGTTAGCCTTCTGTTTCACTTTGTCATCTTGAAGGTAGGCTTGCATCTGTGGCCTGTCTAAGATGTGCATAGAGGACAGCAGAGTGCTTTAACTTGACTCTAGTTGATGTACTGGCACAGCTTGCCACAAGTGACTGGAGTTGTGTGACAGCAGTGGGAGGTTCGTGGAAGGGGTGAAGGTGACTGCCCTCTAGGTGCTGTGTCAGACCTTCAGAAGATCTGCTGTTGCAGTGTGAGCCATAGGTAGTCACACATTGTGCCTTGTCACAACCTGAAATGTGTTAAATGAGATGGTGGAAGTAGTGAGTGCTGTAACTCACTACAATGCATGTTACAGTCATTCTCTTACAATATTGTGGTATGTATCTTGTATTAAACAAATAGGCTTTCATTTAACTGAAAAAGTAAATGGAACTTATGTATAGTGTGTTGTACAGGGCCTGTCCCCCATTTCACTGTCCTAAAGAACTCTTATTTCCATTTGGTACAACACACCTACTTGCATGGTTAGAAAAGTCTGTACAGTGTTGTTCTATATTGCCTTGGTCAGGGCTGCTGCATATATTAGTATTCCGTGTGCAGAAGAACAATGTCTTGTCTCAGGCAAGGATATTTACAAGGTTAAGAATGATATTGATCATGTAACTAACAGTAGTAATTCTAGGATGTACTGAAATGGGTGGCATGTGGGCCTGGGCAGAGAGAGCAAGTTGTTTCTGGAGGCTCTCCACAGTCAAAGCACTGATCATATTTCCTGCTACCTGAGTTGGGAACATACAGGTCTGCGTTCAGCCTGTAACTGTGCTGTAGCTTGCAGCCCAGAAGGCCAACCGCATCCTGGGCTGTATCAGAAGAAGTGTGGCCAGCAGGTCAAGGGAGGTGATTCTGCCCCTCTACTCCACTCTCTTGAGACCCCTCCTGGAGTACTGCCTCCAGCTCTGGAGCCCTCAGCACAGGAAAGGCATGGACCTGCTGAAGTGGGTCCAGGGAAGGGTCACAAAGATAATCCGAGGGCTGGAGCACCTGTCCTATGAGGACAGGCTGTGAGAGTTGGGGTTGTTCAGCCTGCAGAAGAGACGGCTCTGGGGAGACCTTACAGCAGCGTTCCAGTACCTACAGAGGGCCTACAGGAAAGATGAGGGGGGACTCTTTATGAGGGAGTGTAGTCATAGGACGAGGGGTAGCATTTTTAAACTGAGAGAGAGTAGATTTAGATTAGGTATTAGGAAGAAATTCTTTATTCTGAGTGTGGTGAGACACTGAAAGAGGTTGCCCAGAGAAGTTGTGAAGGTCCCATCCCTGGAGGTGTTCAAGGCCAGGTTGGATGGGGCTTTGAGCACCCTGGTCTGGTGGGAGGTGTCCCTGCCTATGGCAGGGGGGTGGGAACTCAATGATCTTTAAGGTCCCTTCCAACCCAAACCATTCTATGATTCCATATTGTGGGGTTTGAATCTTTTTTAACAACTCATGCAAAGCTCTGGGGTGCATATTTTACATAGTCAGTCTATTTTCTGGCATTGACAGAGAGAGTGCTTCTTACTCAAATCCAAAAAGTGTACTCAGGCAAACCTTGAACAAACATTGGTTTCCTCCAGCCACAACAGCCATGCACTGAACCAATATTGTTTGAGCGAAAGTACAAAAGTGGAGCTATTTCCCTGTGTCGGTGAACATGGTGTGTGGCTGCACAGGAGACCTTTTGTGTCATGTTTGGCCTGTGGTACAGGTCTTGTGGACTGTTCTGCTGGGCTGTCACCTTTTGTTAAAACATAGGTCTTCTAAACATAGCAATATACCAGGTTGTTGGTATTTTCTTGCAATAACTGAACTTTAAAAGCTATGGTTTAAAAAAAAGGGTCAATATTTTTCTTACAGATGACTTAAAATAAAAATCCCTGCTACTTTAAATTCAGTTCGGTTCCACAGTTGGCTCACAGTGTGTATAGCGTACTAAGCAGGAGACAAGCTGTTCTTCAAGGGAAGTCAAACAAATCAAGCTAATCCCCTACCCCTGGGAAATACCTCCAAAACCCTGCTGTCCTCAGGAAAGACAGCAGAGGGGCTGAAAAGGAACTCTAGTGAATGTGTTGCAGTATCCTGTGGCATCCTCATAAAAAACCCTGTCACTCCAAGGATTTGAGTGGTAGGAGAGCGTCCAGTACGACTTGTTTCACGTTCACTGGAATAGGAGCTGCAGCAGTTTAAGCACACAAAGCTGAATAGCTTTTTGCCTCTCTGAAAGACAGGCTTAATAAAAGAGACCAATTTGCACAACACAGTGCTTGGAGCCCTGGTCTAGCTGCTTCCATGTTTCAACACGCTCCATTCAAAGTTTCTTAAAACCAGGCCACTTTTATATACCTGCCAAGATGGGATTTTAGGAACCAAAGTCCATATATCCAGTCATCTGTGTTTTTGGTTTGATCCTTTTTCCTTTCATTCTAAATTTTCTTAGAGCTGGGATGCAGGGTTTAAACTGAGTCTGCAGCTGAAGCCGGAGGGTATTTAGCGCTTCCCAGAATAGGACCGGAATGTCAGTACCTGGAAATATCTGAAAAACCGGGTTAAACAAGAGCAGTGTTGGGCTGGCACAGGTCTTAAAGGTTTCATACATCTATTCACTCTGTCTTGTGTTGCTTTTTTGTAGTGTTTCTTCCTTATTTTGTTTTTTTAAATAAATAATTTGTGCAGGTAAATTCTTCTGAGGTTTTTCAGGTCTCCAGCCAGCCAGATTGGAGAAAAAAAAAATAAATCATTGTTCTTCATTGTATTTGGATGACTTCTATTTTCCTTGTGTCTTCCTTCTCACTTAGAATTATTTTCTTTTACAGTCAGTGCCTTTTTGAATGATATCAGGGTGGATTCTACTGGTTTAGATTACAGGAAGGAACATCGACCATAAATAGATGGTATATATTCTGCTAACACCGGGAATACTGAAATAGCTCATCTTAAAAGGCAGGGGAAACCTAGCCAGTTGGCCAAGTGCCAGGAGATTGCAGCGTTGACAATTAGTGGGAAGCCTGAAAGAGAGATTAATGGTAGGCTGTGCTCTAAAAAAGAGCACGTTGAGCCCCAGGAGAAATTGGGCAAGGGCAAATTCTGGAAGAGCCGTGTGCTGGTGCCTTAATGCAGTTTTGCCTTTCTCTTGACACCCCTGCCCCGCAAGGTCCTGGCGTTCCCATGTGGTGTTTTGTCTCCGTGATACTGAACGTTCACACAGACTGAGCTAGCTGCCTTTACCGAATGTATTCAGGAGGGGCTTGTCTAGGTCTCTCTGAAGGAAATCCTTCTTACAAGGTCAGCCCTTTCTGTACAGCCAGTTAACTGCAAAGGCCCTGATTATTTTTGCAAAAGATGGTCTTTAGCTGGGTGACTTCTAATGCTGAATAGGCTGGCACTCATAAGATGCAGCTACCCAGAGCATCCTAGGGTTTTTTTTGCTGCCCCCCCCCCCCCCCCCCCCGCCATTAGTAGTAGTTTTGTGTTTCTCCTTCTGCAAGAGCAGAATTGCCCATACCTGCCACTTTTGAGTGTCAGGTAGCTTGTACATGACATCTCTGATGTTGCTCACAGAGTTTTCCAGACCTTTTGTATGGACAACCTGAGCTGCTGTGGTTTTCCTCAAGATCAAACAGCAGAATGGGAATAGAGTTTGGCCTCTCCAATATCCGAATCACTGTGGTGGTGTAGAGCAGACAAGTGGCCTCTGAAAGCCCTGCTCTGCCAGAGTGCTGTCTACCATTAAAACTGTGAAATACAGTTGAGTTTCATATAACAAGTTTTTTGTTACCTAAAATACTCTTAAAATTGTGTTAAATGAGTTAAAACAGAAAACAACCATGGGCCAGAATTCAGGCAAACCTGCAAGAAATCGTCCTTTCCCCAAATGGGGAAGAAGAAGAGAATGTAAGGTTTGGGTTTAGGTGCGATTTTGGTTTGCTTGGGGAGAGGGTGTCCTTCCACATAGATTTTTCTTCCTTGATATCAAATAATAAAGTTAGCGGGAACATTTGGTGTTCAGTGACACTGGTTTGATGGGAGAATACTGAAGGCTTTGTTCAGTTGCCACTCAGTCTGTCCCCTACTAACAATTTCAGGATTTGGCCAACAGGTGTTGCACATATACAGTATTTGTCAGGGTTTTGACTCTGCTTAGATCCAGAGAATAACATATGATTATTTATTATTATTTTATACTTTTTCTGTCAACCATGAAAACGGCCCTTTTCTTCAAACACGAGTGAAACAAAAAGAGTAGCAAGAGTTCAAAGGCGTCACGGTACAAGTACATTTTCTCTCCTTTCCAGTCATAAACTGTGTCAGCCCTAAGTTTGCAGCACGCGCAGTAAGAAGCATCCCTGGCTCAGAGAAGTGACAGAGCCTCCTGTACCCTGAGGGCAAGGAGAAGCCAGGTTCTCTGCCTCTCCCCCGGCCTCCGCATGGAGAGGTGAAGCAACTTGCTAAATCACTCACATGCATCTCAGGGCAAGAAGCAGCTTCCCAGAGGCTGGGTCTGTCGCCTTGGCCTCTCTGTAGAAGCAGCCGAGTGCTTCTGTGCCACTCCAATCCCCATTTAATGAAATCGTCGCCAGCTGCCTGCCCTTATGTGGTGCCTTTGGCCTCTCCTCCTCTTTTCTCACACAGGAGATTGGGGTTTAGAGGGCAGCTCCACCTGGCAGTGTCACATGCCCTCTTCTAGTGTGGCACCTTAGGTGACTGTCTACCTTCCCTAAGCTCCAGGCATTGAGTTACTGGTCTAATTCTCTCCCCCTCAATCTCGTGAATCTGTACAGAGGGCAGTGAGGTGTCTCCCGCATTCGTCAGTCGGGCGGTGCTGCAGGATGAAAGTAGGGAGGTGAGTGTTGCCACCGCCTGCGCTATCTCAGAGCTTTCGTGCCCGGCTCAGTGCCTTCAGATGCAGCTGCTTGATTAGCAGTTGCTGATCAACTCCCATTTTTCAAGGTTAAAGAAGAAAGGTAAAGAAGCAAAAAAAATGGTGCACTGCTTTAAAAGTAAGTGATTGTGTATTTAGAATAAGGACTTCTTTGTGCTGCCAAACAGAGTTAAATTGGTGAAATGGTGTGTGGTGTGCTGTCATTTAGTGTAGCCTATGACTGTTACGTAAAGGTTTTAATGACTTTCTTCATCTGTCTGCTTAGGAACACCATGCGTCTGGCAAAATTTTGAGAAGGCTCAAGGCGTTAAAGAAAGCTCATCTAAATAAAGGAGGGTTAACGTGACATTGCAGTTACTTAATCCTGTATTGTCCTGCCATGTGACTGCAGGGATACTGAGGCGCAGCGTTCTTTTGCCTGGTGCACAGATTATGCTTTTCCTGTCATCTTCCAGGATCAGTTGCTTTGCTAAACCTGCGATGAGGAGGAAACAGGGGAGCAACAAACTTTTTACAGCAAGGCTTCAAGGCACAGTAGTGTTTTCAAGGCACAGTGACAAGCTCACAGGCTGAAGAATGAATCGAAGGCAAACACTACGTTCATCTCTTGGACTGGTACCAGAATCAAGGAGAACTACGCTCTTAAGGTCAGCTATTCAAAATGAACGGGAAGCCTCTGGATTTATTCAGAGTAGTTAATCAGCTGTTTGTTTGAGCTTTACGTATCAAGTTAGTTTTCAAAGCAGCAAGCTAAAACCTGAAAATTCACGTCAAATGTTTTGCATGTGTCAAATGTACTGCATAGACAGTGAGCAACTGGCCACTTTCTTGCACAAAGTTTACAGTTTTAATTGCAAAGCCTCTTTTACCTTGTAGATGAAGATCCTGACATACTAAATCAGTTAGTGAGGGATGGATGTAAACAGCTTCCAGTTTTATCTCTGATTTTGAACAGAACTACAATATGTAGATACACCAGATTTGTTTTTGAAGTAATTTCCAAACTAATCCTTGGACTTTCAGTAAGCTGCTTTTTTTCCTAAGCAAGTTTGTCACAGTGTCCATTATGTGCAGGATTGCATATTCATACAGAATTATTTCATTTAAACTCCTTATCGGGGCATCTTGTTAAATGGGGAAGTGATTACCCTATAGACTATGACAACAGGATATGTGAATGGAGGAAGTTTTGGAAAACACCGCTATTCCAGGTGGCATCGTGAGGACAGCGGAGAAGACGATGGGCACCCGGAGTGCTATGGAGGAGATGAAGAAGGCAGGCAGCATAGGCTGACCCCATTTGAGAAATTAATGCAGGATATGTCCCAGAATGAAAAAGTGGTGAAAGAATTAACCCTGGGAAAGAGAATTGGCTTCTATCGAGTCAGAGGAGAAATAGGAAGTGGGAATTTCTCGCAAGTGAAGCTTGGAATTCATTCTCTAACCAAAGGTAGGCACCACTGTGTGGGTCACCTGTGTGCTGAGCATCCTAGTTCTGTATGTATACAAACGGACCTCTTTGGGAAAAAAGATGCTGTCTGAACTTTAAATACACATATATGTGTCTTTTCGGTGGTGTTGTTGAGTGAATCTATATGCAAGGTCACAGATAAACGCTGAGGTTTGGATTAGGCTCTAAAGAAACCAGATGGCAGCTATTACAAGAAAAGTTCATATCTGCACATCATGGAGTTAACACATCTCATTCCACAGCTCAAACACTCCACACTTTGAAGCATGGTTGCTGTGCCTCCCCTCCTACAACTCGTCCTGTCCGTCTGCCCTCTTCCCTGCCCCAGCTCACGGGCTGCAGGGCTGTAAGTGGTGAACCCCCAGGACAGGCTGGCCAGGCCTGCTCCTGCCCACGGAGGGCTTCCTTTGTTTCATCGCAAATTTTACTAGTATGGACAAAGCTTTTATTTGGTCACAGCAATTTTGGTGAGAAATTTTGTGTCTGCTTTACGGGCAGGTGGTTCATTACTGTAAAAAGCTTTGACAGGGCTATAGGTGTGGTCTGAGCAGGTGCAGGGAAACAACCTCTGGTACAGCCAAAGCGGGGTTTGTGTTGAATTGTCAATTTTTTTTCTTTTTTTAAGTACAGAAAAGCAACCTATATGCTGCTTCTAGGAAGAACTAGAAAGGCTAGGTAACTGCAGCGAACACTTCAGTTACAGATTCATCTGTCCTGTTTCTTCTTCTGCCTCTGACTGTCTGACAGACTGTTCTTGTTTTCCCTCAGGGATGACTAGTTTTTCCCACATCTTTGTACACTACTGTCTTGTTTTTTTCTCATAGTCTTTCCTTTCCAATTTGATTGACTCTCCTTCCCTCCATCATCTTACAGGTGAGAGAACAAGATACACCCCAAAGCCTTCATGCCATATTATTTGTTGTTATTTTCTCTAACCACCTCTTTCTGCCCAGACTGCAGAGGTGTGAAAGCTCGCATTTGTCCCTCATGTGCATCAGTTGTTGCACTGGGAATCAAAGTGGGGAACTGATGGTGGTTATTTTTTCCAAATTTAAGCCTTCCTGCGCCTAAGGGTTGCTTTAACTGGGTGTGGAATTTTTTGGTTTTTACTTGGTTCAGAAAAGCATCTCTGTTCTACATGGCCCACAGCAAGTTATTTCCTCTTCTGTTCTGTGATTTTTTTTCTTCCAGAGAAAACTATCTTGTGCTTACTGTCAGAGGAACTGCTGCTTCTGTGCTGGGAACAGGAGGAATGCTAATGAAAGGAAGTTACAAATTTGATCTGGATGAACCTTTTACCTATTGAACTTACTTAGGAGACAGGTTGCTTTAGCATTTGAATAGAGCTGATTGATTGATTGATTGAAAAAATTTTTAACTTTGGTGAATACAGTAAGCCTGGCAAACTAAATATCAAAACCATTAATGTTTTTTTTCTTGAAAAGGTTCTTTTTCACCAGAAAACTCTCAAATTATTTTTCTTTGGTTAGTAGCTTTTTTTGGTTAAAATGATCACTGGGCAAGGAGTTCATTTCTTGATATGAAGTTTGCAACTGTCATGAGGAAGGATGAAGCATAAACATTTTCTGACTCATGTCTGCCTTGAGCTCATCTGTCCTCATAAAATACAGTATGTGGATAGAACAGAAACATGCACATGTGTGCACACACATGAGCAAATGCATGCATGCATACACGCACACCACCACCCACAAAGGAGATTCTGTTTTTTCCAGTAGATGCACGTAGTTGTGTTGATAATGAAGTGATGTTCCTGCACAGTGCTAATGAGTACAAGTCTTTTTTTTTTGCTGATTATATAAATACAAAGGCTTCATTATTAATGCTGTATGGGTCCCTGTGGTAGGGGGAGGTGTCTATGTTGGGGTGCTGTTCAGATCTTCAGTTATTGTCATAGTGTTAAGTTCTAAGCATGGTCTTGTTCCTTACATGTCACCCTATATTAGAAAAGGAAACAATTTTGTTCTGTAGTAAGATGAGCTTTTGTAACAATTACATATGTGTGCTGTTCTGTAGCCCTTGTGATCTGTTGGAGCAGGATACGTGAAACGAAGTTTTCTAGAGGGAGAGAGGAAAAAACTGCAGGATCATATTGGATGAAGAACCTTGTTTCTCTCACAAGAGCTGCCTTGGTTGCTCAGAGGATGAAGGAGAATCTTTGGCGCTATGATGTGTATTGAGTTATTCAGGAGCGTTGCCTACTTCAACAACTTGAATTTTGGCAAAGATTTTCTTCAGAGACCTGTGGAGCTGCTTGCTAAGTACTGTTAGGTTCCTAAGCTCTGTGTAACCTTTATTTTACATACCTTCCAGCTGACAAATGTAGTGTGAGAGCACAGCTGAATAGATGCAATTAAGAGCATCCAAAATTTACAGCTAGTAAGAAGCCAGTCTAATGTGAAACATCAATTGCAAAGGCAGGAATGTCCAAGCACCTAGTTTGCTTTATTTTTTTAAAGCAATTTTAACTTAGTTGTGTTTGTATTTTGTTTCCTTTGCCATCATAGCATACACCACTTCTTCCTGAAATTATTTCTCAACCTTTTCCTAACTTCTTGTAAGATTTCAGCTAGCTCTTTTCAAACCTTGGCATGCACTGCATATAGTCAAGCAAAATCTCCTAGTACTCAGTTTTAGTATGTAAATAAGCTGTTTGCTAAAAATGCCCTTCTGTTCAGCACTCCTGCTATGAAAGGGTAATACAGGATTTGTAAACTAAGTGCTTTCTGGAATGAGTTTTAAAAAGTAGTGTGTCAGGTTTTTTACACTTCAGGTGGGCTTGTTTTCTGTGCATATCATGCATATGCAACTGCCATGATACAGATTTCAAGGAGCTCGGTCCTGATTTATGGTAGTGTGTGAACAGGATCAGGTTCTTCACTTCTAAACTTTTTTTTTTTTTTAATACCCTTTCCTTTTAAAACTTTGCAGCAAAAGTGACGACCAGGAAGAATCATAAATTCCAGCAAAAGGAAAGGAATTTAACCTAGAAGATTTTTTTTTTAAAGCCCAAATGCCCCCAACTTTTATAAATCAAGATGTAATGATGCCATTACATAGTTAAGAATGTAGGAATTGTTATCCCTGTAGTATCTAACCATTTAGTTGTGCAAATGCTACCTATTGCCAGCTGATGCTCTCTCCTCTTGGTTTAGGTGATCAATACACTACCAACGTGACAAGGGTTTTAGTCTTTCACCCCTAGGTCAGCAGTCAGAGCTCTGCCAGGATCAGTGTCGTGTGTTGTTACTATTCAGTAGCTGCATTTCCTCCCAATTCACCGTGCCGCCATCAGCACCGTGCGGGAGTAGGTACCCACTTTCCTAAGGGGCTCACTGGAAAAGCGTGGAACAGGTCAGAGAGCAGCAGTGTGGGGAAGACTGCCCTATACCCAGCACGGGCTCCTTCTGAAAAGAGGTGTATCAGAGGGTAATTCAGCGCCTTCCATAAGAATCACATTTGCTTGGAATATCTGCTGCACTTTAGTAGGGAGACCAGTTTATGCATGTATGTTACTAAGAAAGCTAAACGTACCAAACATAGCGTTTTCTTGATCGGTACAGATACATTCATACGTATCCTTAACACTTCCTTTAGATATGTTGAAATACTAAACTTGAGTTAAATGACTTTATAATATTAAGTAAAAACATTTTCAATGGTTTTATACCAGAACACATGTACAAATGTAGTAACTTTCTTACTCTTCTTTTAAAGCAACGAGTAAACAATACTGGCTTTTTTTTTTTTTTAACATTTACTCCCATGTACTAGGAACCAAGGTGAAGGGTTTTTTTCTGAAAGATTTTATAAAAGTGATTAATTGTTAAGAAATCTTTGAATGTTTGACTAAGACATTCTTGGGGAAAAAAAACCCTTCTTCTCAGGAATAAACAGTTTTTATTGCCATGATCAAGTTTAATTTTGCTGTCCTGGTAAGTTATACAAAGCCACTGTAAACCTATTTTAATCAGACTAATACTTCAAACACCAGCTGTATTCAGTAAAGCGAAGACAAAAGCCATAGCCTACCAATTAATACAGAAACATAAGGGCAATTGCGACTGACCTGTTCATACTGCTCTGAGCTACCCTGGGGATGTGATACACAGATGTGTATCTGTTTTGTGGCCCTTGCCTTCACTGTAGATACGCTACAGAAACGTGTAGAATTTAACAGCAGCTTTGCGTTACCAGGACAGCTTAAGACAGCTAGATTTGCTGTCTTACAGGATCCCTGCAACTTATTCTACTTCACTGTTTTTTTCCCTTCCTCAGAATAAAGTCTGTGTGATGTAGATTCACAGCCCACTGTGGCATATAGACATAAAAATGTACTTTTCCTGTATTCTGTACAGTACCAAGAACTACTCATACATGAACGTGTTGGAAAAACTGGCACAGCTATCCTGAGAAAGACAAACCTCTACAACGCTGATTTTGGTAACTGAGAACTTGTGGGGGTATGGGACAAGAAGTTAGGGAAGAGCTCTGGAAGTCGCACCAACTTAAAACCACCTCTCCATTGTAACCTCACAGGACTATAGCCAGAGCCCCTAAATTACCCCCAAGTTTGTCTGTCTGCTCTGAAACAAAGCACCTAAATTTGACACCTCTATTAGTCTGAAAGTACCAGGCTCAGTCCTAGCTCATCTGAAGAGCACTGAGCTAACAAGGAAAGAGAAAGTGCAGACTTTCTTTACCAGCATTACACACGGAAAGCAAATGCTGTAACTGTGGCCACCAGACACGTATTAGCCTCACAGCAGCGGAGCACACTAGTTTAGCAGATGAGTTGATTAGCCCTTGCAATGCTCTACCAGCCTTTAGCTACCTCAGCAGTGTGTAGGTGCCGTAGACGGAAAGGGGCATGGGTGTGTGTGAAGGAGCGCAGGGCTCAGCAAGCCCCTGCAGCTTAGCTTATACTGATCAGAGGTGAAATTTTATTGCAATTCTATAACCAAGCATCGTTGTAAGTAAATCGTATTACCGTTTGTGCCTTTTGCATTAACAACATGGAAAAGCGTTTTTCTTTTCAGAGAGAGTTGCAATTAAGATTTTGGACAAGACAAAGCTAGACCGGAAGACTCAACGTTTGCTATCTCGTGAGATATCCAGCATGGAAAAACTGCACCACCCAAATATTATCAGACTGTATGAAGTGGTGGAGACACTCTCAAAACTGCACCTGGTGATGGAGTATGCAGGAGGTGGGGAGCTCTTCACTAAAATCAGTACAGAAGGGAAGCTGCTAGAAACAGAGTGTAAAATAATCTTCTCCCAGATTGTGTCTGCAGTGAAGCACATGGTAAGTTGCTCTTCTTCCACAGGCATGTGTGGACTTACTGCCTCTCTGTTGACAGCTTTTGGGAGGAGTCTGAACTGGGAACACCTGGTGGGTTGAACCATCCCTTTAGCAACAGCCTTCTCCTGTCTCCTTTTAAGTTGCTGTAGGCACCAGCTAACAAAGCTCCATTTCTTCCCTCCAGTTATTTCAAAACATAGGATCAGTCACTCTTCCACTAGAACAAAGTGTTCCACGGAAGAGGCTTGTTAGGTGTTGCAAACATCCAGCTTGCTTATTAATCAATGTGGGAGGCTGGCACTTAAGGCAATTAATTCCTGGTACTCCCTCTGGCACAAATCTGTGAAGTTAACACCAAACAAGTCACTTCCCCTTGCCTAGTCTTCAGTATTGCAGCTGGGTTTAGGATGATGCTGTTTGTGTAGACCCCAGAGCATCTTACAAAGGCAGAAAAGGAGCAATTAACTACTTCAGTACCATCTCCTCTGAACCTTGCACAGTAACTACAGCTACTTCAAAAAGCATAAAAACACGGGAAGACTGTTCTGCAAGTTTGAGAAGAGTAGTATTTGTTAAAGTTGGCTCAGAGTGCCCTCCGGTGGCTCATGTTCTCCTACTGTGTAATAGCCTCAGACAAAGGCAAAAGCAAGGATGTTCCCAGGTCAGACATCTAGAAACTGCTCATGGCATATATAAACAGTATAAATTTTTATGTATTTTGACAAAACGATCATATGTCCTGTAAGCGATGGATTATCTTCAACACCTTTTCCATAGGACAGGTGCTCAGGAGCTACTGGAACTTTCTCAGCATTAAACCCAGACTACCAAGCTGGCCAGCCTCTTCACTTGTGCACACAGACTTCTGCAAAACATTTTACTGTTGCTAAGCCATCAAATCCAGGCTACTTAAATAGCATCTCACTGCTGCCAGTCCACACAACGACAGAAAATCCCTGTCGGTTATGGACGACAGTTTAAAAGCCTTAGGACGCTGCAGTGTTTCCTTATTGCCTCCAGATACATGCACATTGTTACTTCAAAGGGTAGGGCAGAGAGTGCTCAAACACATCTGCTCCTCCTAGTCATTTCAAAGATGAAGCTAAACCCTTATTTAATCGAGACAGGTATATTGCCACTAAGCAGAGCAAACTCCGTTTCAGTCCTTGGCTACTACTTGCCATTTCTAAGGGAAAAAAAGTACAAGTTGTAGCATATGTATTAATTTTAGATTTCTGAAACTAGAAGACACCACTTGGCATCTTGCAACAACGTAAAATACCACAAGGCACAAGTCTGTGGTCCTTTTCTCCTGCCACCACCAGTTCCTCACAGGACTTTAGATCATACAATGTAACTGTAGCTACTTAATTTATCTGTGATTATGTTCACTTGGTGAACTAAATCCTTCCATGTCGTAAGTCCACAAGCTTACAATATATACAAAAATTGAATTAGTTAAAAAGAAATTATTTTTTGTTACTTACATCATTACAGAAATGTAATCATTGCAAAAGCAAGTGTTCTGAACTCTGAAAAAATATTTTTGCACATGAAGATATCTAGTCTTGTAGGATTAGCCATGATGCCATCACAAATCTGTTTCATGAAAACAGTTGTTTTTAACAAGAGACTGCTATTCTTAAAAACCCCATCATCCTTCTTCCCATATTCTCCACCTACTCTATTGGCTTTATACCAGTAGAGAATTAAGTTAGTTTTGTTTAAATACTTTAACTTTTCAATTCCATTGCAATGCTTATTTTTGACTTGGTCCAAGAGAACTCCCTTTCTCCTGTGTGGTAATTAATTAATGGTAACAGCTAGTCACTTGAGAACTTCCTTGTGAACAAACTAATACCAAATTTTCTTCTTGTTCTACAGCATGAGCATAATATCATTCACCGGGACTTGAAAGCAGAAAATGTCTTCTACACCAGTAACACCTGTGTTAAGGTGGGAGACTTTGGATTCAGCACAGTAAGTAAAAGAGATGAAACTTTAAATACTTTCTGTGGCTCTCCTCCTTATGCTGCCCCCGAACTCTTCCGCGATGAAAAGTATGTTGGCATTTATGTAGACATCTGGGCGCTAGGAATCCTGTTATACTTTATGACAACAGGTATCATGCCATTTCGGGCAGATACAGTGGCCAAACTGAAAAAGTGCATTCTTGAAGGGACATACAGTTTACCTCCCTGCCTCTCGGAAGCTTGCCAGAAACTGATAAAAGGAGTCCTTCAGCCGGTACCAACCGAAAGATACTCTGTCAAACTTATTATGAACAGTGAATGGATGCAAGGAATACAGTACCCCAAACCTTTACAGCCGTTTAAGCTGGATCCTAAGTACTTATCAGACACCAGTACACTCAAAGAGGAAGAAATCGAAGTGAGAAGTATTCTGGAAGATCTGGGAATCACAGAAGAACATATTCAAAATAACCAGGGAAGAGATGCGCGCAGCTCAATAACAGGGGTCTACAGAATTGTTTTGCACAAAGTACAGAAGAAAAGGGCACTTGAATGTGTTCCTATCATGTCCCATCCAGACCCCAAAGAACAGGACTTGAGTAGAGGAATCAGTTCCTGCAGCGGGATGAAGCAGACATCCAGGCTGTGTTCTATTTTATAAGTTGCACTGCAGACTTTATGCTTGGCACGTTTAACAAAGGGTTTTATTCACTTTTCACAAGTTCTGGTGTTACATTTTTTGTAGTTTCTGAATAAACCCAAAATGCCTCATCTCCTTTGCATTTCTCAAGTCACTGTGAAGCGCTCAAATACAGAGCTCTCATGTGTTTGTTTGTCCCTTGCTCTAGAGACATGATATAGCCAGTGCAAGAACCCCAAGTAAGTGAGACAGGTATGGGATCATTAGTGGAGGTGATCTTTTAGTAAAGATCTAATAGTATTGCATTTAACACACTTGGGAGATTCTCAGTACAGGCATTTGACAGCTAACTTCTTGGAAAGTTGTACCTCAGCTTGACAGAACTATACCACTGCAAACCAGCACAGTTTTTGCAGAGAATTAAATTTAAGCACAAAGCAGACCATAATCTAAACTGCAAATTCTCCTTTAAAACTTCTTCAGCAAATTAAACAAGATAAAGTGTATATAATTTTATTTAATGAAACAGCAGTGCTGTTGTTGACCACAGTTCCTAATTAGTCACAAATCAGAAAGGCAAATCAGGATATGCTGCTTTAACCTGCACGTGTGGTTGCAATTCCTAGAGCACAGCTGGCTGGGCTACCATCTACGAACCTTCTGAAACCTTCCATCAGTTGCACTCCCATAAAGATTTAAGCATACTCCAAAACTCACGTAGTTTAAAATTCCTGCTTTAGCACAAGGTATCAGTAAGCTGAATGCAACCACTAACTAAATCCATTTATATATTGAGCATTATAGGCTTGTACTAACTCCTGCGGCAACAAAGGCTGGCACAAAGCTGATTTTGACAGTCCTGACCACTGCAAGTTAAAAGTTGGATACCCTGAAAACTTCAGTTACTCTGAGCATCACCAAGATGCAGATACTCTGATTTTCAGCCTTAATTGATATTTTATACTTTAATCTTCCAACACCATCAGCTCCAGTGCAAATGGTGGAAGAGTGCAGTAGCTGCCTTCCTCTGAACAGGCACAGCTGACGTCCTAAGCTAAGAGTTGAGCCTGTATGATTTTAGTTAAGGCAAGTAAACTAATACGAGGTTTAGAGAGGTACAGCTGGTGCTTTCAAATTCAAGGGCAGGATGCCTTATCTATTATGGGGACTGATGAGATCATCAGTTGACTTTAAAAGGAGTAATTGATCTAAGTGAGCAACAGAATGACTCTGAAAAGCCACTCATGGGAAACCAGACTCAGTGGGGCTCAGGTAAGTACAAAGCAAGAACCAATCCTCTTTCACAGTTTTTCTCAGGTGGATAAAACATACCATCTTTCATAAGACAGTAATAAAGATGAATTGTATTTCATTAGCTGGGAATGAATTCCTCCACTATAAACAGTTTCCATATGAAAGCATTTAAGTTATCTTGAAACACAGCCCTGAAATAATGGTTTTGCACCAGCCTAAGCAACCCTTTCTTTCCACTTTTGTAGTGGAGTATTAGGAAGAAAGATCCAGAAGGTCCACATAGCTTGTGAACCCACAACTTCAGGTTTTCACAGGGCCAGTTTCCTCTTTCTTTCCTGTTAAAGAAAAAAAAAATGCATCCTGAAAACCCAACAAGTCAGCACTACTCCAGCAAGTTTCAAATATCTCAAACTTTATTTTAATAAAGGATCAACCTCATGGACCGTGAGGTCCCTGTGGTTAACTTTGTGCCAGTAGCTCCCTTCTTGGCTTGTCCACTGCCAGCAATGGACTTTGTTCCATGGCAATTTGTTTTTCTGGTGCCAAGGCAAGTTTCGCGAGGGCAACCTAAACCAAAATACTTGCAAATGCTATCATCATGCATCATTGCTCCATCATTTTCAGCAGCACAAACAGATTAGTATTCATCATTTTATAATAAACAACTATTTTACCAAGGCTTGACTGTACAAATACAGCAAGTTATCAAATCCTGGTGAGTGACAGATAATACAAACACGTCATTACACACACAAAAAAAATTGTAATTAAACAGACAAATCTTTTTTTTTTTGCTACTTTATATTAGATAATGTAGCTTTGTAGAATTAGCAAAGAAATAAATTCAACAAAACTTCATTCTGTACATTAGCTCAATTTAAATATATATTACAAGCTTACAAGGCTCATGTCATAGTTCACTTCCAATCTGGGCTTTAAAAATCCACCAGAATGGCATCCCCATTAGTATTGTGTATCTACTGCTTGCAAAATGGATAGCTTTTAGCTTGCATGTTGGAAAAAAAAAAAAAAAGGAATAAGAGACCCCACTCCTACAGTATTACCAATAGTGAGAAGGACTTCCAAGTATAAAGCCAAATTCAAAAGTTGGAAATAGTCTTTCAGAAATGTATTCTATAAAGAATAGCAAGAGGCCAGAGCTCCAGACAAAGTCATCTTCCTCTCTTTCTTCATTTGCCAATTAAAACAGCTCCATAATATCTACAAGTTGTATTTGAAAATTCTGCTGCCTTAGATACTAAACAGTCCTGAAAGGTGCCAAATCAATGAACCCATTTCTTAGAAGAAAAAAATTACGACCTCCCTTGTTTTTCCTCTTTCCTCCCAGGCCGCAGTGATTTATAATACAGGTATAAAACATGTAATATGGATGTTTGAGGGACTTACATAGTAACTAACACAGTGGGTCACAGAGTTTCTTGGAAGAAAACCACCTGTCAGTCTCACCATTCTTGATCCAGTCATTTTGACAGGGGAGAGATTCTATTCTGGCAATGAATGTTACTTGGTTTTATACCTTTCCCAAAGCAATGGGGTGATGGGAGGTAGGCTGGGAGAAGAAAGGGAAGGTGATAAAGGGAAAGAGAAGAAGTGCAGTATTCAGAAGATTGACTGCTTACTGTCAAGGCACTGAGAACCCTAACATTAAAAGCTTGGACTATTTTGCCACACGCTTGAGTACAAGTAGAAGTTAACAGTGTAGGCTTCAAGTCATTTTACATGGAAAGAGCAAGCAGAAGATTTTTTTTCTATGTACAGACCTTGTAATAGACTACAGCTACTACTCAGCAATTAAAAAAACTTCAGACACGTTAAAAGAATCCACACATCCCCTAGTAAGTCCCTCCAGTATATTCATGATTTTAGTGTTCTGAAAATGCTATATCAGCACACCATATTATGTCAAATCCTGTCAAGGAGCTTAAACAGTTTTTCTGTGCTCCAATGAAGTACTACTGTACACTGAAACTTCAGCACTACTGCAATCCTTTTTCTCTCTCTCTCACCCTGCCCTCACACCTTGTTTCATTCCCCACCTCACAGAGGTATCTTAATGCTCCCCATTGGAAATGGCAACAGTAACGCCTTCAGATTCTGTTGTTGCAGGGATTCTTGGCACTTTCTTAGCAGGGCTTGGGATGTGCTAAGAAGAAGGGAAAAAAAACATTAAATACAGTTTTCTAGTTCACAGACACTCATACTTCATGGCTAGTCCAACTCTCAAACAACGTTCATGCTACACTGGACAGCTTGGTCTTAAGTCAGTCAAACCGGTCATGCTTCATGCAAACTGATTATGTGAAAAGAGCCAGTTTGTTCTTGATTCGTTATTGTGCAGCTTCATTCTTGTTATGATGAAACGTACTTTTTAAAATCCCATGTTCAATTTTTTACTTCTGGCTTGTATGTTACATATGTTAACAAAGTATTGAATGCAACTTGTTAAACCACTTCCTCTTTTAACATACGTGCACATGCTAAGACAAGCACATAAACCGTCCCACCATTTACATCAAACTTTAAAAGAGTGCTGAGTGTTCACCTCATGAACAACGCCTGGGTGGACAACTTCAACTCCTGCTTCCAGGGGTCCATCACCCATGAGCGGGCGCCGTGCGTAAGTTCTCCTGTGTTTTTCATCCACACGCACAAGGTACCATGTTCCCTCGAAGAGATCTTCAACCGAACACTGTGGAATATAGTTGGCTGTAAAGAAGCCAGTAACACACTGTTAGTTGGTTCAGGGCAAGGGTTTTTACACAACACAGGCCTTTGCAGTTTGGACGTAGTGAGCCAGAAATAACAAGTCTGCGTTTACATTTCAACCACATCAGGCTGATGAACACAAGCAATTCAGAAGTAGAAAGGGTTGAACATGTCCTTCATTCTACACCCTAATCATTTAAAGGTCAAGTGAATTAAGTGATGAGCATTTTGCTGTAAGACTAGGAATGATTTATATTTATGAAGTTCTTACCCAAATGATGCGTTTCCTGTCTAATCTTCATGTTTTCAGCAAAGACATCGGGTGCAATACATTTTCTTGAGTCAAGTCTTGTTTTGAGATCAGAAAGGCTGGCAGTTATTTTGTCCAGTGCAGAACCTACAATATAAAACCATCGTGTAAGGTAGCACCAGTGCTGACAACTGCACACTAGCATGTTAACATTTCAAGCCCATTCAAAATATTTTGCTTTACAGAAGCTAAACTTTTAGTCATTCAAAAATATTACCAATTACTCAATCAAAACTTTAACAGAGTTTGAAGAATATTATTTATTTGCCCAAGGAGACACTTAAACATTCCCTGGAACTGGAACATCTTCAGTTTAGCATTACTGTCATTAGGCACTGCTCTGCAGGTTTACTTATACGGATGGGTAGCATAACAAGGCATTTAGAGGTGAGCTGTGCAAGGGAGTTAATTAACACCTCTTCCTTTCACTCACCAGGAGTAGCATCCTGTGTAACTCTGATGGAATACAGCGTAGCAGCAAAACCAGAGCCATAGGAGAACACACTGATCCTCTGTCCTGCCAGCTGCTCTGGGGAGTACCTGCAAAGCAAGCAACAGTTGTTTAACCTGAGAATTAAGCCAAGGTGCCAATTTTAAATACCTAGAAAGTGCCGCTAACTTAGAAAAAGCAGCGAGCAAATTACACTAACTACAATACAAATTTAGCATGCTATGTGCATAAATAATGACTTTTAAAAAACACAATTTCAAACACTGCTGCTATGTGATGAGTTCCAAAGCTAACAAAGCAAATAAAAGCCTAGAATATGGTTACCTAGAAGGCAGACAGTTTTCATTCTTAAGTGACCTAAAGCCTAAAATGAACAACCACATCTTGGAAGGCAAAGTCACAATGAAGAAAAAATAATCCAAGAGGAATGTTTTAATTTAAACTTGAAATGATTTTGTAAAACTGCCATTGCAGAAAAAAAAAAAAATATCATTAAGTAAGACTAATTTAATGTGAATCTGATTATAGTGAAAGAGAGAAGGCATTCCGATTCTCTCTTCCACTGCAATGGAGGTTTTTTTTAGGGGGTGGGGGAGGGTGGGGAGAAGGTTGAAGCTGGGAAAAGACACCGCCTTACAAATAAGATCCTACTTTGGAAGGCAGTAAGCAGCTGTTTCAGGTCAGCTTCTGACACAGAAATTTTGAATCTGCTTGTCACTTGAACTGATTGTGTGTGCAGAATTATATTTTAACTTTAGTCCTTCTGCTTAAGGCAATCTAAGCAGGAAAAGGGTTGCTAGATGGTGCTTTTACAAAAGACACTTATGACCTCACATATAAAAAATCTATGACTTTTTTTCCAGTTTTATGCTTACTGGGCAAGAAGAGAGGCAAGGCAACCATAGACTGAAGGGGTATACATGTTTCCATTCTGATTGGATACGAGTAATGAAGCTTTGGTTTTCTGATTGAAGAGCTCTGCACTAGCTTTCATAAAAGCCTTTTCCACATCTCTGTCAAAGTATGTATCTTCAAGTTTTACATCCCTGTTAAAAAGAAAGTTCAGAAACAGTTACTAAAATAGCAGAAAGTAAAAGTACACCTTTGAGGTGTAACAAATTAAGGTTATACGAATAAAGACAACAGTAGCTATTCTCACCTGAAAGGTTCCAGACCACTGAAAACACCGTTTGCTGTTTCTGGGTTCTGGTCACTGAGAAAGTCATTCAGCAAGAGTCTAGCCACAGATTTCTGTACCAGTTTACAGTACGGAGAATGAAAGATCATGAATCCAAAGTCATTCAAGGTGAAACGTCTGTCCATCCCCTCTGGAAGTGGCAGAAAAGCTGTGTTACAACTTATGTTTAGTACTCGCTTCAACTATGAAAATGAAATAGGGGACTGGCAGGATAACAGCCACCATAACACGTCAGCATATGAGAGACAACCGTAAGACTAACTATTGCTGTCAAGTTCATTTAAAACACTGATGCAACTTCTATTTGAAAATTAGTTTCTTACTGATCTTTTGCACCAACTAACAGCATTTGCCTTTCTTCTAGAAAAAGCTAAGCTAAACAGAATCTCTGTATTTCTACTCAGAATTTTGACATAATAAATAATCTACTTCATTTAACAATCTAATCTTCACACCTATGCTTCCTGACTGAAGCAATTACTAAACACATGGGGTAAAAAAAATAATCAGTATTGTTACACAACATTTAGATATTAACCTCAGTATCTTAAAAGCGTGGGTGGAGGGGGGAATAACAGGCTTTTAAGAAACATATTATACATAACACCAACAACAGCCTGTAGAGACTACTGCTTACTGACCGTCGGGTACTTAGCTATACCAGAACAGAAATACGACATTTCTTATAGAAGAGCGCAAACATTTCAAATCACCTGAGAACACATAAACACAAAGAAAGGGACCCACATACTAGCCTTTAGATTGGATGCTAAAACTTGAAAATACATTCTGTAGTTAACACATTCCAGCATTCGCCAGATCTTGCAATATCATCAGGTGAGGCTACGTACCCTTTTGCCACTGGGCGTGGATTTTGTTGCGATAGACCGTATAGCAGCGATCTAATGCGCTGAGGTAGCACTGTATAGATAGTTTGCCATCAACTACAGGATATTCGGAGACCATATCTGGTTTATAGAAGTCATAGGCATGCTGCATGTGGGTTCCACGCAACCCTGATGGACAGAAATTGACAAAATTTGAAAGTTACTTTATTCAGCTGCTTTGAGTCAGTTTGAATGCACCACTTAACACGTAGGGAAACAAGCAGTATTTGGCCCCAACCAAGCAGGTTTTCACAGCACTTCAGGCCCTTTAAGGTAACATTTCACACAGTTCTCAATTGCTTGTTAAGTATGTAGGACTGAGCGTGACAAATACAAGTGACAAATGATTTTCATCATTTTGTCCTGGAAGTAGAGCCCTGTGTTATTCAGCTCTAGTCCACTCTTTGTCAATTTTATTGAAGAATCTCCAAGGAAATAAACAAATACAACATCTCTAGTTGTTCTTTGCTGCCTCCTATAACGGGACTTGGCCAAGTTAGCCCAGAGCAAGAAGAGACAAAGTACAATTTCTGACATTCATGGGGAGTTAATTCAGCCCTCCAGCAATGCACAAAAAACATGGGACAGCCTTCAGAATGGATCTGGTTATCTGGCCGAACGGTAATTCGTTTTCTCACAGGACTAACCTCTCTCAAAAATTAACGGAGCATTTGGACCAACTAGCATAGCAACAGCGCCAGCTCCACCTGTTGGCCTGGCATTTCCAGTGGCATACACAGCTATGTCTCCAGCAACAACAAGTGCATAGCGCCCTGTGAAAAACACACAAAATGACAATGAGAAATAGCCAAGAATTTATCACATTTTAATAGCCACCAGCAATTTTTAGGCTTTGATTACAGAGGATGTGACCCCACATTTAAGTGGCTCTTCAAGCCTGACTTTTCCCCCCCACATTTCGATTTCCTGGCAGCCACTGAAATTTATATGAAAAGACCAGTGATAATTAGCCATGTTGTTATTTTTTGCACTGTAATTGAAGTACTGGCAAATGCCCAGAGTATTTAAGAAAAAGACTTCAGAAGCGAAAAAACAGTTTACGCTCTGGGTTTTATACGGTTAAACATGAACGCTGTCGTTATAAGGCAGACTACTCAAAACCAGAGGATGATGTGACTTTTCAAGAAAATACCCTGAACTTACCATCCCAAGAGCTGGACTCAATCCAGTTAATAGCATTAAAAAGAGCAGCGGTGCCTCCATAGCATGCATTGGTGGTGTCGATTCCTTCTACATCTGTATTACCAGATTCTTCAAAGAGCTGCATCAGGACAGTCTTTACAGATTTTGATTTATCAATTATCGTCTCCGTTCCAACTTCTAATCTCCCAATGCAATCATAGGAAAGGCTGTTCCTCTCCATGAGCTTCTGAACCACAGTCAAGCAGAGAGAATTGATATCCTCTCGGTCAGAGCAGAACCCCATCTTTGACTGGCCTAGCCCAATGGTGTACTTCCCAGCATCCACACCATCATACTTCTCCAGCTCTGTCTGGTCAACGTACTGAGAGGGAAAATATATTTCCAGTGCAACAATTCCCACATCTTTGGGCCAACAGGATTCAGCATTCACTGGAAGAGACCCAGGCATCGTGGTAGATCTTTAAGAAAAAAAAAAAAAAAAAGAAACCCACAAAACCAGCTGATTTACTCACATCCATTTTAAGACACCTACTTTCACTTTCTATAGGTTTACAGGAAAAGTTAGAGTTCAGTTATTCTACCAGGTCATTTACAAAAGGCAAGCCTTTGCCTCCAAGGAGATTTTGGTCTGAGCATACTGAAAACATCATTAGAAGTTTTGTAAAATTTTATACTGAGAAGTACTTTTAAGTGAAAATACAAATTTCAGCCCTAGAGATGAACAGATGTAGGTTAAGCCCAAGTTATTTCACTGAGGCAAAACACATGCTTAACAAGTGTTTGAGAAATTTGTCTTAACATTCATTACTCTACTTTTGCTTACACCCAAAGTCTCAACTTTACACAAGCTAGAAACATTGAATTTTTGTTTTAAGATGTTGCTAGTTGACAACTGAAGTTTAAAATTTACCCTTACCAGGAAATGTCTGCCTGGACTTTTCAACATTGTTTTTACTTTTAAATTAAGTGATAAAAGTCTCACTGTTTTGTTTATAATTGCAACAAAGATAGCAGAAATTTTTTTGGTATGGGTGTTTTGAGGGTTTTTTTGGTAATTTTGGTTGGGCTTTTTGTTTGTTTTAAGCATGCTCTGTTTTGGTATTCCAGAACACTGGAACATCTAACACCAGGCCTGGAGGAATATTTCACAGGCTGAGATGAACACACAGCAATTCTCCCTGACAGATCAAGATTTCTTATTTTAACCCCGTAACTTTACTGCTGCTACGCTTGAGGCTATAGGACACTGTAGGATATACCACATCCTATTACTTTAACCCCACCCCTGTTACCCAGACAGGCACCATCTTCCCGTACCGTGCCTTGCATCCTTACAGAGCACTTGTCCCTTTCATGCCCAGCTGCCAGTGCTGTCACGCTGACCTTACCTGACCTCTTCCATAAAACCACGATGAGCTGTATAATAAAGCCTTTCTCTGCAGCAATGACAGCTTTGCAGGACGCGTATTAAGACAAGCGTTCGAAAAACATTAAAAGTGTTTTCTGTTACAGGTACAGTGTTAGGTAAGACCTGAAGCGAGAACCCGTGGCTCGCCATTCATTTTGATTGCCTCTAATAAAGCTTTAACCATACCTGTGAGGTACCTAAAATAACCTACTTAAAAATAAAGTATTTCTCTTGCAGCCTTCTATCCACATTAAAACGTACATACGGGAGAAAAAGGCTATTTAAAGCTGCTGACCGAAGCGCTGCGGAACAGCCGTACAGCGCACTGCCGTGCTTTTAAGCTAAAAAACAACTGATTTTTGCTGCCTTTTTTTTTTTTTTTTGTACCCTGCTGCCAGCCCCGCTCACCCTCCCGCGGCCCGGTGGGGGCCTCTCCTCCCTCCTTCCCTGTCACGAAGGCCCTCACCTCAGGCGACCGCCGCCCCGGCCTCGCTGAGGGCACCGAGGGCAGCGGGCCCACACCCCCCACACCCCCCCCCGCCTCAAGGTTACCCGTGACCCGGCCGAGGAGACAGCGAGAAGCCACCGCGGCGGGGGTGGGGAGGGCTCCACGCCGCGTCCCACCCGCGACGTGGGCCCACCACAAGGCGGAACCCGCTCGCTTTCCCCCCCCCCGCCTCACGCCCCCGCCGCCCCCGCCGCCCTTACACGTTGCGGAATCCCATGGCCGCCTTACCGGCGGGGCGGACGGCGCATGCGCACTGGGGCGGCCGGAGAGGGCAGGTGGGTAGCGCGCAGGCGCGGGGAGATGGCCCCGCCTCCCGGGGTAGCCCCGCCCTCCGTGGGCGTGGCGAGCCCGCTCCTCCCCGCGTTAGCCCCGCCCTCCCGGAGGTAGCCACGCCCCTCCCCGGGGTGCGGGCAGGACCGGGCAGCGACGGCGCGGCGGAGCCGCGACGGCGCTGCCCGGTCCTGCCCGCACCCCCGGGCGGAGACCACGACGACGTTGTTCTCTCAGCCTCCTTGCGGGATGAAACCCCAGGAGACAAAAAAAAAAAAAAAAAAAAAACCACCAACCCAACCCACCCGCACCCAAAATTCCTGGTTTTACGGGACACATTTTACCCCAAATCGGCATAGGCACCGCAGGGGAAGAAAGAGGATGCTTTCCGGGGCTCCCCGTAGGAAGTGTTGGACCGACATCCCAAGGTAGCAGCTGGGGAAAGGACTTAGATGTCCCAGCTCCCTTTCCGGCATGAAACACCTCACTTTCTTCAAAAAGAGGACAAAAAGGAAATGTAGACCGCTGGCGGCACGGCACAGCGCATGGCAGCCACCCCCAAGGGGCGAGCGTTGTACCCAGAGCAGAGCGCATTTCTGCTCCGAGAGGCAGAAAGCTGGAGGCTGCAGAGACTCTCAAAAGCTTGATTTTATTAAAAGCGGTATAGAGAAAGCCAAAGCATGCAGCACGCAATGCACTTGACCTGTAACAGCCATAGAACAACTATGGCTTTTAACCGGGCAGGGAATTATCAGCAAACTCAGGATTTGCCTCATTGGTGGGGGCTGAGGAAAACCCTCTGCTATGTGCTTGCTCCTTACAGAACTTTGGGATCAAAACCAGCATCTAAGTCACATTACACACTGCGGTTCTCTCAGTTGAAAACTTTCTGCAGAAGACAACTAAATGGAGGCTCTTCCCATTGTATTCTCATGGCTCGCCCAACACCAAGCTCACCAAACACACCTCACCTAGCGGCTGTCAGGGCCATTGGGCAGTACCACAATGAAAAACACTGCTTTTTAAGCTTGCTCCGGTCGCTGAAGAAAATGGGACATTTGACATCTTTAAGTCAGTCGGTCATTACAGGAAAAAAATTGTTTACTTGATGTAACTTGATGTTTACTGTGGCAGGGGGGTTGGAACTCGATGATCTTCAAGGTCCCTTCCAACCTAAACCATTCTATGATTCTATGATGTAAAACAGTTTTTCGTCCTCCTGATCAAATGGCAAACATCCCACCATTGAGTTTTTACTGAAAATGAAAGAGTACTCAAAACTAAGGTTTCTTTTAAGACCTGGAGAATCCCAAATGCTTTAATATATGAAAATGAGAAGCCTACTTCACTTTGTGTCCCCTTAAGATTGTGTAGAGAATAAGGGAGTGGCGCAAAGCAGCCACTACTTTATGCTAGCATTGCCAGAAATACGTTCTCCCACAACTGGTGGCCTTCCTTGCCTTTGTTAAGTATTTGAGAATATTCTGTCAGTAATTTGACTTTATTATTTCCCACGTAAGTTTTTAATTCACACAGAACGCTTGACTGGAAGTTAGAAATCAAGCCCCTCAGCCTGTTTGCTACAAGGGATGCATTTGGTGACCGCCTTTGGTGTTTTATGTCTGGAGGACTTGAGGAAGAGACTTCGCTGGTGCCAGCACAGCTGCTTCAGGCTGATTTTCGGAAATTAAACAGTGATGATCTGGCAGCTTCAGCCATGACATCACCTAGTCACCCCCGCAGAGCTGAAAGGTTTGCAGGTACCAAGGGTGTGTGAGACTCCTGTCACACCACGAGCGGTCACCACCTCCACCCACGCGTGGACGTGGCACCCCCGCCACCCGCTCACCTCCCGGCCGACGGGATGCGACTACGTGGGAAACCGGCAAAACGCGTCAAAACACCCAACGGCAGAGACGGGACCTTGAATGCACCCGTGAGGACCCACCCGCAGCGCCCCCCCTCTCGCCGGCTGCGCCCCCGGGCACATCCCGGACCGGGACCCCCTCACAGCGCGGGTGGGTGCCGGGATGCCCACACCCCTGCGACAGTCGTCATCACGAAAGGCGGCGCCGGCATCCCTGGGGGCAGCGCCCGGCTGCCATCGCCCTGCGCGACGCGGGCGAGGGTGGCGTGGGCAGGGGGACACGCCCGCCCTACCCTCCCCGGCTCGGGTGGGCGCCTCTGTCGCGACACCCGGCTTGGGTGGGCGCTTCTGTCGCGACACAGGGAGGCGACACGCCGAGGGGGCCGCCGCTTTTTGGCTTATTCGCGGCCCCCGAGGCGGGGACGGAGCCCGGCGGAGCCCCGCAGCAGCCTCCCACCTCCGCTCGCCCGGCCGGGGGGCTTCCCGGCGCGGCGGGCGGGCACCCACGTTAAGGGGCACCCAGACATGCCTCTTCTTTTTTTTTCTTTCCTCCTTTTTTCCTCTTTTGTCCCCCCCCCCCCCTTGCCGCACTGCGGGCACTACTTATTTCAAACGCGCTTGCAGCCGCTGAAAGCACCGCTCCCAGCCACTCCGACCCACCCCCCACGCCCCGCGGGCGCCTCCGCAGCAGCAGCGCCGCCGCCCCACGCGGCGCCTCCGCGCCCCCCCCCCCCCCCCCCCGCCGCGGCTGCAGGGAGAGGCGGCGGCCGCCGTCCAGCCCGAGGGCCTCCGGCTGCCGAGCCCCCCTCACCTCTCGGAGGCGATGGCTCCCGGTGTCGCTCGCCGCTCCGCGCCCTCGCCCGCTGGCACGCACAGGGGGAAAACACGGCGCGCCGGCGTGCGGCGCCTTTAAACAGCCCCGCCGCCCGGGCTCCGGCCCGCGCCCTGAGCGGCAGCTCTCCCCGCCAATCATGGCTGCCGCCGCCCAGGTCCCGCCCGCCGGCCGGCCCGCCGCTGGCGGAGAAGGCGGGGGGAATGGTGTGAGAAAGTGACGCGGCGTGGCCAGAGGGCAGCGCGCCAATGAGGACGCGGCAGAGGCGGCGGGCGCTCAATGGGAGCCGAGCGCCGCGCCGGGGCAGCCAATGGGAGCGCGCTGCCGACCGCGGGTGAGAGTAGGACGGCTGCCGGTCCCCGGCGAGGCGAGCGGGCCGTTGCCTGGCAACGCGAGGCGAGGCTCCCCCCTCCCCTCCTCCCGGCCCCAGCGAGGGCCGCCCGGCCCCGGCCCCGGCCCCGGCCCGCGGGTCCCAGCGGCCCCCAGGGCTGAGACCGGGCGCGGAGGGCGGCGGGGTGAGGGGCTGCGAGGCGGCAGCGGCGGGCTGAGAGGAGCCCTGGGGGCGGGCAGGCCGTGAGGCGCGGGCCGGGGCGGGCGGGGGCCTGCGGGGCAGCGGGGGGCCGCCGTGCCGGTGGGTCGCCTGAGGAAGCGCAGCGCCGCGCCCCAGGCCTGTGACACCCCCCCCTCGGCTGTGCAAGGTGCCGTGGCGGGCCAGGGCCAGGCGCTGGGGCTAAATCCTTCACGGAGGATAGCGATGTCCCGTCCTGCCCGCCATGGACCCTCCCGAAACCGCCTTGGTCCCAGCTTGGTGGAGCCGCAGGGTGCCAAGCCGTGTCTCACGGCGTTACTGTTCCTTGGCATATGGACAGTTAGCTAATGTACGGGTTCCACATGCCAGCCTCTGTGGCCTTTGGGCCCCGTGATGTTTATGTACATAAAACCCGCTAACCCATGGCTGTGCGGGTTGCTGAGCATCCCCGGAGAAGTTCTCCCTGCCCATACTGGGAGTACAAACCTCTGCTGCCGGTGGGAAACTGCTCGATAAAAATCACACACGGATTTTAAAAGCCTGGATGGTTTGGTTCTAAAAACGCTGCTCAAGTCAAAGAAATACACTCCCTTGGCAGCTGGTGTCAGGTTCTGTGAGATCTGATTGCTACAGCTAGCCAAAGACAACACCTTGCTCGCCCCACACGGTGTCAGGGTGTTAAAATGGTGTTATTTCCACCATCTTAGGGGCAGGTAAAAATAGTGCAAAAGAAAAGGAAAAACTGTCATTGAAACTGTTAACTGCTATCATGTTTGTTCAATCTGTTTTGAGCTTGTAACCGTTCTGCTATCGTCATGTAAAATCACGGATTTGTCACATAACTCTTTGCAGTGTGAGGATTGAGAAACGCTACTGAGAAATCGAGAAGTTTTGTTTGCACGTGTTACCCTGCACTCGTCTGATAAGCTTACGCCAGGCTGCACACAAGCCAGTTCCGTTTGTAATTCCGAAAAAACATGTAGGCAAAATGCAAATTCAACAGGTGATGGCACAGTTACATCATGTAGATACACTGTTACCTTCTGTGCCTACAGACCAAATGGACTTCTTGTTAGAAAAGTTGAACTTCAGCTCTGCGAATCTGAATTCTATTCTTCCTTCGTTTCCTTTCCTACCACAAAAAAAAACCCAGAAAACCAAAAAAAAAAAAAAAAAGCAAAAAACAGCAACAACAACCCCAAACAAACAAAAACCTCCCAAACCCCAAAAAACAGAACTCTGTCCTTGTTCTAGACTGCAAAATGGGTTCCTAGCGCCAGCCTCTCATGGGATGCTTTGGTGGCAAAATGTTTCCTGACACTGGGGTCCTTGGGCTGTTCTGGCTCTAGAGAAGAACAAGCGCTCGGGAGGAGATGAAGCAGTCCACCTCACCGAATTTGCAGGAGCTGGTGTCAGGGCTGCGAGTGCACCCTGAGACCGTGCAGCCCCTTCCCCGCACCCTGGGCCTTGGCCGCCTGGGCGCAAGGCGGTCTCCGGCACAACATGCTCACGCAGCCTGGCATGGGGCTGCAGCAGAACGAGCTGCGTGATGAGGCGCTGTGAGGAGCCTCCTCGGTGGCCTCTTCCCCTTCTCTTGGGAGCTGCGTTCGAACTTGTGCCCTTGCCTGCGCGGCGCCGTGGGTGTGCCGGTGCCTGGCTGCCTCCCTTGCTGATCCTGACCCACTGACTTGACTTCCCAGCTTCACCTCCAACCTGCTCGTCGCTACAGACTTGTTCCAGAAACCGGGACTCTTGGCTGACCCAGCTTGCCGTCACTGGCCCTGCTCTGCTTTTTTGTTTGGGCACTGTAAGAGCGTGCCCTTGTCGGCCGGGCCGCTGCCCTGCCGGCCTTGTGGTCACGTTCTGCTCCTGGCTCACCCTCCCTGGCAGAGCAGCCTGCCCTTGCTGCCGCCTGACGGCTGAAACCTGCTCGCCTGTAGGCCTGCTCTTACATGGTGGTGGGTTGGTTTTTTTTCTGATAAACATCGTATTTGCTTTCAAAATGGTAAAGGCAGGATTTGTTTTTGCAATTTTTCTTTTTGTCCTATAGTCAACAATAAATGCAGATGTAAATAGCGAACTTCTTATCCTTATTACATCTTCACAGATCTGATCAAAAAAAGGTACCAAAATAACTAAGATTAGCTTGGGGGGGGATCATCCGTATTACTGCTTTCTTTTCCATGGTCCATGGTATGAGATGATGAATGACATCCTGTAGTCTTTGACATCAACTTTTTGTGTTGTAGAAGATCATATGACATAGTCATGCATGAAATCATTGCTATTAATTTAAAATTATGTATTGCAAAAAAAAAGCCCCAACCAAACTGACCACCTATAGCCAATAAAATTATAACTGTGTTCTCCTATTGTGCCAGTACTGAGGCGCATTTAAAGGTTACACTCTGCAGATGATAAAGGAAAGCTAAAAGGTAAAATGTGACGGATAGTTGCTGGATTTTCAGAATTTTAAAACTGAGGTCACGGACACAATGCAGTCCCAGTTTTTTTAATAATTACCTGAAGTTAAATTCAGAGACCAGGTATCTAATCTATGCTGCTAAAAGCAAGGTGTTTGTCTCCTCAGGATGTTTCTGAATCCAGATGCTAATTCAAATTTACATCAAATCCAGATGCCCTCGTCTTGCAGACTAGTTTGATGACTAGTTCTTTATAGCCTAAGATCTACTACTTTTTCTTATTAATCAGCACAATTTATTTTATAATTGTTGTCAATAGCATTATTCTTTTTATTCAGCGTTATGAGGCTCGTATCTGCTTTTCCTGTCACTGTGTGTATTGCAAGTGGATTCTTACACAAATTTTACTATTATTTCTTCACAAGAAAGGATCTGCCTGTACTGCTATTGCGATAGACTACAATTACTTTGTATTAATTTCTCGTAAAAATTGCAGTAATAACATTATAGTTGTTGGTGACTCTTGTTGCAGACCTCTTAGGTAATTAATTATAGTCCTCTAACCAAATTATGCTCCAGACATGTGACTGCCACTATTCCAAGTCCAGCTTGTGAGAATGCAGGTCATTTTCCTTTCATGGCTCTAGAGCTTAGCTAATCTGTCCAGTGAGATTTTTCAATTGAGACTGTACTCGGTAATTTGGACAAATGTACCAAAATGAATGCTGCGCCCTGGTAACCTTAGAACTGGAAACCTGAGAAAGGAGAGGTCCATTTAATAAAGATGGTATTACCAAAGAAACTCAGCATAAGTCAGAATAACCTTGGAGTAGAAACATGCTCAGATGCTGCTAGTGAGAGGACAAACACGCTTCCTCTTTCTCTGTTAAAGTCCAGTCTGTTTTGCTAAAAGACGAGTTTGAATTTGAGTCTCACCATTTTTCAGCTGTGTAAAAGTGGGTGGGATCTCCTCATCCAGTAGTGTTTTGAAAGAAAAGTGTTTCCTGTCTGATGACTCACCTTTACTTCTAGTTTTAAGCCAGTGTATCAAATTTCGGGCGCCGGTTTTGTTTTAATAGACCCAACAGGTTCTTTGCTTCTGTTTAGTAATTCTTAAGCCATTCTATCCGTGACTTTTTTTTCCTAAAGCCTCCTAGAGAAATAGACACTGTCATATTAGGTTAAGTTAATAACGCTTAAAATAAATGAAACAGCCAGACAATTAAAGCTGTTTCTTAAAACCATTTAAAAGTGAATTTATTGGAAATTTCAAGAATATTAATTCCAGGCCTAATTTGGATTTAATTCAATGGGAGCTACACTTCTAAGTCACTAAAATACTCACTGGGGTTTTCAGACGCAGCCAGCTACATCTTTAGGTGCCTAAACCAGCATTTAGCCAGCGTTTTCAGGGAAAACAAAGTCATGTGCCGTAATAATCTCTTCCACAAAACAAGATGTTGAGATGACTTTACTGAAAAAGTATTGATTTAATTTTGTTGCCAAGTACAAAATAGCAAAGGTCAAAAATAATGCTCAGGTACAGAGAGTGTGAGGTCACCTAAGTGAAGGTTTGGAAAGTGGAAGGTTTTTCTTTTGCGTATTTCTGTGTCAGGGTTCAGGGATAAGTGAAACTGTACCAAACAGTAGATCTTTCAAATGCTGTTTTGATACTTCATATACCAATATCATGGAAGAAAGTTTTTTAGATTGAATGACTAGCATTTAATTCCCAAAAGAATGCACAGGAACCCAAACTTGAAACACAGTTGGCAGCTGGGAGAGGATTTCTGTCATCTCATAATCTCTCAATTTGATCTACTGAATCCAAGAGAACCTGATATGAGATGACATACACTCTGAAGAACTGGGAGATGCAAACAAAACTATCAAAGCCTGTCTTTTAAAGTACGTCCAGTAAATGCAAATATTTCAATACTATTTGAGTCACAGATCTGGCCTGGTCTTAAAATATTTATAACATTGTAAAAATTCCAGTTATTAAAAGCTATAAGAATGCATTTAAATCACACCTTGCTGCTTTTATACAGTATGTGTAATAGGAGGAATTGCAGCAGTGTTACAATTTCAAATGCAAAGCAGCAATTCTTGAACAGGTAATAATCCAAGATGTGGGGGCCAAGAAAGCTGACAGTACAAAAAGAGGTCACCACTAGGAAGCAGATACTGATCTCCAAACCAGAGAGAGAACCGCAGCTGCACTGCGTTCTTACAGCTGGCAGTCTGCAGGCCAGGACTGTGTGGAGCTTCCCAGCAGCCCATGCCTAAACCAACAGGGAATTCCCTTCCCTTCCCTTCCCTTCCCTTCCCTTCCCTTCCCTTCCCTTCCCTTCCCTTCCCTTCCCTTCCCTTCCCTTCCCTTCCCTTCCCTTCCCTTCCCTTCCCTTCCCTTCCCTTCCCTTCCCTTCCCTTCCCTTCCCTTCCCTTCCCTTCCCCTTCCCTTCCCTTCCCTTCCCTTCCCTTCCCTTCCCTTCCCTTCCCTTCCCTTCCCTTCCCTTCCCTTCCCTTCCCTTCCCTTCCCTTCCCCTTCCCTTCCCTTCCCTTCCCTTCCCTTCCCTTCCCTTCCCTTCCCTTCCCTTCCCTTCCCTTCCCTTCCCTTCCCTTCCCTTCCCTTCCCTTCCCTTCCCTTCCCTTCCCTTCCCTTCCCTTCCCTTCCCTTCCCAGAGCCACAGCTTCACTTTTTCTTATCTGTACTGTCAGCTTGACTTTGCTCCCTTCTTGCTCCAGTCTCCCAAACTTTCCTGATTTGCCTTTACCAAGTGGCAGTATTTAATAATTTGTAAGTGAAACTGTCAGATGGTTCACAGGGGCCTCAGACGTGCCCGCCTCAGCCTGGAAAGTTAATTGTGTACTCTAATCCTGTGAAATGCTGAATATCTTCAGTAGAACAGGCGTGGAAATTGGGGTACACTCCACACTTTAGTCAATACTTAGGGTAAACTCTATACACGCAAAAGGCCGCTGGTTGCATTGATAGAAAAGCTATGAGGAGCTGAGATATCAGCGTAAACCCACCCAGAAATCTGCGGCTCAAAAGGGAAGAATGAAGGTAAAATCTGGAATCCAGAGCAGAACATGAGGAAGAAAATAAAGAGAACTGCCAGAAACAGTGGGATACTGATGCCATAGTGTAATATATTTCAGCAATTTAGCATTCCTGGTGCTCTGGTAACCTGGGCCCAGGAGGACTGGATTCTGTCTAATCGGCATTCGCTGTATCCGTGTGGTGTCCAGGCAGTGCAGCATCAGAGAGCGAATGAAATAGTGGAGAATGTGTGCCGTTTCAGCTTGCATCAGCCAGGGCCGCATCCTCTGCCTCCCCACCATGCCAAACAGGGAGTTCGGGAGGAAGAGCTTCTGCGCACGTTCAGAGTCAGAGAGAGCAACCCCAGCTCCTGCTCCTGGCAGAAGGCTCCCTGCACGCGTGTTCACGTGGTGTGCACAGTATTCCCTAGAAACTGGACAAAGAGTTAGATGAGTTGCTTCATCCCTGTTAGGAGGCTGTTGGCTCATTATGTTTCTTGTTTTCTCTCATTTGTTTTGGAAGGAGTCAGTTTCTTTCATCAGACATCCATCTGTGGGAGTATGCTACCTATTCTCTAGTGACCTTGCTACGGATGTTCATCTTTATTTTATTTAGGGAACCTATCAGCAGCTGCCTTTATCTACTGTCATCTGTGGTGCTTTCTCCCATGTTTGCAGCATGTAGTTAGACAAAACAATTACAAAACAAGAGATAACCCTGAGGAGCTAATTTACGACGAATGCAGCGAATGAAAACAAACGATAATTAGCAGGGGAAGAGGAGGAACAGAATTATGCTGCTATGTTAAATATTTTTGGCTCACTAGGTAAATATTTTAAGTATGCATCCTATGGCACTTATTCTTTTTAAGACCTCTCTTTTCCCTCATTAGCTGCTTTCCACGTGTGCATCTCTGAGGAAAAGTGCCATTGACTGAGATGGCTTTGTGGAAATATTAAATTAGTCTGAAGTTTCCAAGGAAGCAGGGAGGGAATTGGAGACTGTGCCACACAGGAGAAGACAGTGCTGTGCAGTGGGAGGGAGGCCATGGAGTGGGTAGCCAGACAGGCATCTTTGTTAGTCTTCAAAGAAAGGCCTTGACAGACACGTGCGATCCTCAATGCTAATTACGAAAAATTCAGCCAAGAGGGTAGTAAGGACCCAGTTGAAAGATTTGAATAGGGAACTGAATGAACAAAAGCAATAGAGATTATCCTTGTTGCATAGCTTCGGATGCCACACTTTAAGCCCAAGGAACGGGCTCAGTTATTATCACTGAAATGGTCTTTCATGATAACAACAGCTGGGAGCAGGGATTGTTTGGAATAGGTAAAAGGTACATGGTTTTGGCCAACTTAAACTGAACTACCATCTGGAAAGGTATCTGTAAAATTATGTAAGAAGAAAAAGAAAATATTAATGACTGGAAGAATAAAAGCAAAACAGGCAACAGCACAAAGATGATTGCAGACGAAGAAGAATGGGACTGGGAAAATGGAGCAATGAGAAGGAACTGCATACTGGCATGTTAAAATAGAAATCACAGGGGAGGTTGCCATGAAAGCAGGGTGGGAGAGAGGAGGATTTAAGTCTACCAATAGATCTAGCAGGTACAGCAAGCACTTGCTACAAGACATTGTCGGCAACACCTTGTCATTTGGCTGGTAATCTGACCAGCATCGTTCTTGTGTACAGGTGGTTTTCTCTGCCACTGCTTTCTCTAGCACATAGACATCTGAAAAGTCATTTTGATGCTACAATGATCCGTCATTGATGAAGTCTGGTATCTTTGTTCGCAGTGCTTCATCATGGGGCTTGCTTCATCATGTTACTGTTTCTTTTCTTTCTTTTTAATATTTTTAGTTCTTCTCTGCTTTCTACCATGAGGTTTTTTTCTGGGTATCTTGTGCTTCTTCTTCTTCATCCACTTTTTAACTCTTCTAATCCGTGGGCTCACACAGAACTTTCTGCCTTCTATGTAGAGACTGCCAGAGAAAAAATTCGTTGTCAGTTTCAAAGAAAAATATTAACCCCCCCACCTTTTTAAAACAATCATACTTATCACTCACCTATGAAGACCACAAAGTTAGAATTGGTTAATCTTAAATTATATTTTATACTATGTCTATTCACTTTTGTCTGATTTCAAATATGTAAAAGTTAGGATCTAAAGTTTACATGATTACACTTGTCTTCCAAAACGTGAAAAAATCTTTACTACTTCAGTGGGTCTGGAAAGACCCACAGTGCAAAACAGTACATTTCTATGGCCAGTAAATAAGTAGACCACTTTATTATTTTTATTGTCATGACCATCATGCAAATGTCTGGAAATAAAAAATGTCCAATATTTCTTTGAAATTTATCAATTTAACACAAACAGTGTGATACTGTAACAAAAAAAAAATTATAGCTTATGTACAAAAGTAAAGCCAATTTAATAAGTTTAGGTAAAGTTCATAGAGGATCAATAATTGGAAAAAACCAGAAGTCTTAAGGTGCATGAGTCATTCTTCAGTTCTGAAAATAAAGGTAGTGTGGGCTGAATAATGATCAATATTATTACTGAAAAGGAAATTCAATTTTAACAGTCAGAAGTTTAAATAGCACAAGGAAGGTCAGGTCTTAAATCACACACAATTTTGTTTTTCATTGAATTGGTGTTAGTGTTCTAAGAATCTACTTGTTTAAATGGCACCTAATAGGTTTTAACTTGGCAGTACCCCTTTCACAGGGAAGGACCCAAAACATCTCTTACATAACAGCTTCTAGGTGACACAGGCCATCTGCTTTCTGGATTTCAAACCTCTCCACTCTTCGGAGAATTCCTTTGGGAATTTCATCTGACATTTTTGTGCAACAGTTAAAGGCCCCAGGAAACAAAGCTAAAAAGAGTAATAACAACATTAGAAACAACATAGATATGAAGGGGACAAGTCATAGGTTGGCTTCACAGAATCACAAAATATTTGAGGTTGGAAGGGACCTCCAGAGGTTATCTCGACCAACCTCCCTGCTCAAGCAGGGCCACCTGGAGCAGCTTGCCCAGGACCATGTCCAGACACCTGAATATCTCCAAGGGTGGAGACTCCACAACTTCTCTGGGCAACCTGCTCCAGTGTTTCACCACCCTCACAGCAAAAAATCCCATGTTTTCTTGTGTTCACATTGAATATAATGTGTTTTAATTTGTGCCCATTGCCTTTTGTCCTGTCAATGGGCATTACTGCAAAAAGCCTGGCTGTTTCCTCTTCTTTCATTCCCATCAGGTATGGGAATGATGGTTGCAACACCTTGATGAGAACTACCTTGAGCCATCTCTTCTCCAAGCTAAACAGTTCCAGCTCTCTCAGCCTTTCCTCATACGCAGGATGTTCCAGTCCCTTCATCATCTTTGTGGCTCTCCACTGGATTCTCTCCATAAGTCCATGTCTCTCTTGCACTGGGGAGCCCAGAACCGGACACAGCACTCCAGATGTGGCCTCACTAGAGCTGAGTAGAGGGAAGGATCACCTCCCTTGACCCTGTGAACAGTGCCTTCTGCTCCCAACCCCTGGTAAAGTGGTTAGCATAACTAACACCATTTTATGAAGAAAGCAGCTGTTCTCTGTGACTGAGCAAGTCACATATTTGTTCCTCTTCCTTCATTATCAGCCCCTGTAGGTCCTGTGAACCAAGTAGACGAACCAAACAGATTTCTTCCTCCCTTCCCTACTGGCCCCCAGCGTGTACTGCTGCCTGGAGTTATTCCTCCCCAGACTTTGCATTTCCTCTTGTTGAACTTCATGAGATTCCTCTCTGTCCATTTCTACAGTCTGTTGAGGACTACCCCTAAGGCAGCAAAACTGTGTGGTGAACCAGCCACTGCTCTGAATTTTTTATCATCTGGAAACTTGCTGAGGGCACACTCTGTCCCATCGTCCATGTCATTAATGAAGATGTTGAACAGTATTGGCACCCATGTTGACCCCTGGAGTACACCACTGGTGACTTGCTTCCAACTGCACTTTGTGCCACTGATCTCAACCCTCCAGACCTGATCGTTCGGGCAGTTTACAGTCCACCTCACTATTCACTTATCTAACCCGCACTTTGTCAGCTTGTCTATGATGGTGTTACGAGAGACAGTATCAAAGGCTTTACTGAAGTCAAGGTAAACAACATCCACTGCTGTCCTCTTGACCACCAAGCTAGTCACCTCATTGTAGAAGGCTATCAGGTTGGTCAAGCATGATTTCCCCTTCATAAATCCATGCTTTCTGCTCCTGATCACCGTGTTGTCCTTCAGATCTTTGGAAATGCTTTCCAGGAGTTTTTTCTCCACCTCCTTTCCAGGGATTGAGATGAAGTTGACCAGCCTATAGTTCCCTGGAACTTCCTTCTTGCCCTTCTTGAAGGTAGGAGTGATATTTGCTCTTTTGCAGTCTTCAGAAACCTCTCCCAGCTGCCACAACTGTTCAAAGCTAGTTGACAGTGGCCTCACAATGAGCCAGGCTCCTCAGCACTGGTGGGCGGTGCACCCCATCTGTCTCTGTGGCCTTATTTTGGTCCATTTTTTTCAAGTGTTCCCTAATTCGGTTCTCCTCCACTGACAATAAGTCTTCCTTGCTCCAGACTTTCCCTCTGGTCTCAGGGACCTGGGATCCTTGGAGGCCAGTTTGAATGGTAAAGAGTGAGGCAAAGAAGGCGTTGAGTACCTGGGCCTTATCCATGTCATTTGTCAACAGTTGACCTGCTCCATTCAGCAGCAGGTTCACATATTCCCTCCTCTCCTTTGCTGTTTACGTACCCATGGAATCCTTTCTTGTTTGCATGTCACAACCCTTGTGAGAGTCAACTCTAGCTCAGCCTTGGCTTTCCTAACCCTATTCCTGCATAATCAGACAGCAACTCTATAGTCCACCTGCATCGCCTGCCTCTGCTTCCACCCCTTCATTCCACACTTTGTTTTTATGTTCAAGTTCAGTTAGGAGCTCTGTGCTCATCTGTGCAGGCCTCCTGCCACTCTGCTTGGTTTTCTGTTTGTCGGGACAGGCCTTTCTAGAGCTTGGAGGAGGTGATCCTTGAATACAGCCAGCTGTCCTCAACCCCTCTTCTCTCCTAGGTCATATTCCATGGGATTCTTCCAAGCAGGTCTCTGAAGAGGTTGTAAACCTGCTCTGCTGAAATCCAGGGCTGTGATCTTGCTTTTTGTCCTGTTCCTTTCTCCTCGGATTCTGAACCCCACAATCTTATGGACGCTGCAGCCAATGGTGCCTCTGGCTTTCATGTCCCTGACCAGTTCTTCCTTGTTCGCAGGTATTTGGTCCAGCTGAGTGCTTTTCCTTGTTGGTTCCTTGATTACTTGTGCCGAAATATGTCATCAATGCACTCGAGAAATCTTGGAGATTGCTTGAGCACTGCAGTATTGTCCTTCCAGCAGATATCAGGGTGGTTAATGTCCCCCGTAAGGACCAGGACCTACAAATGTGAGGCTTTCTCCAGCTGTTTGAAGAAGGTCTCATCTACTTCTTCCTGGTCAGGAGGTCTATAGCAGACATCCACTACAATGTCACCCATGTTGGTCTGCCCACTAATCCTGACCCATAAGCTCTCAGTTGGCTCATCATCCATCCCCAGCCAGAGCTCCCCACATTGCTGCTGCTCTCTTGCATTAAGGGCAACTCCCTCTCCTGACCTTCAAGCCTGTTCTTCCTAAAAGCCCATACCCCTCCACTGCAGCACACCAGTCACACCAGCCATCCCACCATGTCTCTGTGATCCCAGTGAGGTCCTGTACCTGCAGACAGACTTCTGATTCCTCCCGTTTGCTCCCCATGCTACACACATTAGTAGCAAGAGCATTTCAGAGAGGTGTCAAGGGTTGTCTTTACAGCTTACTGGATGAGATACCATCCTCTCAGCTCCTCCCACAAGACAGATGGGTGGTTTTGTTGTTTAAAGAACAGTTTCCTCCACGGCTCCTTGTGTACATGTATGTAAAGGCTTGTTACAGTAAAATAAAAATAATAATAAAAAAAGACGTGAGTGTTTTATTTGTGGAAGATCACCAACATTAATGACGCAGGGAATGTCAGGAGTATAATTTAAAAGCTCTGCCTTGTGAGGTTGAATCAGGCCCATTATATTTTGTCTTTGAAATTATTAATGCTGTTGCTGGGTTTTGTGTTTTCTTTTCCCACGAGGGCTCCCATGGCTGAACGTGTCTCCACTAGGGAATGATCTGCAGATTTTGTCCTGCTTGCTAATACCATCTTGAAAATAAAAAGCCACTGACCCTTAAAAAGCAAATAACTGAAGATTTTTTTCATGACAAATACTAACATTTTGGTGTTTGATTTTATTTTGCTCTAGCACAGAAACAGATCTTCTAAAAGGGACTCCCTCCATCAACTCAAGGACAAGGAAAGTTGTGTGGCTCAGGGATTTATCTAGGATGGGAGGGTCCCAGGATCAAACCCATGCTTCAAAGTGAGCACAGCAGGGACCCCTGTGTCGCAGTGCGTGAACTAATCTGGCAGAAGTGGGGAGACAGTCTTCTTCCTGTTTGTTTTGATTATTTTTTTTCCCTAACCTGTAAATCGTGGTGAAGTAATCACTTAGCCTTGGAGCGCAAGAGTCATAGGGCAAGAAAAAAAGAAGCAGCAGAATCAGTTTCAGCTCCTGTAAGCAGGAGATGAGAAGTCTATTTAAACATTTTCCTGTAAGCAAGAAGATTGTGTGCCCCGTTCCTCACAAGAGTGCTCGCTGAGCGCTGGGATAACAGATGCCGGCAGAGCTGCAGCAGCGAGCTCGAGCAGCTAGCCACGCAGCAGCCGTCACCGGAGACCAGTCACACCACCCACTGCAGCTTGAGGGGGCTTCCATACCGGTGGGGCTGATGACAGAGCCCGGGGTTTCACAGTCAGAAGGGTGGGTGAAAGAAAGCAGCTGGCCTAGCAGTTACCTCCTCACCAGCCCGGAGAGGAGGACTCTAAATAATCATATGGTGCAGAAGGGTTAATTAAGCATTGAATGTTACCTGCATTATTTCTCTGTTGTCCCTTTGCTTTTCTCTCTTTGACAGCATACTGCTTGTGAAGGCAATTAATTGATGTTTGCAAATGGGAATTCAGCTTATTGAGGACTACTAAGTTTATTTTTTTCTGAGGGGTCAAGGCAGTGTTGGTGGCACTAAAGTATGGCACAAAACTATGGCACTAGAGTATGACACTAAAGCATGTTGCCAGTGAGCTCCTGGCAGAACGATTATGCAGGATAAAAGCTCAAGGAATGGTAATTATACCTTAAACTCTACCAGAGGTTGCCAGCTGTGCTTTTTGGAGACGTCTACTCCTGTGCTTCTTTGGGGTCTAGTAAACTAAAACACTTGGCAAGGCCAGCACTGCCAGCCTCCCATGCAATGGCTGGATATTGCAGAAGGTCTTAGGGTGATCCAGCTGTCTCCTGAACTCTTCCTCTCCTGGTTTCTCCGGTGCCTGGCTACTATCATCCCACTTTGGTACTCAGAAACATCACTTGCTTTGATCCCCAGATCTGAATCACCTGTGTTGTACTTTATAGTGCAATATAGTGCACTGTATAGCAATGTGTCATTTGTACACTTTATAACTGAAAATTAAGAAATTAATATTGATGTACTTTTATAGCTTTATAAAGAAAAAGATACACAAACTCATACAAGGAAAATAAATCAAAATTCTTGATGCATCCAGGTGGGCTTTTGAGTATCTCACTGGCCACTTGTGATTGCAAGGAACTTAGCCAAAAGGAACTGCATTTTTTAGAAACTTGTTTATAATTGCGCATTTAGATACCACTTAGAGAATTAGAGTAGCAGTTTTAGAGTGAATTCAATTACCTGATGCTTGGGCAATCTTTGAATTGGAGCATTAGGCCACTGACATCTAACTCATGGAGCTATACAAAAAGCTGTGCCTCCCAACATGAGAACCCGCAATAGATTGCATGTGAAACTGGTGAATACACCAACAGAACACAGACTGAAATTTTGGATAAAATGTGAATGAGGAGGTGCTTATGTTCTTCCTAAAGAGGCAGAAGCATGTGTCATGGAGATTGAGAGCCTGCTAGTAACTTTTTATGTGAGGTGTGTGCCTGGGGAGGCTGTCTTGCTTTCGTAGCTTTGTATGGGTGTTTGCTTTGAGGAATTCTGATCTGCACTGTTTTTGTGATGAAAAAGAAGCTGTCACTTTTAAATATATATTTTTTTTTTGTTCTGTGCATAAAAGCACAGCTACAATAGGGAAAATAGAAATTAATTGTCTTTCAATCACAGACGAATACACGACATCAGGGTCTTTTTTGTCAGACAACATGACAGTGTCATCAGCAGCCTTGTGTTGACAGAGGCACTTGTGATAACTGGTACTTTTTTACATGGGAGTCAGTTTTAAGAGTGACTTTTTTTTTTTTTTTTTCTGTGTGAAGAACAATCAGGGCAGTGAGGCAAGGAATTCCTGTATTTCCCCAGAGCCCCAGGAGAGGGGATGCTGCTCTCCCGGAGCACTGAGCCATCCTGCAGCTCCGTTGCCCGGTCCGTTATTACCATAACTGCACTATAATCCCGCAAGTGGTAAGGAACCAGGAGGTAATAAGCAAAGCTAATGATTTCAGCCCAACCCAATACCATAAATTTTTTTGTGGTTTCAGCAATGAGATCAGCCTTATTAGTAATCATTGGTCTAAACAGTGGTTAAAAGGAAAGAACTGTGGTTTTCCCCAAGGATGTTGGCATGGCCTTTTGTGTGCCATTTATCAGTCAAACAGATTTTTCAGTGCTGCCCATTTCATTTGTCTGTATGGCTCAATGGCACAATCAGAAATCCACAGCTGCTTACCCAAAATTTATTTAGACCTGTTGTCTGACACTGAGCCTCTTTAACCAGAAAACTAAAGGAGCTGCTGAAAGGACCAACAAGTTTAGCAATGGATCTTGAGACAAGTCCACTCAGGAATTGCTGTGGCATTATTTCAGCAGGTGGTATTATCTGTTTTGGTATTTCTTCCCAGAGAAGTCTCATCTGGGAAAGACCTATTGCTTTTTAAAGGTTTTGTTTCATATTTTTGGGTAGCATCTAAATACTTTGATCTTACAGAAAAGTCCACTGAAGCAAGTTAAGCACCCTCGCAGAGGGAAAAATACCTTTGCTCGTCCCACCTTCTCTCTCAAGGATGCGTAAAAAGGACCTCCTTTTCAGATGCATGTGGCTTGTGGAATAAAATAGTGCTGATCTTTTCATTATACTGGATTTACTTAACATGCTATGTATAGCTTTACTAATTTCAAAAGAGGTGGAGAGAGAAGAACGCTTTGCCTTTCTAGCAAGAATAAGTTGTTTAGCACATTTGAAAAAAAAACACTTGATTTTTTTCTTAAAAAGAGAATCCCTGAAACTCTGAACTATTTTGAAATAGTGCTTGTTGTTCAAGGAATATAGAACAAGAACTTAATTTAAACTTCCCATGGTGGTTTGTTTCCTGGGAAGGCTATGAGGACTGCTGTTGATATCGACATTTGTGGGTTGGACTAGATGACTTTTAAGGGTCCCTTCCAACCCACACTATCCTATGATTTTCAAGGCTGGAAGGCTGATTGGAGATGGAGAGATGGGTATATCATACAGGTCACGATTTTCAAATGGATCTTTGTCCATCCAATCACTATCAGTTTGCAAGTTGTCTGTCCCCATACAACGTACGATGCAGGCTGAAAACTGGAAAAACAGTGTGTAATATTGATGTGGTCAAATAAACACTAGTATCCAATGCTTTATCAGAAGGTGAAATTTCTGCTATTCTTTGCAAAAATAAACCACATAATGTCTCACACATTAAGGTGTAAAAAGAAGCTGCCATGTGAACATACATCTGCTTTTTTTCTATAAAGCAATGCAATATGATAAGAGGGAGCCTTTCTCCCACGCTGCACAGATCACCCTCACTCTGACCAGACCAGCATTACTGGAATAACTTGACTAGGATAACTCGAGAAAACTCCTTTGGGAAGCCCCAGACAGTCTTATTTAGCTGTTGTTCCTACCCTGCAGCATTCAACAGTTCTTTTGGATGCTTTTACTCTACAGGAATTACCAAATTTCTCTCTTCGTATCTTCAAGATAAAATATTTGTAGGAGCTTCTGAAAGAGAACTTTTGCCTTCCCAAACTGAAATTCAAACAAACCTCTGAAATAAGTTCCCTTGTCCAACCTGCCTACATGCTCTGTCATGCAGTGCTGCCCACTTCACTCTGGACACTCCGTAAATCCCTGGTACTGAGATGAGGTGATGGAAGACTGCCAGGTCTTTTTTAAGGTAAAATCGCAAATACTTCTTTTGAATTATATTAGGGGGGGGGAAAAAATCCCTGTCACACTCTACAAAATAATCTTGATCTAATTTTCTGGCGCTGCCTGGCAGGGCCTCATTCCCGCCTGCGGCTGGCTGCAAATTTGGCCACCAGATGGCTTTCCCGGCCTGTGTCAACAGCTTCCAATTCACATCCACAAGCAAAGGAAACTTGCAAGTTTGCATGATGTACCAGCCCAAATCTTACTTGTAGATCTGTACCATGACCATAAATGGATGCATAATGGTCAGCTTAAGAAGCCTAACCCTCGTTAGGGTCAGCCCTAAATCTAGTTCAGATCAGGGTAGGGTGTGCCTTTGCTCAGAGAGCCACATTCAGTTCTGCCATTTGAATATTGTTGCTAAATACGGAGCAAGTTTGCATGAGGAGAGTTAGGTGGTAAAGGTATTTCCCCCATGCCAGGTGGTTCAGTATAAAAGAAAGTGTTCTAAGAGAACCTTTACTTTGACCTGTGCATGTACGTTGCCAGCCCTGTTGTGCAAGACCTTGCTGACTGGCCAGATCATAAATCTAATAGAAGAGCACTTGCAGAGCCTTCCCACACCAGCAGGTGCAGTGGCCATTTTAACAGGGTAAAATTTTAAGGTAGATTTTGTCCATGTGTTGACTAAATCCTCCAGGAACTCCACAGTTCCTACTCCTAATGAAGCCAGTGGAGCCTGAGAAAGTAACATCTCAAAGGCCTCCAGAATTTGAGTTATCTTCTCTGTGAGCACAGCTTATTTTACAGTAGAAAAATTTTACAGTAGAAAATTACAAAGAAAAATTAAGAATTCAAGCACAGCACAGCACTGGCTAATCTCTTTTGAAACTTTTTAAATTTTGATGAAAATGCAAGAAGACAGAAGCAAGTGTTACTAGGTCTCCTGAATCCTCGAGACATGCTGCACTGAATGCAGAACAAAACTGCACGCAAGACTACTTTTCTGCAGAGAGAAATCAGTTATATGAAGTTTGTCATAAAATGTTTTTTTAAATCTTTGCCATCCAGGGCCATTTAACTTTAAAGGAAAAAGACCAAGTGATTTTCTAAACATGGAAGCTTGGAAAGGAGGAAATTGCAGCTGAACTAGAGAGATTCCTTTAAACAAATAGTGACATTTTATTAGGTGTTCCCTCAGGAAATCACAGCTTTAAAGGTCTTATGCTTTCAGCAGTTAAAGTCTCTCAGCTATGATGTTCTTGATGTTTGCTATGACAAATAACCCACTCAGCTTTTCCTTGCTTAAGCCATTTTACAGAATCATAAAGTCCCCACATGCGCTGTGGAAACATCAAGGAAATGCTCAGGTGAAGCTCTGACTCCACTGAAACAAATGCCAATTGTTCTGTGCAGTTTGAGACAGCCAGGTTTCACTTTTTTGATCTCCCCATGCTGTAGCACAGACCTTTAAGCTACCACCTGTGGTCCTGTGCAAAGGCTCAAGCAGACACAATTCCAGGTAGACACCCTTTGGGTCTTTATTTCTTTTACCTTTAGGAGATTGAAGTATAGAAATAGATAAAGTACAAATTTACTTACTCTCAGACGTCTGAGTAACCGTGACTGCTAGAACAGTCAGAACAATGACCAAACTCACATCCATTCCTCCTAGGAGCTGCGGGAGCGCAGCCAGTGAGCAGGCGGTGAGCTGCAGGAACTAACGCCTGACCCGACCTCCTGGCTCCCGGGGATGAACGTGACTCAAAGCCCCACCCTGAGCAGCAGCTCGACGTCGGCTCCGTCCCGTGTGGCCCTATGGACTTCAGCAGGATTCCGCTGCTCACCTGTGGACACGTGGTTAAGTGTTTTGCTGGATGGGAAAATAGGCTATTTTTCACATAGTACCCCAAGATGGTACTGCCTGATGGCTGGATCCTCCCAGAGCCTCCTCACTGATGAGGCTCTTCAACAATAGAAATGCTGAGGGTAGAAGTGCTTCAGAAACAAATTTTTGCAGCAATAAGACAGAAATAAAAAAACCCCCTCTATTAGGTATCATCTCCATGAAAGCTAAATATGCAACATGGTGGGCTGAAGCTGCCCACCGGCACAAGCTCAGGCAGACACTAGCTTTGCACTAGCTTTGCGTGTGACCGCTGCATTTTCAGCCGGTAAAGACCCCGAGCAAGGGCCGTGTTATTCAGCACACCTTACTCCCTTTTTGCCCGCTGCTAATGCAGCAGCCGAGATGCTCATGAAAGAGACTCTGCAATGTTTTTTGGTGAAAGACAGCTGGAGAGAAACTGCAGCCTGTGCACCTCTGTCCTTTTTTTTGCTGATTCTTTTTTCTGCAGCCCATTTCAATAATTTCCTGTGATATCAAAGGAACACTCAACCTGAAAAAAACATGTAGTTTTCAGTGGGGGCAAAAAAAAAAAAAGTTGCATATTCGGAGACTGATAATTTCTGTAACACTTGTGTGAGTGGCATCAGGAAAGTCTTTCTCTGACTCATGCAGGCGATGGGGAAAACTGCCTCTGGGGAAAATAACTCCTCAAATTTCCTGCTACACTTGTCATACATCACTGGTTCAAATCTTCTAAAACCCCAAAAGATTACTGTGCGGTCTCTGTCTGAATTGAACACTATGGCGGTGTGGGCAGTGGGCAGTTGCCGTACTTTGCCACACTCCACCATTGCCACTGCAGTGCAGGCCGTCTGCTTTGGCCTTTCCCAGAGGTGGACTAGAAAAATCAGTTTGGGAAGTCCCTAGACTGTTCAACCAAGCTCACCTTTGCTCCGGGTCATTACAGCCATTCTTACCATTCCTAAATTTCCAGAACACAAGATAGAAGAAATTGCTAACCCTAGGGACTTTAATCTACACTTACAATCCCAACAACAGTTTTGCAATTCCATCTAATAATAAATTAATATAGTGCAATCAAACTCTGGCTATCACAGTTTTACTTCATAGCTCTTGGTTTCTGCTTGACACTGTTATCTACCAGGATAAGAGAATGGGGCAAATGCAGAGTACTACACTTTCAAATGAAAGTCTACTGTTAAGAGGAGAAAGAGTAGTAGATACTGACGTGTGCTGTTTAAAGTATGATTTCAGGGAAGTCATTTACGTTGAAATCAACAAGCTGGTTCATTGTCACCATTTAATTACAGTGGCAAATCTGTGTTATAGAGGCTAAACCACCATCACCAAAGCTAAGACAGCTCACAACACCTTTATTAATATGAACTTAGATAAGGACAAGACTATTAGCAGCAATAATGTCCTTCAAAGTAGCACGAAGAGGAACAAGCTAGATTAAAAGAAACACAGTGAGACAGGTGTTACCGGAATAACATGTTGAAGAAACAGCTTCAGTCAGTGTTAGATTTTGAATTCCAGTGTCTGCTTGACACTGCGAAATGGGGTGCTTTGTGTTCTTGCAGACAATTGACTAGTTTGTTCTGACAAACGCTTTGCATGGGATCTCCAGACGCAGTTTGAGAGGCCAATACAGATTAGAAAAGTCCCACCCCAGTAAGAGTATAGAGGATGTGGAGCTGTAGCAGTGATGGGGGAAGAACCAAAGCCCTCTGTGTTTTTTAAGACTGGTTCCTGCACTGCCAGGTCCAAAGTGTTCCCAGGTGGTTGCTCAGACACACACTCAAAAATGCAGAGTAAATACAGATATCTGCAGGTATTAATTTCTCTGCTGCTGGCAACAAACTACAGCATACTGAATAAAACTTCTTCAGTCATGTTACTCAATCTGAGCTCAGGTTTATACATCTTGTGTTCCCTCGGAGTTCATGGTGTCATTTATAGGTCCAAAAAAAAAGTAAGTGTCTATTTACTTCAATGGGAAAGCACAGCAAGAAAACTATGATTATGTCAGACCCGGAACATGTTTTCCACTTTATGGAGGCTATATAATGTGTCAACAATTTAAAATGCTAAACCTATTAGAATAGGACAAAATGTAAACTGAGGAAACAACTCTGTTTTATGAGACTGAGAAATTAAAAATAAAAATAAAGCCAGGGAACAACAGCAAATATTGTGCTACGGCTCCACACAAACGTGCAGGCAGCCATCCAGCTTACAAAGGAAGAACAAGTTAGCCAGAAGCTCTTTTCCAAGAATTGCACTGACATAGTTGACAGTGGCATTAGTTACAAGTACAGCTAAAGGAAAGTGAAGAGTTTTATTGACATATTGACTTGGATTGCATCCAAAGCTCAAATGAAAGTGCTGACCCGCAGGCAGAAAGTGTTGCAACTAAGAAGGTAGTCATTCTTCTATTCTGAGAAACAAAGCAAACCCTTGTTTTAATCCTTTTTGCAGTTATGCCTTTTATTTGTGAGTATCGGACTGCTGGAAAGGCTAAAACTGACAGCTGAACCTTTGAATCCAAACCTTTAATTTTTGAACAGACGTTAATGATTGTAACTTCTACGTTAATACACATTGTAATACAATGCCTTCCGTTATATATACACCTTTTTCCAGTTACTCAAGCAGAGGAAAGAGTAAGCTGTCCTTCTTTAGCCCATTTCTTGCTCTCAAACAATCTTCTTTTGCAACAGGAATGCTGATCACTGAAAAAGACTAAAACCACCAACTCAGTGTGTTAAAGCAGGATAATTCATGTTAAAACAACTTTGGATCATTGCTGTCTCCAGCAAGACTTAATTTGACAAAAGCTTTGACATACTGATAGATGCAATGGGCTTCTCTATTACTTCAGTACTTGCTATTACTCTGTAAATGATCATAATAATCAACCCACAGTAATAAATTTCTTTTTTTTTTCCTAGACTGGCTTAAATCGTGAATGGACAGAGGACATGATTTACAATTATACTTTGGACTTCTGAGAATTGTTTGCATGGGTAGCAAAATCCCAAACGGTGACCTCTTCAGATGCCCCCTATTCTAGACTGCACCAGCGCGCCCTGTGCCAACTATAAACCCCAAGACTTTAAAATTCTCTGCATAACTCTCATTCAGCCTTGTGCATGCCAGAAATTGTTCCGTGGGTAGTTTCCTCCGAGGGGAAAAAAAAAAACAACAAAGTTCAGACGAAAAATTTGAGCTGTGAACATTTTAAATGGTTAATGCTCTTGCTAAGAAGCAAGCTGGCCACATTTGGTCGCCTGCCCGAGAGGGAGGGTACCGATACACTCACTCCTCAGGAAAGTTCCCCCGACAGCCAGCTAGGGCCCCAGGGGGGTATATTTTACATTCAGCACTACATCTTACTGATACATAAAACAGAGGAGAAACTTGAGGAGGGACTGGAGCGCCCAGTTCCCTCCCATCAGGTGAACATCCCCACAAAGAGATAATGCTGTGCTCAGCCTCCCCAGGACTCCTGCTCTCTCTGCTGCACACAGTTGCAGCCCTTGCAGGAGGAGCTGCACTTAGCTGCTAGGCATGGGGCACCTAGGGCATGGATTTCCCACTCCCTGACCATTAAATTATGGCAGAATAGGATGAAAGTTGAGTTCTGTGGAAGAATACAGGTTTTTGTCCTGACGAAGAGGTTTTGGGCTGTACACACGAAGAAGACAAAGGTGCCAGCTCTGGCTGCAGTGCCAAAATTGCAGAGAAATGCCTAGTATTTTCCACTGGCTGTTTTAATAAAATTTTCATTACAGCTATTTTGAATTCCATCTGAAGCAGCTGACTCCACAAACACACACAACCTAAGAGACAGGCATTTTACTTGGAGGTGCTTTTACTGGATTTTAGCTCTTACTGTGTTAGTAGTTACCAGCGGTAACAGCACAGAGGAAGCCCTTACCACTATTACACAGCAAAAGGGATCGTTCCTCACAGGGCAGTGCTTTGGAGGCCAAACCACAAGACGGGGAGAGGAAGCTGCGGCACAGGTGCTCACAGAGATGAGAAGCTGACTGGCATTCAAAAGAGAAGTGAAAATCTCTCTGAAATAAGAACTAAGAGGAAAATTGAGGCTGATAAAGTCCTGTGACTCCATCCCTCTGTGAAGGCAAGAAACAGAGATTGCAGGGAAGATGGGCATGAAAATGCTACAGGCTAGAGAACGAGAGGCAGACACCCAGAACTCCAGTTCTTGAAGAAGCAAGGAGTACCCATTTAATAGAAAGCCGAGTTAGCATCATGTTGCAGATGTTGAACTGCTCCAGGAAGTCACCCCTGCGCAGAGCCCCAGGATTCACCTCAAGAACTTGCTTCAATATTGCCAAGGAGTGCATCATTGCTAATGAACTGGAAAGCTTGGCTTCCAACGGCGTGTTCCCATAATTTGAAATAGCCAAATTGTAACCCTTCCCGTACCTCCAATATGACATTTAAAAGCTGACAGACTACCATGCAGGTTTAGAAAAAGGACCTAATTTTCTGAGGAAGTGAGCTAAAGGAGAAACTGACGACCTTTCCCTTCTCAAACTCTATTATTTAAAAATCAATCATAATTTAAAGGAGGACCACAAGAGATGTGCTGAGAGGATCTGCAGCTGCTGAAGAGAAAGAATGGCAGATGTTTTCCATGTTGGCTGGCTCAGGAGAAAACCTGATGCTGAGATACACAAGCAGGAAATAAGTACATTGGAATCTGTGTTTCTTAACAGAACAAAGACCAGTAATTCTGTATGCTTCCTTATTGTTTAAAAAATAAAAATATTTTCTTGACTACATAGCTTAGTCATTCCCACAAGCCAAGCAAAAAATGTGACGATTACATTGGTTGTCCACACAGCCTCTTCCCAGCTCTGCCTCCCAAAAGACTTCCCATGACACAGCTGAGTGCCAAAGACCAGGTTCCCCTAAGTTTTGAATGTTTTTTTTGTCCTAGTCCTTAACTGACATTTTGAATGAGGAAGTGAGTCTGTTATTTTGACTCCAAAAGGCAAAAAGCAAAATGGGGGAGGGACAGAAGTTGTACTCACAAACATATAATCAGTGAAAGCTCATGCCCTACAGAGTCAATATCTGACTATGCAGATCAGTGGTTGGGTCCAGCATGATGCTTTGTTTCTAACCTGCTTCTCCTGAGCTCTAAAGAGCTTGAAGTTGGCTTGCAGGACAACATGTATTCCAAGCATCTATTCTGATCTCCCTATCATTTAAAAAAACCCCACTGTATCTGTAGGATAACAAAAAGTGTCAAATGTTCAATGGAAACTTGTTAAATCAAGTTTAAAAAAAGGCTGGTGCTCTTTTGTACCAACACAAATAAATACACAAGTGTTCTGGTCTTACAATTCAGCTGAAAACATGTTTACAGTCACAAGAGACTTACGCAGACACAAGCGCAAACATAACCGCTGCACGGGGTTATACTAACACAAGGCTGTGTGGAGTACATGCAGCACATTACATCAGTGCATGAGGATCAACAGCCTTACCCCAATTTACAGGGAACAAACGTGAGTCTCCCTTTTTCCTGACCCAAATTCACTGACTGTTACAGTGGCTTGTGAAGTCATTATTAACCCTGAACTATGATCTCCTGCAGCCCTTGTTTACACCAGGAAATTAAGTTTTGTCTTGTAAACCACCATGCCCACACGTTACATTTTCGTTATTTAGCTAGCACTGAGACTTTTACACAACTTCACATGATCTCACATCTGCCAGGTAACTGGTAGTCCCCTCGCAGCCCTGGGGCTATGATGTACTCTTTAGTGTCACATAGTGTACTCGTTTTTATGTTCATGGAGTTCAAGTCACACTTTCTTTATGTCCAGTGCAGCCATGGAAGCTGGGGAAGAGGAAAAAGAGCTTCAAGACTTCTTCCATGCTTCTCATAGCCTGGGCTAAGAGATAAGAGGGTGGCACTAAGGAAGGATCTTTCCTTTCTGAATGGGCGCTGTGGTCCACTGGCCGTGAAACAAGAGTGGTGTGTTTTCACCCCGGGTCCTTGCATAAATTTTCCATCAATGTCCGTCCTGTTTCAGGAGTTGCCAGGTAGCTTGGCAGAAGTGGGGAAACTCACCATATAAGGAGCGTTCATCCAAAACAGCTTTTTCCCATGCCTTTTGGATTTTTTTAGTTCCTTTTTCCCAGAACAGCACAAAATAACTTCAGTATACAACACCATCATGTGTTATGATGAAACACGGTAGGCAGGACGGCAGCTGGGTTAATTTCTGCTGCCTCATTTGTAGAAAATCTGATATGCCCTGCTTTTGAAAAAGGCCATACTTTACCAACAATGGGAGACACGCACGGTAGATTTCTGAACAGTGAAATGATGCATGAATTGAATATAGATGCTCCCTATCCTCCTTCATGATGTCAGTGTCTGTGGAAAATCTACTTAAGAAACTTTTAAAGAGAATTTAAAAAAAATAAAATGCGTGGGGCTATTCTAAGCAGCTGTCCTTTTGGAATACCAGATGCATGAGTTTCACAAGTCCAGGGGGTATGGGAAATACCAACATTTTGAAAAAAGAAGTACTAATTTTCATCTATTAGTTCTAATTTGCATTTGTAAAGTCTGTTACTTGAAGCTAAACAAGATTGGAATCACTTCCTCTATTTTCATATTTTTATAGTTAAATGTTATCTACATGATATAAACCAGATTATTTATATTGTAAGTCTACTTGGGCAGGGACTGTCCTACTGTTACACAACAGCTCACATAATGAGTGACTGAAACCTTCCTGCATTACCCAGAACAAATACATTATTAATAAGAACGTTGTTAATAATACGCCTGCTTCTGCAGTTATCACCCGCTAATACCCGGAAGGGCTTTGGTTGCCGGATTTGGCCTGCTTTTCTTTTGAATTCCACTTAAAGTAAAGTGATCACCAAATATTCCTCATTTGCAATAGAGGGTACACTACGAAACTTGCGCAGTGAACCAGGCTCATCTGTCGGCTCACAGATCGAGGCTGCACAGATGCAAGAGAGTAAAACTGATCCAGGAGAATACACAGGAACAAATTTGCACTCAAATCTCCTTTGGGTTATGTTACCCACTTGAAGTTGGGTAAGCAAATATTCCCTTTTGTTTCATCTCGCCTACATTCAGGTACCACTGACTGTATGTTGCTAACGATGGGCCACCCTGACTTGTCCGCTCCTTCAGGGATCCCATCTCTGGGTTGCAATAAAAACCAAACAGGAATAACAGACAAATCTTTGCAGTTAAGTGTTGAGTGTCCTTCCCAGGACAGCCCCCACTGTTCTGTGCCCTGCGGGGGACATCACACACGCTCTCTCCCCGTAATCTCTTTCACTGCCTTTTTTTTGAAATTATCCAATGGTTTCCAGTCCATCAAATACTTGGATGGAAAGAGTCCTGCACATTTGTATTTATTGACTAACTTGGGGCAGCAAGGTGATTTACTTTGGCAAAAGAATTTGCTATCTTAGTTCCTCATCACTATTCCAAAGCCTATTTCCTGGCATTGGAAAGTTGTTTGCAATAACCTGCTGTCTTTTTGTAGTTTTAAAACCCAAACTATTTCATCACTTTAGGTCAGCTAGCAGGAAGTGACCGATATATATCAATTAACCATGAAACTCTGAGCTAGTAATTATAGTTTGAAACGAGCTCCTCTCTAGAGCAGTCTTTTTCTCAAAAAACTACATTTCATCCTAACATTCCCCAGTCAGCTCTACTTCTCCAGCTTTGAAGAAGTTACCTTTGAACACACTTATCTGGCCCAGCTTCCCCACTTGTGCACATAAGACAATAAATCTTTTTTTTTTTTCCTGTAAACTAATTAGGGACCTTGTGTGATTGGCTAATGCTTATAAAGCACGTTGGAGATAAATGTGAAATGCTACCACCAGCAGAGTCATGGAGATAGGAATGCTAGAAGGAAGAAAACAAGTGTCAGTTGATAGCATTAAAATGTATTTTATGCATGTCACAGAACACCTCTCTTCAACTGCTTTGATTTTGAAAGCCTAGCAGTTACCTCCTCCAGAAGGTTGGTAAACCATTTTCTCCTTTATATACCTCTGCCAGTCCTTTCTTTCTCCATGAAGTAGACTATTCAATTATTCCTAAAGGCCTGCATGTATGGGTTACTTTGATAGAAAGCAAGCAGAAATAGCAAATACCCGTTGTAAACACATTTTCAAACATCATCTTCAACACAAAGTATTCTGCTGCATTTTCTTTCTCAAGTCTTGATATAGTACAAACTTGAAAATTTCAGTAGAAGCTGTTTCCATTACACAGAGAAAATCAATGTTTGTTACCTCTGTAGATGTAATTATGTCAGTGTGCCAAATCAGCTGAATCTCAACTGAAAACTAAACCTTTTACCTCCATCAATAAAGTAACTCCTGCCAGGGAAACTGGAGTCATATCCTGGCATAAGGAAATATCACCAGCGCCAGGGAAATAATGTGTTCCCTACCTTCAATCAATACTACTCCTTCTGAGAGATGCTCCCCCCCGGCGGCTGGTGTCGCATACCATCAACAACTCAGGAACAGAGCATTCGGCTGCAATCATGCAACTCACCTTCACCTGCGCACGTGAAACCTTTCATCTTTTATGTAAGCTTAGGGTATGTGCACACTATGTGGCAATGCGAACAAACGGACTAAAAGGCCAGTCCTTTTGCAAGCTAGGGAGGTGGAGTAACTGCATGAAGAAAAAAGCTGGAGCAAAGCAACTCTGTCTTCAATGCTTTATTTTCCAATAGCCTGTTATATGATATCAGTTACTTTCTTCCAGGGCAGATGCATCTACAGCCTGTTGTGTAAGCAGTTTGGGCAGATTCTGACGAAATGCTCAGTGCACGCCTAGTCCAAAGCATCTTCCATCTTTTATTGAATACCTTTCTTAACCATAACAGGTGAATGTTTGTGAACATGTGCCAAAAGCAAAAAAGTTGTACTCAACGTTTCCAGACTTTTGTATCTGTTCACTACAAAGAGGGAAAATGCTCACACTCTTGATGACTAACAATACACTGCCTTTTTCTCAGAGCGAATCCAGTCAACAGAGAATCAAAGAAATGTGCCAACATTCATCCCTTTGACATAGACAGCAAGAATATACTTTCTTTTAAACCAAGTCACAGCCAAACTGGTTTTCTTCTCTGAAACGAGTTTACAAGAAATTGATCATTCAACAAGACTTTCATTGGCAGAAATTCATTGGGAAAAAAACTTTTTTTTTTTTGGAAACTCAGTATTTTCTTTTAACAGCAGCAGGTTTTAACACCCATGGAAGCTGCTGAAGCACGGAGCCCCCCACACCACATCTCAAGCCATGGTTTTCCTTAACTAACACTGCAGCACTCCTTCTTTGCACTGAGTGTGCAGGTGGCAGCAGCGAGTACAACCCACTTCTCCGTGGTAGCGCTGGGCAGTAATATCAGAGGTTTCTAACTTCAATAAATATTTACCATGACAATAAGAGGTGATCAGCTTTTATATATTGCCGTTAAGAGAGACTGACAGTACCTAGTACAAACTCCGCTGTAGGATACACAAGTAGAGCCTCTTCTAAGTCAACTTTCAAGGGAGAAAGAGGCGCAATCTTTTAACAAAGTTAATGTTCCTAGTCCAAGTCCCCATACATTGGAGCTAGAGCAAATTATTTTTTTTCAAAGAAATGTAAACCAAAGCAGAGACTTAGCACTGAAAATTTCAACTATGATAAATATACTAACTGCAATTGTTAAATCCTTTAAAGAGAAACTTCTGGCTTTGGACATTGAAGCAGAAGCAGACTTTTCATCCAGCCTGAGGTAAGTCAAACACCACAGGAGAGCCTGAAACACTGCTGGTGTCTCCCTAGCCATATAAAATTACTAGAAATATCACTTGGTCAACATTTACGTAGACACGTAAATGCAAGATGCATGATGTGAGAGCATGTTAAATTGTTTTTACTTTGGGAAAAAAATTGTAAATAAATCCTGTGCATACATTTTTATGGTGTGAAATTGTAAGTGCGCTTGCTTTGCTTATTTATGTTTGATGTACAAGGCACACAGAACATTAATCCAAAAGATGTCGGCAAATAATTCGGACTTTCACATGGATAAAACGTGTCTAGAAGAAGGGAAGATCTATCTCTCCAGGGATTAATGAATCAAAAAATACTTGTGCTAAAAGGTTTTGCTAGCTAGAGTATTCTGTATCAAAACTCCCCAAACCCCAACCATGCTTCCACAGTAAGACATACTTTATATACAGTTAAATGAACAAAAAGACATAGATGATTCTGGTGAAAATATATTGATAAAGCCTTATTACTTGAATCTTACAGTAGTCATTTGACACAGAAACATTTCATATTTTTAGAGCACTCATCACAAAATTTGCTTCTAAATTGTTGGCAGTAATATATGACAGGAAATTTTTGTTTTTGTTTTTGTTTTTACTATCAGCAATTTAAATTGAAATGCAAAAGTGAAACTAGCAGCATTATAACCTTGTAAATTCCTTATGCCATTGTTATGTCTGCTATCTTTGGTTTCATTTCTCTAGCACAGGTCCTGTACCAGCATTCACAGATACCAGCTTCATTGGCTCATCTGTAAAAATTGTTGTGAAGGCGTGGACAGCAGATCAAGGAAACCACCCCACACCAGTCCAGGAACCTTCACTCAATGTTATGCAATTTTTGAGGGGAAAAATAACTAAGATCAAACTAAGATTGAAGTCCCCTGGCAATACGAGGAAGGCTTCAGGGACACTAGTAACATTCCTTGGACAAAGCAATTGTCTCTGTGGTGGATGTGCCAACAGCATACAGTCTGACTTCGTCAATTACCCCAGCAAATGTTTCAGCATACAAATCCATCTTCACACAGGTTGTTCACCCATATTTACTAATACAAATGTTTTCAGTCAATTAGCTTTCATTACACAAATCTGTTTCTACAAACTGTCTAGAAATCTATTTAACATTTCCATCAAAACGAATACAGTATCATTTCTGTTCTAGTTTTCAATATTCTGAAGATTTCCTTAACATTACATTAAAACGTTTTTGCTAAGTAGTAGCATATCTGGATTTCCTAGTCATTGAGACAAACACTCCTCCTTACCCCAGGAAAATTCAATACAAAATTAGGTTAAGCAAATGGAAAATGCTTATATGAACATAGAAGGAAAGATCAGTGTGTGATATACATATATATATGTATATATACATACACAAGTACTATTTAATAGTGGGTTTATGTTATCATGGGATCATGGAATAGCAGGTTGGAAGGGACCTCAAGGATCATCTGGTCCAACCTCGCTTGGCAAAAGCACGGTCCAGACAAGATATCCCAGCACCCTGTCCAGCTGAATCCTAGAAGTGTCCAATGTTGGGGAATCCACCACTTCCCTGGGGAGATTATTCCAATGGCTGATTGTTCTCATTGTAAAAAATTTTCCACTTGTGTCCAATCAGAATCTCCCCTGGAGTAACTGGTACCCATTACCCCTTATCTTCTCCAAGTGACTCCTGGTAGAGTCTCCATCTTCTTTGTAGCCACCCTTCAAATACTGGAACATAGTGATAAGGTCTCCCATAAGCCGCCTTTTCTCAAGGCTGAACAAACTCAGTTCTCTCAGCCTTTCCTCATACGGCAGGCTTCCCAGGCCTGTGATCATCTTGGTGGCCCTTCTTTGGACCCTCTCCAGTCTGTCCACATCTTTTTTGTATAATGGCTACCACAACTGAACATAGTATTCGAGGTGTGGCACTGAGTAGAGTGGGATAATGACTTCTTTATCTCTGCTGGTGATGCCCTTGTTGATGCAGCCCAGTATCCTGTTGGCTTTCTTTGCTGCTGCAGCACACTGGTCACTCATATTGACCTTGTTGTCCACCAGGACCCCCAGGTCCCTTTCCACAGAGCTTCCCCCTAGCCAGGTAGATGCCAGTCTCTGCTGTACTCCTGGATTATGTTTTCCAAGGTGCAAGACCTTACACTTGTACTTGTTGAACTTCATAACGTTCATTTGCCCATTCTTCCAGCCTGTTCAGGTCTTCCTGCAGGGTGGCTCTCCATTCCCAAGTGTCCACTTCCCCACTCAGTTTGGTATCATCAGCAAACTTCACCAGGGTACACTTGATCCCCTCATCCAGAGCGCTTATGAAGATACTAAACAGCGTTGGGCCCAGCATCGACCCCTGGGGAACCCCACTTGTGGCAGCTTGCTGGATTGAAAAGGAGCTGTTTACCACTGCCCTCTGGGTGCAGCCTGTCAGCCACTTCCCCACCCACTTCCCAGACCACTTGGCTAGACCGCAATGCATCGGTTTCTCTAGGAGGAGGCTGTGGGGAACCATACCGAAAGCGTTGGAGGAATCCAGTTAGACAATGTCCACCACGCACGCTGCATCAACCAAGCAGGTTACTTCGTTGTAGAAGGCAATCACATTTGTCAAGCACGATTTGCCCTTGGTGAATCCATGCTGGCTTTACCCAACCACATGCTTCATTTGACTTGTGAGAGCCCCCAGGAGGATTCGTTCCATAACTTTCCCAATGACTAAAGGGTGTCTAGTTTCGTGGATCCTCCTTTAAGCCCTTCTTGTAGATGGTGGTGACACTAGCCTTCTTCCAGTCTTCTGGGATGTCCCCTGATCTCCACGACTTCTCAAGGATTATGGAGAGTGGCCTCACAATGACATCAGCCGGCTCTCAACACCCTGGGGTGGGTATTGTCAGCGCCCATCGATTTGTAGGGGTCAAGCTCCTGTAATAGTTTGCATACCAACTCTTCCTTCATTGGTGGTGGGCCTGTGTTTGCATCAACCTGGACTGTTGGTCCCAAGGCCTGGGGCCCAACAGTGCTGGCAAAGACAGAGGTGAAGAAAGTGTTGAGAACCTCTGTCTCTTCAACGTTGTTGGTGACCAATCCACCCCTCCTGTTTAACAGTGGGCCTATATTTTATCATAGAATGGTTTAGGTTGGAAGGGACCTTGAAGATCATCAAGATCCAACCTCCCTGCCATGGGCAGGGACACCTCCCACTAGACCAGGTTGCTCAAAGGCCCATCAAACCTGGCCTTGAACAATTCCAGGGATAAGACAACTACAACTTCCCTGGGCAACCTGTTCCAGTGTCTCACCACCCTCAGAGTAAAGAATTTCTTCCTGATATCTATTCTAAATCTACTGTCTTCTAGGTTGAAGCCATTCCCCTTGTCCTATCACTGTTATGTCCTTGTAAAAAGTCCCACCCCAGCTTTCTTGTAGGCCCCCTTTAGGTACTGAAAGGTCACAATAAGGTCTCCCTGTAGCCTTCTCTTCTCCAGGCTGAACAACCCCAACTCTCTCAGCCTGTCCTCGTAGGAGAGGTGCTCCGCTACTCCGATCATCTTCATGGCCCTTCTCTGGATCTGCTCCAGCAGGTCCATGTCCTTCTTGTGCTGAGGGCTCCACAGCTGGACGCAGTACTCCAGGTGGGGTCTCACGAGAGCGGAGTAGAGGGGCAGAATCACCTGCTGGCCACACTTCTTTTGATGCAGCTCAGGATGCAGTTGGCTTTCTGGGCTGAGAATTTTCCTTCTGTTTCTGCTTGTTTACATACCTGAAGAACCCCTTCTTGCAGTTTTTGTCATCTCTGGCCAATTTCAGTTCAAGCTGAGCTTTCGCTTTTCTAACTGCATCTGTGCACACCCTGGCAATGCCCTTGTAGTTCTCAATGGGTGTTTGTCTGCTTTTCCATCTCTGGTACACTTCTCTTTTGGTTTTGAGCAGACTCAGAAGATCGCAGTTAAGCCAAAGGGGTCTTTTGCTCTGCCTACTTCCCTTACCTTTAAAGGGGATGAACTGTTTTTGTGCTTCCAGGAGAGCACTCCTGAAAAACTCCCAGCACGCGCTAACTCCTTTATCCTCCATGGAAGCTTCCCATGGAATCCCTCCCAACTGAGCTCCGAGTTTTAAGTAACAGAAAACAGTTCTACAATACAGCATTCAAATTTACAATTCAGTGCAGAGGACATAAAATTTGGGGAACTGTAAGAGATAAATGAAGGCATCAATTTATTATTTTGAGGAAAAGTGTTACTACTGTTTTTTTATAATGAATGCCAAAGGTATTTTAACCTGAGAGCTCTTACTTTGTTTCAATGCAAGGTCTCCCTGTAGCAGGGAAACAAAACCTAGCTTGTGGACCCAAAATTACAAGTTGATCAAAACCCATGCTGTGTAACACTACAGAAAATTTCTTCTGCCCTGAATAAATTTGCATAACTTATAGAACTTAGATTGGCTCAAATACTTAAACAGAAATGTACTTTTCTGATGCATTTAACCATTTAGCTTCATACTGACAATAGCTGATCGAATAAAAATACATGTGTTCAAAATACACTATATACTAACATTTCCTTTAGACTGAATTTTAACCACTTCGCTCACTTTCTTTCTGGAACTTTATTCCCATCAGCAAAGGAAATGTTCTTCTGATAATAAGCTAATACCAATGGCCTGGCTGTTAAAATTATTTCAGTTTAATTCAAACTCACCACCATTTTCCTTGGAGCATGGCATCAATTATGAATAAGTCACTTATAACCAATTAAAGGCACATGATACAATATACTTCACTGTAGAAAAAAGTGGTACCAGTAGTCATGTGAAAATACAGGTTACATTTTAAACTAGAAAATAAACTGATAGGAAATGTGTTCAATCTTTATCTTACGGACACTAGGGAATCAGGATAAATTTTATCTTATTCCTAAAGGACCGGGGAGAAGAAACATTCTAACATTTTTCTTTTAACTTGACAATTATTGGTACCAACTTTTTACAACAGCAATCCATTAAAGCAGGAAAAAAAGCAGCACAGTTCTAACAGAAAAGTAAGTCAGAAAAACCCCACACTTTCTTTAACTTTGTAAGTAAAATTAGAAAATACATGGAAAATGTTTAGATTAGCATAGTAAATGAACCACTGAAATAACTAGTATTTTAGTGATATGTATCATGCATTGTGCACAGAATTATTAGCTTGAGTTTGTTAACAATTTTTTGTATAATTCACATGCTCTTTGTACTTCACATTTATTCTTTACTGTAATGCATGCAGTAAAGCACAAATTCATTATGTTTTTACTATCTTGGTTTATTTTTGCCATGGTTTTGCTACACGTGGCAGATTATCAATGCATAGTTGGACATATCAATATATTTGAAATGTACACGAAATACTGGTACGGAATTGTTAGGCAATTCATTTGTGATAGGCAGGTGTATCTCCTAGGTGACACGGGCTGGAACAAATATTTAACTTCTCCTTTGTTCTCTAATCTGACTACCCACAAATTACAGCATTACATGCAACGTGTCAGTTTACCTTGAAAAGTTCTCAATGGCCTGAGCTAAAGTTGCCTAAAGGAGGAGGAGTGAGACTGCCATGTCTGTTTGGAGGGAGACAGAAAGAAGTCGTGTCACAAGTGCTTGCTACTTTCCTTAATGCATTTCTAAGTGGTGTTCACCTATTGCTGTGCTAGAACTGGTATAAGAACACAAGCAGAAAAATAGTATTTCGAAATACAGCTGAAATGATTGTCAAAAAAGCCACAAAAATCGTCAGAAATACAGAGAATTAAAATAAGTGGTTTTAAACTACTGAAGATGTACCCACTAGCTGATCCTTAAACATAGTTAGAACAATACAGTACCAATCTTAAGGACAGTTGGTGGGCATACCGTTACCAAAAATTCTACAGCTACAATCTAAAAACGAGAGTATCATTCTCCACTTTCTTCCTATATACATTTCCCTTTGCAACAAATCTGGATAAAAGCACAAAATTATACAAATATACCATGAAACAAAAACACAGAAAATTTTCTACACGGATTTAAGTGTTCACTTCTTGCACAAAATATATTCATTATTGGCGTTTCATAGCCAATGGTTTAAAATACAGGTTAGAAGTAAGTGAATGAGCAGAGCTTCTCCTCTACCAAACTATCATGCCTTTGGATAAAGGGCAGTTCCTGCTCTGAGGGCTCTAAAGCAAGACATTTCTGTTTCTGGGAAACTTACATACTGTAAAAGACAGAAATCCACAGCATGCAGACAATCCTTTAAGGAATGTTCTGCTTTTCCAATCTTCTTTCCAAGAAAAAAACACTTTTCATTATTTTTATAATAAAGGCTAAACAGTCCCCCTGTACTGCCAGACAAGTTTCTATAAGCATACATTTCTAATATGAAGAACAAACAGGGCAGAGACTATTCTTTTTGTGGGAAGGCACATTTTAAAAGGGTGAAACACTTTGCGCATGACCTTAGTGTGCAGCAGAGAGCCTTTAGTACTTTGCAGCCACAGGAGGTCTCTGGTACCCATTAAGCCAGCCATCCCAGTTAATAATTTCTGTGATTTTTTTGTACTTTATACTAATATAAATTTACTAACGTAAATGTAGTTTCAACACATCACCTAATCTTTGCACCCTCTGATCAGTTAAAGTTCAGCACAGGATACCCTATATATGCTTTTCCATTAAAATAATACCTTTTGACAACTATTCATCAGAAACTGGAATAGTTAAGGCCCCATCCTTTTCACTTTGCGACTTTTTCTGAGAAATTTCTGTAAATGAAAATTGTTACTTTGAATAGTCCACATTGCAAATTACTACCTTATGAACTACCTTAGTAACATTTTCCCTTAAGGAACTTATTTATGAGGAAATTTCTATTTCCGTATAATAATAATAATGCATTTTATTTTACAATAATAAAGATGATCTTGCACTTTTTCACGGAAAATGCTGATTATGAATACAGCAGTAAGGTCTTTAAGCAAACTCACATTTTGAGCAATTCCTGAATCTTCCCTAAAGCTTATGTTTTACTGTAATAAATAAGTTTGCCTTTACACAATCCTTAAATAGCTACTAAAACTCCTTAGTTCCGAATTAAATAATATTCATAGTTAGTATATTTTTAAAATTAAACAATTTGGCCAACATACATAATACTGTAACCAAACTGTCTTCTCCTTTCTTACCACAAATAACAGCTAGTAATTATCTGCAAATTGAGTACCAAGCAGCTACAGAGGAACAGAATTTAGTAGAAACACTATTCGATAGCGGTGTTCAAAGAGGTGCAGATACACAGTTGCACATTGTGAAATACAAACAGTATTTCTTTTAAAACAGTTGAATATATTTCCCAGCAGGAAAACAAATAAATGAATTTAAAAGGCTAACTGATGTTTTTTAGAAGTGCCATGCACTACTAAATTCTCACTAATACTTAGCATTTATATAGTACTTTACATTTTTAAAGTGCTATACAAATCCTGTCTAGATGAAGTATATTATCTGAAGGCAGAATACAAATTCAAAGTGAATGGTGATCAACTAAACGGCATCAGGACAGTAAAGTGTAGTGTAATTACTACAAAGAGAGACTAAATACTTTATAAATCAGTTAGCTATGCATGAGCTATAATGGAAGACCATATATTTTACAAGGAGAATGTATAAATATAAAATTATTACCATTCATTACACAGGATTCTATGACCACAGGAGCCGTTAACTGGCTCCACAGCCCTAAAATGCCTAACTTGGAAGTCGCAGGAAACATAAGGAAACCACTTCAGTGATAAACAGACAGCTTATTTGAAGTGCTAATAAAAACATCCTTTAAAAGCCATCATTCTTATACATCGATGCGGATTCCATGTTTTATAGACATTAGTTCTCTAGTGCCTGTTAAATACATAATAAATGAACATAGATGAGGTAAAGATGCTGTAATTGCCACATACAGCCAATATGGCAAAGGAGGAGTTTTTCCAAATGGGCAGATCCAGAGGCCATGACGAATCCCGTCACGAACGTGATGAGAAGTCCAGGATATAAACAACATCCAGGGAAGAAAGCACCATGAATCCTTAAGCCTGAAAAGGTGCATAATAAACTTTAATGTCAGAGCCACAACAGGAATCACAGTAGAACAATGAAGAAGTGGTCTCTGTGGAAGAGTCAGAGCAGCCTGCAGAAAAGAAAAATATAATTGGCAATGGCTACAATCGTGACAAGAAAAGAAAGTTTCATGGATGTTTACAGGTGTATTATCAAGTGGCTAAGCGGAAGTGCAAAGAAAAGCATACTCTTCCTTTCCACTGTAGTTGATGAAAATCAACAATATGACTATTTAGATGTACGAGAGCCGTGTGCTGCCCTGTCTCTCTATTGTATGACATGAATCATGCATCCTACTAAGCATTACTGACAGCAACGTGGGGAGGGAGAGGGATGAGGCATGCTATTGTCATACAGTCATGTGATATACAGGAACTTGTATAGTCTGCTTGCACTGATTATATGTATTTAATTTGAAGATAATTAAAAGGAAAACAACCATACTATACCCTTGAAATATTTAATATGCTTTACTTGAAATATTTCGTATGCTTTAATGGCGTTTACTTTCAAAAAAACATCCTGTATTATACTACACTTAGCACTCGTGAAGTTTAGTTCAACAGTATCTAAAACAGAACAGTAATTTCCAATACAACAAAAATATGATCTAAGTTACTTGTATTTTGATTGCCTTGGGCAGGCAAAAGACAAGTTTAGAAGCCAACATTTGAATCATTTGTGGCCAGGGTTTTCATGTCAACAGCTTGTTTAACATTAGTTCAGTTGAAAGCCTGACATTTGGTTTTAACTAGGGTGAATATCTAGCTACTGAAATCAAGTTTAACTATTTTAAGAAGCAATAACTATCAATTCAATATACATACTTGAGAAAGTATTCCAGATGTACTTACTAGCAACAGCTAGAACTGTCTCCACAAATTCAAAGATAGTAAAAAAAATTAAATAATACTTCTCAGTATTATTTATTAAATATAATTAAATCTCAGGACTTCTCAGCAACAAATAAACAGATTTTTGTTTCTGTAAGCACAGGAGAAATGATAGCACACGACTAAAAGATTAGCAGAGGTGCTGATGTAATATTAATTGGCTCAGATCAGATACTGGAAAGACTGCAACAGGCCCCAGAGACATACTCTTTGCAGGTGAAGGTGCATCTGATTGTTATGTTGAACACATCCCTCACTGCATCTACTGCAGAAAGCAAACAAAGCATCGCTACAAGATGCCAGCCAGTAACCCATTAACGCTTCAGTTCTGTTAATCGTTGCAGGATTCAACACCTATGGTACCTGACAGTGGGACTCTGGAATAGCTTCATCAAGTTTTCATGGATAATTTAGATAACTGCTTGGAACCCTGTCTTCTCTGTAAGGAAACTTTGATGTAGTCTTAGCCAACAAATAGAGATATGGAAACTTATGGACCACCTTGGAACATAACAGCCTGCGCTTTAAACCAAAGCCAATGTTTAAAGGTTTGCAGAAAGCCTTGCTCTCTTAGCTTCTCACCACATGCTTGTCTGTGACTCTCTTGATCTGGTGATGAGATTAAAAAGCTCACAAACTGTCTTAACAACTCTTAACTGTAATAGTACGGACCCAACTGCTTAAAGTGGTGCAAAGTGTATATTTTCTACAACTTCGTTTCTGTTTCATACAAGCAGATTGTTCACGGATTAAAGTAGAAAAATCTTGGATGGTGAAATTGTTTATCACCTGCCCTACAAAGATAGTCCGTTCTTTGTTACTGTCAGCAAGAGCCTAAGAAGTTCATACTGACCTAATTCTAAATACCCACCCTGGATGGTGACACGTGTTGACAGATACCCTATTGATTGGTCACTATTTCTGCACTTTGAAAAAATCAGTTGCGAAGTCTAAAGACTCTTTCCCTCTGCCCTATGCAGGTTAGGTGCCAAGAGCAACACAGCGAGTAAGGAGAATCTGAATGTTAATTATGTACACAATTTATCTCAATTATTTCCAATCTTCATCCAGTTTTGGGGAAGTGATGCTTAAACTTTCTTCATACAGAAATTTAGATGGCAGGGTTGTTCATACAGCAAACCTGAGCACTCAATTTTAGCGAGAGAAAACCCTATTTTGTAATTGCAGTACAGTAATCAGGCTTCTGAAATGCTGTTGCCAAAGTTCTGAGAGAAGAATAGTCTGTTTTTTATATGCTGTAACTAGACGAACATTTACATCCTTGAGTTGCCAAGCCTGAGAGACAGACATGTAGTTCTATTTGGCAATATAAGCTCTTTCTCCTACCAGGTAAATTTGTTCGCCTTTAGAATCACCAGATCTTAAAAATAAATAAATAAATAAATAAAAATAGTACAAGCCTTTTCTGTCTTAAGCCCCCTGGAAAAAGATGATCATGGTTTGGGTAGATTTAGAGGAAAGCCTACCATGAGAGAGATCAGGTTGTTGATGCAAACAGAATTTATTCACAACACAAATTACCTTGCCTACGTGTTCAATCAGGTGCAAGATCTTCTTGAAATTCCTGCTCCTTCAGCCCCTCTCACACACTACAATGAGCAGCTGGAGACAGGAGGCAACAATCGTATGCAGGAGAACCCAAGCAAACTCTTTGCTTTAATGCTCAAAGTGACACCATGGAATTTATGTAACAACACGGGCCCCCTCACACATATTCTGTGATGCTTCACAAGGCTGAAGTCCTTAGTTTTGAGGCTGATCTATAAATTCAGTGTTAAATTAACTGTTTGTGCGCTAAGCTTATTCTCCAGTTCCAGACACACTCCTGTGCAGCCCAGGTTGGTCAGCAGTGGCACATTAACCAGATGTGTTATGTATGTTTGCCAGTACAATCTTGTTTGCCAGTGACTGCATTCTCTACGCTTTTACAAGCTGGTGAGTCTTAAGTAGCAAGCTAGCAATTTCTGGATGCCTGTTCTGCAACGTAAGTGCTTGGGCTACAACCCTGTGGGACACTAGGAGCAGCCCATCATGCTGTTCTTGTTTATCAGCAACGCTGAGTATGATGGCAGGCTGCAGTAACTTTCACCTTTAGAGGCAGTCAATGAGACAGATTCTTAAAACACTGATTCTTGCATTCTTCTACACTTGTGTACACTTAATACACAGTGAAAACTACATGGAATACAAAGAACTACAAATCTGAAGTAGCAAAGTCTCTGCAGACTTTATACTTGTTGCAAAAATAATGTGGGTAAAAGGGTAGATCACATGCTACTTGGTACACAAGTATTTATCAGAGCAAACATAAATACCACAGGTGACTATTCACCCTGAATATTCCAGAAAAATAATGATGACACTGTGAAAAACAGCCCAATAGCCAAATAATCCAAGCAGCGAGCTGTGTCAGCAGGAACAGGAGTAGATGACTGCAGTAGAGTGAAGGTAGCAACTGGAGGTAGAACACTGCCTTGCGCTGCATAGAAGGGTTACTTCAAAAAAGTAACTCGTCACCAGTTTTAAGAGTGATGATGAAGAGCTTTATAGATAATTGCGTAGAGTAATATGAAAATTACTATTGTTACAAATTAGTAATAGTAGTGGTTAGTTTATTAGATTTCTTAATTTATTAGTGACTTAGTAATATGTTGCATTAGCAGTAAACATTTGTCTCTTAAATCACTTACTCTCAATCCTGCAATCTAAAGAGGACAAATGAAACCGGAACTAACAAATACATAGTAAAAAAGTATCCCACAAAGTAATAAATTACATAGGCAACAAACTGAAATTACAACATGAAACTGAAAGGTGCATCATATTAAGCTGAGGAAAGAAAAATCACATACTAAGATTAGGTCTAGCTAGCCTGGCAACAACACAGCAGAGAAGTTTATGGGGATTACATTATATCACAAACTGAAAAGACTCTGATGGCATTGCAAGAAGACATAAAACCTGTAATAGATTTTTTTTTTCTCTTTTTAAAAAGACAGAAGTGTTTTATACATGTGACTTTATGCTATTTGGCTCAAATGGCCCACCTAAAATACAGTTTGGTACAGGACGCTTTAAAGCTAATTTAGGCAAAAGGCAATCCAGAAGAGACGAGAAAAATAGTAAGAGGTTTAGAAAACACAAATCCAGGCCCTTCATTATTTTTTTTGCTACTTATTTAGTCAAGAAGAGACGTTTTGTAAAGCATAATTGTTTTGCAAGTTGTAAGAGTAATGCTGTCACTGCTGTAAGGGCCAAGAGACCTACACAGGATATGGTTTACACGTAAACATCCTTTATTAGCCAAGTTAATGTATGGAAGGGGGAGGAGTTTGTAGGCAAATACCTATGAAAAAGCCTTTGGGCATCTTGCCTTCTCCTTACCTCAGCTAAGTAAGTTTGGCTACTAAAGGGCTATTATTCTACCTGCAACACCTTGTGTTTCTGATTTGAAAAACATTTTTGGGGATAGCACAGCAATCAGCTGTCTTTTGAAGAGAGGCCTGAAAGAAAAAGAAAAGAAGATCTAACTGTCAACGATACTTTAGGCTGGGTATTAGAAGAACAATTCCTAGCTGCTTGGGAATTGAAACAACACAGGAGAAAATTAAGTCATGAAACTGCAATAATTTGCTTTGTTTGGGATACTACAGATAGGCAACACAAATGTTCTCCATCATGGAAAAGTGTAAGCGTATTTAACCTTGCCTCACTGAAGACTGTAAAGAGAGAGGTGACCTCCCAATTCTATGCTACAATACAACTTTCTAAACAGACATTGGTGAAGAGTGTCATCTAGTGGTCATAATTAAGAATATACTGGCAATAAACTAAATGCAAGAAAAAGCAGCAATAAAATTTTAACAATACTGTAATAACTAGCCATTCATTACTTGCATTTACTGATTTTAAAATAATGTACATGAAAATAATTATAAACTTAAATGCTATACCAAAATGTTAATATTATAAATCTCATTAATCAACCAAACTAACTTTCCTTTCCTTTATATAGTCTCATAATTTTACAGTATTTCCATATGCAAAAAGTATAGAAAAGGGGAAAACTAGGGACTACCTAAGGAGGAACAGCAGGCACCAGCACATGCTGGAGGCTGACAGGTTGCAAAGCAGTTTTGAGGAAATTCAACTTGTTGAATAACAAGTTGCATATGAGCCAGCAATGTGACCTTGTGGCAAAGGTGGCCAGTGGTATCCTGGGCTGCATTAGGTGTATTGCCAGCAGGTCGAGGCCGGTGGATCGTTCTCCCTTCTTCTCAGCACTGGTAAGGCCACCTCTGGAGTACTGAGTTCAGTTCTGGGCTCCCCACTACAAGAGATGTGGAGCTACTGGAGACTGAGTCCAGAAAAGGACCACTAAGATGATGAAGGGACTGGAGCATCTTGCATATGAGGAAAGGATGGACTGTGCAGCCTGGAGAAGAGAAGGCTCAAAGGAGTTCTCATCAAAGTGTACCAGTATCTGAAGGGAAGGTGTAAAGAGAACAGAGCCAGGCCCTGTTGGTGCCTACTGACAGGGCAAGAGACAACAGGCACAGACTGAAACACAGGAGGTTCCTCCTAATGTAAGGAAATGTTTCCATTGTGACAGTGACTGTGCGTGGGAGCAGGCTGCCCAGAGAGGTTGTGGCATCCACATCCATGGAGATACTCAAAAGTTTTTTGGACATGGTCCAGAGCAACTGGGTCCAGATGAGCCTGCTTCAGCAGGGGGGTTTGAGAAGATGACCTCCAGAAGACCCTTCCAACTGCAACCACCCTGTGATTCTATGAAAATCCTTTCTTTGTCAAATACAAATACAAGAGGGAAACTAATCAAATGCACAAGTAGGAAAACATCTTTTCTCCACAACAAATAGTGATATTGTACATAAACAAAAATTATTTTCCCATTGGAAGTCCGATTTTTACATCTCAACTATAAGCAATAATGCTTCTTGCACTTAGCTGCTCCTACATATTTAAAAAAAATGGTAAACCATTTTGTATTGTTCTTTAATTAAAAGATTACAGAGAACAGCAATTTCCCCTCCACTTCCTTCCTTCCTCTGCTTCCTAGAAGCTATTTCTTCTGTCATTATGAGCAAACTGGAGGAGGAGAAAGATGGCAAGATGGTCAAAAAACTTAAGTTAAGCTTTGGTTGAATGCATGAAGGTCGGTATCTTCCCCTTCTCCTGTGCAGGTCCACCCATAGGTGGACATTTTGGGGGAGTGGAGAGTAAGTAGCATACATACGCTAAGAACACCAGCATAATCAAGCCACGAGGGCTTGTGCTGCTGAGCAGAGCAAACTCTTGATAACAAGGAGAGCAGCAGGGCTCTAGCTATGGGGACCAGGAGCTAGCTGGGAGCGAGGAGCATCTGCCTGAGGTACAAGATTTGGAGGGCAGTGCCAAGAGAACTGTGGCCACGGCTGGCACAGCTGGAGCTTACAGAAAGTGCAAATGTTTTGGAGACCATAAAAAAAGAGACTATACAAAAGAGCAAAAGCTGGGTATGTGTGTTTGGAGCAGCCAAGACGACAGGGGTGTATGTATGTGCGTGGAAATGGGGAAGCAGGAACAGGACACATCTGAACCACTGGAGAACCACTGAGAAAGAATGCCATCATCTAGTAGTACTAACCCTATTGAGAAAGCCTGTCCTAACAAGCAGTTCTGCAAATGGATGATCACATATATTCCTTAACAGGAGCCAATTCACTTTTTCTTTACTTTCTTTTACTTTTTATTTCTTTACTTTTTTTCTTTTACTTTACTTCTTTACTTTTATTAACAAGTCTGATACTTGCTTTATTTATTTTTTTTTAAACAACAAACTATATTTAAGGGCCAATTCAGACTGCCTTTTCAAAGCTGACAGCTCATATATAGCTTGTTTGTGGGCGAAATATTTAAGGTTGGCTAAAATCAAATGTACTACTCAGTAAGAGTGAATGAAATCAAACAGCAGTTGGATTATCTACTTTCCAGATATTTCTACCCTTTACTGTAAATAGAAATGAAACAATCCACTTTATACACAAAGCACGCATGGCAGCACTTAATTGTTTAACAAAGCAACCATGTGATACACATAGGATATCACGTACAAGGGCTTTCAGAACTCTTTTTTTCAGAGCCTTGTAAGGAGCAGAACTTAACAGTGGATGTAAAATATTTGTAGAGCTTCTAAAATCATAACAATTGCATAGAAATATAATTCCTATATATCTATTAAAAATGTATCTAAGTACCATTGGAACTTTTTTTATTTAGAACATGGCAGAAGAACAATAAAGTAAACATTGATTAAGAAAGAAAATAATCACTGATCTATTGACTTACCTTTAATGACAGGGAGCCAGCAAGAAAGAAGTGGTCCACATCAATGACAGAGGCGAGGAAGCCAGCCAGAGTGACCTCAGTGAAGTCACTTTTCTTCCTGAGCCCAATCACTATTGCCCAGGACCACATTCCTAGTATACCATGCACTGCATTATCAGAGAAAGCTCGGAGCCAGTCATTTTGCTGAATAAAGGAAAACTGCAGAAGTCTGTCTGCTACAAAGCAGAATATTCCCAAACCTAGACTAGAAATAACTGAAGCTGTGCTGAAAGTCTGGAGAAGAGCATGGGCCTTGTCAGTCTCAGATGCCATGGCAAAAACCATGTCACAGCACACAAAATGTCATCAGGATATGCACTGCGCATTGTCCTTTGTATCATCAGTTGTTCTGTAAATGTCAGAGAACAGAAAGAAAATTATTAAAGAAAAAAATCCATTAGCACAAAGCATTTGTTATCACAGCTACAACTGAGCACAAAAACCACAAATTCAATGTTGTACTTAGTATTTCTAGGCAATTATTGACTTCAGTTAATTTGCTGACTTGAACACTACCGCTCTGAATTAAAACACCTGTCCTTTTTAACTAGAACAATCACTTCTGTAACATGGAAAGCTTTAACTTCACTTTCTGAGATCTTAAATTTTACAAAATAATTTCAAATATGTCTATGATAATACATTGAATATGTTTCAATACTCCTCCTGGTCTTAAATACATGATACTCATCAAATTAAATCCTTTACATTGTAACAATAAAAAAAATCAATTTGGAAGATTCTTAGGACTGATGCTCAAGAATCCCAAATCTCTCTATGCAACAACTGTTAAAACTAAGTTGCTAATCTATAATCCAAAACACTATTTCCACTAACATAGTTTGTAAACTTATGCATTATTGCCCTGGTACCCCTCTCTGAGCAACTCCTTGTTTAGCTTGGAGACTGGTACGTAGGATAAGCATTAAGAATACCAGAAGCACTGAAATATCATCACTATTTATCATAAACACAAAGACAACCACCATTCAGTCAAGCGGAAGTAACCAAAACTAACTCTTACAGAGCAAAACTACATACGTATGCTTTTCCTCAGTACGTGCTCCAGCAGCAAACTCTACTGTTACTTTTCGGACTCATCTATTTTCTGTCACATTACCTTCAGAACAGCTCTTTTTACCCCCCAAAAAAGAAATTTAACTAATCCCACTCATTTTACTTTTCAAAAGTTGACCACTGTAATATGAAAGTAAAGGCATTGTTATTACCATTAATAATAATTTAAAACTTCTTAAAAGCTATTTATGTTCTGTAATTGTTATGAAATCCTCTGGTACAAGATGACTTCTTGGGATTAATTAGTCCTTAAATAACTGCTTGACACCTCAAAAGAAATTCCAAAAATAATTCAAGATCTTGTAGGGTACTGCACCTGGGGAGGAATAACCCCATGCATCAGTACAGGTTGGGGGCTGACCTCCTGGAGAGCAGCTCTGTGGAAAGGGACCTGGGAGTCCTGGTGGACAACAGGATGACCATGAGCCAGCAATGTGCCCTGGTGGCCAAGAAGGCCAATGGCATCCTGGGGTGCATCAAGAAGAGTGTGGCCAGCAGGTCGAGGGAGGTCATCCTCCCCCTCTACTCTGCCCTGGTGAGGCCGCATCTGGAGTACTGTGTCCAGTTCTGCGCTCCCCGGTTCAAGAAGGAGAGGGAACTGCTGGAGAGGGTCCAGCCAAGGGCTACCAAGATGATTAGGGGACTGGAGCATCTTTCTTATGAGGAAAGGCTCAGGGACTTGGGGCTTTGTAGTCTAGAAAAAAGAAGACTGAGGGGGGATCTTATCAATACTTATAAATACTTAAGGGGAGGGTGCCCGGTAGATGAGAAGAGTCTTTTTTCAGTGGTGCCCAGTGATAGGACTAGAGGTAACGGGCACAAACTGGAGCACAGGAAGTTCCATCTTAACATGAGGAGGAACTTCTTTACTCCGAGGGTGGCAGAGCACTGGCACAGGCTGCCCAGAGAGGTTGTGGAGTCTCCCACACTGGAGACATTCAAAACCCGCCTGGACGCCGTCCTGTGCAATGTGCTGTAGGTGTCCCTGCTGTGGCAGGGGGGTTGGACTTATATGATCTCCAGAGGTCCCTTCCAACCCTGACGATACTGTGATACTGTGATCTTAAAGACACCCCAACCCCACTCACAAGAAGAAATTATAGGATACCCAGATTTCTGTGGTAACATTAAAAAGAACATTTTTGAAATAAAAATCTTCATATAAATGATGTATTCTCTAGCTTTGTTATGTTAAATGCACTGAAAAGCAGTCTTTGAAGGACAGTATCAATTCTAACTGTCCCAACCATTATGCTCTTGTCTTTTTGGGGAGCCATGGAGACAGACCACAGTTTTAAAACCTACATCCTATCTACAAAAGGATTCTTCCCAAGAGGTTGCTATTTCTGTGCAATTCATTATATCTTGATAATACTTATTCATACAGTTTATCAGGTAAATTTTTATTCTAAACGGGCTTCTTATGAGTGTGCTAGACTTCCTTTAAAAATGAATACTTCTAACAATGTTGACACTCAACAGTTTATGATTTTAAACACATTACTGATTGTAAGCCCCAGAAAATACAAAATGTTTCTTCCAGATTATTTACATGCCTATTTATTGTAGAATTATCCATGAGACATTACTACTGGCGTTGATCTCTACAGAAGAAATGTCCACTGAATCATTTATTTGGAAAACGTTAAAAGAAAGAGAAGAAAGCATGAATAATACATGCACTTTGCACACAGATGAAAAAAAGTGGGTCAAGTTTAGTCTGTTAACCAGGACTGTGCCTCTTCGGAATGAACATGGAGACACAAAGTATTCAGCTGGAACTACCACTTTCTGGTGAGTGACTTTATAAATATGTGGTACATTTCTGAATATTCAATTTTAAGGAACAAATGGTGATCTCATCACAAATGTTTCTTCTATGTAACCATCATGTCAGATTGGATTTTATTTAAAATTACCATAAAATCTGTGTAAGAATCCAATCTGTGAAGGGCTGATACAGCAACATACCTTTAAAAAGCACACCAGTATTCAGAATCAAACTTACCCTAGAACTAGGAGAATGTATTTTTTCCATTGCAGTTGCCTTATTCCAGTAGCAAACGTTGTCTATGCCTCAGTGTTGAGGCTCTGTGCTTTCTGAATCCAGTCTGCCTGCTCCAGGGAAGGGAAGACCAAACACCATTTGTTCCATCCTGAATAAATCAAACCAGGCAGCAGTAAGTGCCAATACTACCCAAAGCTCTTCAAACTTTCTACAAAACATACATGAAAACTGAACAATAGTAAAAAAAAAACCCCCAAAACACAGAAAGACACAACATCTTTCTAATGAATTCCTGAACAAATACAATTGAGCTAAAAGCAATTTTACCTAGGGCTTACAAGCTCTGTTAAAGAAAGCAGGAAAAAAAAAAAAGACTGTAGAACAAGAGAAGGACACAAATAAAGATGGAGCAAGATAATATTTAAAAGAGAACAAAATCCAATGTTGTAAAGTCAGAAAAGGCTACTTCCAGCCTTCTGTTCTAAGTAATTGCATTTCAAAATATACAGAGGTCTATTTTAACAGATTTTTCCTTTTAACTGTGTGCCTGAAAGATTTGCATCTAATGATAAATTTATGAGGCACGCTCAGGGATCTCTTTAATTTCATCCCATCAATTAGTGACCTTGGAATAGATAAACAGAGACCTATACATTCAAATAGCAACAGAGGTCCACGTCAGTTCTGTGGTAGGCTTATACTGCTCCGCTATGGATATTATTAACACGTGCATAAAATACACAGGAAAAGTATCACTACAGACTTAAAAAAAAAATTCCAATGATTTGTATGATTTGAGAATTATGTATCATGAAATAAAGGCAACAATGCCAACTGGAAAACAAGGATAATATGTGAATGGGTGTCTTTGAGCCAGAATAGGAATTAAAAATGTGGCTTCAGATTACCCTTAGTCAAGAGCAATGTTCATGGCGTAACTGTTCTTTTCAAACTGTCTGCCTCTGCTGTCTTTTACAGACAAAAATGACTGCTGTTTGTGTAAAAAACAGATCACATTCCCAGGTACAGGCATAATCATAAATATTTTGCAGATCAAGAGTGAAATCAAACAAGAAAAAGCAAAACTCTGCTCAACCAAAATAATCTCTGAAATTACCATTTTTTAATATAAAACTAAAACTGCATTTTTGTCTGAAAAATAATAATTTTCAGACTGTTCACAAAATATCACAATAAAGCGTCATAGGTCTTTCTAGCCTACACATCTCAGAAAGCATAGTTGTGGAGCTTACATTCTTGTTAGAACAGTCAGAAACAGATGTATTGCACAAGAATGCTTAGAAACCTATGGGTGGTCAGTCCAGTTAACATACGGAAGGAAAGATTTAGGTTGGTTTTACATAAAACACACGCACACAACAGCTGATAGAGTAATATGGCTTGGAGCTGTGATTTCTCATGACACTTTTATATGAGATAAAGCATTATGCATAATCTCTGCCTATACCCACAAAATAAAATTTTGCTGATTTATTTAATTTCATTTAAGGCAATTATAAAAATCACTTTAACAAATGCACATTTAACATTGTAAAGTACTGACACAAGAAGATATTTAGATCAAAGCTGTAAATATGCATTTGGGGAAATAGCTGACACTAAGAGGCCTTTGAACTCATGCTGCAAGAGCAAAACAAAAATCCAATGGCTAAAATTATCATTTAGCGATATCGCTCTCCAAAATTTTGGCCCCAATTTTGCAAGAAGTTATCGCGTACATGAATGCACACAGAAATTTGATGCGTAAAACTAGCAGAATTATGCGCTTTATGCAAGAAGTCAAAAGACCACAGTAGTCTCTTATAATTCTATAATCTCAAAGAAACATATTATTTGATATTAGGTGTTAATCTATATGAAAAGCTCTATAAAGTACAACTATCATTTAAGACACAAGCTCAAACCTTTAATGTATTACCTCACGGAAAAGCAGATCCAAGCCTAAAACAAGCTGTGAAGAACTGATAATGCAAATATTTTTTGGTCAGATAATTATAACGCATTATTAGGGCTGGAGGGTGGAAGGAGGCTGAAAAGAGAGAGGACAAAAGCATGCAAGACATCGGTAGGATTTTACCAAGATATTGAGGAACCAACTGAATTAAAGCCACAAACAAGCAAACACCCCCCACCCCCTAAAATCAGAATTTAATTGAATTGTTTACATCAGAGACCATAAATTGAAGTGTTTGAAAAGAGGCACCACGACACCAAAATGTAGACCTTCTCCTTAATAAGTACTTTAGAACTGAGATGTACCTAAAAGAAAGAGTTGAAAAAAATATCATAGAAGTATTTAGCAACTAGAAACAGAAGACAGTGTTAGTCAGTGGAAGAAAAAGCATTTGTCACCCTAGACAATTAAAAAAAAAGGCGGGGGGGGGGGGGGGGAGGGAGAGAAAAACGCATAGAGCAGGTTATGTATTACCCTCATTAACTACAACAGCATCCGGATCATAAACAGCTAATCCAATTTACGATTAAAATACAACCAGTGCGTGCACAACCGAAGAGGGAGGAAGGGAAGACGGGCACGGGTCGTCACGGAGACCCGCCACAATTCTGTACGCCTTGAGGAAAGGACCTGCTTTCTCTCACCACCCGGCACCAAAGCCCCTCAACACCACCCATCTCCTCACTCATTAAGAAATAAAAACGTGCTGTCATTTTCATGAGGAGAAGCCCGGGCCGGGCGGCGGCGGGCGGCTTCCCGCCTCCGCGGGGTGAGGGGGCTGCCGTTCGGCAGCCCCCTCACCCCGCGGAGGCGGGAAGCCGCCCGCCGCCTGAGCCCAACCCGACCCTCCGCGCCCACCTGAAGCCCGGCCGCCACCACCACCGCCGCCGCCGCCAGCCGCCCCCTCCGCCCCATGAGGTGCAGCCCAACCACCCGCACCCAGCCCCGGCGGTGCGGGGCGAGCGGGCATGCGTGGCCGCGGAGCAGGCTGGGAATCGGCGGTCCGCCCGCCCGCCCGCCGCGGCTGAGGGAGCCGCCCATCTCCTGGGCCCCGGGAGGCGGTGGTGGGGAGGGGAACGGCGGTGGGTTCTGAGGGAGAAATTCTTCTAGGAATAGTAAAAAGAGGGTTCGGGTATTCGCGACAGGATTAAATAAAGCGTGGGAAGTGAAACCGACGGTAAAAGGCTAGTATTTTTCACTAAAGAGACGGTTGCACCACCCAGTGACAGACCCCACACCAGAAAGGGCTGAAGATGCTTTAAAGAAATCTTTATTTACCACAAAACAGTAGAGTAGAAAGCATTTGAGAAACTTTACATTCAATATTGGACTGCTTGGTGCAAGCCTCCGAACCAAAGCACATTTTTACACTTCAAACTACCCATGTCACTTGAGCTGCTTGCACGATCCTTTATAAAACGAAAACGACCCAAACAAAAGACATTCCTACATTTAAAAGCAGCGCTGTCAGGTCAGCCCCGATGCATTTATACAGCTGTGCTCTATTACTTCACCTGTTCTTTTCACCTGTCCATAATAAGCCACTGCAGTGCTATCATGGCACCTGACAGGCTTTCCTGGACTGCTGTGGCCTGAGAATGGCAATGTCATCCCTCTGCCTTCGGTCTTCCTTCCCCTTGCACCACTGAGGCTCCGGAGGCACAGCTGGGACAGTCCCTGTAAAGATGTCCTGAAGAACACAGGTCCTCGCGTTCTTCACCTCCCAGCAGCTGCAAGCAGAGACTCGATATCCTGAATTACTTTAGAAGTTTTTTCCAAAGCCTCCAGGACGCACCCTTCGCCGACGTCTGCCGGCTCACTCCCCTGTCCTGTTTTCCTGACAGGAGTACCAGATGGATTGGTTTTTGCAGCAGATGTCCTTTCCAGAACATTGCTATTATCCAATAAAACTAGTGTTATTTTGTTAAGGAAAAAAAATATAAATAAATCGAACTCTTCCTCCTAATGAGAAAAATACTTCTCCGTATTGTAGTCATCATTCTGCATTGCAAACTCTCTCATTTCATAGCATGGTAATTACATAAAGCTAAAGAATAAAAGAGTATATGACTTAAAGTGTCTACAATGTTTATAGAAAATGTTGCTAAGACTTCAATTTACCCAAAAGTTACTCTAAGAAGGAAACTATCTAATGTCCCACTGCACAGTTTAGCAGCATGCACGTTTCACATTAATAAAATTGAACACTGGCTTAAAGACAGTTACAGAGTGGCTTTAAGCACATGCAGAACAGTACAATTTTTGGAGCCATCTGAACACCATGAAACAACACTGAGGTAGCTGATAAACAGAAAGGTGTTGTACTGCAATAAGCCCCAAGCCACCTGCAGATCAGCAGATGAGTGTTAGCAAAACTAACGCAATACCCATTGAAGGGCTTCCTTTTTGGTGATTTTTTGTTTTAGTTTTGCACTCTGCCACTACTTTTGTTTCTGGCGCTGTGATGCAGGAGTTGGACAAGATAAATGATAAAACAAAAACAATAAATAAGAAAACAAAAAATGGCTTTAAAAAGTAATTTGAAGAAGTGGGTAAGACAGTAAAAGAAGGTAAGAACAGGTTGGAGCGCATTTGACGATCTAAAATGCAGATTTGATTATGCAGATGAACAACAGAATATAAAAGTGAAGAATCTTTACAGTGTTCAAAAGGATACAGGTAAACCTCTGTATTTTTTCGAGCTCAGCATCAGCAGACCTGTCCAAGAAAATAAAGATTATTAAATGATTTAATATCATAAAAGGTTCCCAAATCTATTTTCTACTTCTACTTTCTATTTCTACTTAATTTTTAATAGTTTCCAGCAATACTGAAAATTAGACGAGCAAAATCCAAGTGAAAAAAATGCTTTATTTTTGTCTTTCATACCACTAGTCAATGGCTGCATGTCAATCATTTGTGTTTCCAAAAATCAGAGCTCTGCTCTAAGAATAGCCTTGCTGCTGTATATATGTATAAATAGAGATATAATTTTCATTTCATCAGCTACTGAATCTGCTATAATTTCAATAACAAGTGCAAGTGTAAATGTAAACACATTTTTAATACTCAAATATATTTGTATATGATGTCAGTAGACGTTTGGTCAGTAGCATCTATTAAAAAGGACAAATAGATTAGCAAGAGATACAAGTGTCCAGTCTTCAAAGTACTATTTTGAACTGCCTGTTATTCTGTTAAAATGCCTATCTTAGTCTAGTTTCTCTTTTTCACCTTGCAAGATACCACCGCTGTAACATTAATCTGCCTTTGGCAAAGTCACCATAACTCTGAGTTTTAAGTAAGGCAGGCAGAAGCACAATGAAACAAGCTTCACCTAGAACTCAACTTACCTAATGTTTTAAACCCTGAAAGAAAAATATGAAACCACACAAAATAAATGCACTTGCAAATTTCATTTTTGACCCTTAGGAAATGCTGTCTATAAAATTCGCAGTTTCTAGTCTTTTGGGGTTTTATTTTCAACATTATTTGTAGTCACTTATTTAGGATAAAGATGGATACCAATTTTCTTCAGTTACAGAGTGTGCAGTATATTCAGGAATCTCCTTCCTTTCATTCAAACTTTGGCACCACTCTATTGCTGTTCTGATGTACCTATGTTAACATGAAAATTCACAAAAAAGTAGTTATTTATATGAGAAATACACTCTACTAATTCAAGCAAAAAACTCAAGGCATTAAGCAATACACCTGGATCTGAAAGAAAAACCCATGATTCAAACTCTAGCTTTTTCTCTGGGTTTCCTTGCCATTTTTGATTCCCACTTCTTGTCTAAATTCCCTTCACATTTAAATCTCTGCAGTTATAGAAAATTATAACAAAGCTGTATGATTTGTAATGAATAGTGCACAAATGTTAATTTTTGTTTGTGAAAATCTGCTTGCTAAAATGCAGCACAGTAAGCTTCTGATGATTCCCATAATGAGGCTGTAATTAGAGCAAGCCGATTAGAGAAAGCAATCTGCAGGCAAAGGTCAATAGCTGTAATAAAGCAGAAATTGGATAAAGTGCTGTGCAGTTCTATGTACCAGCTCTATATAGGACAAAGATTTTTTTTCCATATCCACTGATCTAAGTGCCAAGTTGCAGCTCTAGTTATGTTTTTAAAAAGACATTACCGTAACAATTATAATGGAATGACAGCATGCAGTGGTCCCAAGTCATACAGGTCCTGAATCTTTGCCAGTTGTAAGATGGAGCTTTTATCATTACATGTTTGTCCCCCCCCCCAATATATGTTCAGTAATATCATTTCTTCATATAAAAGAATTTGTACAGAATTCTTTTATATTTAACTTCAAATTGTTTAAATTATTTATACCTTTCATAGATTCCAGGGTGACTTATTTGTATTAGCTGCTGTACCCCATCAGGATGAGTTAACTTACACCAGCCTACATCTTCATTTATCTTAGAAGAGAAAAAAATTACAAGTATTAATTTTCTGCTGCAGTGTGAAATAAAAAAAGCAAGTATAATATACCAATTTAAGAATCAAGTATCTACAAACATTCCACTTTAAACACTTAAAAGTTTGTCTTTTGCTAATGATAGAATTTGGTGTAGTCTGCTATGACAAATGCAGGGAAAAAAACCCCAACAAAACACCTGGCATGGCCCCAATACTCGTTTTGTGCTGTTCAAGAATAAATTATTTCTAAAAGTACGTAGAAGTGTTTCCAAACCTGTAGAATTTACAGTTCTTCCTCCTTTTATCCTGAGTGAGTATACAGATTTGAGCCAGCTCACATCGGGAAGTTACACCTTATTTTTTGGCACACTGCCTATCGTATTTGTATTGTTTATAACAGAGATATCCTCAGACACTTTAACGTCTTTTTTTGTGTCTTGTCACCTTACTGTAATAAGCAATGACGCAGAAGCCAAAAAAAGCCAAAAGTCTCAGCAGTCAACCCTGAATCTTGCACTCACGGAATTTTCTCTGTAGTGCCATTTCACAAAAGTCAACGTAGTCTTTTTACTTCTATATTAAGTAGATTTAAACATGTATATGGAATACCATATGTGCAAGGTTACTTTTCTAAGCACTATCCATTTGCTCAGTTATAGACAATCCGAAATAAAAACCAAATACTCACTTCTTTGATTGATGTGCGTGATTTCTTAAAAAGATAAAGTTTCATTTGCCTCTTTAGGTATCAGTTATGCGCTGAAATATTTTTCCTCCTCGTTTCCGGTTAAAAGACTGGCAATACATTAATGGTGGTGTTTGCAGATAGTTCCTATTTTCATTTAGATTACTACACAAGCTCAAGGGTAAGCCACAGCAGCAAACCGCTGTGAGTTACAAATCTCTCAAAAGACTTCAGTTTATATTTCGTAGGCATCAAAACTTCTGGTTTGTTTCCTCATTAGTTTCCTAGCAATGCTTGTTCATTACGAGTTTTAAGAATAGTCATTCCTCTAACTCATGAGTTACCTGGATCTTACTACAGGAAGAGCTGAAATCCCACACCATATTCAAGGTCATCCCATCCCAAAAAGCAGCGTGGACTTTATGATCCGAGTACACAACGAGTCTTCCCATGCTGGGAATAACCTTTTCATACAGCACAACTGGCAACATTTCTCGTCCGTCTGTCTCGGGTACCTAGAATCAAACAAATACATTAAAAACTTGAGGAAAGGTTACTTATATCATTACAGCTGTTTGCACCTCTCCCAGATTTTCAATTCACTTGTTTTTCCAGACCACAACCAACTCTCTTTATCATGGAGTTGCTTTCTGCTTCCCAAATATACCTTTACACTGCATACTTTTGGTTTCCAAATATATACCTTCTGATCTTGGAGGATACACTCGCCACTCTTCCCTCTAGATTAGGTCCTAATTCCCTGTAGCCTGTATAATCATCCTTACAACACCGAAAGATTTACAAATCTTCAGCTACATACCATTTTCCAGCAGCAGAGAGAATAGTTATGAGTTAATGATAGTTTAGTCTTGTAGCAGTACTGAAGTATTCTGAGGAGAAAGAAACCAAACAAAATACTAAGCATTTCACACTTACTACGTCCTCTAAAAAGTTGCAACCTTTGTTCTATAAGTTTATAGATGTCCTCAGTGCTAATATAAATTCCATTAATTTTTATACTGAATGTCATAATAAGTATTATGTGTAATTTTAACTACTGTCCTTTCAAAGCCAGAGGAATTAATGTAACAAAGATAAAGTAGAGTGAAGTTACTTGGTTGCCTGAGTAACAACGGAGGATATAGAGTACAGATTCCCTGGTACATCAGGAGGCAGGCTTTTTACTGAATACATCTTTTCTTCTCTCTGCAGTAAAGAGAAGAAAGGAGATAAGTTAGTTACAGGTACCATAGCATGAAAACAGTATTAAGAGCTTGCAAGATATGAAATTTCTGACCTCCCAGAAAGCAACTATAATCACATTTGAATTTTTCCCAGAACACAGACAAATATCTCCTTGAAAAGTGAAAAAATGCAGTTGTATCCTTTGAGCCTACTTCTGTGGGAAGAAACAGTCACAGCTTCCATGCACTCAGTGTGGACCAAAAAGTTCTCTTATCAGTGTAGACTGTAGTTCATTACTGAGTAACTATTTCTGACTACAAGTTAAAGGCTAGGTTTGAAGGGTACAAACTTGACCTCTAATTCTGCTTTAAAAATACAAAGCACTGCATAAGCACTTGAGAGGATCTCTGCTCTGGCGAAACTTAACAATAGACAGAGAGGCAAAACCACTTCTCCAGCACTGAACAGCCAGTCTCTGGCAAAGCCAGAACAGAATCTGCATCTTCTACATTCTGCCTCCATATAGTAAAAGAGAAAACACTTCCAAGTACGTAAAGATTAAACTCTAGTCAATATACTAAACTTCTATTCTAAATTAGTGAGAAATGGTTATTGTAGAATCTTACTGCAGTACATACTTCAGCTTCTGAAATAAATGTTACAATGAATAAGATTTTTCATATTGCGTCTATAATTTGCAAAAATACATTCAGAAACAGAAGGAATAATCTCATTTTTTGTATGATTGATTGCTTGATGCAATCATTACACTAATTACCAATGTAGGGACTTCGCTATAGACTGCATAGCCAAATGTTTTAAAACTAAGAAAACTGCTAACTTGAAGGAATTTGGAACATATTTTAAAATAGTTTTATACCTTTTTTGTTCCTTTTTGGATTGCATAATGTACAAAATAGTTTCCCAAAAATGCTCCCTCTGACTTGAAAAATGAGTCATCTCCAGGATAAATTTCGATGATGTTTGTTCTACCATGGATAAATCTAAGAGAAATAACAAAATTTTTAACAAGTATTTAAAATGCTGTGTCACTAGACAAGCAAAATAGGTTAGTACACTTGAAGAAAGCACTGAGCAGAAACAAATTTTCAACACAACTGTCACATGAAAAACCTTCTACTGTTTCACAAACAGCAGTGTGCCAATTATTTCTTTTAAACACAGCAGATTAGCATTACCAGGCTCTTTGTTTGCATGTGTGCATGAGGGTGGCAGTTAAAACAAGCTAAGGACAGCTTTTTTGTGTTGAGGTTAGCATCTCACAAGAACTGCTCCTTCCACTGACCAGAAAATAATAGTGATTCTGACGAGAAAAATCCAATTTTCTTACTGGACCAGCCCTACCTAGTGTACACAGAGAACTGCCAGGCTGAACCATTCCGGAACAACCTGAAGGTCTTAATTTCCAGTGCAGCTACGTGTTTTTCACCAAGATCAACAGTCTTTTACTTGTGATCATATAGTATCTCGGAGCCTAAAACCCATTTAATGCGCCAATTCTGCAACTCTGTGGTTAGATGCCTGAACTTTGCTAATGGGGCTTGTAAGACTAAGTATGGCTACTCACCATACTTCCAAAGAAATGAGGTATAGTACTGAAGAGCTGCTAAACGTTTTGTTCAGACGAGATGACAATTTAGGAATTACACTGAGAAAAATGAACACTGGGCAGACATACTAAACCTTTAAAGAGCAATTAATCTTTTACCAAAGACTTTTACATGCTGGTAGCAACTGTAGCATTTTCAAAGTCTGTGAAACACATTTGAACGGGCAATTTTTAAAGTCTTTTTTTTTTTTTTTTTTCTTTTTAAGCCATATGGACAAGGTGATTTGCCAGGAAAATCCACAGTTTAGCTGCCTGCAACATGCGAAATATGTAGGTCACCAAGACACTTCTCGAGCGTGAAATCTTCAGCATCAAAAGAAGCAATGTAATTTGCAAAGAAACCAAGCACCATAATTGTCAGTGAAGTCTGTGGGAGCTCCAGCTGTCCAGTAAACCTTTAAGAAATCAGATAATCAGATCACTTCTTTACAAGCCTTAAACATGATTTCAGATCGTTTGTTTCAGACATACCCACTTTCAGACCTGGAAATATACTGTACTAGAAAAATCTGAAGTCCCATGAATGAATAGGAGAAATGAACAGACACTTACATGAAGATTGTGTACAGTTTCTCAAAGAGTGAGAAAGGGACAAAATAAGACATTTCATCTTAAAGCTTAACTCCCACACAACTGAAGTCTTCGAAAGATGAAACACATGATCTCCTATGTACCTATAAAACACACCCTGGCACCATACAATTTGAATTAGCTGAGGCCATGCACACTTCCCAGTATCTTGATTCTGAAAGAAGTCACAGAAAGTCCACCTGTATAAAATACAATAAAAGCTCAAGTAAGTCTGAAGGTCGGGGTTGTTTTTTTGTGTGCTGGTAATCGTTTCTGTACCAAGAACAGATGCATGCACACCTATTCAAAGGAAAAGAGGCCACATATTTTCAGAGTCCTCTGATACCTTAGTTATCCACATTAGTTACCACATTAATTTTCTCAAACCTGCATAGGGTTTTTTGATTATTTTTAGTGGTGCTGACAGAGAATGTATGCCACTGGCCCACTTCAGAGGTATTATCATCTCAAAAACAAACAAAAAAAACCCACAAAACCAAAACCAACACAAAACCTGTGTTCTTTTTTTAGTATTCTCTTTTTTGTTTGTATATTTATAGAGCATGTAAGAAAATAAAATTTATTTTTCTCTGGACTAATTACTATATATTCATTACAGTAGGATGCAGAATGCTGGTTTCACAAATTTCATGTTTCAAGAAGTTCTTAAAAAAAGAATACAACAGTATTTTTTTTTTATTTTTTTTATAGCTAGAACTGAGTTATTTTGCTGGAGGTTGACATTCCAAATTGCAGTATTGTAAAACACGTGTTAACAACTATGAAGTAAACAGCTTAAATTACCTGTGTAAATGTGGGGCTCTGCAGCTGAGTGGCAAAGCTGCAGGTAAACGAGAAACTGTTTCATGTGTTCCTGGGTTTTTTAAAACATCATCTTCTGTAGATGTACGGTTGTTTTTCTCACATGTCTTCATTACACTGTTAGCAGTATGTAAGTTATAGCACATCAGTGCCAACGACAAAGGGTATTTCCATTCTTCTGGGTAGGAGGAAACAGACCAACGCTGCGTAACCCACGCATATTCAGAAGAACAATTTGTGTAGAACACAGGGACTCCATCTCTGTCTTTCTGGTCCCTTGGTTTGGTTGGTTTTCTGCATTTACCTTCAGCACAACCATGTTCATTCTTCTTATTCTCTATTTTTGTTTGTTTTAATGACATTTCTGCAACGGAATTTTGACTTGATTTTCCATACTGATCTCCGGTTTGATAGTTGCTGTTCTTTTGAGAGGAGCGTAAGGATGCTGCAGATGGCTGGCTGACTTTGCATAAGAACTCCACTGTAAATTCTTGCTGCAATTCTGACAGGCAAAGATGGGCATAACCATCTACTGACGAGATCTTCACACTGCCATTGTCTATACATCTGGTCAGATCAGCCGTAGCAGGGTCAGGCCATCTAATTTCTAAGATATCACTGAAAATAATCTGAAACAAGAAAAAGGACTGGAATGTGCAGCAAGATAAAAACGACCCGCTTCCCAGAAATTACAAAGGAGGATTTACATTTACATGAATTCAGTCCTTCTGCAAGGTGATGTATGGCAAGAAACTTTAGTCTGTATTTATTTGCGTACATGAACTCAAGAGGAAGCAAAATATTTAACCTTCATATCTGCTTCCCCCTGTTTTAACAGCATTCTATCTAGCAATAATGTTTTAATTTAATATGCATTCATAAACTAGTATGGTACGTGGCCAACTGACCAGGCACAACTGCCCACAGACAGTAGATATTTGTTTCCGACTGCTTCTTAAGAAACATTGAAGAGAAAGCCTACATTATCTTGATCATATCAGTTATCATTAGACTTCACGGAAAGCCGTTAGAATTATGCACATTAAAAACCCATGTGCTCGCTTCTCTTTATATACAACATGAAAATAAGCCTGTAATTGGCATGTAACACGTATTTATGTGCTCTTACCAAAACAGAAATGTATTGAAAATGTTTTGCAGCGAGGTGGGTAATCTTACTTAATCCTGCAGCATAGAAGAATACGTTACATGGCTATTACTAGGGTGTGGATAAAACACATTTCTGAAGAAGAATTCAAAATATAATAAAGATTTTAGACTTTTACAATATAACATTTGGAAGTCTCAAACCAATAGCCTCCTCTTACTGCCACAGTAGTCAAGTACAGATTGCTGCTTCAATTAGCACTTTTGTTCAAAACAAACAAAAACCATTTTCACAGCGTATGCCCTTGTGCTACCCCTTCTACAAAAAATGAAGCAGATGATTCTCAACAAATTACTCCAAACAAGTTACTGCACCTACCTCAAGCCCCAAGTTAAAGCTTTGCCCAAAGAGAAGATATAGTTATAGTTTAGAAAATGCAGTAATCACCTTCTGAAACTAGAAGCATTCTGTCAGGATAGAGAATGCCAGTCTAGCCATCAGCAGCAGTTCTGCCCTAAAAGGAAGTATTTTCCTTTATATTGTCCTTATACCTGATCCCCACACAGAAAATATCCTTAGTCTGCTTTCAATTCAAGACTCCAGGTAAAGCACTGGATGCCAAATAAACACAGAAATGCAAACCCTCTCAAATAAGGTGTGAAAAAAACATAGCAAATGAATGCTTACACTCTTTATTGTTTGTTTTATCTCAGTTTAACCGCCTTTGTGTCATTTTACTGACCTTTAATGAGACATGTGTCAGCCCCAATCATACTTTGGCCTGGCACCAGGAAAGCCTGGACAACAATAAAAATGACACGTGGCAGCACTGGTGTATCAGTAAGGTGGGGAAAGTCTGCTGAAGGTATTGGGGGCACTAAAGATGAAAATTCACCCCAAGGAATTGCAAAAGGGCCCTAAAAAAAACCCCAAAAAAACAAATTCAGTGGAGACAAATGTAATGTGATATAAACGAGGAGAAGCAATCCTAACTTTACATATAGAGGGATGGGCTCTGAGCTGACTACCGCCACCCAGCAATAAGATCTTGGTGTTGTGATTGACGGTCCCATGAAAACATACTCTATGTTCAGCAGCAGTTTAAGCAGTGTATCAAACGTTCGAAAATTCTAGGAAAGGAACAAGAACAAAGAGACGACGCAGCCATACCACTGCCTACGCTCATGGCTCATCCGCATTTTGAATACGATTTGCAGTTTTGAACAGGCCACGCCACGCCACCGAGGAGATCCCCCTCGTCGGGTGGTCCAGAGCCGCGGACGGAGCGCGGCCAACGCGGAGCCCAGGCAAACCGCAGCACCGGGCTGCTCTGAACCCCGGCAAAAGCAAAGTAATACAGCGTAACTGCACAACCGCTCCTGCACCCGGCGGCCCAGTTAAAATATCGTCACTTCTAGCGACAAGCCACAGGCCGCGGGCTAGCTGCACCTCGGGCTAATTGTGCGAGGCCCCACGCTGGCTCGTTACAAACTTGTTATGAGAAAGTGCTGAGTGAATTGGAGCTAGATAACCCGTACCTCGTTATAGCAGACTGATGAAGTGTGGGGAATAGCAGAGGCCTGGAAAATAGGGGCACTGGTTGAAAATAGAGGCCACAGAACAATGAAGTGATAATGAATTACAGAAGTACAATCTCAAGAGCCACAAAATGACAGCTTTTGCTTTACGAAAAGCAGCAGCTGATAAACGCAGGTAGGTTTAAAAAAAAAAAACAACAAAAAAAAAAGGAAAAAAAAAGGCCAAGCAACAGTATAAGGGGATTGCTGTGGGCTGGGGAAGTTATCCCTCAACGCGCTGAAGGAGGGAGGCCCAGCAGAAGCTGGAAGTTAGAAACTGGCCAGAAACCCAGCCGTCTTCCAGGAGAAGGAGATCCTGGCCCGCGGGAGGGTGGAGGGTCACCGCGGAGTGCTAACGACGACGGAGCGTCGGCTCTGTGCCGCTGTGCCCTGCGGTGACTGCACAGTGTGACTGCTAAGGGCTGACTGCTGCGAAGTACGTAGCCATACTGACCGACGACGGTGTTTTCAGCAAGTAAACATCAGCACGATGCGTGTTACTAATGAAGCGTCAGTCTGAAAGTTTTAAAACTTAAATCTCGCCTGATTTATCAGTCGTCTTACGACTGCCACCACACGTGCGTGCGCTCAGCGGGCACACGCGAGGCGTGCTGACGAGGACAGCCCCTAGAAACGGCACGGGGGTCTCTGCACCCACCGCCAGCCTGGGCTGGAGCCGCCCTTCCCGCAGAGACGCTGCCCCAGTCCTCACGGGCCCCTGCAAGGGACTCACCGGTACTTCTGCGGGGAAACGACGGCGTTCTGAACCTCTGGGAGAACACCCTCCTCTTTCACTGAGTCCTCCCTGACAGGTTTCGAGTGCGGAAACGTGATGATACGTAAACCGGCTCATTCTGTCACACGTACAAAATTCTAGGTTTCAGCCTCCGTAAGAGTGAAGAAACTCTTTGTTGTTCGGCTACAAAGGCTACGCATAAATAGAGCACTAAGTAACAGTTAAAACTGTAATTTGAAATGGCAGCACTCTAATCTGACAAATGCACGAACCAAGCTAACTCGTCCGTAGATCTCCCAGGCCCACACTCCCACATGTGCGGGCGAAGTGCCGAGCCCGCTCCGTCAGGCTACCGGGGAAGCTGATGTTACAAAGCCGCTGCACGTGCGACTCTCACCTTTTTCCTTCCTGGAGGTATAACGTGTGACGGTAAGTACGGGCGAGAACAGAACTGGTTGCGGAAATCCAGAGCTCGTCGAAGTTTTTCCTGTTGCAGCGCCATGGAAAACAAATCAAAGCAACGCAGCCCCGTGAGGTGACGAGTCTTTCTACACAGCGGTAAGATTTTAAGCTGATTTCATCCTCCACTTTTCTGGAGCGGAGGCGAAGCGATGCCCGCCGTGGCACACAGAGGGGAGGGCAGCGGCGCTGTCGCCGCGGAGCGCAGGGACGGGCGCTCCCGCACAGCCGCCCGGTACACGGACCGGGGCCGGGGGGGACGGACACACGGACCGCCGCCCCCGCAGCGGCGGCCAGGCACCCTCCGCCACCCTCCAGCCCGCACCGGGTCGTCCCCCACCCCCCCCCGAGTGCCGCACAACGCCGCCCCGGCACGTACCCGGTAGGCGCTGAGGGCGAAGGCGACCCGCTGGCGGCTGGTCTCCGCCGGCTGCAGGGGGTGGGCGGCGGCGGGCGGCGCCGCTTCGTGCAGGTACTCGCAGCCGCAAGGAGAGAGCAGCAGGCGGGACCCCCCCGGCGTACCGCACCTCCACCGAGCCGTCCCCGTACAGCACCATCAGCCGTTCCGCCTCCATCCCCCCCCGCCACTCCCCCGCAGGGCCCCGCCGGCGGTTGGGCGCTCTCCCGCCGGGGCTGCGCGGGCGCCGCCGGCGAAAGGCGGGAAACAGGCGGGAAAGGCGGGAAACAGGCGGGAAACAGGCGGGAAAGGCGGGGCGGGACGTGGCGGGAAAAGCGGGGCGGGAGGCTCCCCCGCCTCCTCACTCCCTCCCGTAGGTTGGGCCGGTGAATTTGGCTGGTGAATTCTCCCCGCCGGGGCACCGCTGGGAAAGCAGGAGGCGGCTTCGGGGCCCGCGGCGAGAAGGCAGCGCTGGCGGTGCCGCGGGCGGGCGAGGGGTGACTGCTGCTGCTGCGTTGCCGTGCGGTCACCGGGAGGGAAAGCCCCACACAGCCGCCGTCTTAGAGCAGGGTGGCAGCAGCCCTAGCTGAATACACTAAAAGATTAATTTCCCAAAGGCCAATTTAAAAATTCTGCCTAGTCTTTTCGGAAGCGATATACACTCTCTGGATTAAGTTACAGTAACTTAACGGTTAAGCACCAGTTTATTACTGATTCCTGCACTAAGCAGATGTCATTCAGATCCTCTGCTACCAGGCCGCACCAGATGGCAGGGTCTCCTCCAGCTGTGACAATGGTTCCTCGCCTGTGGAGGTACAGGTATCTCACATCAGTACGCAATCAACAGAAGATGCGCATTGGGCACAGCTCCCCGCTCTCTGCAACCGCTTTCTCAGCCAAGTGGAGAGCAGATCAACATCCACTCAGGGGGGCGCAGACACAGCCGTGCGTCAAAATAAATCTGGTTCTACCGGCAATGCCCTTTTTAGTGAGTAATATTCTGCATAGTACTTGCCTGGAGCAAGTTTCAAAGTATAAAATTGGATTATGAATCCTTCACTGCTACGGTGGCACCCTCAGGGTCGGAACTGCGGGAGTAGGTCACGTAGGCTGAAGCAGAGGCGGCAAATCAGCAATTCACAAACTGTGCAGTATCCTCCCTGACTTTTGGCCAGAATATAATTTTCTTTTCCTGTATCAACTACCAAGATCCGCAGGCATAAACTGGATGATGAGAACTATAATACAGCCAGAGAGAAGCTGCAAACTTCAGCTATCACTAACTGAACGAGTTCTGTGTGGTAGGAAGGGAACACAGAACATGATAAGGAAGTACTGTCCCAGAGAGAAATAAAAATGACTATTGCAAACCAGACCAAGTGTCACTAGCACTCAGCACCATAACATATTATTGTATTAAAAAAAAAAATAAATCCCAGCTCTGCATACTTTGTGATGCCTGATGTAGCTGAGCCAGCCTTGGTTCTTTCTGCAGTGCAACAATTACACTTAAAACCAACATTCAACAACCCAGTGACCAATCTCTTCTCCTAAAGAAAAAATAAAAAATAGGCCAGCAGCAAGAACTTCTTAGCAGATTTGAAAGGAAACTACTGGGAAAAAGTTGACTGTAACTCTCATTCAAAAGCAAAGCACATGGAATGCAGCACCTCTTGCAGCCCAGGTTGAAGCTACTTTAAGCAAAGTGTGATTTTCAAATACTAAACATTTCTGTTAAATCACAATTGGTTTGTCAAGGGTGGTGAATATTGTGCGTTTCCTGGTTTGTGAGGCTTGGTCATGTGTTCAAATTTGAATGTGAAGTATGTTTCTTTTCAGAACCAGTGCTAAAGAAGTTTCCTTCACTTCCCCCCCAAAGTTTGCTGTCCATGCTTCTGGGCCTTCACTGGCCCACCGTTATGCCACAAAGAAAATAAATCTCTTTAAAGGGTTGGTTTATCTGCAAGGTATTATTCAGAAACTTGTAGATGAGAAACACTTATGCAGTGCACTTGAAATTTGTAAATGCTAAAATTCAGGTGAAATAATCTTTAAATCTCTCAAGACTCATCTTTATCATATGCAGAACTATCAGCAGTTAAAAGCAGGCAGAGAAGCAGCAAATGGCAATTATGACAGTGCGAAACCTGCTGCTTTTTTTTGCTCTTGCGCATCTTATTCCACTACTGCTAATTTGTGTTAGAGTCCTCTGAGATTTAAGACAAGTAGGAAAGATTGTTAAGTGTTTCAGGCAAAGGTTATCCTGTCTTACTCAGTAAGACAGAGTTAAAACCAATTTTTCCTTACTGCAGTACAGGCTTAAAGCTCTCACAAAGCTCCATTTGCACAGAGACCACAAACTTTGAACAAAAGTGATTTTTCTGTATTTCCGGTGGAGGACAAAGCTTCTTTTGCCAACCTTGATCTGAATTGCTTCATATATACAACTCCTAGTTCCCAACATTTTTGTACAGGATGACTTGGCGTATTTCCTATCTACATGTCAGACACACTGCCTCCACAAGCTGACAGAGTATGTACATCTGGAGTCTGACAGCTGATTTACAGAAAAAAAAGACACACTACAAAAGATGCAAAACTGAAACATGTAAAGCAGAGTCCCTTGAAGACACTATTACTTTACTACAACGCATATATGAATGCCTGTTCCTTGGAACTTTAAGTTTTAAGTAAATATGTTTTCCACAAGACATCTGCTTGTAAAGTCAGCAGGAAGTCTGATCTGTGTTTGGATTAAAAGTTTCATATGAAAAACATGCTCAGTGTTAGAGAATGTGTGTATGAAAATCATCTAATTTTTCAGTTTTCTAGTTTCCGGATTTTACTCTAGAGACTTTGTAATGCTAATATAGTTGTTACGACTGTATCGCCCTTTCATAAATTTTATTTTTCCAATGAGTATTAAAAGATAACACTCTACAACTGTGTCTTTTTTAAAAAGAAGAAAAAAGAGTGCTAGGTGAAGGGGAGATAGAAGGACTAAAAAAAATTTTTTTTTTTTAAAGCAAAAGACAAGGTAGTAAAATTATACCAAAGGAAACAAAGCTAGTTAAATTTTATTTTCCAAAACTTCAACCTAAATAAGTATGTTAAATAAACATCTGGAAAACAGTCAGTGCTCACTCTGTTAGCAGATGCACAAGTCATTTAACCAAACAAATAACAGTGAAATATTAACAGAATTATTTACATGCATATTTACAATATGTGTTCTTTACAGTCGCTAACTTTTGACTTTTGGGAAATATTTCCATTTGTTTTTGGTAAGGGGTTCTACTCAGTCAACCAGTAACAGATAACAGGAAACAGTACAACTGAGTTTGGCAGCAACAACGGAGTATCCCAGGAAAACTAACATGATTATACGGTGTCAAAAAAAGAGAGTTGGCCTCAGAATGTCAACATTTATGAAATATATGAATTTACTCCAACTACAAAATTAAAATCAAACTACACAAAATTAAAAGAATGGAGGAAATCACAAGGGTTGCCAGAAGACATTAGGCATGTTAGATACATTAAAAAAAAAAAGTCGAGCACTGCACATACTCTTGAGAAGCATGGGTTAAAACATAACTATACTCATATAGTCTCGAAGAACACAAAAAATTAAAGCATAGTTTTTGCTTGTAAAAGTTGAAAACAAGCTTATCTGAACCAAAAGATCTTGAAAGCACCCGACTAGCAAAATACTGCTTGCTTTTTCACATGTCAACATAGAACATGTTTAGTCCAGAAAAAAAAGAGTATGGACCTCACCCATATGGGTTTTGGAATAGGAAGAAAAAGGAAATAAAACAAAACACTCCTCCTTCCCCTTAAAACAAAACCCTCACAAACCACTTTTCATGACTGTGATCTACAGGAAAAAAACCCCCAGCTGTATTTGGATCCTACTTTCCTCAGCAAAAAACAAACCAGCAAAAAAAATCACCAACAAAAACCCACCAGGCATCTTGCATATGGTAAAAGGATGAGTAAATCCCAATATACACTAAATCAAGCAAGCAATTAAATGTAGATCACATTATTCTTCCCCTTTCTCCCTCAAGGGAAATTTTATGGGACAATTCCCCACTAAGTGTTCATTTCCATTATGATAATTTAAAAATCTTTTTTATTGCAGCCAAAACATTGTTCATATACCTGTACATAAAATAAACTATGATATATACACAACATTTTAAGTTACAGGGCATAAGTTTACAATTTTTGGCAGATTCTGATAAACAAAACAGAAATTGTATAACTTTAGTACTTGGAGAAACTCAAGTTCGTTATTTTGGTACAAATGTTTTGCATCCCCCTGTATTCTAACCATACCTAAACTTAATAAACTAACATTAATGTGTAACATCTCACTGTTTTCTCTTATGTTCTGATTCTAGACAGAATTTTTCATATGCTTCTTCAATTTCTGGATCCATCTCATCATCAATGTCATCAAAATACCTAAAAAAAAAAATAATCAAAGTTAAGCTTATGTCTGGATTTTCAGAAATATTTATGTCAATGTCAAGAATAAAATAGAGCTTTATAAACAGCAGTTAGATATGTCATTTTCTTAAATGGGATGAAGAGGAAAAAAATCATGGGTGCTAGGGAAACAAATAAACAGAAACCTCAAAGCAGCATGGATATGTACAAATAGCTACAGTGTTTGTCACCTCTTTAGATCATTTTATGCTGTCCACAGTTCAAAAGACAGAATTAATTCAGAAAACACAGAAATGTATAAGGAAAATATTTTTTCTTTAGCGTTTTGCATTGAAGAAGAAGTCTACATGTTTATTTGTTCCTTCTTCCTTGTAGAAGTGTAGACTTGAGAAGGGACTCAACACAGAACCCTTCTCCCTGATGTCACTCATGAGAAATAGCAGACAGAGGATCAGTATACATTTGTCTAAGCTTTTCTTAAGCCTTCAAAGAAGGTTCCACAGTCACCTTGCATGAAGGTTGACTCACAGCCTTCCACATGTCACTCTTCGGATTTGCTGTCTTTAAATGCTGTCTGTCTCCATTTTGCATTTAATTTGTTCTTCTAAGCATAGAGGTTCACATGGGTATTTTTTTCCCCCCTCAGTACGAGCTTGTTGATTTCTGTTGGCATTTCTAATTTATATTCCAAAGTTCTTGCCACTCCCATCAGCTAGGTATGATCTAAAAGTTTTCTAATTTACTAACAAAAATATTGATCCAGGCCAGCAGTCTTTATCACACAAAGACAGCACCGAAAATGTTCTTAGGTATCAAATCATGATCTGAAAGTCTTCCTTCAACCAGGTGAGTACAAAGCTCAGAGCATTTATTTCAGACCATATTTCTTTTACTGGTTTCCTATTAAATTCTTATAAACCTGTGTCAAAGTCAGACTACATTCCCATCTGTTGCTTACCCCTTTGCCATTGGGTTGCTCTTTTTTCTTCAGGAATACTGAATAGCCATTTAATTGAGGGAATACTACTTATCCTGAGGAAGGAAACTTAACCTTCTCCCTTTGAAGGGCTCTGAAAATTTTGTAATCGTGTCTAGCTGGGATGTGTATGTGCATGTGCATCAGTCAAACAAATTGAGGTTGCCTCACTACCAACACTTGAAGGTCTGGTGCTTCATTTTGCTTGCAAATTTATTTGTTTTAAATGCAGAAGACAGTATGTTTGTACATGTGCATAAATATATGAAGTTTAATTACCCTACTCAGGTGGATAGATACAAAATTTGTTTCAAACTTGTGTGATTACAAGCCAATTTACACCCAAACAAATAGACAACTTCCATTATAAAGCTAAATAATAATTATAGTATTCAGGTTCATTTTTGTCAAGATTGGATTCCTAAGCATGCAGTAAAAATAAGTAGTATTAAGAAAAACTATCCTCAAAAAGAAAACATACGGATCTCCAGGTCCTGATAGATCTGTTCCATTTTCTTCATAATCTGGAAAAAAATCCTCTCTTTCAAGCAGCTCTTGGTATTTTTCTTCATAATCTGGGAAAGTGAAAATGAGACTGAGTAATATATAACACTATTTCTCTAAATTAACATACATTTTTACAGTTTCAAAATAGCCTATTTAATGAAACTATAAATGGCATGAAACTTATTATAGAAAAAACTTCTGCGACAGTGTTTTCTCAGGACATCAATCGACCTCTGTCTTCCCAGACAACTGTAAAGGTAGTTACAGATGTCTTTACGTCAAATGATGTCATGCCATGTTGTGCTCAGACTACAGAAAACAAAAAAAAAAACAAGGAAGAAACAAACCCTTTTGCTACCAACAATGGATAGACAAAAGACTTGAAGATTTCTAGCTTCCTTGGAGAGACCAAGTGCTGAGGACTATGGCACAAATTCTTCTGAGCAATATGAATTCACATATATATTTTCCATTTCAAACATTTACCTTCTTTTAATGCAGAATAAGACATGTGACACAAAGCCAAGAATTCAGACATAATTTTGGCTTTTAAGTTGTACAAGTTTCAGAGGTTTGAAGAACAACTTTTTAGGTACTTCAACAAGACAAACTGAATTACAACTTTTTAAGAATGTCTGAGAAAACAGGTATACTAAGCTTGTGACGTACCTGGATCTGCTGCAGTGAAAGGAACACCATCAGAAGTGTAAAATGTTGGCTCGTTCTAGGAATAAAGTTGTACAGAAAGTTATATTTGTTCAGAAAGACAGCTGTTTGTAGTTTTCAGCAATGTGATTGTCTATTAATCAAATTAAATTCACATTAAGTTAAGGAACTGGAGTGTCTGTTTGTTCTTACCATAAAATAGTTTGGGTCATTTTCAGGGGTAGCTTCTGTGTGTGTAGAAGTTCCGTGAACTCTGCCCCAGTTACTTGATCGCAGTTCTACTAGTTTCAGAAGCATATGTTTCACATCTCTGAAATAAAGAGATGCACTACAAAAGTTAGAATGTTTTATACTAAGCAAGAAATTGGGCTTCTCTAATCTTGCAAATACTAGATAGTTAAATCCCCTCTAAAAAGCTCTAAAAAGCACAAAGTTTAGTCCAGTTTGCAGATAGTTAGTTTTTTTTCCCCTGCAAGTCTAGATGCTTTATGTGTCCATTACGACACACTCACCCTCTCCACTTCCTCTGTGGTAAAGTAAGGAGCCCATATGAAACAGAAATTGCTATAGTTTTTATGAAGATGCCAAACCTGCAGCACAAGTTGACAAACAAATCCTCTTCTGATAAAAGGTTAGTACTGGGAAAAACAGGGGGATGACCTTCAAATTGTGTTTTACTCAGCTAATTTATGCTCCTAACTTTAGCCCTCTTAATCACAATAAAATTTTGCAGTCAACAGTGAGAATGTCTCCAGTACATTAGAGAACACCACCCGTTTCATCCCTAAAATAAGATAAATTGCTTTCTTCTTCTAAGCAAGTAAATGGAGAAGAGTCTCATTAAGGAATAAATTAATAAGTAAAATCTTCAGTTGTTTTCTCCATTAAAGTTTGTGCTTCTGTGTCTTTGAAACCTCAGCTTGCACTATCAATTTTCTCTGGTTTCTGAAGCAAAATTTTCCTCATCCTCCCTGTGGGCAGCTCAATTACAACCCACAGATGCTATGAGCTACCTGTTGGCCTCCCTCCAGATGGCAAGAGATCAGGTCACAGAGTCTGAACACTCCACAGGTTTTTTGTAAGTTTGCAAGAGGCTGAGGATAACCAGATAGCAGGATAGCAGAATCAGATAACCTCATGCACACAGCTGATGGCAAACTGGAAAGCAGAATACATTACCCAACCACTTGTTTTTTTCCAGACTACAGTAAGCCCCTACCAAAAAGGTATGCCATCCAGAAAAAACAATCACAAAGCATATTCCATTTTGCCTTTATAGTGATTTGTATGTATTTAACACTGTTACATATTTAATAGTTTGTGCGTATTTTAAATCTAGATTTAACAGTATTAAAGTATAAACTATGAGATATTGCAACTATTGTCTCTTTGTATAAATACTTGTTCTTAGAGTCTAAAGCACTTACGGAAGATTTCAAGATCTAAAAGGTTAAAAAAATCATTGTTAGAGAGGAACATGAATCTCTGGTAAAAGATAAAATACAAAAATGCAAAAAACCCAAACAAAAATCCACAACTCCCCCTCAACTGAAAAATACTATTTTTTTTTCATGTGGGAAGTGACCCGAGTATCACCTTACTTTTCATTAAAAAAAATTTAAGATAATGTTTTGTACATGTTCATTACTCTTGAAGATTTTTAAGGTGTTCTGTTTAAACAAATCAAAAATCTGTTTAAACAAATAAAGAACAAATCACTGCACACAAGTTTATCTTCTCACCTGCTACAATTTGCATCCAACACAACATTTTCAATTCTCTGAATCACTTCCTCCATATCATTCTTTCCTTTTTCTTTCCAGGCATCTTCTAAAACTGAGCCTGTCAACTGAAGACAAGCGATTACTACTTTTTTTTTTTTAGGAAACTTACAAAATTTAATAAGCTGTTAAGAGAAGACATTCTGTAACAATTCAAATACTTAGATACATTCTGTGACTGAGGGCTGAAGCTCCCAGTTGCCTACATCTTTTTGCTAAATAGATTAATAGATCTTGTAAATAGTTTATTTTAGACTACAGACAGTATGGTAGCTCTATGTCCAATGTTTATGTTACTTAGAAGTTCATAGCTACTTCCCTCCTTATGATTTTGAAACAACTCTTCAGTGACATTTGTCAGATCTTACTTAAGTACATGCTATAAAAAAGGAGACCTTATTTTTGCAGATGATGCCACCGGCTTACCTGAGAAAAACAAATAGTTTAAATAAACTTTAGAAACACTTCAGTCAACTTAGCTAGCATCAGACATGCCAGACAATTCCATCTGGGTATATAAAAGGGAAGCCAAAAATTACCTGACCAAGCAAGCCTGAATTTTAATACATAAAATCTGTGAGGCTGAAGCAGCTGCTGAGAGCGCTTTAGCAGCAGTCTAGAACTGCTGTGGATGAAAGCCTTTTATGTTAAGAATTGGTACTTCATTGCCCAATAATTACACAGTAAGAGTTAAATCAGAAAAAATAAGTTCGCCGCTATGATCAAAGTTAATAGCAATTCCTGATCTACTCAGCATAAATATTACATGATACAAAATGCTTGGAATGGCACCTGATGATGCAATGGAATAAAATGCAAAGATAAAAGCAAGCATCTTAGTCAGCACTTGTTGGGTATTCTCAGTTTTCTACTGTGGTCCCACCTTGATCCTAGATAATTAGATAAAAACACCGAGAAGGTTTAATTACAAATAAACATACATGTTTTTCACCTGTTTGCTTTGCAATATATCACTATATCAAATGGAAAAGACAGTAGGAGATGCTTATTGCTTCAGTGGTGAAATCATGGTTGCATGAAATAGCCCAATCTAGCTACAAAGTCCAACGTATGTAGATACTATATAAGACATCAGAAAACATTTGCATTAAAAAAACCCAAACTGTTTTGTAATACCTTTTAGATTGAGCAGTGTGCCATAAAATAGTTTAGATCACTGTCTTTTATTTTAAAATGGGTGCTGTGGAGCCATATAAATATTCTAAGAACATCCACAGAAATAGTGAGACAACCTCCATCTTCTGTGGAGAGTAATTATAAAAATCAGCAGTACTGGAAAGCTTCCTGATTTGTGTACTGCCTTTTTGAAAGATCTTTCAGTGGGCTTTGCCTCAGGGAAGCACTAGCAACATAATGATTGACCACAGAACATAATGTGCTCGTTGAACCCAACCTCACACTTGCTATGAAGCAACCTGCTTAAACATCCAAACTTCAAATGAAGGGTTTAAATTTGAAGATGTAAAACCCCTGTTCCCTATTCCCTATATCAAAAGAAGCTGCTAGAATTGGAATTCAACATAGAAGAGTGGGTAGAAGGGGGAAGAATGAGAAAAACCAAACCAACCATGAAAGAACAGAAACAAAACACCAGAAAAATAGTTTCGCTTTTAACGTTCATTCCTAAAATAAACCGTGTTTTCCCAACTATGAGTATAACCATAGCTAGCAAAGATAAAAGTTTCTCCCTTGCAGAGCCTAACAATTTATTTTTTTTTCAAAACAAGTAAAACTTAAGAGCAAAGAGGTTTATTTTCATCATGAAAGAGAAATATGTCTCTTTCTACAGTAGTACTGATGCAGACAATACAGTGTGAAATAACTGATATCAAGAACCTTTTGCTGCAAAAAGTGGTAGACCTTAACTACTGAGTGTCCTTCAAAACAGAGAACATACCCCAAACCCCATAATTCATTCAAGCTGCTGTCCTGGTTTGAGGTAAAACAGGACCAATTTTGTTCAGTTACTTTGCTTCTTAGCTGGGCCTCTTCTAACTACTGAAACTAACAGCATGTTGTGCAGACACTGTTCACTCTCTCAGAGTGATCAGACCGATGTTTATAGCTGATGCCCAGGCATGGTATGCAGAGAGGCTCCTGCCTATACTTATTGCTATAACACCCAAGGCCAACCAACTTTGTTATTTGCCCCATTGGAGGGTCAGAAGCAGAAAAGCGTAGTGGGGTCCCATCTGCGGGGAGGAGCGGACAGGACAGGTGACCCAACACTGACCAACGGGGTATTCCATCCCATGGGCCTCATGCTCAGTATAAAGCTGAGGGGGTCAGCCCTCTTTCTTCAATGGCCGATGTCTGAGGAGGACTATGTCTGTCTGTCTGCCTTTGGTCATGATCCTGAATTCAGATCCGGAATCCAGTCTGGGACTGCCCCAGTGCCAGCCAGTGACATGACTGTCATCCTGGGAGCTTGATACGGTTTCGTATGCATTTCATTATTTCCTTTTTACTTTATTTCATTAAAGTAGTTTAGTTCCTTCGAAACTCATAAGTCCTTTTTTCCCTTCTCTGCCTCTCTCTTTGAAGAGAGGTGGGGGGGAGCTTCTGTCAGTCCCATCTGGGGTGCCCCACATCCCCAATAGCCAGTTTGGCCTAAACCACAACAGTTGTTACAGTTTTCTCCCACACCAGAAGCAGCAAAAGGAGACCTGAAGGAACTGCTTACTTCTTTGCGCCTAGGCTTCGGTTCTATTTCTTTTGTATGTACACAAATGGCCTTGCATTTTACTTTTAGAGCAGCACATTACTTTTGTGGCTCAATTTCACAATGGTACTAAGGAAAAAAAATTACAGCTTGCTCTGCTCATGATGCAACGCATAAAACCCTATAAATGCTTCCTCATTTGCAGTTTCCCCCACTGCTCACAGAGGTAGAAAGGTTAAAAAGTCATTTTTCTCTTTTAAAACTACTGTCTCACCTTCAGCAGTTTCACTGCACATATCAAATTACTGTCCACAGGATTAGAGAAGAGTGCATTTAGTAATTCCCGAAGGCCTTCTTGAAGAATTTCTGCTCTTGTTACCTGTCCCTTTGTTCCTTTAATCTGCAAAATATATATATAAAAAAACAATTAAAAGACTCAAGTTTTAGAAATTAATTTAATCGTATTTTCTGTCTTGAATGCTGTACGATTTGGTTTGTCATCAACATGGTTGAACTTTTTAGTTGGACGAACATGCCAAATACTGTGACTATTTTAGAACACAGACTTTGAGTAATATCCTTACAATTCTGACAAATACATAACAATGCATGTCTAGCATTTTGTTTTTTTGCTAATAAATTGGTAAGAAAAGCTATGAAATGCCTGGTCAGTCGTTTACAAAATCCCAAATTCTCAGAACCCTATGCTCTTTCCCATACTACATCATGTATTCTTTATGGCTGTAGTGGCTTACTTCTAGAAGGAATTCTTTACATATTTAAAAAAATCATAGAAAATGGTTTAAAAATAAATGGCATACTCCACAGAACTGGGCAACTCCTCACCCAAACTCTTTGCAAGTCTTCCTTTTTACTTCTAGCAAGTGAAAAGCAGATTTCAAGGCCCTCTTACAAACAGAAATGGAAGAGTCAGAAGTTTCTTTCCTCGTGCCAGGAAAACATTTTTATAGTGTCTGCTTAAATCAAACCATTGTAATAATCCAGTCAAATATATATTTTTAAATATACTACAGCAGTTAGTGAGCTTACTGAACTCATTGGTATAACAGTCAAAAGAAGTTTTACGTGTACATACACTTTTTTGTACATATCATGGATACAAAAAAATCTAAATACAGGATTTCATACTTCATGCATAACCCAAGGACACAACCTTCAGAAGAAATATCTTTAAAGGTCTGCATTTTTAATTGCTCATTTTGAGGATTTCCACATCTTCCTCAAGGGTTTGGTAACAGCTCCCATTAGTGGCTGAATACTGAATTACACTATTGATGCTGATCTCCTTCTGTATGTTGTAACATTTCTGATGTTGGTTAAGTGTAGTCATCTGGGGGTTTTGCCAGTCAAAAGAAAATAGCAAAAGCTTCGTTCCAAAGGTGGTTTACAGTGGGTTCTTTTTATGAATTCTTACACTTTTTTTTTTAAAAATCTTCATACACTCTTAATGATCTTGTCCCTTTTTGTTTATCTGTTTCTCAGACACACACTCTAATGAAACTGTTCTAAGTTTTTACTTTATTCCCTTCTCCCTTTAGGAAAAAACACATCAAATTATATTCCATTTCAGTGTTTATCTAAATACAAGAAAAAATTAATGAAGAAGCACCTGACATGCAACTTTCTTCTTACCTCTAAGTTAAGATAAAGTTCAGCTAAGAACAGCACAAAAGCATGAAATTGTTTTCGAGTTATCTCGTCTCCTTTAGTAGCTTCATCCCTGTTTTCATACTCTGTTCGACACCTGTAAGCATTAAAAGAAAATCATATCATCTGTAGACATGCCAGCATATATAACATGCTACCTATTCAACAGAGTACTAAGAACTTATGAACTGCAATAAAAGTGTTAAATCCTGAATGCTGGGATGTATGATTTGTGATGGAAATGAGAGGACTTCACAAAGACACTGTGGATTTGTGTCCTTCAAGATGAATATGTATGATTACATTATTATGTTTTCAAGCACTGAAATGTCTGAGACAGCAAAATGAAATAGAGCAAATTACGATGTGTGAGAATTAAGACAGTTACACAGCTTATATGTTAGAATTTGGATCCAGGAAGTTTTAACACAGGCAGTCAAATGCCCACAGAAATAAAGTAGATACATTTTGAATGACATTTTGCCCCTTTCAGGGTGCTGCCCACGTTGTCTTAGATGCCTTTACACTTATTTGATAAATTCTTTATCTCACCATTTTAAGTGACAGTGATGCATAACTCATGACATCAAGCTGAGTGGTGCAGTTGATACTCTAGAGGGAAGGGGTGACATCCGGAGGGACTGGGACAGGCTTGACAGGTGGGCCTGTGTGAACCTCATGAACTTCAACCCAGCCAAGTGCAACGCCCTGCACCTGGGTCAAGGCAATCTCAAACATGGATACAGGCTGAAGGATGAATGCATTGAGAGCAGCCCTGAGCAGAAGGACTTGGGGGTACTGGTGGAGGAAAAGCTGGACATGAGCCAGCAATGTGCACTCGCAGCCCAGAAAGCCAACCATATCCTGAGCTGCATGAAAGAAGCGTGGCCAGCAGGTTGAGGGAGGTGATCCTGCCCCTCTACTCCGCTCTCGTGAGACTCCACCTGGAGTACTGCATCCAGCTCTGGAGTCCCCAACATAAGAAGGACACGGACCTGTTGGAGCAAGTCCAGAGAAGGGCCGCAGAGATGATCAGAGGGCTGGACCACCTCTCCTATGAAGACAGGTTGAGGGAGTTGGGGCTGTTCAGCCTGGAGAAAAGAAGGCTCCGGGGAGACCTTATAGCAGCCTTCCAGTACTTAGAGGGGGCCTACAGGAAAGATGGGGAGGGACTCTTTATCAGGGAGTGTAGTGATAGGATGAGCAGTAACAGTTTTAAACTGAAAGAGGGTAAATTTAGGTTAGATATAAGGAGGAAATATTTTACAGTCAGTGTGGTGAGACAGTGGAAGAGGTCGCCCAGAGAAGTTGTGGAGGCCCCATCCCTGGAGGTGTTCAAAGCCAGGCTGGATGGGGCTTTGAGCAACCTGGTCTGGTGGGAGGTGTCCCTGCCCATGGCAGAGGGGCTGGAACTAGGTGATCTTTAAGGACCCTTCCAACCTAAACCATTCTATGATGCTATGATTCTATAATTTAGATATAAATACAAGTACAGAGGATTAAGATCACATGACAGTGAGGTAATTTTTCTAATATTGAATAACTGTGCCAAAGATATACAAATTTACATAGCAGTTCAAAAACAATTAAAAAAATAATTGAAATAAAAGGAAAGCCTGACAACTTCTAATGTATTCTCAATGGTTATGTAATGGATTAAGAAACACCACAGAAACTTTAAAATCTAAGGTGCTGAAATACAAAATTTAAGGTAGAAACTTGGGCTGAGTAACAGAAGAGGAGCTCTCTGTGGTCATATTCTTCGGCTGTTTATCGTCCTTTTGGCCCACACCCCCTAATTCCATCCATACTAGCAATAAACACATAAGCAACTTCAAATTCATGGCTTTAGTGTGCTAAAATGAATGTTACCTATTGGGTTGGTATTAAAAAACAGATAATCCAACATTAACAGCAATTTCCTTCATGTTCAAGTTACAAACATACTTAAAAACCAGAAGGCAAAACTGGTAATTTTGAAGGCAAAAAGGCTCATCTGCTTTGGGACAAGCTAAAAAAAAAAAAAAATCTATTTTCAGCTTCTCCATAAGGTACCACTCCTGATAAAAGATTACCAGAATGTTAAAAGTTTATCATGCTTTTGTTCCTAAGCATAGATGGACTAAGTGAAACAAAATAAGAAGCAAGCCAAAAGCTTAGAAAGCCAGAAGTCCTTAAAGAAAAAGGCTAGAATTCTGAAGTATTAAAGTGTATTACTTCTTCAAATGTCACGCAGTAAGATTTAAAAGGAAATGTATACATTTAAAAAATGTTGCATTTTTGTCAACTATGAAGTCTAATCACTATTAAACCATAAGCCCACGGAACTCTAATAACTGAAAATTGAAGAAACTTTATCCTTCTGAATTTTATGCATCTACTTCATAGCTATAAAGTCACTTAACCAATCAATGAATAAATCTCACATAGAAACTCCAGCTGGAAAAGTAATTAAAGGAAAACACACAATGAAATAAGTCCTGGCAATAGTCAAAGGACAAGGACAGTACATATATGGGCATTTAGGATGCTCTTAGAGTTGACTATGTTTCAAATTTACTGTCTAATTTGGGATCAGTCTAAAATACTCAGTTGAAAAGAGCCTATAGAACTCTGAATGGAATCCTATTTTCATATTTTAAAATAAAAACATATGTATTTGCTATGCACCATGTACCCATGCTTTAATAATCCTCACTCTAAACTTCTATTTTAAGTATATACCTCTTTGCACACGATAATTAGGACTTACAAACAAAATAGGAAGACATGTAACCTGAGAAAGTAACAGGCATAAAAATCACATACTGATACTGACCTTTGAAGTAACAACTGTCGGAAGTTCCCACTTTGTGGACTAATGGTTAGGTGGTGAGATAGATAGTTACATAACCGTGCTCCTATGTAGGAAAAATTTGGGACAGATGTGGCCTTCCAAAACAAAAATAAAATAAATTATTCATAAAAATCATGATTAGGCTATCAGGAGACATCTTTAAAAGCTTTTTTGAAAACTATATTTAACAACAGTTGATCAGACAGCTGAAGAGCAGAAGATTAATGATTACTCTGTCATGTTAATTTTTGTATCTCATCAACACTTTGCTATGTGCATTTCAGCACTTAAAAGTTCATTATACTGTGATTTTGTGCTTTAAGAAAACAACCACTATTATGCCATGTGTCCTCAACTCTACTTCTCCATTATGACCTGCAACCAAAGAGTGTCTGAAAGTCACTTACAAACTGTTTATACAAAAAAATCAACAGTGGACTTTAAGACACTTTTTCAAGGATACGCACTCTCTCAAGGAGTACATTAAAATAAAATAAAAACAAAAAGTGACCTTCATTCAGTCTAAGAGCTACTTATCCCAGAATCTATTTTTAGCAATAGCGAATGCCCAGGGAAGGAATAGAAAAACATGGCAAATAAAGATATATACTTCCTCCTGTACACGCTCCAGCAATCTGCAGAATAGCAAACTCCTGATTCAGAGGTTAAACCATACTGTTACAGTTAATAGCTCTTGATGGGTACTTTTCACTAAACCAAGTCCTATTACTGTTGAACATTTACGCTTTTGTCATCTAAAAACAGGTGGGAGCAATGAAATTCCACAACACAAGACATACACTGAAAACTATTTTGCTTTAAATTTGATACTTCAAAGTTTCAAGATGTGGAAAAAAGTAAATGGGAATTCAATAGTGTCTACATTCAACCTCTCAGAACTTAATGCAGAACATGCCCTTATTTTGGCAATTTATTACTGTTCACTTGTTTTGAACTCTCTTCTAACAAACACTTGAATTTGAGAAACTCTCTTCTAACAAACACTTGAATTTGAGATTATTTCTCAGATACAGCTTCAGGGAAAAGAGGTTCTGGTGTAAACAACTCCAACAGCTCTGCCAAAAAGAAAACAGGGATACTAACAATTCATTAAACTTCGCCAATGGCTTTATCATCTTTGAACTTTCCTTTACATCTTGATCATCTATCAGCACCACAGATGTGCTTGCACACTTCTGCTTCTAACGTATCTGGAAAAAGCATCTTGCCATTAGCATGTGAATGCATTATAACTAGTTACCTTCTACAGGCAGAGCAAACTAGGCACTCGGTGTAACTGTACTATGTACATAAAATCACTGGAAAAAACTAAAATGTCTTTGGAAGACATAAGCAGTTTAAGCAATTAAGGTAGTCAAACAGAATTTAGTTTCCAGTAAGAGGCATGTGAAGTAGTTAACAAGCTTTTTGGTGGTTCCGTTGAATCAGTTGCTTGGACTAGAAGAGGTGGCCCCTTTTTTATTAGGCAAAATACATCACTTAAATTACACTTCTCTTTCCTAACAAAAAAAACCCACACCAAACACACAAATTCTTCAGACATCAATTGTATTTTTTAAAAATTATCTCCCTAATTAGTTGGTCTGTATTTGTGGTGGCATTGAACACACAAACAATTAAATCTTAGGTATTACTACCTGACGTAGCACACAGAGACCAAAAAGGAGACCCACCTTGCATGTTCTTAATAACCAATCATCACAATGCAATATCATCCTCCCTGAATTATTGTTGCTGGTATTCCTACTTTATCTCTGACTCAAAAAAGTCACAACCTAAGCATGAGGTCTAATCTATCAATACATATCTTGAGAAATTTTAGTTGCTGTAACAGGCACAATCCACTGTATTAACTATACAACAGTCAAAATTCTTAAGGTATGAAGTCAGAGTGTTCAACTTCTGGGAGACGAGAGAACTGGCACTTCACTCTGTCCAGGGACATAAATAGATGAGGAAGAACAGGGGGAAGCATATAATTCATTCTTACAGACAGGGTAAGATACCTGACACACGGATGAAGGGAAGACTGTACAGGACCTGCGTTTCCTTCATTTTAATCTTTTTCCTTCAGAAACCTAGTATTTGTAAATCTGCTCAGTTGGGTTTAATTAACATCACTGAAGCAGATGCTTATAAATACACTTCAGCAATTTTTTTTTGTGATTAAGCCAGGAAACACAAATACTTGAGCCTTTGCTCAAGACAGAAGAATAATAAGCATAGTTGACTTACACTCAAACACTATCCTATCCTGACATACAACAAAACTAAAATTGGATGCTTTTAGATACTAGCTGTGCTTTTTTGCACTAAGTTTTATTTTTCACCTAATTTCAGACTGATAACACTCAATGCTTTTCAGCTGAGCAAGGCAGAGCCAACCCTAACACTGGACTTGTTTTTACATAGGGGAAGAGAGGAAAAGGCAACATTAAAGACTTACAGTAAATGACAGTCTATGTATTTAACATATATGAAGTTTAAAATGGGATAAATCCCTCTTTTTCTTCCACTGAAATCATAAGGAGTATGTTAATATTTTTTTAACTATCCTCCATGTGTTCAAATAAAGGATGGGAAAATGATGCTGCCAAACACAGTACAGTGTTTTAATTAATCTTAATGTCTAACTAAACTGTTCTGAATTAAATGTGCATCAATTCTGTATGATAATTAAGAAACTTGAGACTCTACAGTTCGGTACAACGATCAACCAGTCAGGCAGCTTCTACATACCCAGGATTAAAATATTCTGCAAGCATGTCACTTAAAAGGTGAGTAAGAGTTTGCATTCTTCAAGGCAGAATTTGAGCGCAACCAACCCAGGAAAGTGAGAGACACCCAATGCAATAAATAGCGAGCCCAAATGTGACTTCATTCTCTGCAGCAAGCCCAAAAGACAGTAACAGCAGCTCATTTGCTAAGCAACACATAATAAGCTGTTCTTTCCAATGGCTTCCCCAATTAGTACAGAGTTCAGCTCAAGGTCTCTGTCCTCATTTCCATGGCCATCAATGGGGCTAGACCTAGTAACCATTAGACAAGCTTTCTCTTCCTCCAATTATGCTGTTCTGAAATAGGTATATTCCAAATGAAGAAGAAAGCCTGTCAATAAAGGAGCATTTCCCAAAGGGTGATGTGTAGAGTAGGTATAAATTTATTTTTTTAAAATCAAAGGAATTAAAAGTATCTAAGTATTATGAAGAAATTTTTTTGTAGCATGGAATAAAAATGTGTAACTGACACTGCTTAAGAGTTTCTTCAATCTCTACTATATAAACACAGCAATTAAGATAGAACTCCTCTTAATAAAGTGCTGTAATTTCAACTTTAGTATGTGACCCAGGAGATCCAAATACACAAAGGAAATGGAGTAAATTGGGGAAATTTATCAACCACCCAGGTATCCCACAATTGAGCTACCATTTCAATTTATTGAGGAAAATCTTTCCATGTATGTTTCAGTCTAAAAAGACCATAAAACCATTAAAATATTATACAGATACAATTACATAACAAATAATACTGGTATGCATATCTTGGACACCAGGTAACAGAGGCATAATATCCATTTATAAGACAGAATACACAGGCTACCTGCTGATAGATGAGTTCAACAAGTTCTTGTAAAGCTTCATCTGCAGTGACACAGCCATTCAGTGTTTCGGCAAACTGCTCTATTTCAGTTTCAAAACAACCTGGTTGCTCGGTGAGGTGGTTTAGGAAGTCTTGTACATATTCCGCCAAAGTCAGATAGCTGTCATATCTATCTTCATAGGAAGAATCCTATAGCAGTGAAAGAATATACAAACTATTTAAAAGGAACCTAAAATAACGTTATTACATTTACTAACTCCAGAAGTAACCATACTGCCCTTAGTCTTGAGTCTCTACAAACTTGATAGCCATATTTATTACACAGTTCAACATTTTTAGACAGCATAGACCTCAATGCATCAGAAAGCTCCAATAGCCCTATCATGTTAAGAACTCCGTAACATGTTTTTACACAGATTAGGGTCTCCCAGCAAAACACATCAAAAAATAAGAGTAAAAAGAAATCAGTTTGCCAAGTTGGGTGCAAGATTAACTAACAAATTAATAAGTAAGGATATCTGTTAAGAATAAAACTACCAAACTGAGGCTCAATACCCATTCCTGATGTGCACAGAAACTGTGCTGCAGACATACCAACTGCAGAAGGGAAAATAATTGAAAACTTGAAACAAAGTATTCTGGGCTTACATAAAGTGTATAGCACTCCAAAACATGCAAAAAGGGAAGAAATTACAGAAATACAATAAATACAGTAGAGTGTTCCCACGTAGAAAGTGTAGCCAGGAAAACTGATCTTTTAAAGTCAGCAAATTTGCATGTCTTGGCAATGGATGAAAGATTACAAGGCATGAAATGAAACTATTCAAACAGCATTGCATTAATCTGCAGCTACTGAGGTTAAAAACCAGACAGTAAACACACCTGCTCCCTAAAGAAAGGATGAGCTAGCACAATACCACTTTATCGATGTTTATGCTCCTGATGATGGAACAGAAGGCCGCTAAATTTGTCCATTCAGAAACAAGTGGATGTAATAGTAGCTAAAGGCAATACTGTTCTGGATTATTGTAATGCTAGTATATGAGGGGAACAAAGGAAGCCGCATACTTCGTGATGTCACTAGTAATAATGCAGTACAAATAATTCACTTTGTCACACTACGTAAAGTGTGAAAAGCATTTCAGAAGTGCAAACAGGACCTTGAAAAGGGACTGCTAAAGAAATTACTTATAATTCATAGAATGATAGAATGGTTGAGTTGGAAGGGACCTTAAAGGTCATGTTCCAACCCCCCTGCCATGGGCAGCGACACCTCCCACAAGACCAGGTTGCTCAAAGCCCCAGCCAGCCTGGCCTTGAACACTTCCAGGGATCCACAGCTTCTCTGGGCAACCTCTTCCAGTGTCACACCACAGTAACTGTAAAAAATTCCTTCCTTATATCTAACCTAAATCTACCCTCTTCAGTTTAAAACCATCACCCCTTGTCCTACCACAACACTCCCTGATAAAGAGTTCCTCCCCATCTTTCCTGTAGGCCCCCTTTAGGTACTGGAAGGCTGCTATAAGGTCTCCCCGGAGCCTTCTCTTCTCCAGGATGAACAAGCCCAACCTTCCCAGCCTGTCTTCATAGAAGAGGTGCTCCAGCCCTCTGATCATCTTTGTGGCCCTCCTCTGGACTCACTCCAACAGGTCCATGTCCTTCTTATCCTGGGGACTCCAAAGCTGGATGCAGTACTGCGGGCGGGGTCTCATGATAGTAGAGTAGAGGGGCAGAATCACCTCCCTCAACCTGCTGGCCACGCTTCTTTTCATGCAGCCCAGGATGCAGCTGGCTTTCTGGGCTGCAGGCACATATTGTTGACTCATGTCCAGCTTTTCCTCCACCAAGTCCTTCTCCTCAGGGCTGCTCTGAATGCATTCATCCCTCAGCTTGCAGCCATGTTTGAGATTGCCTTGACCCAGGTGCAGGACATTGCACTTGGCTGGGTTGAAGTTCATGAGGTTCACACAGGCCCACCTGTCAAGCCTGTCCCAGTCCCTCCGGATGTCACCCCTTCCCTCTAGAGTATCAACTGCACCACTCAGCTTGTTGTTGGGAAACTTGCTGAGGGTGCACTCAATCCCCTCTCCACAACAATGACAGATGTTAAATGGCACTGGTGCCAATACTGTCCCCCAAGGAATGCCACTCATCACTGGTCTACACTTGGACATCGAGCCATTGACTGCAACTCTTTGAGGGCGGCCATCCAGCAATTCCTTATCCAGAGTGGTCCATCTGACAAATCCATGTGTCTCCGATTTAGAGACCAGGATGTGGTTTGGGACAGTGTCAAATGCCTTGCCCAAGTCTGGGTAGACGACGTCTGTTGCTCTTCCCTTATCCACCAACACTGTAATGCTGTTGTAGGCAGCCACCAAATTTGTCAGACACAATTTGCCTTTAGTCAAGCCATGTTGGCTGTCACCAATCAGCTTCTTGTCTTCCATGTGCCTTCGCAGAGTTTCCAGGAGGATCCGCTCCATGATCCTGCTGGGCAAGTGAGACTGCAGAAGTGAGACTGACCGGCCTGCAGCTGCCCAGGTCGTCCTTTTTTCTGTTTTTAAAAATAGGGGTTATATTTCTTTTCCATTTAGTGGGATCAATTAGTGAATCAAGACATAAGGGTAACATACAGAATATCAGAGTTCTCACCCAATCTACTATCTAACAAGAAAAAGGTTTAAAATATATCTATGGTAATTAAAAACTGAGCTAAAAATGACAGAACAGTTTTTCTTTGCTTAGTAAACACAAATACATTGATAAGGTTTTAATTACATTCTCTGTCTCCCTGCCACCCCTCCCTTAATGAAGGGATGTCATTTACTTTCTGTCTTCAAAATGCCTGTCTCTCCTCTAGTGTGAAGCAACATGGATCTGTGAAAGATTTTTATCTGGATATGAACTGTGGAGAAAAACAAATACACATTGCTGAAAATCAAGTATTGGCAATTTCATGACCTGTGAAGAATGTAGGGGAAAAAAGCAGATTTTCCAAAATTCTTCAAAGACCCATGTGATGAAGGTATACAACTTAAGCAAGTGGGGGACACATCAATATAACAAAAGAAAAACTTGAAAGTTTTCCTATGATGTTTAACCAAGTAGAATATTTGCCGAGTGAATAATACTAAACACAGAGTTACTTAATGTTGCCCACTAGAAATAAGAAAAAAACCACAGGTTTACAGGAATGGTGGCAAATTGATACTACTCATAAGAATAAAGCCTTCAACAACCTGATCCGAGTTGGTTTTCCTTTGAGTTGAGGATTGGAGCAAAGGAACTTCAGAGGTCACTTCCAACCGCAAGTATTCTATGATTTTAACAGCTTGGAGCTTACAAAGCCAAATAATAAAGGCAACCAGGCCTATGTGTAACTTGCTAAATATTCTATTTCTCTAACGGAAATCAACTTTTACTAGCAAATAGCCTAGTAAAAGTTCTGTACAGTAAACTATTTTGTTCCACAGAACTATGACATTGTGTAACAGCTGCAGCTTAATCACAAACCGCTGAACTAGCATCTCTCCAAACAACCTGTTTGAAAACTCTCCAGTCAGGTTGCAGGGAATGCAATTGCTGTAGCTAGTAAAAATAGCTGCTCTTTCTGACAGCCATCAGGTTGTTATGAGATCCTCATTCAGCAGAGAGGAAGCTATCATCCTCTCATACTCACCTGATAAAGAGTTCAATCTTTGAGAAGAATGTCTTTGTTTTGGAGGGGGCCCCAACACCATCTGGTACGCTGGTGTCCCTGTATTCATACTCCTCATTTTGTAATGAAGAGGCTAAACACAGAGGCTAAACTCTGCACCATGTTCATCTACCTGTACTAAATATAAACTCCAAAGGTAGCCTAGGTTTTAGTAACTATGCCAGGGAACAGAATAAATGGGAGAGAAAAAAATAATAATTCAAACTTTATTATAAAGTTGTATATATTGCTAAATTAGTAATATTTGATACTTTAAAAACTAATTAAATTTAGCCCAGTAACTTCTAGACATAACCCACTTGATTTCTTACTGGCAGATTTTAAGATTTAACAGAGAAGACAGCACCATGTACAGCATCAACTAGAGGAAAACAAAGCAAATCCCTCTTGATTACTTTTAAACAGCAGTTGGCCAACAGGAGGCTATCAGTTTACACGTTCATTACAAATTTATGATTCAAAGCCATGAAAGTCAACTAGAAATTTTCCATTCATTTCAATGATTTCTCAGTCAAGCCAACACTGTCTCATCCTTCTGCTTTAAGTTTGACAGGTACAGGACAGGATCCTGGATTATTCACAACAAGAAAGTCACCAATTTAAAGATTATACACATGCTTCTCTTCTACCAAGAGTCAGTTCATGAGTTTAGAGACATAACAATGAAAAGGCTGAATAGGTACTAAAACTCCTCTGTTTTACATAAAAATAAAACCCAGAAAGTTTACAGAAAAGGTCCATGAGCCAAATATGCACTTGGGCTCTGTTTCTGTACATGTGCTAATTACCACTTTCCTATACCTGACAAGTACTCACAACATCCCCACTCAGGAAGTTAGTCACTGATAACTTATCATTTATTTGATTTCTCTTCAGAATTCTTACAAACAAGCTTTTTTTTACCTTCAGATTATATGCAGTCAACAAGTTTACAATAAAATTAAGGCAAACTTAGGTACAAAGACTGTTGCATATACAAAATAACCTATCCATGCTGTATGAGGTTAAGTGACAACCTCACGCTTGGCTAAACGTATAAAACCAACACTGAGGCTGCTTACTCTCCTTTTGGAAATTAACTGAATAAAAAAAATATGTGTGTGTGGGTGAAGATTCCATCTAAGACAATATGAATCTCACTCCTAAGACTATGAAGCGAGAACATCATTATGCTCTTCTGATAAGACTGACAGCGATCAGGAAAGATGGGGACACACTTTTTAGCAGGGCCTGTTGTGACAGGACAAGGGGTAATGGCTTTAAATTAAAAGAGGGAAGACTTAGACTAGATCTAAGGAAGAAATTTTTTTACCATGAGAGTGGTGAAACACTGGCACAGGTTGCCCAGAGAGGTGGTAGATGTGCCATCCCTGGAAACTTTCAAGGTCAGGTTGGATGGAGCTCTGAGCAACCTGATCTAGTTGAAGATGTCCCTGCCCATGGCAGGAGGGGTGGACTAGATGACCTTTAAAGGTCCCTTCCAACCCAAACTATTCTATGATTCTATATTATTATCCTACAGCTATGCCAAGGGAACAAGTCTGACATTTCCTACTGGCAATCCAAACCTAAATCCAACCACCAGTTGTACTGCAGACATCCACAACTTCCAATGGGATGGACAGCTGTACACAAACACAGAATTCTGTGGATGTCTTTCTTCCCCAAAGTCCTCGTAAAGTTTTTCTGCAAATTCTAGTATACCTTGTATGCTGTACCCCTTAAACTATCTGCACGGGTAACTGATAGTTCCAAGTATCAGAACTAACTGGAACTTACCTAATCTAGTAATCAAATGGACACACATAGTAATTACAATAATGTATGATCAAACAAGAAATCAACACTTTATTTCTAAAACAGCAAATGGTTAATAGAAAAACCACTGTGTATTTTATAAAAGAAGTGCGAGTTTTCTGATTTAAAAATATCAGGGAACATTCCAAATGAAAACTATGAAGTATTAATTTTCAGTTAGAAAAACAAAAGTTTCTCAAAACTTTTGTTTGATTCAAATTTTAAAACTCATGGTCAAAATCTGTGTAATAGTGAAGTGTGCTAAATTTCTTTTTTATTGCAAGTTAGCCCAGTTTATGAAACTAATCCGGTCACTAAAGTAAAAAAACCCAAACTTTGTAACAGCGAAGGACAAAAGTCTGAAACACCACTATTCTATGCCAAGTATACTCTGATTAGATTAAGGTCCCCGCAACATACTTCCAAATAAATGTTCTAGGTTTTGCTAGCATTTGAAGAGATATTTTTATTAACAGATGACTCACGTTCATAGCATATTCCTACAACATAGCAACCAGGAACTCCCACATGCTTGTGTTTTTGCTAAACACCTGAAAAGCAACATTGCTGGCCTCAAAACTTTGTAATTACAAGTATGCATGATGTATGCCATTCCAATTGGCTTTTTTTTTTGTCTTGATACAGAAATCCTTTATTTATAGAAAACATCTAACGTACTGCAGCAAAGTAGTTACTTTTCTCCTAGATTACCCATTCACTCAAGCATGTTCGTATTGGCATTTTGTTAACATTTGTATATTGGCTATGGGCTTGTATTATTTGGGCTGGTAATTTATTTAGTAAGATGGCAGAACTGGTAACATTAAGGTAACATTGATTTTACTGGTGAGGGAAAGACTTCAAAACACCAAATCACCATATTTAGCATTCAAATCACATATTTTTCTGTAAGTTATTCAAAATCTTTTTGTTTCAGTATAATTGTTTTTTATCACCTGATTGTATTTCTAAAAGTAATAGTTCCCACCTATTTATATATAGTACCAGAGTTTGGCTGCTTGCGTAACAAAAGGATATTCTAAGTATTCACATAGATCTTCCCTGGAGTAGAGTTACTAAAGCAGTAACATGGAAGACAGAGTAGAAAATAAGTACCACCAACTTTTATTACATGATGCGTCTACAATATTGATCTGATAAGACCCTTAGGTCTGGATGCAAATATATTTCTTATTAGGTATGCGGATAGGTAACTGCTAGGAATGAACCTAACCCTTCTTTTTTTGCCCTTTGGCGATACAATACCACTGAAGGAATTAAAAGACACATGATGGTATATTGAGTTAGGCAGCCACAGCCAATCATACTAATGGCACAGTAAATTTAGGAAAGGTAAAGCCTCTGCTCAGAAAACCTGAAGTTCAACCTTTCTCCCATACTTGCTTCAAAAACCATTGAAATCTGCATAGAAGTGCAGCATATTTAAAATGCAGCATAGATGTAACTACAGCAGAGGCAGTAGGCAAAAGCACAGCTTACTCTGATGTTAGATGTAATCAATGCTCAGTGTAACCACATTCCTTGTTGATTATCTGCAGGAAGCTTTAGTGAAACATCCCAGGCTAAAGGCTCTCATGTACACCATAATATTCACCTGTTACCACTTAGCACTCTGACTGTGACTCTGGAGGTTATCATCAGAATTTTTGGACTCTCTTCAGCAAATGCAGCATTGAAGTTATTTGACATCCAAGATCTCAAGAAAACATTGTTAAATTGCATATAAGTAAACTGGCATATACTAAGAGAAGATAAACACTTACTGTGAAGTTCTGATTGAAGTTCTGGTTATATCCTGATGGATAAAACTCAGGTGCTTTAGCAGACAACTTTGACATTGCCACAGGAGCCGCAGCCACCTGAGGTTCAGCCCTTTCTGGTCCAGAATCAGGAACTGAAACTTTTTCTTGTGATCCAGATGGAATTCCTGTCTCTTGCAGGTGTTCTGAAAAGTTTTTGTTAACCAGTATGTATTCACACAGAGTACACACAGAATACATCACTTTTTGGACTTCAAATATACTTTTACTATAAATATACTTTCAAGTTTACTTCCAATATATTGTTTTTATTGTTTTTCTTAAATATGGATAAAGTTTTCACTTTAGCAAACTCTAGGTGTCTATGTGACAGAAAGTAAACACAATGTTCATGTGAAGGTGACCCAAAAAAGGGAGAGAAAGGAGAAAAAGAAAAATGAGCTCTCTCCTCTCCCGTGAAAAGAGCTAACCTGAGAAACTAGTAAATCTGCTTATGGTATGCTTGCTGATCTTGCGGGTTTTTCATAATTTCAGATACAAACGCAAGACTTAGAATGGCAATAAATGGAAGACATCACTGATTTTTAACGACACCAATTTTTAACATAATTCTCAAAGACACTTATCTAGCCATCATTGCTCTCGTACACTATTTGCCAAAAAATCCAATGAAACAGCATTTTTAAAAATCATATTTTCCATTTTCCAAATGTACCTTTATAGATTAGCTCCTAAGTTTATTGAAAACAGAACCTGATATTACCTAAAAAAGCTAACCAAACAACAGTGCTTTGTCTTGCTGTTGGCTTGTATTTATTTTCTGGCCAACCTTTAGGCTGGAGCTCTTCAATAAGGGGCAGGCCAAGACCATCTGTGGTCAGATTAACAGATGGATAAAGCGCACACACAGATGTGAGGGCACAGAAAGGGGGGAACAGACAGAGAGGTGTTGCGAGCAATTGCAGTACAACTTCACACCTTTACCTGGGCACTAGTCCATAACCCAGAAACACAGCCACTCTTCTGAGGAAAGGTACAGGTGCCCCTACGCTGCTCAACTCGGTGCAGTGCCGAGGAGGCAGGCAGGTGCACGGGGTGCGGAGACCGCCGGCCCTCAGGCCGCGGTGACCTCCCTGGCCCTACCTGCGGGGGTGGGGAAAGAGGACACGACCCCGTGGCCCGGCCGGAGGGAGGTGGGGGGGAAGCCCCACGGCTCCAGCCTCAGTGGGACGGCGGGGAGGGGGTCGAGCGACAAGCGAAGCAGGAGCAGAGTGCCGCGGGCGAACGAGCGCAGCGCGGCAGGCTTCAGGGGGCTGCTCCCCGACACCTTCGACACCGGGGGCCTCCGGAGGGGCGGGGAGGGGGCCGCTGCGAGCCGGCCCGTACCTGCGATTCCGGTGCCCAGCGGCGCCGTCTTCGGAGGCCGCAGTGGTTCCTGCTGCGGGAAGAGGCCGCCCGTTTGGTGCTGCTGCTCCTCGGCCGAGCCTGAGCCGTGGGAACCGCTGACCCCGAGGCGGGCCCCGCCGCCGCTCTCCGACGCTCCCGCGCCGCTGAGGGGAGCGGCCCCTCCTCGGCCCCGGCCCCGGCCTCGGCCGGCACCCGGAGCTCGGTCGAAACTCTCCGACATACTCAGGCCGGGGCGGCTCAAGCGCTCATGGGAGGGAGCCGGCGACCGGCGCGGGGGTAGGCTGGGGCGCGGGGGGGCCGCGCGGTGCCGCCTGGCCGCGGCCCGAGCCCTTCACTTTCAGTTTCACCCCCGCACGCAGCGCCACGATGGTCGCGGCCGGGGCGCGGCTGACAGCGCCCCCTGGCGGCTCGGCCGCGCCCGTCGCCATAGCGACCTCGGCGCGGGGCCGCCGCCGGCAGCGGGAGGAGCGCGGCCCACGGGCGGCCTCGGCCGCGCCGCGCCGGGGGAGCCCCGGCCGGGTGTCGGCGGGAGCGGCGGCCGACGCCGGGAAGGCGGGTGGAAGGCTGTCGGCTGCATTTGGGGCCGCCTTGCGAACCTCCCGTACTCACAACTGATGAGTCAGCACATCCCCGCCCCGGCACGGGATGGACGCGCAGCAGCCCGGCGGCGGTGGGGTGCGTGTGTTCGGCGGGGGGGTACCGCCTCACACCCTGCCTCTGAAACCCCGAAAGGCAGAAAAGGCATTGTCAAAAAGACAACATTCTCCTCCTTCCCCTTCCCTACAGGAAACAGACAGCGTGAGGGGCCCGTGGCGGGACCAAGACTCCGCATCGCACCACGCTCCGCACGGACAGCTGTTCCCAGAAGAAAGGGGTTCCCGCGGAAAAGCTGCGGTCTAAGTTGTAAATTTAAGCCACGAAAGTTAAGCCTGCAACGTGACAATACTATTGTACTGTTAGGGCTATTTAATTTGTTCAGAATAATGTATTTTCATGGATAAATTATACATGACATGATAACAAGTGCTCTTCTGATTTGATTTTTAAAGCCTTCCATGCCAACAGCAACTAACCAAAGGAGACTGTCCACATAATGCATTTTGCCAACATTATCACATTAACTGTGAATGATGTGATCCCCATGTCTGTTCACAACTGAATTCACCTATTTTTGCTCAATTTCTGTCTAAAGCAGCCTTGCTCTGCAAACCCCCAATCACAACCTGCTTTCAGGATGGGGAAGGCGACAGAGGTCTGGGGTCTCAGACAGTCATAGGTCTGTGTTTATTCTCCCTGGGCAGCCTAACCCCTGCTGGCCTCGCCACCTGCTCCTGCCATACCCAAAGTCAAATGCTTGTGTGGTGTAGGGTCCAAACCCTGTCCATCACACGCAAGGGGATGAAAAATATGCAAGTACATATGAAACATTAGAAAAAAAATTGGAATAGCACTGTCTTGTATTTTAAAAAAAAAAAAGCCAATTGTGTTGCAAAATGCTGCCTTTAGAAGTTTTGTTCCTATTTGGTTTACTATTGCGTTTTTAAGTGTGGTGGGTAGGTGTAAAATATTTATTTCTTCCCAAAGGCAAGAACTGGACTGATTTTTGGTGAGATACAAAATTGGCCAGACAGTAAAGGTGACACGGTTAAAATTAATTAGGCTCATGCGAAAACTGTTCCTAAGCAACCCTTACTGAAAATGAAGACTGGTAAACTAACAAATCTATACTCTGCAACTGAAATGAGAGCAAATGTAGGAGATTTTGATGAGTCTTCAAAAAAAAAAAAAGACGACTTCCCTTCTGTAAGCAATCCTCAAAACTAGATTTAAGAAGTATTACTAATCCTTTAAAGATCACAAATTAGCTACTAAAATGATTATATTAAAAATATTCAGTGTTCTTGTGTTATTTCAGCTCCCGTTTTAAAGTCTATATTGTGACCTCTGATAACATCTGTAGACTTTACCTTACCAGGAATGGAATTAAAAGCTTGCATTAACACGGAAAAGGGAATTGAGATTCTCAATCACTGGTCCCAGGATCCTGAGGCTTTAAGAAAATCACCATTATACACTGGCATCATTTTTTTTAATATGCCAGTCTTTCAAGAAAGCAAATCTCATTCTTTAAGGTATACACCTATGAGGAGTTAAATGCCTCACGTTATCATTACTGAACCAGACAACTTTTCACCTTTGGTCATAAACATGAATCCTTTTCACTTAGCAGATGTTCTACATTATCTTAATTTAATGACTGCTTGGCCAACTACTTACTATTTAGAGCGGAATGTGATCCCAGATCCATCTTTTTGTTAGAGATGCACTAAGGAAGTTCGCATGAAAGCAGTTGTGTTTGGTTGGGAGCCTGATTTCTCCTTCCCAATGTGGGCACCTAAAACAGGAGGAAAAATAAAGAATCGTTCAGGCAGCTAAATCCAAAACTATGATCCCTACATACTACCTACAGTAGTCAACCCCTTTAGACAATGCCTAAAAATCTGCTTACAATGTTCTGACTCGAGTAGCTGAAGCCCTGTCAATTACTTCAATCCCCCACAACCAAACAGCAGAAAACCTGAGATAGCTAAGCTAACAAGACATATCCTAAGCACCTGATGACTGGATTAAAACTTTCACCAAACACAGTTATGACCACTTATAAATAACCACTAGAGGAGTTACCTGCTTTGTCCTAAGCATGTTACCTAATAGTCTAAAGTGGAAATCAGAAGCAATACTGCACACACCTACAGTGCCTGCTGCTGAGGAACCACAAACTGCAACTTTCTCACTATTCAGAAGACAAGCACTTTTACAAACTTTTTTCTTCTTTCTGTGCAGACAACATATTGCTAATTAGAAAAAGAGAGGTCTGGTTCTAGCTTTTGAAACTGCATTTCCAACACTAATAATTGGAATTACGTTGACCCCTATTATACTGGTGAAGCATGTTGTTGCACTAGTCAATGCTTACCGAGCCCAAAACACAAAGCACATGTATTAGCACATCAGCCGTAAATCTAAATGGAATCTTCCCCACAAACTTACTTAAAACCACGGTAGTCTCCCAAGCATCTAGCAGTAGGGTATCCTATTAATTTACTCGCAGAGACTGGTGTTTTAGCACTCGACATTTAGCCATAAGTCACCAGTTGTGAGGCTGGAAGCCACGTGACCCCTCCGGCGACGCGCATTTAGCGCGAAGTTGCACAGAAAAGCCCAGCGCGTACCTGGAGGCTGCGAGACGACACACAGAGGCAAGGGGCAACCCGGAAAGTTGTCCTCTACAAACTGCCCGCTACCACGTCCCCTTTACCGACTCACACATCGCTTACACAGCTGCCGGGGCTGCCCTCGCCCCGTTACCGGGCCGTACCGCACCTGCCACCCTCCCTCCGACACGCACACCACCTCGCCGCTTCCTTACACGTCCCCGAAAAACAACGCCAGGAACAAAGGCGCTACCACCCACACGCCCTGCCGTTCGCCCACACCGGACCACCACGTTCCAGGAAGCCTCTTCCCACGCCAGCCGGCCGCCTCCACCTTCGCCTCCCCGCCCCCGCTCGCTGGCGGCCCGCCACGGCTGAGGGAACGAGGCCGCCCCGCGGCTGCTGCCCCTACCCGCCTGCTGCCGCCGACCCAACGCCTCAGGGCTCTCCCCAAAAGGCTGCGGCGACTTCAGCCCTGACAGCGGTACCTCAGCTCCCCTCGGGAAACCCTTCGCGGCGCAGGGCCGGCAGATAAAGCCGCCCCCGGGGTGGCGGGGGGGGGGGGGCGGGAGGGGGCGGAGCCGCCCGGCCGCCCCTCAGGCGCCCGAGGCGCGGGCAGGGGCGCGAGCCGCCGGCGGCACGCGGGCACCACGTGACGGACCCCCGCCTCCCCCCGCCGCCACCGCCCCCTTTCCAGATGGGGGACGGGGACGCCGCGTGACGCCACCGCTCTGACCTCCGCGTTCCCCTTCACTCCTTCCGGGTTGGCGGGAGAGGCCCCACCCCTCCGCCCCGCCCCGCCCCGCCCCGCCCCGCCCCGGGACCGCCGCGCCGTCTCTCCGCCTCGCCCCAAGGTCGGTCAGTGCCGCGGCGGGGCCGGCGCCGGCGGCACGGCTGGTGGGTGCGGCGATCCGCCGTGTGCTGGGCCCGGGGCGGGCAGGGGGGGCGAGGGGGGGGGGGATACGGCGAGGGGGGGTACGGCGAAGGGCAGCGGCACCTCCGCTTTCTCCCGGGGCGGGCGGGGGGCGGCTGTTGGTGAGGAGAAGGCGGCGGTGTCCCTATCTCGCAGCGCCCGGGATCGGCGGGAAGGAAGGGCGGGAGGGCGGAAGGGCGTGTGGGGAAGGCAGGTGGCGCGGGAAGGGGCCCCCGGGAGCGCTCCCAGGCGGGGAGCGGAGAGGTGGCGGCTGCGGGCTTCCCCCCCCCCCGCCCCGTCCCCTCCGGGACGGGCGCCATGGCCGCCGGCCGTTGTGGCGGCGGCGGGCGCGGGCGGCGGAGGACGAGCCGCCCGCCCAAGGTCAGTCCGTGGCCGTGGGCTATAAATAGCGGCGGGAGAGAAGCGGGAGCGCTGCCGTGTGGGCCGGGCCGGCGGGGAGCCGTGGGCCGCCGGCCGTGAGCCGCGACGGGACGGGACGGGACGGGACGGGACGGCGGGTTCGTGCGCGGCGGCGGGATTTCGGGCGAAGAGCCTTTCCCTCCGCTGGTAGCCACACGCGAGCGATGGTGGCCCGTCTCCCCTGCCCGCTCCGAGAGCCGGTGAGCTGCTGTGCCGCGGAGGGTAACTCCCTCGGGAGCTCGGTCTGGGGTTTGAATTGCTCGGCCGGTGCCGTTGGGGAAAAAACGCAGGAGGTTTTCCCCTGTCAGGGTGGCTTGTTTGGAGCAACGGTGTAAACAGTGGTCCTTGAGTGACAGAAATACGATCTCTAGGTCACCTTGTAGTGTCGGGCTTGTTGCTTTAAGTTTGACAGTCGTCCTGGTGTGGAAAAAAAAAAAAAAAAAAAAAAGAAAGTTGATTTTGTTTCTTAGCTAGAAAGAAAAGGTGGGTAGAAAGGATCATCTCATTGCTACTGGCAGTCAACCGGACTTAAGCTGCCGAGTTTACATACCATCTGCCTCGTATCATTAATAATTCTTTCCTTGTTTTTACATGTGCAGCAGGGATTCCATACGTGGCAGGGAGTCTGCGGTGAGGTCTGGGCGAAATGGCGAGCCTTCTGCGTATTGCTGTTAGTGGGTGCTCAACTCCTGTTTTTGGCAATGTGTTACCACCGAAGGTGCATTCTGCAAAGATGCCGTGTTTGCGAATGTTTAGGACCCACCAGATGCTCACATCCCAGGCAGCGTCAAAGCCAGGTAAACTGATTAAGCTGTTGAAAATAGTCATTTATTTTACAACGTGAAGATAACTTGAATTTTTCTTTCAGGTATGCACTAGTACAGAAAAGAGTTAAAAAGAATACGCTTAAATCACGTCAGCAGCATACTTGAGCCAGTTGCAGCACAATTTTACACTGGTTTTAAAGAGCTTATGCAGAAGATATTTGTGTTTATTATGAACACTTTGGATCCAAATAGTTTTTATGGGTAGGGCGTCAGAGCTCCTGCTGACACTTACCTGGCTCGAGGGAAGTATTTCAACAAATGCTTTTCGTAGTTAAATGCCTGAGTTCCCCATGAGTTTTTGTAGCGCAACGCCATGTGCATGCGGGAGAAAATACAGCCCTCACAAAGAAAATGTCTGCAAACGTGACTGTACGTAGATGTAATCATCCCGTCGTAAAAATCTCTTAACTTTGTTCAGGAAACTGTTATGTTGTACCACCTTGAAGAACTTTTGATCTGCATTTTCATGTGTAGGGTTTATTGGTATATTTGCACTAATTGCATTTTAGTGCAGATAATGGACAGGTTCAGGTATTTTCAGGAAAAAAAGCAAGGGGGAAATGGGGGCATCCTTGGTTCCAGTTTGTGATGTGAGCCTGCTGTATGAAAATCAGAACTGACATTTTTTTGCTCTATCCTATCTTATGCATAGCCTGGCAGCTAGAAGACTGGAGAATATATAAAACTGGTTTAATGATATTTTTGCCCATTATCCTGCAATGGGTCGTGTCTCCCTGAAGGAATTTAGAGACCCTGCTTCAGTGCAGATCTAGGGTCTTCTCAGTCTGCGACAGATTAATGTGGAGAGTTAGACTGATTGCGCACGGGATGTTCGGTTCTTCCAAACTTACACAGTAGGTAACTGCATTAGATATTTTAGAGTATTAGAAAAGTAGCACTGTTTGTGAACAGAAGTGTCTGGTTGTGAAAACACAGGACATAAGATTAGACTATATAACTCCGAGCAGCCTTTGTTGCATGGAATTTCTGGCAATACTAACAGTGGCTGGAGCATTTTGGGGTCCTTTCGAATCAGTGAGCCGATGTTTTGGAGCTTCTGAAGAAATGTGATGACAGGAAGAGTTTCTTTACTCTGAGGGCTCCTGGTAATGTGTCGCATGGCTTTTTACCACAGTTGCATGGTGAAACCTGAATTTCTTTGCTCTGACAGCCCAGGGATCTGGGGTCTGTCACAACTGATCAGGTAATAGTTTTGCCATCTCATGAATTTGTGCTGCTCCAATGTTTTTTTTCCATATTAAGTAACTGAATGAAAGAGGCATCTGTCTGTCTTGATATGGCAAATTGTCCCTTGGTTGGGAGTGTTAACCTGGGACGTAGAAAACCAGGTTCAAAGTTCTTTCTCAAATGTCCCAGGTAAGTGCCCTTATTGTTGAGTTTGGAATCAATCTTTTTATTTGACTTTGACCACAAATTTGATCATGAAACAGAAAGATCTCTTCAGTTTTACTGAAATCAGTATGCTCGTCTGTTTGTGTGTATGCATTTTCTTGTTTTTATGAATCACTGTTCAGAAATTTTTCCACAAGGACAGAGAATTCTGATTAGTGTCATGTGTTTTAAGCATTCAGTGCTGTCCCTTCAGATCTGTCATGCGGAAGCTCTTATTTAAGGGCGAGTAGTATTCATGCAATGCAGTTATTTAATGCTGAGAATTAGAAGTTTGATAAGTCTTTTGGTTGATAATTAAGCTGTCCTTATAGTTCATTTTGGTAACCTGAGATTTGTCATTCAGTAGAGGACAAATCAAGGATAAAACAGCCATTGAATGACAAATTAGTAGCAGTACTATTGCCTATGTGTACTTTTTAAGTGCTCTTGTATCAAAATTTAACAACATATGAAATAACTACATTTTATTCTTACTTTTAGAAATTATCCTTTATTATAGTGACACTTGATAAAATCGCTGTAATAGTAAGTTCTCTGAAAAGACTAGTGTCACAGTAATTCTTCTTAAGTCTGTAGTTATTACTTCCATTCTCTCCGATTAGCTTTCATTTAGTCTAGGATATGTTATGTGCAAGACTAACAGCTGCTTGCGGAGTGAAGAGATTTGGAGTCAGTTGAAAAGTAAACTTGGAGAATGGATACTTTTCTTATTTCTATTTATTTTGCTGCTATTTTCTTTGTTTCTTAGAAACATAGGAATTTTCATACAGAAGTAAACAAGTGTTCCCGTAACTGTCTCAAACAGTCACTATCACCAGATGATTCAGAAACGGATGCAAAACTTTCCCAAGCCCTGGGAAAGGTGCTTACAGAGTCACCGACTGAGGTTTCCAATATACTTCCAGATTGGTTTGTCCTACAGCTCTGACTTTTACCCTTCTCTGTCTTGGGATTTTTAATGGCCTTTTTATTTTGATGCTTCTTTCTTAAAATTTCCTGTTTTTTTCCGGAATCTTGCAGAACTTTTAAACCCGTAAGAGTTTATTGTCAATCAGTTCTCTAGATAAGCTGTACATTATTTATAAACCATAGACATTCCTGTTTAATTTCCTTAGGTTTTTTGTATCTCCTTGCTTGTGTAAGAAGAAGGATCAGGTGTTTGTTTAATCTTCTGTACCATTCTTTTTTTTTCTTTTCTTTTCTTTTTGCCAACATCATATTGCTGTTCTTCGGAATATGTCCTCATCTTCAGAACAGGTGAGATGGTTCGTTTAAAGCTGATATTAGAGTAACTTAGAAATTAGGCAGGTTAAGTATCCTGTTTTCCCATCCCAGAACACGTGGCATATGGTTAAAACTTCTCATTTCTCTAAGTCAGTCTCTAATATTTGTTGACACTGTTTTGCTACGGACTACTTCCTGAAACCATGTTAAGGAGCTAAAAACCTGTATTTTTCTCTGTTTCTCTACGTATAATGTTCTGAGTTTCCTTGATAGTTTTAATTTAGGATCTTCTTTAAACACTCAGTTTGTAGATGGAAGTTAAACGGAGAAAATTGCTTTCGTAGTTGCTTTTAATTGTTTCATTTCTGAAGCTTGGAGACGTAGACTACCTACTTATTTGGTTTATTTGAAGTTTGAGACTGCTTTGAATATGTCCACATTACACAGTTGAGATGATGTTAATGGGATGAGAATGAGTGGCTTCTTACTAGTTTTTTCTAAATTCTCATTTATGTACATTCTATACCAAGATTCTAAGGCCTGTGGAATTTAGTGATTCTACTTTTGATAGTGGCAGAATCCTGTTGGTGTTGATTTTTTGTATCAAAAAAGTGCTATGCATCTCCTACTCAATGAACAATACTTTGAAAATCTTTATGTGACTCAAAAAGGTGCTCAAAGTACGTGTATATAAAAAAAGGTGTTCTTGATGTCATAAAGCAGTATTTTATTTACTAAAACATACTCAGGGCATTTCTTAAAGAGATTAACTGACATGGGGGCTTAGGAAGGCAAACTTGGAAGCTTCAAGCTGTCATGCAGTTTTAAGCCCATGGCAAGGATAGCAGATATTCTTTCTCAAAATAAAGCCTAAATCAAGATCCTAAGTTTATAATTCTAGATTTCAACCTTTCAAAACTAATGACTTCGATGAAATTGCTGAGTTTGACAGATCAAATCCATGTTCATAGTATAGACTCCTTCAAACATAGTATTTATCGTACCCTGTCCTGAAGTTTTAACATAGGTCTGCTTTGCAGTTGTAGACATCTGCTCTGTTTTGGTGCTGAATGATGTGATAGCTCACAGCAGGGTAATCTGCTTGAAAAATGTCCTATACCTGCTCTAGCTAAAGGCTGGCAAACCAACATCTGTTTGCTTCTGTCTTAATTTGCTTCTGTGTTTACTGGTTGCTAGAAATCTGGTAGTGGGACAGAGGAGAAAAGAAGGTGAGAGGCAAATGAGACTTATTGAATGTTTATCTTGGATTCAATTCCTCAAGCATTGGAGGAGGGCATAGTCCTCAGTATTGGTCTCTGATCATTCTGCTCACTAAATAAGGTGCAAATACTTCCTATCTAAAAAAGTTATACCTGCTTTTATTGCATGCAAGATGTAACAATGTGGAAGAAAGAAATGATAAAACAATTCGGCATGTAGCAAGTGTGTGTTCCTGTCCCATCCCTCCTACCCATTTACTCTTCCACTCTGGTATCCCACAAAAAGCAAGTGAACAAAAAGAAATCAGAAGTATTAATTGTCATTTGAACCTTAGGAGCCAAAAAAAAAATATCTAAATTTTTTGCTTGAGAACTATATAAACTTTAGTCAAGTGTTTGTGTGCCTTTAAATTTGCAGTCATCCTTCTGTTCCCTGTGTGCTATAATTTATTCCTTCCTTCCTCTGCATTTGTGCTGCAGAAACTTCCAAAAGGAGAAGGGGCAGGTAGCACTCCAGTTCTTATTTTCTCAGTGCTTCTTGAAAAGCTTTTTGCCTTCTATCCTGCAGCTACTTCCTTTCTGAAATTATGATTGGTCTCTGTTATTTTAGCAAATTTCAGTCTTTTATGTTTCATTTCTGCTCCTAAAAGACGAAGAGAGCTCATTTTCACTGAGTCATAGAATCATAGAGTGGGTTAGGTTGGAAGGGCCCTTAAAGATCATCTAGTTCCACCCCCCTGGCATGGGCAGGGACACCTCCCACCAGACCAGGTTGCTCAAAGCCCCATCCAGCCTGGCCTTGAACGCCTCCAGGGATGGGGCATCCACAGCCTCTCTGGGCGACCTCTTCCACTGTCTCACCACCCTCAGAGAGAAAAACTTCTTCCTGATACCTATTCTAAATCTGCCCTCTTCTAGTTTGAAGCCATTACCCTTTGTCCTATCACTACATGCCCTTGGAAAAAGTCCCTCTCCAGCTTTCTTGTAGGCCCCCTTTAGGTACTGGAAGGTCACAATAAGGTCTCCCCAGAGCCTTCTCTTCTCCAGGCTGAACCACCCCAACTCTCTCAGCCTGTCCTTGTAGGAGAGGTGTTCCATCCCTCTGATCATCTTCATGGCCCTCCTCTGGACCCGCTGCAACAGGTCCATGTCTTACGTTGGTGGCTCCAGAGCTGGACGCAGTACTGCAAGGTGGGGTCTCATGATAGTGGAGTAGAGGGGCAGAATCACCTCCCTCGACCTGCTGGCCACGCTTCTTTTGATGCAACCCAGGATACGGTTGGCTTTCTGGGCTGTGGGCACACATTGCTGGCTTATGTTGAGCTTCTCATCAACACCCCCAAGTCCTGCCCAGGGCTGCTCTCAATCCATTCTCCGCCCAGCCTATATTTGTGCATGGGATTGCTAGTCGAGTCGATTTAGTGAAGATCAGAGGCAGGACTTTATTGTGTAGTAATTAGAAAAGATGAGGAGAAAGTTCTTTTCAAATGACCAGGGTAATTTGTATGAGTGACAGCAACGGCTTTCAAGTGGTTAGTGCTGCTGTGATGGGGATGCTATGAGTTGCATGGTAATGTTTAGATGTGGTGTATGCTGATAAAGAAAATCTTCGCAAAGTATTGTTACCTTTGTGGGTCTGTTGTTTTAGATCTGCATTCTCACTTCTGTTGTGACTTTATGTTCCTTTAAAGCATGTTTTATTTTAATTTTTGTTTGTAACCTACAGAATTTTATATGTTCTCCAACATATAAAATATAAAAACACTTGTGTCGTTGAATTGTTGCCATTTTATTAGTTTAATTTCAAAGAGAAAGCTAAAATTAAAGAGAAGAATGTAAAAATAATTAGTAGCAATGCACTTTGTCTGGTGGTCTTTCATTCTGTCTTGTTGGATGTGTTTAATCAGGTTTTTTAATGGGTTAGAAGACTGACAAGTACATATAGATATTTAAGTACCAGTTCTTAGCAACTCTGGATTGTATTTGCAGAACATTGTAAGTTGATAGTATCTTGAAAGTTGTTAATCTAAAGCATTTTCAGATGTTCAACTTTAAGCACTTTATAGTTCAAGTTTTATTTCACAGATTTAGATTTATATTTTAAATATTTTGACTTATAAATATCAAAATAATTCAGTTCCTGAAAGCTGTTATAGTGTGATATGTTTTGGCTTTGTTGTGCTTCTTTCTGTCTTAAAAAACAAACAGGAAAAAAAGTGAAAAGGAGGCCTTCCTAGAACATGCAACACATCACTAGTCTGCTACAATTTTTGTAGCACCATACATAGTATTGGTGGCCAAAATAAACACAGATTGTAATTTAAAGCAAGTCCTTCGCCCCCCTTCTCCCCCTTTTTTGGTTTGGTTGTGGGTTTTTTTGGTTTTGTTTGGGTTTTTTTGTGGGTTTTTTAGGGTTTTTTAGGGTGGGGTTTCTTTGGAGTTTTTTTTGTTCTGTGATGAGAGTGACTGCTTAGGCTGCTAAAGTTATATTTCATTAACGTATACGTGGTGTAAGTGTCTCGTGTATAAATGTCCCAATCCAGGTCTGAATTCTGGATAGACATCAGTGAAAGCTGTTGCAGGACTGGGTCTGCGTGTTGGACTGCATGCTATCTAGTGTAATTGAAGCGATGTGGTAGTTTGATATATGATTATTCTGCTTGAGTCTGTGTATTTATAAATAATGTGTTTAAATGCTTGATTGCATCAGAGAAGTTTAACACTCAGACTAGAAGCCTAGAAATTGTACATGAACAAAGTTAGATATTTGTAATTTGAAACCATGAGCTAAAACGGAAAAATTGCAGCTTCAGCAGTTTCCTGGTGTTATTTAGTAGAGCTTTGAACAAGTTAAGACAAGGAGATAACATTGAAGAGATGCTTCATTGAACCAACTATTAGGTGGATACTCCATTATTTTTCAACTGCTCCTGAATTCACATTTTTCATTTCTGTAGCAACTCAGAGTACCTTACTGATGTAGTTGTGCCTTTCAATGTACTTTGTGGTATGTGAGTTACATTCACTAATAGTGATCTGAGACAACTGGAGTTTGATAGACATTAAAAATATGTTCAGTTAAAATGCAGTTCAGCTCTTCCAGCTCATTTGTTTTTTTTTCTTCACAACAGAGTTGAAGTGACTAGAGAGGGATTAAATTCTTCTTACCCCAGGTAGAATTTTTCATCACCAGAACACTGTGTATTGTATAAATCAAAGCGGCAGTTACACAATCAGAGCTGTATAAATTGAGATGGGTATGAACTGCACCAAACACTTGTTACTGCTTGTGTGGCTGATTGTGCTGGCCTGCAGGTTCCTGAGAGAACAGGGATCTCTAGCAAGATCGTGTAATTTAAGGAAATGTAAACTACACTGCTAGAACTACATTCTGCTTCCTCTTCCCTTAGGAGGGAGAATTGCTAAGTGTGACATGGCTGCATGTGTCTGCACCGCACTGAAGAGTGCCGTTAATATCAATTCATTAATCTTTAGTACAACTAATGTTGTCTTATCTGCCGCTCTTTCAGGAATCCCTTACAAACAGCTGACTGTAGGTGTCCCCAAGGAGATATTTGAGAATGAGAAGAGAGTGGCTCTATCGCCGGCTGGAGTTCAAGCCTTGGTTAAACAAGGCTTCAATGTTGTGGTGGAATCTGGTGCTGGAGAAGCTTCCAAATTTTCCGATGACCATTACAGAGACGTTGGAGCAAAGATCCAGGGGACCAAGGAAGTCCTGGCTTCTGATTTGATTGTCAAAGTAATTGCTTTATTAATATATTTCCTATTACATTCTTTTTGAAGAAACATAGAATTCAATTTTTTCTAATAGTTTGCTGAAAGTTCAGTAAGTAAGTTCCTTTAAATTAATATTTTCCATTCTAAGTTCTGATTCAGTTTTAGTCTGTTGGGTTTTTTTAATTATAGCTCAGGTGTGCACCTACAGTAATAAACTAGTAAATAGCAACATTGAAAAAGTTGAGGATGATTTCTTACCAAGTTTTTAACTACCTTGGAGGAGTTGTCTTTCGTAGAGTAAGGTAGGTTCTGGACTCCAGTCAGATGAGATCTCTGCTCTGATACAACTTCCTCTCCGAAATTAGTAACATACAACTGTAGTTAGTCTTTAGAAAGAGTTGTTTAGCATTTTGAAGATGTAAGTTTCTAACTTTTCTCAATCAGACATCCAACAATTCCACAGCAACAGTGTGTTTCAAAAGTATTTGTAACTAAATGAGTTGTAGCTGATCTGGGAAGACTTCTAAAAGTGAAGTTGCTTGAGAGGTATTAGGTTGTGCGGTGTCCTGAAGGAAAAAGCAAAAATACGTTAAACTTGATGTTGAGGCTTCCTTTAACTGCTGTGTTTGAAGTTACCCTGTCAGGATTGAATGTAGAATTTCTGTAAGCTAGTTTGTGAACGACCCTTTTAAGTAGGTTTCTTTTTAAAGAAAAGTGAGAAACTCAAAAGAAGTGAGTACAGCTCAAGATGAGTATCTGCTGGACTTCATGCTGGCATGCTTGTTCTGTAATAGTTTTGCTTAAAAATGGCGGGTTTTGGGGCAGCTGTCAGTCATAAAACCAGTAACTGCTGGTTGGAATCCATGAGATCTTTCTGAAGGTGTGTGCTGACCACTATTGCTGACTATTACTGTCACCAATCCCCCTAGAGCTCTTTCTGGTGTGTGGACTGCAGTTAAGAAGTGCAGTTACTCAGTTCAGTTGTGTAAACAGCCTTTGATAGACTTCCTTCCTTGTGTACTTTGTGGATGGGAATGGGCAGATTGCAAGCTGGGAGAAAGGAAATTGAGTGTGTTCTGATTTTTTTCCTCTGATTAGTTTGGACAATTCTCTCTTTCTTCAGGTGAGAGCTCCTATATATAACTCGGCTCTAGGTGTACATGAGGCAGATCTTTTTAAGACGGCGGCTACCCTGATTAGTTTTATCTACCCAGCACAAAATCCAGACCTCCTGAAGAAACTTGCAGAAAAGAAAACTACTGTCTTGGCAATGGATCAGGTTCCACGGGTCACCATTGCTCAGGGATATGATGCACTTAGCTCCATGGCCAACATTGCTGGGTAAGAATCTTACTTCTTTTGTTTGGTTGGATTTTTTTTCTCCCCAGCTTGAGTAAGTATAGCTGGATTAAAAGCTATGTGCTTTGATATTAGGTATACCTAAAACAATTCTGCATCTCCGTTTCCATACAGCTTTTTCCAGCAAGATGACACTGTTTGAGGTGCCAGGCAACTTAAGTTTCTTATGGTCAGCTGTGCAGGAGATCAGAGCAAGGCTTTAAAAAAAAATAAAATTGAAGGCAGTTCTTCTAATTTCTGGACTGCTTCATCTAGCATGTTTTTGATCTGAACTAGATCAGAGCAGGCTCAAAGATATACTTAAGACAGCTTGAACACATTCCCTGTCATTGTGATCGGATGTTGTTGGGAGCTGACTAACCCAAACAGCACTCAGTATGAATGCAATTGCTATGGCAGATATAAACAAAAGACCAAATACTCTTAGACATCTTCATGCTTTGCAACTGTTACTGTAGGTATTGCAGTGAATTAAAATGTTGTCGTCAATCTGACTTCTGTTATTAGGTACTTTATTGCTTTTTTCAATTTTTTTTGACTTAGATGATTTCTGTGAGGCATAATAAGCCTTGGAGAAGGCTGACAGATTTTGGGGACACCAGCAGTATACATCCTCATACATGTTTGTTTACTTCTCTGTATTTTCATTCTGTGTGATTTTATTACAATATAGTCATTTATAGTGTATTTTAAGGTGTAAAATCTACATGCTGTATTCCAAATTAGAACTAATTTTATGGCATACAGACCTCCATTATGTCCTTGCTAGAGATTGCAAGGAGAGTGGAACAGGACTGTTAAACCACAACACTGTTAGTAAAAATGCAAGAAAATGTGCACTGTTGTTAAGACATAATTACACATTAATCTGTATTTTCAGATAGCTCTGCTGATGTTAACTTGGCATCCAGCCACCCATTCTCGGGTGGCTACAAAGCAGATGGGGCAAAAGAATTAGCAAGTTTAAGCTATTTGCCCTAAGCCATATAGCTCTGCAGAGTTAGGGTCAGAGTATTTTTTTTGAATGTGTGCTTTCTTGTCTAAGTAAGCTTACTGCAAAATTACTCTGGCTTTTGCAATTGCTTGTTCATGTTTCCTTCCCTAACAAGCCTGAGGTTACAGCCTTTGGAGGTAGATTCAAAGACCACAGAGTTAACTTTTGTCAAGTTACACATTTATCGCTCAGGTGAAATTTTATTTGAGAGAGTGAATAGTTGTGGACATTCAGTATATTGCAGTCTAAAAGTTCTGTCTGAAAATGTATTCCATGATTTATTTTTTTAAAGCAAGAAATGAACAAAGACTATTAAACTTGTGCTCAATAGTAAAACGTTAAACTTGCTTTATCCTACATGTGCTATGGTCAAATGTGCATCCTTTTGATTGCTGTCATGAATGGAATTGTACTGAGCCTGGGAAAATACTGATATGTGTTCGTCCTTAATTGACAGTTACAAGGCTGTGGTACTGGCAGCAAATCACTTTGGTCGATTTTTCACGGGTCAGATCACAGCTGCTGGTAAAGTTCCTCCAGCAAAGGTATGTGCAGTTAAACAGATATTGTGGCGGAAGAACATGCGAGTTCCTGATCGCAGCTAACCACTGCTGAAACTGTGTTAAAAGGCTTTTTTACTGTCTTGGGGATAATTCTAGAGACTAGAAATCACTAGAGTTATTCCCACACCAATTTTTGTTCACTACCTGTAGTGTTGGGTTTTTGGGAATAATAGACTAATTTGAGTTTTGTTTCAGTTTGCTTGGTTTTAAACATCAGACTAGCTATACATGGATGGATTTTTTTTTTTCCAAATGGGGAAAGGCATGGAAGCAGTTAAGAAAAGTCAGATATGTTGGGATTTGTGGTGCATTGAAGGCTGTGATGGAAGGGATTGCTTGATTTGAATTGCTGGTGGATTGGGTTGAAAAGAAATGAAAGTAGAATTAAGGAAGGAAAAAAAAAAATTAGGGGAGGAAACCTGGACTTACATAAACAGCTACAGATGAGTTGGCTCTCAGATAAGTAAAGTTAGGAGTTACGGCTTTTAAACCATTACATTTATGGGGCAGCTTTACCAAAGTTACTTTGGGTTCTGTGGCCTGAGGTAACTTGTTTAAATGGCTGGTAAATTAGATGTATCTGCAGTTGTGAGAGCAGTACAATGCTGCTGCTTTTCTAACCAGCTGTACATTTAGTTTATGTTCCAAGCATTGATGATGGTATCATTCTAGGTCTTGATCATCGGAGGTGGAGTTGCTGGCCTGGCTTCTGCTGGAGCAGCTAAATCGATGGGTGCAGTGGTTCGTGGATTTGATACTAGGTAGGTGTGTGAACGTGATAGTAGCAATCTGAAACTTTTTTAAGATTAAGTAGTTTGTGGCTGTATTACAATGAAAGCACTTTTACTGCACTGAATCACAATTCCTTTCCTAACATTTTTATTTCATCATTGTTCCTCCATTTTATTACACCTCAAAACAACCAAACCTTCTGAAGAGTACTTCTCATTAAATCATTCAGAACTATATGAATAAAAAATGGTTGCTTTATGAAAATGAGAAAGTTAGGCGTTTTATCCAGAATTTCATGTTTCTGTTCTTTTTGGGAACACAGGGAAAATAGTAAAGAAATAATCTTTATGCCCTTATTTATAGCTTGCTTTGATCCAGTTTCATAGCTGCATGCTCTCATTCACCTCTGCTTTCCTGATCCCAGAGAGGATAGCTAGGAACTCTTTGGACAGATGCTTCTTTCAATCTGCTGAAGGAGGGAATGAGATCAAGTTATTTTATTTATGAAACTCGGGATGAAAGAACAGAAACTGCTTTAAATTCTGCTTTCCTTGGGTTTCTTCTTTATGTTCAGAAGGATTATTTTGTCCCATAGCCATTTTTTAGAGCAATAGATGGGGAAAATTATAGAGCTACAGGAACTGAAAACTTGATTAATTTTTTTTCTATTAAATGGCCTTATATTGAATTTTTATGAGCGTAATACTGTATTTGCATTTAAATTACTTATACATGTTTGGTTTTATGCAGAGGTGGCATCTAGTGCTACTTAGCTGTATCTAATATGAAAGAATAAAAATGAATGTATCTCCAGATTTATGATGTGCAATATGAAAAAACTTTGGCTCTGGTTTGTTAGAAAATCTGCATATGCCTTAAAACAAACTGGAAAGTGTTTGTTTTTCTTAAAAGCACGATCAAAATCTGTGTAAAACTTTTCAGATATGTTTAATTCCCTTCTTTTAGCATTCTGTATACTTTTATCTTGGTGTGCAAGAGTGTTTGTGTTTAATCCTCCATGCTGTGAATGTTTACCTAACACTGAAATTTAGTCTCATTATTACTGTGATACCACATGATGCAAAATAAATTACAGATTTACAGGATAGCTGTAAAAAAACCCAAAACCAAACAAACCACCCTCCCCCCTCCCCAGTTTTCCCTGTGAAAATAAAACTTACTGGTATTTTCCATTTCACAGATTAAAGACAGGGCCTCGGGTTGTGTATTTATCACCTATCTTGGGCATCTAAGTTTGGGCTGTAGATTGTCCTAGTCATGACGAGAGAAATGGGTGAACAGAATTAGTCAACAGTTAAGCTCCCAGCTTTGAGACTTTTCTTGGAGCAACCCTCCTGACTATACAGGAAACAGTCAAACCCCCCTGCCACAGCAGGGACACCTACAGCAGTTGCACAGGACGGTGTCCAGGCAGGTTTTGAATGTCTTCAGTGTGGGAGACTCCACAACCTCTCTGGGCAGCCTCTGCCAGTGCTCTGCCACCCTCAAAGGCAAGAGGTTCCGTCTCATGTTAAGATGGAATTTCTATGCTTGAGTTTATGCCCATTACCTCTTGTTCTATCACTGGGCACCACTGAAAAAAGACTGTTCCCATCACCCTGGCACCCTCCCTTTAAGTATTTTTAAGCATTAATAAGATCCCCCCTCAGTCTTCTTTTCTCTAGACTAAAAAGCCCCACGTCCCTCGGCCTTTCCTCGTAAGAGAGATGATCCAATCCCCTAATTATCTTAGTAGCCCTTTGCTGGACCCTCTCCAGCAGTTCCCTGTCCTTCTTGACCCGAGGAGCCCAGAACTGGACACAGTACTCCAGATGCGGCCTCACCAGGGCAGAGTAGAGGGGGAGGATGACCTCCCTCGACCTGCTGGCCACACTCTTCTTGATGCACCCCAGGATGCCATTGGCCTTCTTGGCCACCAGGGCACATTGCTGGCTCACGGTCATCCTGTTGTCCACCAGGACTCCCAGGTCCCTTTCCACAGAGCTGCTCTCCAGGAGGTCAGCCCCCAACCTGTACTGATGCATGGGGTTATTCCTCCCCAGATGCAGTACCCTACACTTGCCCTTGTTGAATTTCATCAGGTTCTTCTCTGCCCAACTCTCCAGCCTGTCCAGGTCACGCTGTATGGTGGCACAGCCTTCTGGCGTGTCAGCCACCCCTCCCAGTTTTGTATCATCAGCAAACTTGCTGAGGGTACACTCTATCCCTTTATCCAGGTCATTGATGAGTATATTGAACAGGACTGGACGCAGTACTGACCCCTGGGGAACACCACTTGTTACTGACCTCCAACTGGACTCTGCACCACTAACCACAACCCTCTGAGCTCTATCTGTCAGCCACTGTTCAATCCACCCCACTGTCCATTCATCCAACCCACACTTCCTAAGCTTGCCTGTGAGGATGATGTGGGAGACGGCGTCGAAAGCCTTGCTGAAGTCAAGGTAGACAACATCCACTGCCCTCCCCTCATCCACCCATCCAGTCACGCCGTCATAGAAGGCTGTCAGATTAGTCAGACATGATTTCCCCTTGGTGAATCCATGTTGACTACTTTTGATAACCTTCTTTTCCTCCACATGCTTGGAGATGACGGCCAGAATGAGCTGTTCCATCATCTTTCCAGGGATGGAGGTGAGGCTGACTGGCCTGTAGTTTCCTGGGTCATCCTTCTTGCCCTTTTTGAAGACTGGAGTGACATTGGCTTTCCTCCAGTCCTCAGGCACCTCCCCTGTTCTCCAGGACCTTTCAAAGGTGATGGAGAGTGGCTCAGCAATGACTTCCGCCAGCCCCCTTGGCACTGGTGGGTGCATCCCGTCAGGCCCCATGGACTTGTGGATATGCAGTTTGCGTAATTGATCCCTAACTACTTCTTTGACCAGGGGAAAGGTTTGCTTCCTCCAGACATTCTCTGTTACCTGCAAAGTCTGGGACTCCCGAGAGCTGGCCTGAGCAGTGAAGACAGAAGCAAAGAAGGCATTCAGCAACTCTGCCTTCTCTGCATCATCCGTCACCACAGCACCCATCTCGTTCAAGAGCGGGCCCACATTTTCCCTGGTTTTCCTTTTGCCTCCTACATACTTAAAGAAACCCTCTCCTATTGGCCTTGACATCCCTCGCCAGGTTCAATTCCAAGTCTGCCTTGGCCTTCCTCGTTTCTTCCCTGCATACCCTGACAGCATTCTTGTACTCGTCCCAAGTCGTCAGCCCCCTTTTCCACATCCTGTAAACTCCCTTCTTCCACCTGAGCTTTTTCAGAAGATCGCTGCTCAGCCATGCAGGTCTCCTTCCCTTGCCCGATTTCTCGCTCTTCGGGATGCACCGATCCTGAGCTTGGAAGAAGTGGTGCTTGAATACCAGCCAGCTCTCTTGAGCCCCCCTACCCTCTAGAGCCCTAACCCATGGGATTTCTCCAAGCGGTTTCTTGAAGAGATCAAAGTTAGCCCTCCTGAAGTCTAAGGTTTCCATCCTACTTGTTTTTTTGTGCATACTGCATTTAATCCTGAACTCGATCTTCTCATGATCACTGCAGCCAAGTCTGTCCCCAACCTTAACGTCCTCCACCAGTCCCTCTTTGTTTGTCAGTACTAGGTCTAGTAGTACGCCTCTCCTTGTGGGCTCTTTGACCACCTGGGTCAAGAAGTTATCATCAATGCACTGGAGGAACCTCCTGGACTGTGCATTCCTAGCAGTGTTGCCTTCCCAGCAGATATCAGGGTAGTTGAAGTCCCCCATGAGAACCAGGGCCTGCAATTGTGTGGCGGTTCTCACCTGTCTGTAGAAGGCCTCATCAACTTCCCCATCCTGATCAGGTGGCCTGTGATAAACCCCCACAACAGTGTCTTTCCTGTTACCCTGCCCCTTAATCCTTACCCACAAGCTCTCAACTGGCTCTTCATCTGCCCCCAGGGAGAGCTGCATACATTCCAGTTGCTCTCTCACATAAAGAGCGACCCCCCCACCTTGCCTCGCTGGCCTGTCTTTCCTAAAGAGAACATAGCCCTCCATGACAGCGTTCCATCCATGAGATCATGGCCCCTGTGAACGCACGCAGATCTCTAACTTCTCTTGTTTGTTCCCCATGCTGCGTGCATTAGTGTATAGGCATTTCAGAGAGGCCAATTCCTTATTCCTTATCCAAGTATCTTCATTAGGTATCTAAAATTAGTGATGCAATTACTTTTTTCAGTAAGTACAGAAAGTTGAGGACTATTTATGGTTTTCTTAATCCTAGAATAAATTTTAGATTTCTTATGTGCAGGTGACTACTACTAAAAAGATGTGTCTTTTTAGTAGAAAAATCTCTCGTTAGAAAAATCGTGGATTTTTAAAGCAGTGGCTGTTCCCTCCCTCCAATTTTCTTTTCCTAGAGCTGCAGCTCTGGAACAGTTCAAGTCTCTTGGTGCTGAGCCTTTGGAAGTAGACTTAAAGGAATCTGGAGAGGGACAAGGTGGTTATGCTAAAGAAATGTCCAAAGAATTTATTGAGGCTGAAATGAAACTTTTTGCCAAACAGTGCCAAGATGTTGATATTATCATCACTACAGCGCTTATTCCAGGTATGGTTTATGTGCAAGATGCTAATTTTTGTTTGTCCTGTTGAAGTTGTCATGTTTTAGAGCTGTGCCTACAGTGAAAACAGGGGTGTCAATGAATTGTCTCTGTGAGCATGTAACTTTTTCCTTTGCTGATAAATGCTTGGCTTTAAAGTGTGTGCCTTTTTTTACAAATTTTGTTTTCAAAAACTAGCAGTCTTTGACTCAATATCATCAAGTTTTCTGTTTAAACAAGGAGTAGAGAGTAACAAAGTAAGAAGATATAATTTCCTTGCATATTTATTGCATCACTGCTACTTCTGCTATCCAGCTTGTGCACTGAAACAAGTCTGGTTGAAACAGTACTGTATTTTGTAATTGAAACATAGTAAGGTAGAGCTTAGGTTTTGGTGTTCTGTATTGCACAACATGTGTCTTTTAATAACTTATGATGTGACGCTTCTTTTTTTTTGGGGGGGGTTGTGACTTGAATTGTGAGATTGGATGTAGTCTGTTTACTAAGGACAAAATTGGATTTGCCAGTGTCTGGTAGACTTCCCATGCATACCTTTTTTTATGTGCTCAGGAGCAAGATGTTCTACCATCTCTTCTCTCTGCCTATGTAAACAAACCTGTGACATTTCATCCTAGGTACCAATTACTTGAAAATTTTACTTACAAAAATAAGGCTTAGAGAGAGAGAGTGAAGGGGAGAACTCATTTCCTGAGCTCTACAGTTAAAAAACTGTATTTTGTGTCTAACTTACTATGCCTTGTCTTGTCAGGCAAAAAAGCTCCCATCTTGTTTAAGAAAGACATGATTGAATCAATGAAGGAAGGTTCAGTTGTTGTGGATTTAGCTGCAGAAGCAGGGGGAAACATTGAGACTACAAAGCCTGGAGAAATGTATGTTCATAAGGTGAGCATTTTACTCTGCAGATCTTTCTCAGTTTGCATGAATTCACATTGTGTTTTGTAAACTGTATGCTGAAAATGAGTAGCTGATTTTGCTATTTGGACTTAAGTAATCCTTTAGATTTGTATTTGGTCACTAGTGTATGTATAACAATTTGAAGATTTTTAAAGAAGCAAATACATTTGGATAATGGTAATTTGGTTCTTAACTATGGAAGTGTTTTGCTACTTCGACTTCCAAGTCCAGTCATTGCTGAGTTGAGGGTGTGGTTTGATGTCTATTTCTTGGTCTGCCTGAAGAGACAGCAGTAGCAATAGCTTCTTTGACTTGCTCATCACCTCCTACAACTGGAGGTTAACAGTCTCTGTCATAGGTAAGCTGAACAGGGTCAGACTATGTCAGTGTTCACTTCAGAGCAAAGTTTCTGGCTTAGCTCAATATAATTTCAGCTTCAGGAAGGTGCTGTCTTTGTATGTCTTTAGCTTCACCAACATGAGCATGCCTGCCCTAAAGTATCCAAACCACTTGTGGCCCAAACTAGGAGTAGCGTGAATTGATTCATTAAACTAAGCAATTTTGCTCTGGGCTGAACTAGCTACTTTGGTTTTGCTCCAGTGTTCATTGGCTCAGTTGAGAGCTTGTTTTCTACTTTTTGGGTTTTATTTGTGGTACTTGTGAGAAGTCTGCTAGCAGTTATAGAAGTCTGGGTGATGAGATTTAGAGTAGCAGATTTACAAGGTTATTTGGTGATGTAAGGACATAATGCTGTTATTGTGCTGGTCTAGGGAAGCCTGTAGGACATACTGCTGCCATGGTTGTCATTAATATTGGCAGGGCTGTGTGTGTATATCGTGAGTCACGCATTGTATTTGGTTTTGTGGTTTTCTTTTGATGTCATTGCTTAAAAAATGAAATTAAGAGTGTGTAGAACAGAAATAACAGATACTTGCAAGAAGAATTTATATGGAGCACTTTTAGTTGGAGGAATATTACGCTTGGATATAGTGTACTGGTACTGAGCCATGGAGAAGAGCAGCAGTGCAGAACTACTAGCACTGTGCTGGAGCATTGCATTAAGAAGCCAGAGTTCCTGGAAGATCCATGCATGGATCTTAAGTATAAGTTGCAGGAGCAGTGTATTAACACAAGCCTGCTCGAACACGAAGAGTGTATGCCAGCCTGAGCTTCGCATGCCTTCCAGAAGATCAAGAGTCTGATTGCCAGCTGTACTCACATTTGTGCTTTAAACAGTGTGGATACATTATGTTACATCTTTAGTAAATGTGAACCCAGGTATATTACTTGCACAGCTAGCTAGCTCTGAGGAGGCTCCTTTCACTCCTCTGTCGTATTAGAAGGTTGCCTCCAGTGCATGCCCTCCAGAAGGACTGAGAAGACGCCAAACATTGGGCAGGATAATCTGTTACCTGGTTACTTTAAGGAGCTAAGTCCTGAGAGAATGGTAGGATTTGGAGAGAACAAGCTCTTGCACCAATGCATCTTCCTCTCTGTGTAGGCTTGTTGCTAATAGCATTTCAGGTGTTGGGTTTGATCACGTTGAATGCTGTGAGTGTTGTGAGTAATCCTCCCCCAGCTTAATAACGTTAGAGCTGCAGGTGACAGTTTTAGCTGGGGATTAAAACCAGAAATAAGTGAAATAGTTTGGATATATATTTCCAGCTATATTGGAAGAGATGCTGCTACTTAAGAGGTTGAACTAATCCTTAGTATTTTACTTGAATTTTCTTCAGGGCGTTACACACATTGGCTACACAGACCTGCCTAGCCGAATGGCTACTCAGGCCAGTACTCTCTATTCCAATAATATTATCAAACTCCTAAAGGCTATTAGTCCTGACAAAGAGAACTTCTACTTTGATCCAAAAGATGAATTTGATTATGGGACTCTGGATCATGTTATTAGAGGAACTGTAGTGATGAAGGTAAGTCAGTAAATATTCTCTTCTTAATTTGTGAGTACATACTCCTACATTTATCAGTGTTGTCTCTTTAAAATGCATTCAAATATACTGCATGCTAATAGACTTCAGATGTGGCTTGATGGACAATGTGGGCAATCATGTTTGTATCCAGCTGAATATTCCTCTGTCCCTTTTTTGTGAGGGGAAACCTGTTTGCTTTCGTCTTCTTGTCATGATTACCTAATGTCTGCTATTGAAAAACAGGAAAAGGTTAAATTTGTATGTTGTATTCATGTGATAAAAGCATAGTTATTTAACATGTTTGAAACATTACTATAGGACCAGAAAAACATGCGCTTTTTTTGCCTTTTTTTTTTTTTTTAAATAAATACATGTTTCTCTTCTTATAAGAGTAACTTCAGAAAAAAATGGTGAAACTAAAATATGCAGGATACTTTATGCTCTATTAGGAAATAATAAAATACAAACTGAGGTCATGGGCCAGTATGAGCTCTCCTTTTACAACTATTAGGAAATAATTTGCAGTTTAGATAAGACATACTAATTTCTGTTGAGTTTTGCTCCATAATGTTTCCAAAACGTTGTAGTGCTTGTGATATCTACTCTGGAGGAGGCTTGTATTGACTTTAGCTCTCCCAGACCACTGGAGTGGTGTGCACAGCTCAGGTCTGACAGCTCCACCAGTTACTCCACCAGAGGCCTGAAGAACCGCAAAAAATGCAAGACATTATGCTTGGTACCTAGCTGAGGTCTGGGCAGGCTCTGATGACTGTTCAGATCTGTAGCAGATTTTGCTCTTTCCAAGACCCTTTTTTAGTTTGTATAAATGTTTTCTATTTAAGGAACTTTACATCTTTGTTTTGGTTCCTGCTTTCAAGCCTTGTGCTGTGTTTCCACCAGGTGCTCTTGGACACTGATACTAAATCTTGTCTGAAAAATGTGTAAACCAATATGGTTAATTGGATCAGGCTGTACTGATCATCCAGCCTTGCAAACTTCTGCTGGTGCAGAAAAGGAAGATGTTCTCATGGCGTGGCTGTAGGATGTTAAGATTTACCTGAGTTGCAGGATTAAGAAGAGTAGGCTCCACTAACTATAACGCATGTGCCATGTTAGGCATAACTGTAAATATCTCTTGTCAGGATGGCAAGGTGATTTTCCCAGCACCTCCACCAAATAACATTCCTCAAGGAGCCCCTGTGAAGCAGAAGACTGTAGCAGAGCTGGAAGCGGAAAAAGCAGCTACTATTACACCGTTTAGAAAAACTATGACTAGTGCATCTATATACACAGCAGGTAGGCAACTTCCAGAGTTGGAGAATCAGTGTAGAGTGCTCCTCATTTGGCTAATACTTTTAAGTGACTCCTCATCTCACTCATTCAATTTAACAACTAGTTGGGAGAGGAGTTGATTGGCTGGTGTATCTAGTGCAAAATCAGTGTAGTTTATTAATTGCTTTTGAGAGGGAAAATAAAATTTTAGAAATTTAACCAAAAGTATTACCATTTCAAATATTATAATTTCAAACAGAAAATGACTCATGCTGTGTGCATGTATGTGTGTTTGACTTTGTTTAAATACCAGTAAAATACTTAAAACTCTGAAAGACTCCTGCTAGGGACTGCGCCTGTAGTTTGCAGGAGAATCAGTTCAATGCCATTGCTTTCTTCAAACATTAATGTATTGTATGGGACTTAAATGCCCACAATCTGCTGAGAATGGGACACTTGTCTTGACAAATAAATACTGGCTTTTCTTGTCATTTGGTATTTTGTGTGCATCAGAACTTCTGCATGAGGTAACTAGTGAATTGAGTATTCTTAATTTTAACCTCTGTTCTTCATATGCATGCTTTGAGTCTTATAAGTAGTATCTCAACATGATTGTGACTCTTTTATATTTTTCTATAGAACAGGAGAGTGACAGGATTCAGTGTTGGTGTAGAAATCTATCTTTGGTGCTTTGTGTGCATGCATAACAAAGATGTGTATGCTTTTATTTTCTATTGTAAAAGAAACACTAGCACCAAAAGAGCCTTGTAGTTGACAAAGATGATCCAGCTGATCTTGAAACAAGTCCATGCACAAAACTCCCATTTTGCTTTTAGCTCAGTACTGGACTCCTGTTGTACACAGTTTAAATGTAAGAAACCATTGAAAAGTTATAGAAAAGTTTTGCTGTGCTTTTCTTCTAGGCTTATCCAGCATGTTAGGACTGGGCATTGCAGCTCCTAATACTGCTTTCACACAAATGGTAACGACATTTGGCTTAGCTGGAATAGTGGGGTACCATACGGTATGGGGTGTGACTCCTGCTCTTCACTCTCCACTCATGTCAGTAACTAATGCTATCTCAGGTAAGTAGCTGTCACACAACTGCTTATTTTCTATTTGAAGTAGGCGCAGCTCCTTGTACTCAAACTTTAGATAGAAGTCTGCTGAGATGCTTTTTAAAATGCCAAAGAGCCTAGTACTACTTTGCATGTTTGAGTTTACTTCCATAAATAGCAAGAACATCTGAAACATACTCTTTCTGACAGTATGTTTTCTCAAAAGGAAGGCAAATGTGATCCTGTGTATTTTTAATTTTTATAAGTAATTTTTCACTCTTAACCTGTTTGCTTTAAAGTTTGTTTTACTTGGAGCGCGGCAGTTGCTCCTTTCATAAAACACGTCTTTCCACCCATCTCTCCAAAATGTTGCCCTGAAAATAACTTGTCATTCCTATTTTCTGCATTCTTTTTTTTCGTGTCCTCAAACTATGTGTTTTGAGAGAGGGGAAAAAGACAAAATTCCTAAGCAACCCATAAGATTCATAACTCCTTAAATATATAAGATTTTATATATCCGTGTGTGTACATATGTGACAGGTCACAAGGCTGATTTACTTTGACTGTTAAAAGCAAAGTTTCTTTTATTGAACAAGTACTCGGAGGCTGACTCTGTGCTTGAGGCAATGCACTTCAAAACTATATTCATAAACTTTTTTTTTTTCTTTTGAAACATGTTTGTATTGCCGAAAAAGGCCATGGTAGTCTTTGTTTAAATAGTAATGTGTAGAGTAGGGGTCAAAATTTATGTTGACTGGTATCTGTTTGACATCTGAAAGGAAACTTTCTATAGGTATAAAGCCTTTTAAGGTTTGGTAACACTTTTTTCTCTTTTAAATAGGACTAACTGCAGTTGGTGGGCTGGTATTGATGGGAGGAAGCTATCTTCCTGAAAACACTTATCAAACTCTAGCAGTGCTTTCGGCCTTTATCTCTTCAGTCAATATCGCAGGTATGAATGTTAGTTTTTTTCATGAGGGTAACTTTAAAGCAGTTGTGTAATTCTCTTATTTCTTCTAGTTCTTTAATTATGTGGATTCCAGAAATACTATTCTGGTAATAGGATCTGAGAGGGTCCATCAATAAAGAACACCCTCCACACACACACACAATTTTCATAGTATTTATTGCATCTGGTTTGCACACCCTGTGGCCTAACCTTTTTTTAAGGAAGCATTTAAATGTGTGTTTTTCTTCTACAGTATCCTTTGTGTGGTGGTTATATAAAGTATTTTTTCTTGTATATCCCAAGATGGTACTGCATTTGTCTTTGTATTTCTTTTCCTATTTTAAAAATATACTAGTGGCATAGAACAAAATTCTCCTTGCTTGAGCTTCAGAAGTCTCAGCTTCACAAGTAAAAAGATAAGAAAGTGAGCAATATGGCTTATAAATACTGCTTTTTGCTAGAGTAGATAGGGAAAGGGACGCAGTCATACACTAAGCTGTATCCTGCAGTCAGCGTAGAGTATGGAGCCAGAGCAAGTACTCCAGACTTTCTAGCTCCATCTTTTATGAATTTCCTCAAAAGGTTAAAAAAGACAACGGGATCTCACCCTGATTACACCTTTGTCTCCTGGTGGTTTTCCAGATTTTCAGAGGCTTTATTGGTGTCAGTTGCTGACTTTGTGTAGTAATATGATTTAACCAGATATTTCTCTTATAGCTTGGCATATGCTTAGTTTCAGGTTTTATTTTTGTAAAATTGTTCCTTTACTTTGGCCAGGTGGGTTTCTGGTTACGCAGAGAATGCTGGATATGTTCAAACGTCCCACAGATCCTCCTGAGTACAACTACTTGTACCTGCTTCCTGGTGGTGTCTTTGTGGGAGGCTATGCAGCTGCTCTCAATGGTGGCTATAATATTGAACAGGTAAGCAGATAACTTTGTGGCTCTTAGCCCCTATGTTCACAGAGTGATTTGCTTCTTCACTGCTTAATCTGTTGAGGAGTAAATAGCAAATTAGCCATGGTCTTGTCATCAGCTTGCAATCATACCCCAAATGCTGAGTCTGCAAATTTTAAAAGCTTTGGGTTTTTTTTTCCTGTAGACCAGCAGGTACTTTGTTATTTATTGGACAGTTTTCCTAAATTAAAGCTTAAATATTAGCGAAATCAGTCTTTGGTTTAAATGTTTCTGAAAATTCAACTCGGTGTGACAGCTGAATTAAGTATGACATCTGGATGGGATGAGATTTCAGCACAGAGGGATGTACCTATAGCACCTTTCATGGTAAACTTTTTTTGTTTGCATTTGTTTTAATAGTAAGAAAAATAAGAGCGTATTGCCTTCTGTGTTTGGAAAAAGTGAATCCGAACATACCTTCATGCCAGCGACTTGTAATATATTTCAGGTTTTTCAGTTACCTAGACATGTACAGCTCAGTTCATTTAAGTTTGTTTATACTGTTTGAAACAGGAATTCAGATGTGCCATAAGCAAATTCTGAAACGATTCCTATAATAAACAGGACAATTTAGCTTTGGGTTTGTACTAAAGAAAAACTTCTTTCTGAACTGATGAGGAAAATTGGCTTGACTCAAGTTTAGTATTCGTGGTACAGATAAACCATGGTCATAAAGTGGGGAAAATGTTTTAATAGATACCACATTTTAATTGGCCAAAATCACACCCCCTGCAAGAGTTTCTCACAGTCAAGAGTTTTAACTTCAGTTAAGAACTGTGGCTTATACACATTCAGGAGAAATGAGCCCTTTTTTGTAATAATTAGGAAGATTTTTATAATGATAATGCAATTTGGCTCTACTCCATGTATGCATATTGATGTTTTTCTTATTTTAAAGATGATGTATCTGGGCTCGGGCTTATGCTGTGTTGGTGCCCTGGCTGGTCTGTCCACCCAAGGAACAGCTCGTCTGGGAAATGCTTTGGGTATGATTGGCGTTGCAGGAGGTTTAGCAGCAACTCTTGGAGGCCTTAAACCCTCACCTGAATTGCTGGCACAGATGTCGGGTGCAATGGCACTTGGTGGTACCATAGGTATGTATATGATGCTATAAACTATCTATGCTCTAACATGTATTTATGCAAGCTGTGTATACATAAAATACTGTATAGCTTACAAGTGAATTGACTGACTTGCACTTACAGCTTCTGTATGTTATTTTGCAAATATGTGAGCAAAGAATCCTAAGTCCCAGAGCTTCTGTTACTGGATCAGGATGTGGTAAAGAAGGGGGGGGACTGGTGGAAAAGCAGGAGCACATCATCTGTTAGGGAAACTGAGTATGCAGAGCTGAATGAACTTGCTCGACTTCATAATTTACTTCAGTTCCTGACTGAATGGTGCAAAATTCCCCTTTTCACACTGTGCTTTCTTCACAGAAAATGTTGAATTTCTCAACATAGTGAAGCTGCTAAGAACTTTCTATGCTTTAATCTTCTTTTTAATTTCTATGATACCCTCATTGCACAAAATACACATATGCAGCTTTCAATTAAATGCCATAGCAATTTCTAGTGTAGAACAAATTTTTCCATTCAGACAGCCATGTGTGTGCATTTATTCATTGCACACTGCACCATGATACACTAATTTCTATCTGCATGGGTTGGTTGTGTTTTGAAAGACTTCCGTTCTGTCTTCAACTCTCAATAGGTTTGACAATTGCTAAACGCATCCAGATTACGGATCTGCCTCAGCTGGTGGCTGCTTTTCATAGTTTGGTTGGTTTGGCTGCTGTGCTCACCTGTGTAGCAGAATACATGATTGAATATCCTCACTTCGCTACTGATCCAGCTGCAAACCTCACCAAGATTGTGGCGTATCTGGGCACGTACATTGGTGGAGTGACTTTCAGTGGCTCTCTTGTTGCTTATGGAAAACTGCAAGGTGAGGCTTTCCATTCAGAATTAAGTATTTGTTAAACGGTGTGTGGTTTTTTTACCCCCAGGGTTTAGCTCAGCCTTTAGACTGGTGTAATTGGAAAGAAACGTATTTTGCATCAGGTAAAAGTTCATGTGTTCAATTCTTATGAGTGTACTTTTTAATTCTTTTTAATTTGTATACAGCTTTAGTTATAAGAGGTTTGTCTTCAGTGCTTGGACGTACTACTGCTAATTATTACCAAGTTACGTAAGCTTTCCTCAATTCATCTTGTCTGGAAGTAAATGTTGCTTTAGTGTTGTTAAAAGACTACCTGTCACTGTTTCTCTAATTGATTTTATTGAACTTTTATTTTATGATCACAACTTTGTATTCCTGAGCAGACATTTTAATTGAAACCTTGATATTGCTGAACTCAGTGAGCACTGCTAATATTTATGGGATTCTTTTCTTAGCATTGCAGGCTTGTTTTAGGTAGGTAGCTTGCAGTATCAGTTGAGACTGCCTCGTTTGAAACTGTTCAGTTTGCTCTCTGTTTGCCTACTGTGCAAACTCCATGCTCCATACCTCTTACTGTTTTAGTAAATATGCATTCTAAATTAAATACTCACTAATTCCTGATTCTCATGCACCTGAATGTTTCTTTATTGTATTTATTTTTGGTTTTGTAAGCACACAGCTTTTGAGCAACTGAGATAATACCTGTACTAAGAAGTTCCGGTTAACAGCGTCCTATTACTAATCCTGTTATTAGCTTTGCAATAGTTCCTTTGGGAAACATCTGTTTGCTTTCTTCAGTGTTTGAGACCAGCAATTGAAGGAGGAAGCATCACATGGAAGGAAAGCTGTCTTCTCTAATAATCTTTTGAAGGATTTGTCAGTAGTATGTATTTCTGCTAAGTAGTTACTCATTTATTTCTTTTTGGTTATTTTTTTTTTCTTCTCCATCTTACCCCCTGCACCCCTTCAGTGATTTGTGTGCACGTCCCTAGTGAACTTCACTGTCTGTTTCAGCTGACTATCCTGTTTTTGTTTGTTTTTTCTGTCCCCCTTGCATTTTCATATCAGCGTGATAATAAGCTTGTCTATACTGCTGAAGTAGAGGTAGTACAGACTTTGACTCCTAGTCCTGAAACCATCAGTTCATTCTTTCCCTTGAATTTAGCTAAATTTAAATGAAATGCTTGGAAAGTAATTACTTACACCAAAAGTAACAGATAAAATTGCATTATTTTTAGTCTTTGCTATGTTGTTTGTGGGGTGAAAACTTAAAAAAAAAAAGAAAAAAAAGGCAAGCATAGGGTGAAAATAAATAAATAAGTAGCTGTCTCTTTAAACTGAATCACACAAGTACCAAACCCTCTTTCCCCTCAAGTCTCTGCCAATGTGGGAAGCTGTGTCACTGAGGGTACCGGTGAAATTAAAGCATCTGAAAGCAAGTGTGTTGTATATTTGGGATTATCTGCGTAGTCATATTTTTCTAAGCACACAGCTTTTGAGAGACTGAGGTAATACCTGTACTAAGAAGTTCCAGTTAAAAGCTTCCTATAACAGAGCTTCATACACAACTGACAGAGACTTGGGGCCAGAATAAAATAAGGCTTTTCAAGAGGAGAAGACATTTTTGTGATTATTCTGAAGCACTTCAGCGAGATTAGTAAAACAAGATCAGTAAAATGAGTTTGAACAGGAGTATTTGAGAATCTAGAGTAAGTGTGAATGTCTTGCCATACTGAGTCAGCACAAGGTCTCAGCTTCCACTAACTTATTTTATCTTCTGCCCCTCCCGTTTTCTTTTTTTAATTTTTCTTTTGCTGAGGTATTCAGTCTTCTCTGGGGCAAGAGACAGGCTTTCCTGCATGTATATATCAATCTCTGAATATGCATTTGATTGCAGGTATCCTGAATTCTGCACCGCTGCTCTTGCCTGGTCGACATGCATTGAATGCGAGTTTGCTGGCCGCCAGCATTGGCGGAATGGTTCCGTACATGATTGACCCTAGTTACACTACGGGGATTACTTGCTTAGGTTCTGTCTCAGCTCTCTCAGCCATAATGGTAAGTTGGGGAATTGTAGGGGGTGAAACAAATTAAACAAGCAGTTTGTTCTTCAGCTTTAAGTTTCCTCTTAATGATTATGTTTTAGCACCCTCAGTCACGATCATCATAGTCCTGTATGCTACCTTGCAGCAGCAAGTAGCAGCTTACTTTCTGAAACTTCTCTGGAACTGTTGTGGTTTACAGCTAACAGGCATGTATGGATATAATGAGTTTTTGCAGCTATGACATAATGGAGCCTTTTACATTACAAACTGATACTTAAAAAGACTTCTTGGAAAGTTTATCCTTCAAATACTTAAAAGAGCACCGGGTCTACAGGTTGTCGTGATAATTTAGTAAGATTTTTCTCATGTGTAACTTCCCCATTCACCCACACCAGCTGTTCCAAAATTTGCCCTGAATGTTACCATTCTGTAAACTGAGTCTTGGGAAAGGCTGCTCAGTATGAATCCTTTAACGGTATGACCAGTTCAGTGGAGCTGGTAGGATATTTTTGTGAGTGAAAATAGGTGACTAAGCACAGGATGAGGACAGTGGCATGCCTTCCTGTGCTCTCGCAGAAGGCAGAATCAGTAAGTATAATCCACAAGCCATAGCTTGACGTCTCCTACATTGAAAATAGTTGAATAGGTTATTAAGTAAAGATATTTATTTTTCAGTGCTGCAGGCAGGCTGTCATCTCTGCATGTTCTCCTTAGTTGTAGCTTATACTAAAGTGTTTTCTGTCCTTTTCCAGGGTGTCACTTTAACAGCAGCTATTGGAGGTGCTGATATGCCTGTCGTTATTACTGTCCTGAACAGTTACTCTGGGTGGGCTTTGTGTGCTGAGGGCTTCCTACTGAACAACAACTTGCTGACCATTGTTGGTGCACTCATTGGCTCCTCTGGGGCCATCCTCTCTTACATCATGTGTGTGGTAAGTAGTCAGCAGAAATTGTGCTTGTTTTCCGAGTAAGAAAAACCTCACTCAGCACGTTTGCTAGGAAGATAAGCAATTGGAAGACCAAACTGCTATGTGTTCAGAGACTAGAAAATTCTTGATTGAAGCTGTTGGACTAGATGTCAGTCATCTCTCTTTGGTTTGGAGAGATGTGTACTTCAAAACTGATGAAAGCCTTTGTGTTGACTTGAGCATTGAGGGTTTGAGTCAGGTCTCAAATCAGTATGATTACTTGTCCTCAGGTGTGGGTTTTTTTTTGTCATGTCACTCTGCTGAATTGTTAATTTTAAGCTAAATTTAAAATTTATCTGCAGGAGATACTTTAAGTAGTAAGTTCCTTTAAAAAAAAAAAAAAGTGTGGCTCTATTTAAAGAGTAATTTAAAGTTTGGTTTCTGGAGTATAGGAGAGTGCTTTCTTGAGCAGCTACTTTGAATTACCACAGGGTGGCAGCAGGCTTGCATTACTGTATTGCTGATGCTGTCTCTGTCACAGCAAACGAGCATCAACTGTGGAATGTAGCATTATTGGTAATGGTATCCTTTTCTCTGGAACGTTTGTACAGAAGTGTCTTGTTTTCCCATGTCTCTCTCACTTCTGTTTTCAAAGGTGGAGAGGTAATGACTTAAAGAAAACTGTTCACAGTGCAGCAGCTGCCAACCTCCTGATTCTCTGTTGTGTAATTCTGTTTCACTTCTGCTCATGTTCTTGTACGATCAGTGTTGCTGTTCTCCCGTCTTGATGTTTGCCTATGGTCAGCGCTGGCTGTTGTCTGTTACTTTGTCTCTGCTGATAAGTAGTGTTGTTACCACGTTAGGAATGTTCAGTATCATTAATTTTCATCTCTCTTGAGGAAAAATTTCAGAAAAGCTTAAAAACATATTTTTGTGCAGCTTCACGGAGGTGAGTTCAAATGAACAACTGCAGGTATGAACTTTAAAGAATCTTGTTCTTTCTTGAACATCTTGTATCTCCTTATCAAAAGGAAATCAGATTACGTGGCTCATGGAATATCTTTTTATATATAAATATATATGTATATATATTTGTATACAGGCATCAGTTTAGTCCCTGTCAGTAGAAAGATGATGCTTATGGGCAACACAGGGATGAAAAGTGTGTCCTTTGAAGATCAAATTCTTGTAAGTCTTGGTGAAAATACGATCTGTTTGGTACATACTTACCAGTAAGGATAGTTACTCTATACCTTCATTTTTCTTTTACTATCCCCTTCCTTTTTTTATTTGTTTTATTGCTAGCTCCTCTCAGCGCTCAGAGTTTTGAGTTGAATGGGGCTTTGAGCAACCTGGTCTAGTGGGAGGTGTCCCTGCCTGTGGCAGGGGGGTTGTTACTACATGATCTTTAAGGTCCCTTCCGATTCTTAACCATTCTACGATTCTATGATACTTGTATCTGTTGGTTGGAGGAATCTAGGTAAATAGGAAGCCTGGAGAAATAATCAGCAAAATAATTATGCAGTGACAGAGTGACCTTCCTCTATGTATTTCTCAAATTTTAGGAAGTTTAGTTTTTTGAGGTAGTATTCTCGAAATCTTGTGCTGCTTAGACAGTTAAAGTTGATCAGACAGTAAAATTAAAATTCTTTTGTGTAATTTCTGCACAATAAGCAGAGTAACTTGTTTCTAGCCTTGCATTTTTCTTTTCTGCTTTACTTCCTTTAATGGAAATCATTACTTTTAAAAGCATTGTTGTAACCAGGGGATTCAGTATCATTGTCTTGAAGCTGCATTTCAGGACCAAAAATGCTCAAGAGTTTCAATAAACTCTGCTTTATGCTGTTGCAACCTGTGCTAATGAAGCAACAGTTCCCCTCCGCCTAGTGCATGACTTACATCCAAAGCAGTATATTTATTGAAGCTTATCTAGTACAGATGAGAAGGTGTTTGTGGAAATCTTAATGGCTGAAACTTTCTTTTTACAACATTTCCAATTCCTTTTTGTGATAAAACTGTGGCTTAATCGTCCAAAGCCTACCCAGATCTATTAAAGCTTGAGTATATAAAATTGGCCAACATGTATGCAGATAACCACTTAGTTTTTGCACTGGTATCTGCTTGGTTTTCCACCCATTCCTCTTTTGTACCGATTAGTACAGTGAGTTAAGGACAAAGAATTTAACTTTGAAAAAGCGAAGGACTGTACTGTTGACTCATCCTGTGACTTGTGACTTCTTCTAAAATGCTAACATAACGTGTGTTCTTCAGAACACTTGATTTGTATTAGCATGTCCTCCCTTTTTTTGAAGAGCGAATACTTGATGATTGCAACTGTAGTATTAGAATCAGTATGCTTAGGGATGGGGAAAACACTTCAGGTAGAAGAGCAACCATTACTTAGGATGATGAAGCAAAGCAAGAGAAAGCACAAATTGTGTTAGTCTAATAAATTATATGCTGGCCCATCACCTGTACCAGCTGTGTGGTTTCTGTGGGCACGGTGGGAGGACTTGGGAGTTCTCAGGGACCAAAGATTTGGTTTTCCCTAGGCTGTAAACTCCCAGCCAGTATCACCCGTGTATGCACAGCAGAGAGAGCGTTTTGCTAGTAGTGGGTTATCTATGAATGGTGAAGCCTGTGCTTTTTTCATATGTGGTCTGTGGTGGTACAGAAGGTGAAAGAGGCTATAGAAGAGTTTCCACACAGTCCCTGGCTGAGTAGGTCTTAGCTGCATTGGTTAATTGTTGCTTGATGAGGTCTTGGCTCATTTTTAAACCTTCTGTACCACCCCCTTTTTTGCCAGACTTCCCCCCTCTTTTCTCAGCTCTCTGGTGCAGAGCTAGGCAGTGGTGCTTCAATCTCATTCTTGCTTTGTGTGGATTCTCAGATTTCTAATAATACTTAAACTCTTTTTTTTTTTTGCTTTGGCCTGGTTTAGATATGCCTTTGTCTTTTGGCATAGAGAGTGTTTTGCTGCTTGTAAGCTTAGCATGCGCAAGATTTGAAGAAGGTATTCTTCTGTCTGCTCTGTTACCTGACACTTTACTGCTGTAGTATACTAAGTAGTCTGTTTTCCTGTTTGAAGGTTTAATATTGTGATAACATGGCAAAGGCAGTGTGTTCTTCGAGGGTGTGAACTGCCGCCTGCTGCAGACGGTAGAAAGATGGTGATTTCTCTGCATTTGTGCACCTTCCTTACAGTATCTGGGACAGTGATGATTTATCAGGATAAACAAAAGTTTTTCTGACATCTTTGTTGTACTTGTTTGCTAGATGATGAATTTCACAGAATGGCATACCTTCTCAGGCTATAGCAAAAAACCTGTGGAGCTGCATGATTTGAAATGTCAGTGGAAAATGGATGCTTGGAAGCATACTTTCATGTGGATGCTTCCTCTCCCTTGTATGTGTGCCTCTCCATTCTTAAATTGTGCTGTGGTTTCTAAGCTAGCACAGCAGATGTATGACACACATGTTTAATTAAGCAAGCAATTTATCTTGTTCCTTGCTTGCATCTAAAGTTTTGTGTACTGCAGTTACAAGTTTTGCCTGCTTCCAGATATTGCCAGATATTGCTTTGGGACCACGGTCACAAGGAGCCGTGCCAGTGAAAGCATTTAGCCGGTGGCTGTTCCTGGCTGTGTATCTGGAGAGCTGAATTTTCAGGATGTGTTCTCTTCTTAGAGCTCCTAGTTTAAGATTTCTTTTTTCCCCTTTGGTGCTCAGCCAGTAAGTTAATGGCTCCCTTCAGTTCATTACAATTTGTTTTGAGTTAGCATTTAGTTAGTTTTGTGTGGCTACTTAGCTTTGTTGTGTTCTTTTCTGTCTTGATGCTGTAGGAGCTTTGCTTCTGTACTAGCAGTGAGACCTATGTGATTTCCATACGGTTGTGTAGCGGCTCTGTGCTTACACGTTGAATTGCTCAAGAACTTGAAGTATCTTGCAAAAATAGCATGTGTGTGTGTGTATATGTGTATATATATGTACGTATGTAAAAGAAGTTTAAAAATCTGTTATCGAATATGCATTCTTTTATATCCCTCCCTTTTAAGAACAAAAAGAGACCAATATTTGATACTTGGTTTGGTTTTTGTCTTGGGGAAATGCTGATGCTCTTTCATTGTTTGTGTAATGTAATGTGTTAGAAGCTGACCTTTGGCTATTGTGTTAATCTCGTTCTCTTAAGGATCCCGTTTTAAGGAGTTTTGAGTTGTAAGCAGGCAAAACCAGCAGATAAAGACTATTGTCAGGAAGGCTTTAATATTTTCAGAAGTTTTCTTTGTGGATATTTGCTCTCCCTTATTTTTGTATTTCATCTTTAGCTGACCAAAAACTTCTTGTCTTTTAGGCTATGAACCGTTCCCTTGCAAATGTGATTCTAGGGGGCTATGGCACCACATCAACAGCTGGTGGGAAGCCCATGGAAATTACTGGAACCCACACAGAAATCAATGTGGACAACGCAATTGAAATGATAAAAGAAGCCAATAGTATTATTATTACTCCAGGTAAGACACTCTTGATTCATACAGCAAGATGTTCAGAGGTGTATTATTAAAAAAAAACCCACCCACAAACAAACAAAAACCCAAACCAAAAAACTGTAGCATGTCTTTCAGTTGCAATATTGCAGCAGCATGTCAAATGTTGACTGGGTCTGTGGGATCTCTTGTTGTTCCCAGGTTAGTCATCATTCCTCTGTGTAGACATGTATGCCACTTTATTTTTGCTTGTGTCTCTTCAAACTTTGTTCTGTTTATTTAGATTTTAAATTCTTCAGGACAAAGACTGTCTTTTGTAAACTATGTTTACAGTTAATTTTATGTGCAGCTATTGTGGTGTGAATTTCCGAGCACTACCACAGTACCAGTGGTACCAACAACAAATATCTGTCCATTAAGCTACTGAAAGAGAGGATTTTGTTTACGCTTCTCATCTACTTGCTCAATTATGCATTGTTTTATTAAAAAAAAGGCACAAAAACATGTAAAACATAGTATACAATAAATACTGCAATTAAAGTAGAAAAAAACCTGAAAACAAAAACCCTGAGTTGTCTGAAACTATTACATTGGCTGTAGGCTCATACGGTTGAATAGCACATTGCCTGTTATGGGCGGTCAGGTATGCAGTAGCTCAAGACTCGTTTTCCTTCAACTGAATGGCATAACTCTTGCATTAAATTTATTTTAGCATTGGAATGAGAAGAATGCTAAAAAACAAAGCCATCTTTCATTTTGTTTCAACTTAAATGAAAACAGCAGTGAGGTAGGGGTCTAATCCTTTGTTTCCAACGAAATTTGCAAACTTGTTCAAGAAGTTTGCCTCTTGCTCCTGTGGTCAAACCTTGAGGACACCATTAATAATTTGTACTCTCCATTTTCTTCCTGAAGAAATACATTTTTGCTCTGATGAATTAATTCAGACAGAAAGACAGCTACTAGGTTTGCAGTAGGCAAATCCAAAATTTTATTGAGGATAATGGTGGTGAAGTAACTTGATAGTAGCCTTTTTATCAATTTTTCAATGTACCTGTCTGAAACGTCCTTTTCTGATAGAGAAAGGAACATGTATTTTTGTGAAGCTGAAATAAGTTACTTGTGTAGTTTGGCTGGTTAAATCACTGCACTGTTAGTGGTCAGGAGACCAAAAAGAAGACATGAATTACAGTGGTCAGGCTGGGAATATATGAGTATCTAATGCATGCATGTGTGTGTATATGTATAACTTTTTTGTTTATTTTTAATCGTGAGAGCTTCTGTTTGTGTGAAAGGTACACTTATTGTCTGTAACTATTCTGTCCACACTGCAACAGAAAAATAGTTTAAAATTTTGGAAATTCTTTTAGGTTATGGTTTGTGTGCAGCAAAAGCTCAGTACCCCATAGCTGATCTGGTGAAGATGTTGAGAGAACAAGGGAAAAATGTCAGGTAAGTACTTTCCTTGACAAAAAGTATTACAGGTTTGGGGTTTTGTTTTTTTGTTATATTAATATCCCTTACACGTCTTTGTTTTGGTTTATTTTTTCTTTCAGCAGTCATTATTATGCTGATCCATCTTTCAGAAATGCTAGCTGGACAAATGCTCTAGCCTTCTTAACCTATAGCTGAATATCTAGAAACTTCATGGCTTAGTATAAAAGATCCTTTACTCCCATACACTCTTCTTAAATTTGGTTTTTAGAAGTTGTCCCAGCCATTGAAAAATATTTTTTTGTTGTTCGTTTGGTTTGGTTTGGTTTGATTTGGTGTCATGCTGAAGTTCAGAATGGCTTTAAAATTTAATACTTCTTTATTGTAGCAACAAAATCTTACTGTTTTGAAAGGTAAGTTAGCTCCTTCAGATACGTATGCTCTGCTTTGGATATCATAGTATTTTTCTACAAAATAAACAGTGAAGTTTTTTGTAAAGTAAAACTTTAATGTAGCATTTTGTATTGTGTTCAAGAGAACAGTTAGCAGCCTTTTCTAGAGGTGGAAGTTGAAGAGCTGTGTGAAAGTAACCACTTTGTGGAAATACATTAGGAGGAGTAGTCGCAACAGCTGACTTCAGTGCAGGGAGAATATAGTTTTTCTTTATGCTTGTAGTCAGTGGGAGAGAGCATGGGCTTAACTTCAGTGCTTTGAATTGAGAAATTTCTCCTAGAGAAACCTCCAGTAAGGGGGATTATTTACTAGGCTAAAATAGCTTCAATATATATTTTTTTTTTTTAAGTCTTAATTTCCTAAGGAAATGAACATCTCTGCTTGGGGAATAGTTAAAGAGGTGCAATGGGAATAGTTGAGGCTCCTAGGAAGGAAATGACCTTCAGTATGGAAAAGGATTTGTGGGCGTCGGTGTGATAGGAAGTGGAAGAGTAGGTCAGGTAGCAGTCTCTGTGCCGAGAACATGCGACTTCTTTCCTGGGATAACTGACTTGCATTAATAGAAGTAATGCTTCCTACTACACAGCAACGTTTGTATACATATAACAGAAATAATATAGATGGTAGCATCCAATTCTGATTAGCATGTTTGAAACAATGCTGAAAAGAATTAACCACACTATAATATTAGATGCCCTTCTTAGGTTAAAAATCCACAGTCTGCCTTGCCTTTTTACTCTTCTACTAACCCTTTCTGCGCTCTGGAACACCTGAAGCCATTCAGTGTGTGTTAATGAGAGGTGCTCAGGAGCTTCTGTTTTTGGACTGATGCACTGCACACCATGCCTCTGTTAAAAGTAGATCTCCACTCTGTTACGTTCCTCAAAATCCTCATAAGTCAATCCATGTGATTTTACGTTAGGAGCAGGACTTTAGCTTCCACAGGATATACTGCCTGATTTACCATTGCCCCTTCCAAGCATTAGGGCTGTCGTATCTTCTCTCACACTATGCTTTAAAGGTTTCTACAGACTGATTTGTTCAGAAGGTAGCCAGGGAACTGGCTGAGGTCAGAGGATGTAAACTTCAGTCACTATTTTAATGTAACCTGAATTTTCGCAGAATCACAGAATAGCTGAAATTAAACAGATCTCTGGAGATTGTCTAGTTCAGCCAGCCCCCTTGCTCAAACCAGAGTCAACTGGAGCAGGTTGCCTAGGGCCTTCTCCTCTTCTCTCTGGTTTTGAATATCTAGCATCCAGAGATGAAGCCTTGACAGCCTCTCTGGGCAATCTGTCCCAATGTTCAGTCACCCCTAGAGTAAAACAGGTTTTTCTGTATTTCAATTTGCGACCATTGCCTCTTGTCTGTTCACTGGATACCACTGAGAAGAATCTGGCTCTGTCTTCTTTACTCTTGTTCATCAGTATTTATACATAGTGATAAGATTCCCTTGAGCCTTTTCTTCTGCAGGCTGAAGAATCACAGTGCTCAGCCTCTGCTCTTGTGACAGGCACGCGAATCCGTTAAGCAACTTTGACCTACTCTTACAGGGTTCCCTTAAGTTTTTGCTATCGCAAGCAAGATTGTTATTAGAGTTCTTTGAGTATTGCATGAAAGGATTATTGGAGTGCATGTGGCCAGTCCCATGGATTTATTCTGCTGGAGTGCTGCTCCAAAGAGCAGAGAGAATTCTTAGGTGCCACTGTTGGCCTCAAGTCCTTTCCTTCTTCAGTTTTTCATAGACCTTATAGATATTGAAAGTTCTGGAAAGCTAACATCATGCATCCCTTGCTGATTGTTTGGGAAACTATTTTCTCATTATGGTAACTTAATATTTTAAAATTAGTCAATGCTCGGTTTTCATTTGAAACAAAATATTTGGACAGATGCTGGCTAGCCAGATTCTTTCTCTGATTTCCATGTGTTTATTTCAATTAGATGGTGACTTTCCTTTTGGAATCAGTATTCTAGCAATTAGTGTTTTTTGGTTTTGTTTTTCTTCTTCCAGTATTTTTCCAAGCTTATTGAAAAGTTGCGTATAAGTTTTTGTGGTGTTTTCCAGCACGTATTGTGATGGATAAAAGAAGGGTTGGTGTAGGGTTTAGCAGCAATTACTTATTAGCGTTTACCCAGAATGTTGTAATTTTGCATATAAAATTGCTTTATAAATGGATTTGTTCATGCATACCTGAGAAATAAGGGTGTGTGCTGGTGTTTCTGCTTCCTGGAGCAGTTCTCTTCACACCTTATTTCTCCATGTTTAGCAAAAGCTCTGTGTGTCTCCAAATTGCATTAAAAGTTTTGAAGATCTGTTACTTGTGCAAAAAAAGAACCTTTCTTGGCTAATGTGATGACAGTGTCGCATGCTTTTGGCTTTCTTTTTGGCGCTTCTGTGGGGGCGAGCTTTATTTTTTATCAGCCTTGGTGAAATAAAAAATTACTGGTGTTGCCTTTTATGTTGGCTTTGCAGGGGAGAAATGTGAATGAATCCTTGAAATAACTGGCTTACGCTTGAAATGAGTCAAATTCAGGAAGGGATCACTGCAGTGGTTACCTAGTATTTTAATGAATTAAATCTGTATTTACAGTTTGTGGTAATTCAGGCCTTTCATCACTTTGCGGAGCTCCCACGGTGTTCATTGAGTGCAGCTGCTGTCCCTCTGGTTTCAGTAGGCCCTGAGTGCCTGGGGACCCTCGTACGCTCACCGTCCAGATGTAGTGACACTCTCGCACATCCGCTGTGGAGGGGTGCCAGCGTGGACATACGATTGTCATAAATTTGTAATGCCCATACCGTGCCAAGAAAAATTGCGTCTGTCATGTGGCCTTTTTTTTTTTTTTTTTTCTTTTTGCTTCGTGGCTCGCGATTGATCCAGAGGAGCTGCTGTTTTCATTTACTTTGCCTATAGCCATAACATTCTTAGTGAAGAGCACAGATTATATAACACGATGCATAACCTTTGACTAGGGTTTAAATTTGGAAATACGGGAGAGTTGGAAAACTTCAGACTGTTTTAGTTATTAAATTGCATAGCTAACATCATCGCTTAGTTGAGATGGTCTTGCAGCAGATCACATCTTTAATGCATTAGTAGGATCACATACAAAGCTGGATATTGCTGAGCCTTCACTATGGCTTTCCCTTGTTATGGATGGGTAAAACAACAAAACTTTTCATAGGCTAAATCCTGTAGTCCCGAGAACCCATTGGCCTTGGAGAGGAAACGCCTGTTCTACAGCTGGTGTCATATTTCTGCAAGTTACAACTGGGTAAATTGTTGAAAGTTCTCGCCTTACCAAAGTTCTTCAGCCACATGCTGTGTTGTTTGGAGGCCCCTAGTTGTGAAATTCTGATTTCTTCTATATAATTAAATGGTATTCTATAGTAATTCTATATCTATATATAGATTATTCAGTAGTATTATAGTACAGTTTAAAACTGTATACGTTACCATGTGCGCATACGTAATTGATGCTGTCCATGTTCACATCAAGTTAACTATCTTAGCTTTTGCCACAGTATGACTTTCCTGAGACTTTTCTACTCGTGTTTTGCTTTCCTGCATAGTAAGAAGCTTCTGATAAGAAAAATGTATTGTGGGGTGAAAGGACTCTTAAAATTGTAGTTTGTGTAGGCTTTCTAAACCTAACTCATAATTAAACATGCTGGTTTTCTGCTAACTCTCATAGCTGAGAGACATGCTGATTACCTCTTTAACAGCCTTTGAAATTAGTTGCTAATATGTTAGTGTTATGCTTTGGTTTTTTTAAGATAATATTTATAGGCATGTATCGTGAAGGACTTGGATTTCTGCCTTCTGATGCTGGAGAATCTTATTATTTTTGGGCACGTGAAAACATGGGTTTACATTTGACAGCATAAAATTTTTGAAAATGTGATAACATGGTCTTTTATGTTGGATCTATATTTTTTGATTTTTATTGTGACCTCTACGACTGAGCTCTACTCAAATGTGTTTAAGGTTCTGGGTTTGTTTTCCTCTGTGGTTCCAATTGGACCTGGACAGGCTGGAGAGTTGGGCAGAGAAAAACCTGATGAAATTCAACAAGGGCAAGTGTAGGGTACTGCATCTGGGGAGGAATAACCCCATGCATCAGTACAGGTTGGGGGCTGACCTCCTGGAGAGCAGCTCTGTGGAAAGGGACCTGGGAGTCCTGGTGGACAACAGGATGACCATGAGCCAGCAATGTGCCCTGGTGGCCAAGAAGGCCAATGGCATCCTGGGGTGCATCAAGAAGAGTGTGGCCAGCAGGTCGAGGGAGGTCATCCTCCCCCTCTACTCTGCCCTGGTGAGGCCGCATCTGGAGTACTGTGTCCAGTTCTGGGCTCCCCGGTTCAAGAAGGAGAGGGAACTGCTGGAGAGGGTCCAGCAAAGGGCTACTAAGATGATTAGGGGACTGGAGCATCTTTCTTACACAGAAAGGTTCAGGGACTTGGGGCTTTTTAGTCTAGAGAAAGGAAGACTGAGGGGGGATCTTATCAATACTTATAAATACTTAAAGGGAAGGTGCCAGGTAGATGAGAAGAGTCTTTTTTCAGTGGTGCCCAGTGATAGGACAAGAGGTAACGGGCACAAACTGGAGCACAGGAAGTTCCATCTTAACATGAGGAGGAGCTTCTTTCCTTTGAGGGTGGCAGAGCACTGGCAGAGGCTGCCCAGAGAGGCTGTGGAGTCTCCCACACTGGAGACATTCAAACCCGCCTGGACGCCGTCCTGTGCAACTGCTGTAGGTGTCGCTGCTGTGGCAGGGGGGTTGGACTAGATGATCTCCAGAGGTCCCTTCTGATCCTGACCATTCTGTGATTCTGTGTGATTTTGTAATTGCTTGTGAGTAGTGGAACGTGTGGATGGCTACCAACTACACATTTATCTACAACTTCATAAATAAAACTGATTAACTTGAATTGTTTAATTGTATCAATTTAAAGTCATCATTCTTTGTTGCTCTACAAGAAAATCTGGAAGAATGTCAAAGGATAAGCTGTTAAGGTTCTGTCCCTACTAGTCTTTAACATACTGCATAGCTGAGGTGTATGTAAGATGGAGATAGAAATTACTGTCATGGCTGAGTGGCAGCATAAGAACAACATGCGTTGATGCAAGTTTCTAGGAAGCTAAAGTATGCTTACTAGAAAGACACTAATTGTGTACATGTGTGTCAGTTCTCAATTTGTTTCTTGTAGTCAAATTAACTGGGTGGGTTCTGAATTATTAATGCTGCAGATGAAGGGACAAATGGAGTCCAGCAGATCTTTTAGCTCAAGTGCGGTATCAGTGTAGCTAGAGAGAACTAGCAAACCTTGCTGTACCTGATCGGCTTCTGCAAGGGTGCAGCTGTAGCTCTGTGCTCCTGGGCATGTGTTGTAGGTACGTCGCTGGTTCCATAAGGGCCAGCTCAGCTCTGGGTTACCTTACTAGGTCGGTTTATGATGCTTTGTGGAGGCAGGCTCTTCTTTCCTCTCTGCCGTTGGGAGGGTTATTGCATTGATCTAAGGCCTATGCTCTGTATTGGGATCTTGCCCCTGCTGTGGTAAACCATAGTGGCTGGAAATAGGGAGCCAGTACCAACCCTCACTTAAGTATACTTAATTTAAGTAATTTAATTCAGTTTAAATTTAACTGACCTGACCCCAGCAGAGCCACTGAGCTTAGTCCATGCTGAAGTACTGTTTCTGGGGTCATGTTGTTGCCTCAGGCATTACACCAAACCTAAGCTAGCTATGTGCTTTGATGCTAGTAATCTACATAGTCATCTATAATGTGTGACGAGTGCATTATACTGTCATGCTTATAGGTCGTGCTATACTGCAACTGTTGTTTTATGGCGGGATTCATGCTGTGGAATATCTGAATGATGCACTTCTCAGTTCATCTAGGGGTTTTTGGTGGTTTTTTTTTTCCTCCCGTTACCTTGAATAAGATTGTCGATACTCGAAACAGAGGTGAAGAGGTGTCAAAACACAAATAAAGTGAACAGGGTGGGGGGAAGAGGAGGTGAGGCAAAACCCTGGGGCAAATTATTCTCTGTGCATGCAGCATCTAAAGTGTTGAGTAAGCTAAATTAAGCACCAGCCAGATGTTACTTACTTACATCACTATGTCCAGCTTTGGCACTATGACAGGAATCCTATCTTTACATGGATGAAGTGATCTTGAAACACTTCTGCATTGGGTTAGGTAGGTGCTAGCTCTTTCAGTATTGATTACAAGAATGTTATCTATCCAGTCGTAATAGAGATAGATACTGACTTTATGAACTGTATAAAAAGTAATTTCCACTCTGAGATTTTTCAGTAATTTTTCATGCGATAGTTGTCTTTTCATACTACTACTTCACACTGCTTTAAGTAACCCCTCCCCGCCGCCCCCGAATTTAAGTGCTCTCTGTGCCGAAAATGCTGTGCTAGATATGACGTGTATGTTGGGAGCTGTACATTTTTAGTCTAAGTTCAAAAAAGAATGTTGCACTCTTTGTATTACAAGAAAAGGTTCAAAATATGAACTTATTTTTGAGTGTGCTGTGTTGTCTTTCTAAAGCTAAAAAGTATACTGAAGAGGCTGATTAAAAGGGCTGAGTGTCCTTGCCTAGTACTTATGCTGTTTAGGTGTGAAGTCTTAGAAGCAAGGAGGTGTATGTTTACTTCAGTGTTTCTGACAATTGCAGGTGATAAGCAAGCCCCACGTTACATGGGCAGGGTCAAGCGAAAAAATTCCTGGTGAAATTCTGTATTTCAGAGAACTTCTAGAATAATGTTTCAAGTCAGACACAGCATGATTGTGAATCTTTGTTATGGGTAAAGTATATGTAGACTGAAAATTTAATGTCATGTAAACAGAAAGTAGAAAAGAGTGTGAGGTTTCTGCGTGATTTAAAAACCAACCAACCAACCTAAGGGAGTTTTTTGCATAACTGATGTTGAAAGCATATCAAAGAAACTTAGCAATTTTTCACTTTAAAACATTTTTACCATAAACCATGTTGCTTTTAAAATCGTTCGTGTTTTGAATATCTGAATATGAATGAGGTTTGTATTTTGAACATCTGCGCGAGCATATGTGACAAAATGTTTCTGCTGTAACGCACATAGCTTTGAAGAACTGCTGCTGTTGTGAGTCAGGAGCAAGATACACAGCTTTTATTAGGCATGTTGTGAGCCATGAGGGATTTTAGCTATCTCTTTTCTATGCTTCCCTGAATTCTGCTTTCAGCTGGATAGGCTAATTGCAATTAGATCTTATCCAATCTCACGTAGATCTTATCTTGTGAAATAATGAAAACCTTAGAGAGGCACATATTTTTAAGGATTCTTTTTGACACACTTGCACATCCAGTTTCAAGAGGTACTGGCAGGCTACTGTCATACTTGGTTAACATGGTCTTAGAAGCAGACTTCTGGGAGTCACTTCAGTATTTGTCCAAAAAGCTTTTGTATGAGCAACTTTCTCAAACTTTGTGAATACGCAGTATGTGGTTTCAAGCAGTCTGTCAGAAGTCTCCAACTACTGATGGTTGATGCCATAACTCTTCCTCAACGAAGATAATTTGTCCCTTTCTTTTCTTCTTTCTTTGCCTCTTGCCAGGAATAGTGAAGTCAAAGGTGAAATTAATTTTCTTGGCAGTTTAAATTTTGGCTTTCCAGCCCTTGAAATAAGATTGTATGTGTATATCGTATTTAATAGAAACCTCACGAGTATTTTGTTTTGTGTATTGCCAAAACAGCTTTGGTCACAAAGACGTTCAAATAATTTTATTAGAAACAAAAGACAATTTTGTTGGAAAATCTATTTTCACTGCCAGAGGAGTGATGGGTTTTCTCAAGTGTACTTCAGAATAAGAGTTCTCCTACTGTACTGTAAGTGATTGAATTTGGTACACTTTAGGACTAGCTGCAGTACTACACATGGCTTATATTACTGGGTGATGTGAAATGTAAGCTCTTAATGTTTTGTCCTGTATATTTGCTCTCCTTTTTCTGATTCTAGGTATTATCCTTTGCAACAGAATTCCAAATGTTTACAAGCTGAAAACAGTCTATTCTCTTTGTTTCTTTAAACATAGGCCATTTAAAGCTAGCTTTTATTCCGCTGTTTGACCTACAGCTTAAAATTGTGGTATATCTAGTATTATGTGGATTAATCATATGTCCTTAATTTTGTTTCTGGAGTTCCAATTGTCTCATCTTTGCATTGTCTTAATGTTGTCTTGCTGATGGAGTGCTCAGTTGCCCTTTTAAGGATGTATTTGTACAATGTGAAATTCATAAGTGATCTGTGTTGATTGGACTGTGACTTGTGGACCTTCAGTGATGTTTTATCCACTTCCATTGCAGTGGAATTGAAAATAGAAATATGCGACAATCCCTCTGTCATGGCAAGTTGATTTATCCATCTTTCCATCCTTTCTGAAGAAGTTTGAAGTCCTTTTATTGCATTCCTGACTCACTTGGATTTCTGCTCAGAGATTTATGTTCAGAAATCCAAGAATTTAGTTTTCTCTTGGGTGTTTTCTGTCTCTTCCAAAGTTCATGTAGGTTTCCTTATTAAACATTTAACTTCAGCTATATACTCATTCATCTGATGCATTTCTGGTGTGCTTGAGTCAGCATTACATTTGGTGATAGCTCCAGAGCTGGAAAGACAGAAAACGCACAGGACAGTAGACATTGATCTGCCTAGTTTATTCAGGGCCAGTAGATAAGCAGAAGAGTGCAATCTGCCTACAAGAAATAGCTTTGTTTCTAATGAAAATGTGTTTGGGAGTTGCAGCTAAACCAGTTTAACATCTCCATTCTGAGGTTTTTCAGGTTTTTACTCTTACAGAACTGCATGCATGCCTTAACACCCCCTGTCGCCACCCTGTGTGACTGTCTGAATTTTTAGTAACTCATAAGCAGTGTGTTTTCTCCAAGTTGGTTTTGAGCTGTTCTGAAAACATTTCTTAAATTGTTATGCTTAAACTGGTATAGCTTCTTAGCTCTCCGTCTTCTCACTCCCCTTTTTTTTATTTTATTTTTTTTTCCTCCGGAGACCAGTCACAAGAAGAAAGTGGCACGTTAACCTGATTCAGAAAAGCAGCGTCTTCTGCTTAAAGTAGACTCCCTGCTTATTTTTCTGTTGGAGTGTTAAGACTATGGTAACCATGCATGCTCTAGAGATACCTGAGTCAATAAGGTCATTTGCCAAGGGCATTTCTAGGTCTTAGAGTGGTTTTGCTTCTGGAAGGCTGCACAGTCTTTTGGCCTATTCATGAAGAGTGTTATGTTGTGGCCAGTTGATTTACTCTGTGATGCTTTCACTTTTCAATGATGTAAGGGACCTACAAAGCATATTAATGTGGGTGGTGGTTTTGCAGCAAAAAGGCTGATTCCTAGAAAACCAAAGGTATCTCTCACAAGGTTTTAAATGTGGTACTACTTGGAAGGTGGACATGAATGCTTGCTATGTGTGATGTGGCTCAGGCTGATGATTGTAGCCAGACAGAATGGTAAAATAGTACTATTACTTTCAAAAGTAGTTTACTCTGTTGGTTCATTTTGCGGTGACCTGTTCCCAGGAATTTCTGGCCATAGGTTCCCTCTGTGTTGTCACTAGAAGCTTCCAGCAGGCTCTCCAAAGCCACTTCGCAGATGCAACAACTTTCTCAACAAGTCTTCTTAAAAATGTGCTCCTACTCCTAGCTACTTTAGTTTCACTGGTAAATGAGCATATTCTTTTGCATACCTGTTGTGTCAGTCATACTTTTAACTTTGCAGAAAAGGAACAGCTGCTCTGCAGGTGAAGAGTCAAATCTACGGGCCTTGTTCCCTTTCCCACTCAGTTCCCGGCAACACTGGAAAAGTAATTACAATATTGTTAAGGTTTAACCATTTCTTTTTATGAATTCACATGTGTGCTTATACTTAACTTCTCAGCCTTGTAGGTCACAGGTGGCAATTTTACTGTAGAAAACAGAGTGGTCAGTACTTATTAATGGGGTTGAACTTTTTTTTCCTGTTAGGTTTGGTATTCACCCTGTGGCTGGCCGTATGCCCGGTCAGCTGAACGTACTCCTGGCAGAAGCTGGTGTTCCCTATGATATTGTGCTGGAAATGGATGAGATCAACGAAGACTTCCCAGGTTAGCATGCGAGCTATAAGTTTCCAGTAGATTGGATTTGATCTTGTCAATTTTTATTTCATTCTGTATTTACATTGCAAAAGGATTTTAAAAATAGAAAATCTCAGTCAGGCCATTCAGTTTCTCTTTGTGCCTGTTGTGGTACCACTGTAGAGGAGCTGAGGTCTTTCTCTTGCAATCTGAGTGCTCTCCCAGCTGATGGCAAGTGAGCACAGAGGAATACAAGAAATAGCCTGACTCAGAAGCAGAAAACTGAGAAGCAGAGAGTACAGACATCTAAAGCGAAGTGAAATATTGAATGCAGGAGTACAGAAAAAAGTAGATATTGAATGGAGGTTAAATAGGCCTGTGAAATTTATTTCCTCCAAAACCGAGAGAACAGTTTGGTTTTTTTAATTGCTTATAGCTGTGAAATAAATGACAAATGCTGTGTCTTTATCACTGTTACTGCTCCCTACAGGAAACCTACTGTTACTTCTTTAGGTCAAGTGTTGTGGATGACTTGACCCAGTCATGTCTTGCAAACCAATATAGCATTATACAGCCAACTTCTTGCTTTCTTACATCTTTATTTAAAAAGCAGAAGGTTGCTGGTGAAATTTTTTTTGAAAGAATATTCAAAGGAAAAGCCAGGCACAAAGAAATTGGAAGATGATGATACTATATGTATATGAAACCACATTTAAATATCAAAGCATTTAACTTTTGAGTGGCAGAGTGCTCTAACGAGTCCCTTGGAATGGGGTTGTGGATGCTTGAAGTTTGCTTTAGGTAGTTGGTAGCACACTTGGAGTCTCACATGTAACTTGCTTGGTAAGTTTGTAAAATATTTGTGATTGAAGTCCCGGTAAATGTTTGTGGAGTGCTTACCATAAGGGGTGGTTCTGCCTCTGAAGATCAGATTTAACACAAATATGTGCATCATCTTCAGTGTTCAGGTTTCAGCTAATTTTTCATCAGTTTTATTTTCTCTGTCTTGCTGCAGAAACTGACTTGGTCCTTGTCATTGGTGCAAATGATACAGTTAATTCAGCAGCTCAGGAAGATCCGAACTCTATCATAGCTGGAATGCCAGTTCTTGAGGTCTGGAAGTCCAAACAGGTGAGATTAACAGAGTTGCATTAGCACCTACCTTAGGTAGTATGCTTTTAAAAACATGGCTTATAGGATAAGCTAACAAGGTTCTCATAATCTTCTGGTTTCCATGAGAAGCTTTTCTGCAAGGTGTCCAACAAAGCAGTCAGTACTATGCAAGTGTGAAGCACTGTTCATGATTTTATAATAATGAGCAAGTGATTTAGTGATGATGACTGCAGTAGAAAAGACCAATGAAAGTACTTCTGCTAAAAAATGTGATTAGAATAAATGATTTTCTGCTCAAATCTGCAGACCTGAAGCATTTCGATACAAATACCTGTTTTAAGTTTATAGGGGATTTGATTGACAACTTTAATGTTGAGGTGGAAATACAAAAATGAACAATATGCTTAAATAAAAAACAAATAAGTGGCTGGGTTTGAGTAGAGAGCTTAGTCTGTCCAGATTGAACTGACAGTTAGTTCCCTCACCAGTTTTGCTCTTCAAAAGCAATGTTGTCTGATGTAAAGTACATGTACATGAGTTTCCTTGCTACGAAATCTTTGATCTCTGGTTCTGAACCCAGTCATAGCCTGTTCTTCTGTAGGTTAACCATTCAAGTACTCAAGAGTTGCAGGTGCATACATTTATCAGTGCTTTGTGCATAGCTTTGTGTTGCAATTTGAGAAATAAACATATACATGGTTTAAGTTGTTAAAGCTTCGCAGGTTCTCTGCTGAAGGTGCTGTGGTTAACTAATTTGACATTTAATAGCTAAAATTGGCTGAAATTTATTTTAGTATTTTTATTTTAATTTTAAATCCCATGTATGAAGTTATACAGAGTAATAGTCTGGAGAAGTATCAGAGAGTGTTACCCCAAGATTTGATGTGAACACTTATTTGAATTGTGTTGCTGTAAGGGAATTGGGTTCCTAAAATAGTTCAAAATCAAAATAGCCTCAAAAACCTTGTCATGGTTTCAGCTGGTATAGTGTTGTGTTTTGAATTTGGGGTGAGAATCGTGTTGATAGCAAACTGGTGGTTTTGGTTGTTGCTAAGCAGTCAAGGCCTTTTCTGCTTATACCATACCATCAGTGAGTGGGCTGGGAGTGCACAAAAACGTTGGGAAGGAGACACATCCGGGACAGCTGCCCCCAACTGACCAAAGGACTATTCCATACCATGTGACATCATGCTCAGTATATAAAGCCGGGGGAAGAAGAAGTGGGGGATGTTTGGAGTGATGGTGTTTGTCTTCCCAAGTAACTGTTTTGTGTGATGGAGCCCTGCTTTCCTGGAGATGGCTTCTGCTGATGGGAAACAGGAAATTAATTTCTTGTGTTACTTAGCTTGCGTGCATGGCTTTTGCTTTACTTGTTAAGCTGTTTTTATCTCAGCCAATGAGTTTTCACACTTTCGCTTTTCTAATTCTCTCCCCCATCCCACTGGGGGAGAGCGAGCAAGCGGCTCTGTGGTCCTAGTTGCTGGCTGGGGTTAAACTGCGACAGTCCTTTTTGGCTCACAACGTGGGGAGCCAAAAAGGACTGTCACAGTTTAACCCCAGCCAGCAACTAGGACCACACAGCGGCTTGCTCACTTCCAATTTTCCCCCCAAGAAAGGTACGGAGAAGAGGGAGAAATGGTGGGGAAAGGGGAAAAAAAAAACCTCGTGGGTTGAGATAAGGACAGTTTAATAGAATAACAGAAAAGGAAAGTAACAGTAATAATAGTAATGGTAAAAGAATATACAAGACACAAGTCAGTCTCACTGATCGATGAATTGGTTGCCCAGCCTGACCCAAGCAGTGATCGTGAATTCCTACCCCCTCACCAACCCCCATTTATATACCGAGCATGACGTCTATGGTACGGAATATTCCTATTGGCCATTCTGTCTATGCTCCTTCTCAGCTTCTGTGGGAAGCTGAAAAAAAGTCCTTGAATACTATAAAAATCACCTAGCAACAGCTAAAACTATATGCATTACTGACATTCCTTTCATAGCAAATCTGAAACATAGCAGCCACTAAAAAGAAAATTAACTCTGTCCCAGCTGAAACCAGGACAGCCTTCTATGTTGTAATCATCAGTGCCCATCTTGCTTTGACTTTATGACATGGAATAAAGTGAAAGCATATGCATGTGTAGGGTCCACAGACTCTTCATCTGACATGTAATATTGTGTTTAACAATAAAATGTTTCTGAAACTGATCTGGCTATCAGTTTGTTTGCTATATGAAAGTTTGAAATACAGTTTTGAAGGAGTAAGCACCCTATTTTGACCAGGGATCTCTCTTCCTCTCCCTTAGTTTGTGGAGGTTGGTTTTGTGTTGTCTTTGTTTGAGGGGGGACGGTGGTTGGTTTTTACTGTTTCAAACATGAACTCTTTATGTGCAGGTCATTGTAATGAAGAGATCTTTGGGAGTCGGTTATGCAGCGGTGGACAATCCAATCTTCTACAAACCCAATACTGCCATGTTGTTGGGAGATGCTAAGAAGACTTGTGATGCCCTGCAGGCCAAAGTCAGGGAATCGTATCAAAGCTAAATACTGATTTATATTCCACTTGTGATTTTGACTATAGTTATGGAAAACAAGAGTTAGACAAATCTCTTACTTTCATAATGAGGCCAGCACTTGGAGAAGACTGCATTGACTCCTAGGAGATGTAGTTCAGTCAGGGAATGTAGGCTTTTATGAAAGGATGGGCACATTAGCCCTTCAAACTAAATCTCCCATGAGGCAATGCATTAAAGAACAAAAATGTGCTTTTTAAGGTTAACATTGAGCTGTTAGAAGCAGGAACTAATAACTCATGGTCACCTTTAAGTAGTTACTGGCTTCTTCCTCCTAACTGTCTGTACTTCTGTCACAGAAATTCACTAAAAACTGCTGTGCCAAAGTTGCATTCTGTCTTATCATCAAAGCTGTTCTTTGGCCAGTATGGACAAAACACCTATTTATTTCATCAAAACTTAAATCAAAATTGCAAACAGGTGCAAATAGATGCTTACGTGGTTTGAGATTCTAAACATAATATTCTGTTAAATCTATATAGAAAAACTGAGCTGTTTCTTTTGTGGATTGTATGGATGCAGTGAATCAGGAACATTTTAGGAAAGTTCTTTAAAATACAGTTCCACTTTTTTGTAGCACCCGCTTAAGTTCTATAAAACAAAACATAGGATTTCAGGGACCCACCAAGTGATCTTCAAGCCAGACAAGGAAATGTACACTTACTTGCACTGCTTAACTGTTTTAAGCAGTTGCTAAATATCTCGCATCTTTTCCAGTCATTGCCTTTTTAAGTGTCTGAGGAGAAATACAGTCCAGTTCTGCACAGGCAAAACATCTTGCATACCTGATCTGTTCGTAGAATTTGGACCACAGTGTTTCTGTTTATTTTCACTTAGACTTTTAACTGTATCTGCTATTTCAAAATTTAGTGATGCTTTCTTAATTAACATTTTTGTGATGCTGGAAAAGGCACTTTTGAACATATTTAAGATGCTGGAATTTATTAGAATTTTTCTAAATAAATAAGCTATTGTTTGGACAGCACAGAAACATACCACGGGTAGATTGGTGCTTAGGCACATGGTTTAGTTGTGGTTTTTGCAAGGGTAGGTTGAGGGTTGGACTTGATGATCTTAAAGGTCCTTTCCACCCTGTACAATTCTATGATTCTGTGATACCAAATTTAAAAATCCAGTGTTTTGATTATTTTACTTCTCCCTAATCTAATTAAAAGCACTGTTAAATTCCCATAATAAGTTCAGCAAAGAATTAAATTTAATTATGACATAGGTTGCTGGTTTGTTTTTATTATTTTAAGTGTACTTGAGTGGAACTAAATATTTGCCTAATAAAATAAGTTTTACCATGTTTCCATACTGATGTAGCAACTGTCCATGGTGACAAAGGCTAAATAGAAATATCTGTATTTGTGTTAGAAAGCATTCATATCTTGGGAAGAGAAACTATTATGAAGTCAGTCTTGAAATTAATCCATCTTGATTGATAGAACAAACATTTTTTTATTACACCATGTATAGAGACCTCATAAAATGTAATACTTAGCTACCTCTGTTTTTATGTGAAGATCACTTAAAACACAGACTTTGAACAGGTAATGCATTAAAAAATGTAACAGTGTATGAAAGAAGCTACCCTTTTTACAAATCTCTTTCATATAATCGAAATAAAAATTACCATGTAAGCATTAATATGTTGTACACTGCAGGAAAAGACTTGTAATTAAATTTTAATTTAAAACATTGTGGCAGCTATATTTGAGTGTAGCATGTATGGCCTCTTGATTTCCCTGTAGTCAACTTCTCTTTTAGGTCTGCAAAAAATGGGAGGGAAATGGGACAAGGGGAAATACAAGGAAATAATCTTCTCTTTCTCTTTCCCTCCCAACTAAGCAAAAAGGGGATTTTAAAGGATTTAATATCCTGAAGTATTAATTTTTGTCTTGTCAAACTTGAAGTATCTAGCTGCGGTATGCAACATGTCTCTGCTTATAAGTAGCTATTATAAGACTTAGCTTTTCTTAAAAAAGGAAAACATTTTTTTCCCTTTGTATTTGGAAAAAAATTGATACTGTTATGTTCAATCAGAGGTACCAGTGTTATCTTTAAAATTGTGCTTCACCATGGAACACCAGGTAATTGTTGAAGTGCTAATAAAAAGTCAATTATTTTTCCTTATTGATCACTGTCTCTTTCCTCTCCTGTTGTGTTTCCTGAATAAGTAAGTAGTCTGACATTCTTTCTGGGAGTTAGAAGGTCAAAATGCCACCAAGGATGTTGAGATTGAAGAATGTAGTGAAAAGGAATCATAGTGAAAGATGTGTATTTCTTTTCTTTTTTTGATACGAATGGTTCTTTAAAATGTTCATTGTAGGCATGACTTATGTCACCTGACTGTAGCAACTTCACTGTGAGCTTTTCTAGTAAATTGAGAAGGTTAGACAACTCCTGAGAGCAGTTGATCCCCATATGTGTTGCCTTTTTGACTTAGAAAAAGCTGTAAGAAGTAACTTGGCTGAGTGCTTTGTTTTGCGTTGGCTGAGGTGTGAGATGAATCCTATCCCTTTTTAGTCTGATATCATATAAGTTTGCTTCAGTTCTTAGTTAGTTAGTTCTACAAGATGGTCAAGTTGATTGTGACAATGATTTCAGTTTCTACCTTCAAAGTGAATGACAAGTGAATGATGTTAGCCCTCTGATAGTCTGTCCAGTTGTATCATTGCACAAGTCTGACATGCAGCTTTCACATTTTCTTCAAGCCGTGGTCAAGCTGAGACTTGAGTTCTCTTTCAGAGACTGCAGCCTGGTGTTGATTCATGGGGTAACCTCTCTTCCCTCTTGATTAAGCGGCCCACCTGGGAAGCATATACCTACAGTATATGGCTTTGTAGTCTGACAAATGGTAAAGCCATAGCCTTTGTCCTTTTGTGGATCTGACTGCGAGTTTGAAGGTTTTACTCTCTGTAGCTGTCTACAGCTACTTATTATCACCCAAGAGGTATTTACTCTAGCCTGCCTCAAGCAGGCTATGAAGATCTGTTCTGATGAGATCATGGCAAAGCAGTGCAGCTATAACAAAAGGAGAGGATGGAGGATGCTAATCTCTGTTCAGCTGGTGGAACTTTTTCAGTTTGCAGTGTGTGTCCATGGCCATGAGACGCCTTGGATCTTTGTTTTTAGTACAAGTTGTTGCACTACTAAAGTTACGGAGGATTTTAGTTTGGAAGGATCTTCTAGAGATAATTTGGTCCATTCCCTTGCTGAAGGGATCCACTTTGATCAGATTGCTCCAGGCTTTGATTTGAAAATCTCCTGGGTGGGGATTGCACAGCTTCTCCCCCTGTTCCAGTGTTTGATTCTTTCCATTGTGAACAATTTTATTTTAATATCTAATTGGAATTTTCTCTGCTGCAACTTGTGTGCATTACCTAGCCTAATTTTGTTACTGTACAGACAGAGAAGAGTCTGTTTTCACCACTGTCTTGTGGAAAACAATAGGAAGATTCTGCCCTTAGCCTAAGGCTGACAAACCCAGTTCTTTCTGTTTCTCCTTGTATGTCAGGTGTGAATGATGGCTCCCAGTTTGGCTCACTTCAGTATGTTAGTGTTTCTTGTACTGGACATGCTCATCCAGGTGCAGTCTCAAAAGTACGAAGTGGGGTGGAATCATCACTTCTCTTACCTGCTGGCTATATGCTGACTGATGCAGCCCGATGCACGGTTGACCTTTGCTGCAAGGCTGCGGTGCTGTTTTGTGTTTCATGATGGTCTAGTGGGACCGTCTTCTGGCTTTCTGCAGAGCTGTTTCCTGGCTAGTCAGCCCCAGCTCTGTACTGTTTTATGAGCTTATTCCATCCTGAGTAATGGCCTTTGGATTTGCCTTGGAAGTTAATGAGATTCTTGTCAACCTGTTCCTTAGCCTGCTGAGGTCCCTCTGGCAGTCATGCCCTCCAGTATGTAATTCGTTCCTGCAGTTTGCTAAAATGTGGAAGCTTTTTGTGAGTGCTTTCCTTCACATTGTGCAGGTGAGTAATGAAGGCACTGACCCCCTCATGAATGCTACTAGTACTTCACCACTAGCTGGACTTCATACTGCGATCACAACCATTTGAGGCTGGTGGACCAGCTAGTTTTCCACGTAGTAGTGCAAACTGTATGTCACTAATGTGCCTGGATGCTGTGGGAACCCTTGTCAAAGGCCTTGTTAAAAATCAAAAGTCTCACTGTGGAAGGCATTTGGGTTGGTCAGGCGTGATTTGCCTGTGGTAAAATCATGCTGCCTGTTCCTAATTGCCTTCTCTTCCATGAAGTTCCCCAGGGAGTTGGCTATGTGACATTCCCAGGGTCAAGGTTAGGCCGCCTGGTCTGTTGTCTCCCTGTCCTCCCTGTGGGCCTTCTTGAGCCAGCAATTCATTGTTCAGATCAGAAGTTAAATTCTAGCTCTGTAAAAGCTGCTGTTTCTAGGAAATGCAGTGTTTACTTTCCATCCTGAGAAGTACAAAGTTTTGTTTTGTGCTAGTAAATTGGCTTTGTAACTTTAGTTATAGAAGTAGGGGAATTTCACTGATTACAAAATGATGAATTTGCAGTTATGTGATCTATTAATCCATCAGTCTGTTTCTCAAACTCTTGCTTTAGTCTGGAATTTTAGAAACCATGTCATAAGCTAATGAGTCATACATATCCTGGTATGTTGATTCCTTATAGCAAGCACGTAATCCCAGTCCATTCAAATAAGGAAATTGGGGACTGAACCTACTTTTGTATTTTAGTTTGAATAAAAAGCTGGCGTTTGGAGTGAATCAGGTTTTTTTTCTACTTACTAAGTTTTCGCTTCTGTTGCAGAGCAGTCTTGGGGCACACAAACTTGGATTCTTTCTAAACTAAGCTAAGGTGCGTTAGAGATGTGAATGAACATTCGATCTGTGGGCCCCGCACAGTAAACAGCCTCAAACACATAGGAGTGGATTTCATACCCTCAGCACCGAGTGTCTTGTTTGCCAGGTTTGATTCTGTTGTGCCAAAATAATTGCTAAGGTAGACTTCTAGACCTCCAGAAGGTCAGAGAGAATGAGAGAGTGTAATTCACTTTCTTCCATTTTAAGGCTTAATTATTTGTATTAAGTTAACTTTAAATTCAAAAAACCACTCCAAACCAAAAAAAAGCTTTTTTTTTTTTGCTTTTTTCCACATGTACGCTTTTGTGTAAGCTTTCACATTCTGCAGGAAAACTTTACAGGAAGGAATTTGAATGCTGGGAGATCTGGGCAATCTGTTCTGTCCCTAAGCAGTGCAGTTCAAATACTCATTCCATACGACTTGCAATGAGTATTCTTCCAACAATATCATTAGTGTGGGGTTGTTTAAAAAAAAAAAAAAATTAAAAAAAAAATTACAAATGGTAATGACTTGCAATATCCAACTGCTCTGTAGCTGCCCAGAGAATATATTACATTAACTGTGTTAGATTAAAGTGATACATGGCTCTTCCTAAGAGGAAGATATGCATTTACACATTTTCATAAATGGGCTTAGTAATATTCGAAGCTTTAAGTTCCCAAAAGGTGGTGTTTTGAAGTAGCAAAACCAGTCCTAAAACGTTAATTTAAGGTACTGCTTGAGAAACTAAGGGACTAATTTATAGCTCTTATTCCGTCATTATTATCATCATAATGATGTCTAAGGAAAGAACTTTTTTTCCAGTTGCAAAGATAATGAGAAATATTAGCTAATGAGAAGAGAATGAACAGAAGAAGCAGGAAATACAAGTTAACGATTCTGTTTTCTCTATTTCAATTTTGCCTGGAGACAGATTTTCTGTGAGAATGAGTGGGATCCTACTCTTCAACTGAACATATGCATAGGTAGTTTCTGTTCTTACCTTAATGGCAGTTGATCAGTTTTAATTTTCCCCATAGATTCCAAGATAGCATGGAGCCTTCATCACTCTGAAACCTGGCACTCCGCAGTCCCATTTTCTGCACGGCACAGATAAATTATAAGTTAATACCCAGTTCTACTTACCTGTTAGAGAAATGGCTCTCTGAATTCTCATTGCTAATACTTAAATTCTCACCTCTTGACACTTTTTTGAACTCTGTAGGTTGTACATCTGCAAAGAAGTTTCAGTTAGACAAGGATATGGAAAATAACTATTAAATCTTATTCAGAAATTACAGCTGTCTTTAGAATATTATGTGAACAAGAAGTGCAAAATATGTCTCTTACATCTTTTGAAAGTAGAGTCAAAGTGTGTCAGACAAGATGGGAAAAAAATTGTATGTCAGGAAAGTAAAGTAATCACGCTATAAATATCAGACCTTATAAAGACTTATTTCACATGTAAGTATAGCTTTGAAAATAAGGTTATACATGATGCAGTTCTTTTAGATATGCCAAATATGTCATTTACTGACAGTGTGATGTTTTGCAATTAAGTGTGAAACCAGGAAAAGGCCCTGTGTGTTTCTTGACCTTCTTTTCCCGTCCCGTGTTGACAAAAGCCATAAAACTGGTTATTATCCAAACCTTTCCCTATTAAAAGGAAGGAAGCAACACAGGAACTGCAGGACAAAAGAGCTGAGGGGCCTTCACACTCAGTAAGAAGTGTCTTCTGAAACAAGATTGCAGTTGAACTCTAGCACAGCATGAAATTAAGTTATTCTATTACATGGTCAGTCTAACCCACAATTTAAAAAATCCCTAGCAGAATGGAAACTAACAGCTAGTGAACATAAAAAGCTCAAGCAGATGTTAAAGCTGTCTCATGCAGTAATAACTAGCAGTTGCCCATTCTCCCTATTAAAATATTGCAGATGTGGATAGGAAAACCATTTGGTTTTCTGATTTTACATTCTCAGAAGCTCATTGTTGTCATAGGCTATGGTACAATGCAATGAACTTAAGTTTTCAAGTGTTTTATGGTGGATTTGTTAATGTGTGGACACAACACAGGAAGTTTCCTCTTCTCTAATTTATAGGCACATCAACAATCCTTATTTTTCATCAGCACTCTGTCCTCAAAAGTATCCATTGAATGTTAGTTTAGTGAACCATGTAATACGAGGTGGTCTAATTATATTTGAATTTTAAAACCAGAGAAGTGTAATCAACATAGCGCAACGTGGTAAGTATTGCTCTAATGTTCGTGTTACGTTCCTAATGTGACACTGCTGTTTTTAAACTCCCAGAGATACCATGAACAACACTTTCTACCTGGTCAATTTGATGTGTGGACAGTGTTAGTTACCCATGGAGCTGCTGAATTTTGTCTGTAGACCTCAGAACCATTTGTTTTTTTCAGGGTGATGGAGCAAGAGGTATCTGTTGCCTTTTTACCTTCTCATTCCTTTTTTGGTTTGTGTGAAATCATTATGGCATTTGGTATTTAAATGCAAACTGTTACTGAGGGATCTAATTTCTGTTGTCCTCCAAAAGTGGTAGTAGCCACCTTTGCATTTTTTGTGGAGTTGATTTTACACGAAACCGTACAGTAGCCCCACATTACTGTCCTGTATCTATAATTCTGTTACCAAGCTAGAAAAGAGAGGCCACTTCCCATCTCTGCTGTAGACTGACCATTGGGGTTGGTTCTAAAATGTTACTCTGTTTCTCTAACATTTGTTTTCAAATATAAACCTGTTAATTTTTCTTTACTGTGAGGGTGGTGAGATTCTGGAAGTTGTTGCTCAGAGAAGTTGTGGATGCCCCATCCCTGGAGGTGTTCAAGGCCAGGCTGGATGGGGCCTTGGGCAGCCTGGCCTAGTGGGAGGTGTCCCTGCCCGTGGCAGGGGGGTTGGAACTCGATGATCTTTAATGTCCCTTCCAACTAAACCATTCTGTGGTTCATTTGCTCTTTAAGGTAGCTGTAAATCCCTTATGTTCATTAAAGATCCAAATAGAGTGAATATGGTCTGAATGAGAGATGATATGAATGAGAAACTTCAGTTTTAGTTTGGAAACAGCTTAGTGTATTACCTTGAGATTACCATAGCCCTCATGTTAGGCATGTGTTGCAATTCCTCAGATTTATTAAAATGTTTTTTTATTAAAAGGTTGAGCAAAACAATACTGGGATGAAGCTGAGGTGACAGCAAAGACCAAAATACAGTTCAAAGAGCTCAGTGTAACAAATGGTGTAACGTAGGAGGTCAAGAGACTTGCGTTGGTTGTCCTGCAGATGTACTGGGTTGGTCTCCCTGATGAATTGCACTGTACCCCTCTGGATAAGGAGGCATCTGACGTTTTATGTCTATTGTTGATGACATGACAAATGAGAACATTTTCAAGAGGGGGTGATTTTGACTTTTGTTAACAATCAATTCTCTTTCATTCTATTCAGGGACCAGCTCTGTGGCTTTGGGCTGAATAGTTAAATCTCAGTGTTTGAATGGGTGTGATAGCCGTCCATCTCAGAAAATGTACAATGACTTACAAACAGCAACCATTTTTTAAATAAAATAAGTAGTAGTCTTAGCAACACATTGTTTCTGTGCATGCATTCTTCTCAAAATAATTGTCTTTAAAATTGTCCGCTATTAAAAAGAAAAAGAGGAAAGCTGGGTCTTTTACCAGCCAGAACCTGGAACACATATAATCTCCAGACTTCTCCCGTGTTGGTTTTGTGTTTGTTAGGTGGTATTCTACCATTAGTTTTCAATAAACCCATAAAGCAAAGCCCTCCATGAGCAAGGCAACTTTGCACTGCAAGTAGCTGTAAAAGCGTTGTAGCCTACTTGTGTCTTTAATTCAGAAGTAAGTTCCAGTATTTGGAAGATACGTCTTTGAGAAGGTGTTTTGTTAGAATTGTTCCTGCAAGCAATGCTTTTTTTTTTTTTTTCCCCTCTAAAAAGCATGTTGGTGAGGTGCAAAAGTCAGTGTTTGAGCCTTATTTTTCAACCAGTATCTATTTTATCTTCAAAATATACTGGTTTGACTCTTAGCCAGACTTACCTAATAATATATTAAGTTAGGACAGGGAAGTAGCTCAGGTTTTGATCAGTTTGACATTAAGTTTACCATACCTGAAGACTTATGTTCTTTGCAGGAAATACCGAAGCATTCTGCCAGAGTTTAAATTCATTAATATTTTTCCATTTCCAAGCAGAGGTAGTATCAACTCCCTTTTGTCTATTTAGCTCCAAAAATTGCTTCCCTTATGGCTTTTACTTTTAAGAATAGTTGTAATGGGTTTGCAGTTACTCTGATGAACTTGCAGTATAACCCATTTTGTGGGTGAAAATTAGTTTCGGTTATTTTCTTAATTGACTGCATTTTGTGTCAGAGGAGGTGGCCCTGGTTAATATGAATGGAAACATGGAAAAGAATTACCATGGTTTGCAAACATTAAATTGTGTTGAATACAAAGATAATAGGAAAGGAAGAGAGAAAAATATGTGAGTTGGGCATATAAAGCAGCTTTTTTTGTGTGTGTGAAAATTTTGTTTTGTGTATTAAAGTTTCATCAAAGTAAAGGCACAGCCCTTTATCCAGCCCTCATCTGATCCTGTATCACAAAGTTCAGTGCTCGTAATAGGAATTATTTGTGATTTATGTAAGTATTCACTTACTGTCAAAATAGAGGCATTTAAGAAGTGTAAATGCTGAGATTTTTATCTTTGAAATATGAAATTCTTGTTTTCTGACTAAAGTATAGATAAAACAAACCATTATCCCCTTACTGGATTGTATTTCTTGTGTAGAAAATATTTTTTGGGGCTCAAAGTAAGGGTTGGTTGAAAAGAAAGCCCCTTAAAGAACAGTATGATTCAGACATTTGTGTCCAGGCAGGGTTTGATATCCTGAGAAGGGGAGTCCTGGTTTGCCTCATGACTGCCCTGTGACAGTAATACCTCTGCTTTACAAGAGGAGTTGGGATCTTTGTCACCCCAAGCACTATGTAAGTGTCAAGGATGTGGAATATGAGTTGCCACAAAAAAAGCTAGTGTTTTGCCATTGTTTATTAGAATCCTGTAGGAATAAATACTGTTGAGGTCCAAACAGTGGGGGTAAAGCTCTGTTTGTATGTGTGTTGGTATAAATAAATGTAATTCGTCAAAATGTAGGCTTCAGGTGATATTTATCTCTACAAAAACGTCTGGTATGAACATCTAAGAGTTTTATGTATGCTGCTGCCTGGTCTCACATTTAGAGATTTTTTTTGAAAGCTTGTTCCAGAAATGTCGAAGTTAGCTCTGTTCGGCTTAGCTTGTGTTCCCATTACCAATGGGAAATAATCCTTGTGCAGAATGTGTAACAGAGCAGCTATGACATTGTCTTCTGAAAAAGACCTTTCCTTCTCGGGGAGTTGGTTGTTGCTATTGTTTGGTGGCCTGTTGTTGTCACAACAGACTAAAAATGAAAGGGAGAGTTGACATCTTTCATTAGGCAACTGATGTAATTGGGAAAAGAATAGGCACATTTTTCAGACCTCATTTTCTTCTTTTAGTTGGGAATGGCCTTGTACTCAGCTTGAAGGGTGTGTTAGCCTGCAAGCTTGTCTGGTTCCTTTCCCAGCTATATTGTTTGGTCTTACATTATTTCTTTGTACAGAGCTTGTTTTCTGTGGTAGGTCAGGCAAACCTGTACTTTCTAACATTTCCTACTGCTATGAGATCTAAAATTATGAAATATTTGTGTGGTAGGCCAAGCGCAAGGTCCTGCACATGCGTGGGGGCAGTTCCAAGCACAAATGCAAGCTGGGCGGAGAATGGATTGAGAGCAGCCCTGAGGAGGAGGCTCAACATGAGCCGGCAATGTGCACTCAAACCCCAGAAAGCCAACTGCATCCTGTGGTGTATCACAAGAAGTGTGGCCAGCAGGTCGAGGGAGGTGATTCTGTCCCTCTACTCTGCTCTGGTGAGACCCCACCTGGAGTACCGCCTCCAGCTCTGGGGCCCCCCGCATAAGAAAGACATGAACCTGTTGGAGCATGTCCAGAGGAGGGCCACAAAGATGATCAGAGGGCTGGAGCACCTCTCCTATGAGGACAGGCTGAGAGAGTTGGGGTTGTTCAGCCTGGAGAAGAGAAGGCTCCAGGGAGACCTTATTGCGGCCTTCCAGTACCTAAAGGGGGCCTACAGGAGAGCTGGGGGGGTACTTTATCAGGGGGTGTAGTGGTAGGACGAGGGGTGATGGTTTTAAACTGGAAGAGGGTAGATTTAGATTAGATATTAGGAAGAAGTTTTTCACTGTGAGGGTGGTGTGACACTGGAAGAGGTTGCCCAGAGAAGCTGTGGGTGCCCCATCCCTGGAGGTGTTCAAGGCCAGGTTGGATGGGGCTTTGAGCAACCTGGTCTTGTGGGAGGTGTCCCTGCCCATGGCAGAGGGGTTGGAACTGGATGATCTTTAAGGTCCCTTCCAACCCAAACCATCCTATGATTCTATCTTGTATTTTTTTTTTGGCATTTATTCTTAAATGGCTTTGCCTGTTTTTCTTTTTCTCTAGCAGCAATGTGTGTTAACTTTCTCATTTTAAATCCTAAAATCTTGAAAATTCTTAGGTAAGAATTTAAAATAGAATGCACATGTTACTAGTAACACAGCAAAAAAAATGAAGCATCTTACTGTAAGTAAGCTACTGCAAATAAAGGAAGTTGTGCATGCATGGTGAATAGGTATCGAGGATATTTCAAGGTAGAAAAAAAGGGCAAAGTTTTTTAAATACTATATTGTGTTTTCTAGCATTTGATGTCTTTCAGACCAGAGTACTTGATTTGACTATTTTGTCCAATACTTCTCTAAAATTAACTGAAATACTTGTGTGTTACAGAATTGCATATTTTATAGCATTCTTTTATTACTTAACTGTATTCCAGTTTGTATCTAGCTCATTGATAATAAAATAATCTGAAGTAAAATAAACCCCTGCTATCCCAAAGCTGTTTTGTCATCATGCAATGTATCCATTCTAGCAGCTTTCATGACACAAATGGGCAGTGGCTGCCTTTTGATGGGACTTGAGCTTCTTTTCTGTGCCCTGTCCTTTTTCTGTGGGTTCTGGTGTCAGTGGTAACAACAGCAAGGTCTGGTAAGTTCCTGATGCTGTGACTGGGCCTTATGCTTGAGATTGTCATAGGACAGTTTTCTTGGGATCATTCGGGAGTGTCCAGGTTCCTTGGTGTACAACTTCTGCCCGGGTGATGTTATTGTAAGAAGTGTGGAGTTAAAACAGGTTAAGGAGATGGTTTCCTAGGTCTTCATGTAACATTATCTATGCCGAACCAGTTAGTATGGAAGTGCTTGACTTTTGAGCTCATAAAAATAAGGTTGAATTTGGTTTATAAGTATGAAAGTACCTCTGGATGTCAGATATTTGTAAGAATGTTACCTGGGCAAAATGTCTAACACTGCTCTGTGTGCCCTTTCCCAGCCCTAGCAGAGTCTTGCTGGGATTTTTCAGGAACAACTTCTAAATTCACCTGCTTAAGTTCAGCTGTTAATATGTCTTTTTTGAGAGCATTCTATGTAGCACTTTATTTGATGTATATCACAGACAGGTAGCAAATTTCATTGGAGTACCTTTAGGAAATCAATTTTATTTTTGCTTTTTTGAGGTTGCAACATAAATGTCTTTGCAGTTAAATGCTACTGCAAACCTGAACATCAAAATTCTCATTTAAAAGTGGTCTGGGCTTCCTGTCTACATCACTAATCCTTGTGTCATTCTCCCTTGTGATTTTTTTAGTAAGGGTCCTGAAGAAGTTCTTCTCAGACAGAAAAACTGTCTCACTATGGGCACTTGGAGTAAAGAGGGAGATGAAGGGAGGGAGAAAAATATGGATGCTGGAGCACCTGACTTGAGAGTTCAATAGTAATTGACTATACCAGCCGCTGGATGTCACTTGTTCCACATAAATATGTGCAAAAAGTTAATGGTCTGTCATCAGAGAAATTAGTTTGCGTGTCTGTTGTGAACATGGCAATGGTGCCTAGGTGAGCTTTTTCGTTCTCTGCCTTGTGCTTTTTCATTTGAAAATCAAGAGAGGTAAATTTAAAGTGACAACTTGTTGCCTTGGAGCTCAAGATGCTTGTAGCTGACTTTTGCCCCTGTTAGCCTATAATGCTGCTTAAGTGGGATTTAGATGGTGGCTTTTCCTATAATATGTAACCATGAGATAGCCATCAGGAAGGTCCTATTTCTGCTACTACCATGCTGACCTGCATCCCTTCTGCAGCATTAGCTTTGACTTGCACCATGAGTTTGCATCAACAGAAATGTGGTTTTCACAGCAGTGTTTTTGATCTTCTGTGCATTTGTAAGCTTGTCTTAAAGACGAAAATGTGAGCTTAGAGGAAAGACACATTAAAGTCAGAAAAAGGAAAGACGCATCTGAAAAAAAAAAAAGAAAGAAAGAAAAGACAGTAAGGAACAAAACCCAAGAGGAAGTATTCTCTTCTTGAGGTTGTGACCACTCACTGCAGAATATCTTGCTAAGGAAACTGACATCTTGGAAAAAATGTGTGAGCGATGTCAACACCAGTCAAATTCTGACTGACCTTCTGTGTATTGACATATGTAGTTACACTTGATCTGGTCATGTGTTGTGCAAACACAATAGTGCCTGTCTGTTATGTCAGTCCCGACGGCAGCGTCTGACAGCATTATCAACAGACTGGAATAAAAGGAAGAAGTGTCTTCTCTTGACTAAGCCACAGAGAACTGTGATAAATCTTTTTCATTTAGGAGTTAATGCACATACAGGTAACCCTCACCCAGCGCCCACTGTCCCATCACTTCTTTTCTGTTCCTGGCTAAATTTTCATCTTTCTAGTAAGTATGTAAAATAATAAAATGCAAATAATGTTCTAAATATATTAACCAAATATAAAAATATTTAAAATAAACAGAAAATACATAAAATGCACAAAATAAGCTATATATGTGTCAAACACCCCATAATTAACGAGTTAATATCATTGCCATCTTTACAATATTAATAATACAGACTTTCTGTAGTGTCAGAATGTTCTTTTCTACTGAAATGCCTCCTGACAAGTCTTAAATTTTACTGGTATTTAACATGTAGAATGACATCTTGTCCTTAGTGAAGTGGGGTTGACTTCCAATGACTTCAGGTTGAGCAGGTTTTTCCCATGTGTACTGTGTTGTTCTGAAGTGCTATGGCATTCTCGCAAAAACACCCAACCCAAACAAACAGAACTGTCCCCTGTCATCTGGGAAACAACATTTAGAAAATCATCCATTGAAAATCAGTTCTGATTTTTATTTCTAACCAAAACTTTTTGTTCAAAATTAAAATACATGTTGTTGTGTCTTACAAAATCCTGTGCATTTGACTTTGAAGAATAGAAGTTCAAGTGTGGATCCAATCTAAAACCCAGCAATTATTGTCTTCTCCTACTTGTCATTCCACTGGAACTTGTGACGCAAACACTTAAGTGACAGTGCCTTTGCAGAGTACATAATATATACATTTTTAATATGTTTATGTTTGTAAATTTTTACTATGTTTTACCTATTTATGGTAAATTGCATCTTAAAGGTTTATTTAGTGCCCTGGAAAACTTTTTAGTTTTTACAGTAGTATCTTGCTAGTGCGTTTAAAACTGAAATAGTCTCTTTTCCATTCTAGTTGTGTTTTCATTATCCGAAGTCATCTGCTGTTAAAATTCAAGTAAGAGTCACTACGTGGTAGGGTCTCAGGTGGCTGCTGATTACCAATTCTACAGGCTTTTTTGTTAAAGCATGATCTCTTTCCAAGGGCCTTTTAGTCAGTGTGAGTGTTTTCATGTCTGGTTTTTAATCCCATCTTTTATAAAAAAAGTTTTGTCTGTTCAGTTCTGTTGTATCTTAAAACTCTACAGTGATGTTTTCAGTCACAGTTTTTCATTACTCTATATGTATTAATTTCCCAACAGCAAAGACTGCCTCTGTCTGGTTATTATAAAACCATATTAGATACCAATGGAGACAACAGAGCTTGTTTACTCTTAATTACATAGAGTTCAAGCAGTGTATAATACAAACCTTTGCTAATTTTGTTTTAACAGGTAAACATATTGGTCAAATTTGGTAAATGATGCCCTAAAGGACTGTGCTACAGATTACAAGAGCTGAAGCAGTTTGTCAGCTGCATTCTGGCACTGAATATTTTAATTAAAAATATGAGTGGAGCTTTTGTAATCATACACATGTGGGGAATGGAAAAATGAAAAGAAATAAAAAAATTCACTGTTAACTTATTGTTGTGCACTTCAAGAGAATTTTTTTCTTGTAACTGTTATACCATGAAATTTCAACTGCTCCCAATAGAATTCAGATAAGGAAGGAGACAGCTGTTTCCACCATGGCTGTTCGTGCTAGTAAGCTTTCATGTGCTAGTTCTCCGCCCCAGTTTTCAGAAGAAGCCATATTCACAGTTCGTTGCTTTCCACTGTGGCTCCACTAGTATTTGGCTGGTGTTTTGTTTCACATTTGCGGAGGAGGGCAGAGGGCTACTGGAGGTAGACAGTGGCATGTATTTTAGCTTCACATCCTGTTTCCCCATTTGCCTTCTGTCCTCTGAGCACTGTGGATTCCACCACAAGCAAGCTGTTCCAAACAGGTTTTTTTATGTTTTTTTTTTTTCTTTTGTGCCACTTTCTGCTTCACGTGATGAGAAATTCCAAGAAGAAGAGCAAAGAAGAGGTGTCAGGGTTAGTGTGTTGTAGAGTTTTCACCTCTCCCTTGCTCTGCCTGATAACTAAGTGAGTGAGACCTTGCTCAATGTTTTTATTCATTTATTTGTCTAGGATTCCTATTAGTCTTTTTGTTTTGGGGAATTATCCAGTTCTAAATTACAGATCAGTGGACACAAGCAGATTAATCTTGGGTTGCTTGCTTAGCTTGAAATGTATTAGCTTCTTCCAAAGGAGCTCTTCTACAAATTTCATAGAATGTCTCCTGTGTCTGATACATAAGATTAAAAACATACTTTAAGGAAACATTTGCTAGCTTTAAATCCATGATATGTGAAGTCACAAAGAGTATTATCCATCAGAAACCCATGTGTATAATGGTACCAAAAGTATAACAGATTCTTAGACCAGTGGCTTATTAATCATACAAGAGCCCAGTGTTGTAAATTTTACTGCAGTCAGGTTGCAGACACTGTAAGTGATGAAATGAAACAGTACCTACTAGAGTTCCTCTTCATGCAAACATTTCAAACAAGCTGAGGCAGAATGAATAATGCATGCATTAGTGTTCTGCAGGGTGATATATTCATTAATTCCTGTAAAGTGTATGGTGGACCTACTTGTGAATCATGAGAAAAGACTAAGTAGTTCCAACCTGCTGAGTGTCAAAACCGATCTAAAAATGGTAGATAAACTCATTTAGGCTTTGTTTTGTTCATTCTTTTGAAAACTTGTGTGCCTGTGTACTCACAGACTCCTGGCATGCTATAAAAGAAAACCGTTTTTTCCTTTCTTGTACAGCAAATGAAGAAACAGTTCAGCTACTGATAACTCACAAAATAAGTAGAGAGGAAAAAAAAATCCACATATAATAATGTAAACAGAAGTCATTTTGTCCAAAGAAAATAGGCAAGAAGATGTGACTTTCTCTGAGTTTTGGCAAGAGGCAAAATGACTCAGGGTGTAACAGTGGGAACATTTATGCTCCATGCTAGTACCCAGGAGAGCCCTGGGTTCCATGTCCTGATGGACTCGCCATTAAATTGGGGAAAAAAATTGTATCTAGAGTCTGAGCTGTCTGAGTAGTAAAATGCTTCAGGTTGGTTAGATGACCACAGCTTAGTGTAAAAGGGTAACTTCTTGCCTGAGCTGAGCAGAGTTCTCTTTTCCCCACCTTTCTTCCTCCAAAGAGGCAAGTTTTAGCATCAACTTGGTGAAAGTTTGTGTTAATGACCCCTTTCCAGCAGAAAACCTTTATGACTCTGGGCTCAACAGAGCTGGTCCAGCTGAGAGATTCAGCCTGGCATTCACATACGATGTTAATGCTGCCAATATGCTACTGCATACACACAGTCCATGGCAGAACAGCACGTAATGCTAGATTTGCATACTGCATCTCCAGAAGCACAGACCTCCTGTGGCTTGAGCTCAAGGGGAATTTCTGTCCAGATAGCTGCAACGGTCTGGAGAGGTTTCATTCCTCCCCAGGTCAGCCAATAGGGAGGAACACATTTGCACGCAATTTGCAGAAGGCAGGCATTCCTTCTAGTGAAACTGTGTAATAGACACTCAAACAAATACATTTCAATAGGCAAAGTCATGTGTAGTGTTTTCTGCAGTTAGAAAATATTTATATGACTAATCTCTTAGGAAAACGGGGAAAAAACTATCAATTTTCCCACATTTCGAACTCTAGAATGTGACCTCAATAGGAGAGTTACCTTTGCCAGCAGATTTATTTTCATGAGCAATACTCTGACATTTGAAACTTGTGCCGAAACCACTGAGGTCAAAAGGTAGAATTAAAAATATCTCTTTTTTTTTTTTTTTAAAGGAACAGGTATGTGTCTCTGTACAAAAGGTAAAGAGATGGGGTCTTCTTCCCTTTCAAAAAGTTACTTATTTGCTTGAAGTTTCACAGAAGAAAAAGCTATTTACACACTGGGCAAATATGTCCTGTTTATCTGCCAAGACAATTCTTGCACCACAGTAATTCCTTCTGAAGAAACAAATGTCCCCTTTCACATTACAGCTATGCACAGTTTACATGATTTTTTCAGGACTCCACTTTAGGAAAACTGCAGTAACACTTACATGTTTTTCTTTTCCCGCATGTGTAAGCTGTGACCTTTTTATCATGGCCCCATGCTTATACAAGCCAAAGCACTAGTAGGTGATAACCTGTAGGTGTTATGAAAAGTGCTCTGCTAAACAGGAGTGCTGCAAGTTTTGTCAGAAAAAATAAAGTTTTACCTTATCTGTGTTAGAAGGGCAGACCAGAACAGGATTTAGGAGCTCAGGCTTGACGTGAATGTGGGACTATCTGATCCATGAATCACGTCCAACTTGACGGTTTCCCTTCTTTTGGGTCTCCATCTAACAATTTTGAGAGGCCTATTATACTTGAAGCAAGTCTCCTAACTTTTGTTGTGCGAAGAATTCTGTTACTGCCTACTAATGAATTCTTTAATCTTCTTTATAGTCCCCCTCCCCCAATGAAAAAAAAAACAACCTAAACCACCAGCTCCTCCTGAACTATGATGATAATGCCTCTTCAGTAGATACCTTTAGCTTTGTGGCATATCCAGGGGTTACTAGGAATATGTGGAGGTGGGGACGGATTTAGAGTTATTGAACATCCTCTGCTCTAACAGCTGAAGGTGTTGCTGTTTCACAACACCTGGTCTGGACTCTTTCTTCTGTCCCTTGCTTAGAGATTAAGAACTAGCGACAGGGAACCAAATTCAAAAACAATCCAAGCCACATCCTAAGTAACCCCATTTAGCTGCTATCTAATACTAGAATTGTCTATGCTCATAAAAGACTCCATTTTTGACATAAATATCTGAGCCTATCTTTTTTTTTTTTCTTATAAATGTGAAAATCAACACCTATCTCCTTATAAGAGTCTTGAGCCTGGGCTGGGTGATGCCTGGTTCCCCTAGGATGCCAGTCCACTGGAAATTCTCCAAGAGTGCTTAATCCCTGGGGCCCAAAGCAAGCCCTGGATTCCTCTGGAAATACTTTTTTTCTTTTTTTTCTGTAAAACCAGATCGCAACACACAGTGTCAGCAAATAGCCTGCATAAAATAGTCTGCTGCTCAGAGCACAGGCTCTTGAAAGTAGAGGTTCCAAGCCTTGAGAAGACATCTACTTCCTTAGAGAACTAAGATATGTCTCCAAGGAGTTCCCTAAACTGTGGGCTTCATTAACGTATATATACTTTTTTTCTCTTTAATTAATCTTGACTCTTTAACAGTCACAGACACAAACTTTTCTAAAAGTGGTGACCAAGTCTGAGTTGAGAGAAGGGAATCGTATCCTCCCCTCTTTTGGTGAATGTAGTGCTGTAGTCACATTTATTGCTTCTGCTGGCCACGTCTGGAGATATCCCAAACTGATTCTGCACAAATAAACGTCTATAAGACAAATCCTGTGAAAGAGTAAAGCCTCTCCAGGGACCAGGCTAGAGAAACACCAGCCTGGAAGTCAGACTTTAACTTTTTAAGTACTTTCTAGCCATACAGATGACTATAAGTATAAATCCATCCAGAAGTGGGCTGGGTTTAGCGCCATAAAAAGATCTTCCTTGAAGACCTAAACCATAGCCCAAGGTAGGTCAGTGCGCAGCGCAGCAGCTGAGAGGGCTTCCTTACGCTATGTCTTCCTTGGATGCCTTGCAGTAGGACCCTATATCTCTGCAACCATTCTTCTTTAATACCTCGCTGTGCACAGCTCCAGGCAGGAGGTTTGTTTATCGCTGCTGGTTGCCTGAAGGACAGACATTAATTTCCTCCCAGAGGAACAGACCCCTTGTACCGATCGGGATGGTTGGAGTGGGTGCTGAAGCCAGTTTCTGTGGCTGCAGCACATGACCAAGGAAAACACTTCGGGCCTCGCCTGTTACCCATCCTCTCAGGGGGCAGAGCTCTCTGGCCACGAGGAGTGATCACAATAAAGCTGTTATTGCTGGACTAACATCCTACAGGTGCATTGCCTCCACAAAGAATTCTCAATAAAACCCAAGAAGCATTTTTTTTTTAACTCATAACTGCTCAGATATTCCCAATTGCAAATCTTCGACATACTTTGCGTATCACTAGGATTAAGCATTATTTGCTTTGAGTCACCCATGCCTTGGAGGATAGCGGTTACTGATTTGCTTTTACTCTTGATAGTGCCTTATTCTATTGAAAAGCTATTTATTTTCTTGCTAGCAAGTTCCTCTTCTATTGGAACTGATGTATCATGTCATTCCCAAAAGACTTGTGACAGTGTTTGTGTGACATATAAGATGTCATTCACAGAAAAAGTTTATAGGTGTTAGCTGTGGAGAGTAATATTATCTTGATAAGCTGTATTTTCTAAGTACCTTGTAGAATTTGTAACTTTCTTTTGTTGTCCTACGTTTTAAAAGCAAGTTAAAATAGACAGAAATTAAATGTGCAGCACAGGTTTTATACAGTAAGTTAAAATGGAGACATTTCCTGTAACAAATATGTGTAATTTTATAAACATATTTCCTTTTTTTTTTTTTTTCCTGGAGAGGAATTTGGTCAGTATTTCCTGTATTTTAATACTCTTGATGTATTTGTTATGATTGGTCATAGGAAAAGTAGGTAGACCTTTGGCTAGTGGAAATGGAAGATATAGTATTGTTTTCATTACCAATTGCAACTTAAGTGTTAAGACAAAGGCATATATTTTCTTTTAAAGAGACATTGGTTACCAGGTTGTAAGTGCTGTAATAAAAACTATTCTATGTATGATGTGTAATTAAGATAAAGCATTAAAAAGAAACATTCCAAAAATATTTTAAGGTTTTTTTCCTTGCATTTTTCTCTGTCTAGGCAGTGAGAGCAGGCCAGTGTGTTGGACTTTTGAAAAATCTATTTGGTTTCACTTGCTAGCTTTTATAGAGTGAGACATTTCTTAGAAATGCAATAACATTAGGGGCCTCTTAAAATATGAACTGCTCTTTTTGCTGAGACAGTTTAAAATCATCTTAAATTTTGTATTAAGTTTATGGGTTTTTTTTAAGAATTTTTTATTAAATCCAGAATTACATCTAAGTTATCCTGACACTGTCCCTTTAAGAAAATGTCAGCATGTAGTAAGCACTCTGGATACGCTTTAAATTTTATTATTGTAGAGGATTTTTGGGGGGAGGGGGAGGCGGGGGGGGGGATGTTGGACAATTCAGAGTAAAGGGGAAGAAAACCTAACAAATTCTTGGGTACTGTCCAATTCCTGAGCTAAGCCATGAACTCCATATTTGGCTTGAAATGAGGAATTTTCTCCTCAACAGCTGTCCCTGGAGTCAACATAAACTGTTCTAAAATATTTAGTTACCAGCAGAAAGATACTACGGGAGACACTAAGGCAAACTCTTGTGAAGCACTGGCCATTGTAAGGGAGCCCTGATTCATAGATTGTACTGTACATTGCATAATGGTGCAGCTATTCCCCGACATGTTTTCAATGTTACGGCATGTTACATTACGAGAGGGCTTCCAAGGCACCTAAGTAGTTCTTCCAGGAGGAATGACTCAGAGATCAATAAAGCAGTTTGTAAGGAAGGAACGCAGATCCAGGCATGATGATAGAGGCTGAATTACCTCTCCTTTATTCCTTAGAAGACTTTTAAAAAGAATACGGTGTTCAATTTTTTGCCTGTCTTTGTACTTTTTAAAGACTTACTGCTCTAATAAATGATGATTTTTTGGAAACAATACTTCCTGACAATGGAAGAGAGCCAAAAAACCCTTAAAACCTAGACGGAGCATTAGAAATAAAAGTACCCTTTGAGTAAAATTTTACCATTTTGAATGAACTATGTATTCAGTCAAAGTCTCAAAATGTTACTTAAAATGAAGTCTTTAGAAAGACGTTGCTTTTCTTCTTTCGTTTATAAATCATCATACAAGCAGGATAAAAAGCTCTTTGTAAAATGCTGCTTGACTCCTCAGCTGCTGAACTGAAATCCTATGCTAATCCAGTGTATGCAACTGAATAGTGAACTGAGCCTGAGATTACCTACTCTAGGTTGTGTATTTATACTGCTCCAAGAGCAGCAACCTTACTGTATATTTAAACAATATATAAAAGAGAGCGCATGAGAATAAAGAATGTCAGGTAGATATAAACCAGAACTGGCTAAAGTGAGGAGGCTGTGGAGCTGTATCTTCTCTTATGGAACATTTTGCAGTCTGCTAAGAACCCTGTGTATTTTATTATCATCGTGGATGATGACCATTGTTGAAATCTGAAGTACTGACATAGAAGATTTGGATGTAAATTCTGCAAAGAAAGTACTACCAGAATGCATCACAGGACAGAATAGTTTTGCAGGATTTCTCCTTTCAAGGGCAGTTCAAAAGAATGCAGTAAAATGGGTTTATTTTGTACCAAAATGCAATAATTGGCAAGAGTCATCTAGCAACTAAAGCAGAAGATTAAACCTGTCTTGGGGTTGAATGTGGTACAACACCAAGAGGTTGAAACTCTTTAGTTCACAGGTATTAAATTAAGATTGCTGACAGTGAACTCATTCATGTTTTGGATATTGGTTGTTTCAAATGTGGTTAAACTCATACAGTTAAAGTAAAACTGGGGACTGTTTATACTGTTACTAAAAGGAGCAGGAGCAGAGCACAAAAAGAAGCATGGCATTTACTCAGCTGAGGAGAACAGAGAAGGTAGGGGAACAGAGAATGGAAAGAGGATGGTAAGGATAGTGAAAGGAAAAAAGACAAAAATAGTGTATATATAAATATATGCATTATGTAAGAATGCAAATAACTGTGGGTTCTGAAAAGATGAGGATTTTTCTTGTATTGTCCATAGTGTTCAGGGACCTGGCAGTTCACAATAACAACTAAATTGTATATTTTCTAAGCTGAGACAAGAATTGGTGTTAGATTTCCGTACAAAATTGCTGTCCTCCTCGATAGAATTATTGCCATGAATGAAAGACAGTACCATCTTAAAATTACCTCGAGACATAGGAACCAATAGTTTACATAAATTTGGTTATAAGGTTTGAGCTGTAATAATCTTTTAATGAAAAGAAACCATTTTCTAGGGGCAGTCTTCAAGAATAATTTTCTCTAAAGCCACGGCACTGGTTGAGACAGCTGGCAAGTGCAGTCTGGATACTCATCTCTTTCCAGTAGCCAACTGGCATGTTCCTCCAGTACACTAGCAGAGAGCCCACACTAATGTTAAGAGTATTTAATTGAATCGCTTTTGAAGGCCATTTAATTTATTCACTAGGTAGCCTGTCAAGGGTTGGAGGGCCAAAGACAGTTTTTCTACTAGAGGCAGGAGTGAAAGGCATCAGCATGCAAGTGGCCAAACAAGGTGCTGGAAGCAAAGGTAAGTAAACACAATGGTCCCCTGTCAGATCTTACCTATAGATAGCCTTAACTGTCCCAGGCTGACGAGCCATCCAGCTTTAGGATGGATGTAGAACTGAAATGCATGCTTGTGCTGCCAGTGAAGACCCTGCCAGAAATCAGAAAAATCAAGTTAGAAAGCTTTAAATTCATACAATTGACTCTCTGAGGTTATAATCCCTAAATGAAGACCGTTTTCTGGCGATAAATCAACTTTTTGCATGCATGATCTTTCAGTAAAGCACTGATATTTGCTGCATCTGCTTGCATGATCTAGTTCTCTGTAAGAATCTATGTAGCATGAGAACATCCGACACTTTGTTTGAAGTCTCCTCAGGGAGTGTATAGACCTCAAGTTTTATTTTGCATAATGCAAAATGGGTTGTTGAAACTTGACCAATAATAACAAATACTGATTTAAATAGTCCGATAACTTCAGTTAAAAAAATATTAACGGAGTTCTGTTTTGAGAAGTTCTGAAGCCAGTGTTTTAATTCAAATATATTACATTATGTATCATTTAACTTTTCTGTACAAAGTTTAAGATTAACAATGTGTTGTTTTCAAGTTTCAGACAATCAGTGATTAATTTCTTTATGGAACCTTTGCAATGAAAGCAGTTGTTTAAAGCTGTCAGTCAGCAGTCTCCAGTAAATCACATCTTACTTCGATGAATTTTACTGAACATAACTTTACAAATAAAAAATAACTCACAGCTCTCAAATGTTGCTATTTCATATCTGCTGAAATAACTGATTTTATAAAAATATTCAGTATGTTGTATACTTGGCACTTGGGCACAATCTGCACTCAATATGAAAACAGGTTTATAAGTTTTAATGTCATAAAATTTACGATGCCCATAACCTTTCATTTCTGTGAATGAAAAAGCTTGAGTTTTTAAAAATTGTTTGCTGCTAGAAACAAAATAATCCTTAAGGAATTTTGCTTCAGATTCAGACAAAGGTTTTATAGGATGGTTAGGGGGATTTTTTAATCTCACCCTGAGTGGGACAGTACTGCATCCATAAGCATCAAGGTCTTAAGTAGATCTGGCTTGCCTTCGTTTGCTCTAAGTTTGCTCTAAGTGGCTGTAGCTATATTAGTAAGATGTATAGCTATATTAGTGAAACTGCTTGCATAGCTCCTGGCTGTGGCCCAAGACAGCTGGTACATTCGCAGAGGAGACTTGGCTGTGAAATCATCCGGGGGCCATTCCCACGAGCTGGTTTGGATGCTGCTACCTTGGTTTCATGGGTGGACAGGGAAGGGGACACACGAGGTGCTCTCCGTGTGAGGCCGGTTGGCCTCGGGGCCAGCAAACATCCAGCAAGGCTGAACTGACAAGTCTTCCTTGTCAGGGAAATCTTCTATGGGCAAGAATAATTTATCAGTACCTTCTGGAAAAACACCAAATGGGAGGCTTTTGTTATGCCCCAAAAAGAAAAGTGCACATTGCTTTAGCAGAGAACTGTGTTCAACAGAGAACTTCTCCTTAGCAGCCTGTCTTCTCCCTGCTCTGCCCAAAGCCTTCTCTCTGAGAAACTGATGTGTCTTTTCCTTGCTCTTCTGGGCCTTATTTCACCACTGACGTGAGCTGGAACTGTTTCTTTGCAGACTGTGGAGACTTAACGTACCCCAGTATATTACCCTGCAGAGTCCTCCCATAAATGCAGATGGACAGACAACTCCATTCATCTCTCCAGCAGACATAGTGTCTCTTCAGTAGCTTGTCCTCGTGAAAAACATGGTTTCTCAACAACTTTTCATCCCTTTCAGAAGAAAGAGGGAGCAAAACATTCTTCAAATCCTATGACAGCAGTACTATGGCCAGAAAAGTAATGTATAACCATGTACTTAGTCCATAAAGTATTTAAGGTGAATACTGAGATTCCTTCCCCTGGGCTTGATTTCACATTAATGTGTGCCAAAATCAGGTCCTGCAGCACAGTCTACTGGTGAATCTAGTCTCCCAGAGAAGTGGGTCCCCAGGGCACCAATTATTTGAGTTAATATATTTGGCATCCAGTACATCCATCTGAAATTCATAATCTCCAGGACTAAGAGGTCAAAAAAACATTTGTAAACAACTGACAAAGGCATTTTCTTGTTGTTATTGTTTCTGGGATTAACATGGAGATATTTGTCTTCTTGCAAACATTAGTTAGAAGTGTTCTGCTATTACATCTCTAGTCCAAATCTTCTTGTGAAGAAATTAGTATCACTTGACTAGACCTTAAAATGGCTATACCACCTTCTTTTGGGATCTTGCCAAATCTGACAGACTAATTAGGGTAGGGTATGTTGGGAAACTTCTGAGGAGAGTTTGTAGTTGAACCTACCCTTCATAAAACAAATGGGTGCAATGTTTCCTTTTTTCCAGTAACTGGGGACTTCACCTGACTGCCATGACTTTTCAAATCTCATGGAGAGTTGCTTGGCAACTACATCAGCCGATTCCCTCAGGACTCTGGGATGCGTCTCATCAGGTTCCATAGACTTCTGTATGTTCAGGTTCCTCAGGTGGTCAGGAACCTGATCTTCTCTTACAGTGGGATGGACTTTGCTCCCCCAGTCCCTGCCTTGCGGTCCATCCACTGGAGAGGTGTGGGAAGAGAGATTGCCAGTGAAGACTGAGGCAAAAAAGTTGTTGAGCACCTCAGCCTTCTTCTTGTCCATTGTTACCAGTTTGCCACCAGTCTTGCTCATCAGGGACTGTATGCTTTCTTTGATCTTTTTCCAGCTGACATACCTGTAGAAGCCCTTATTATTATTCTTTGCATTCTGTGCCAAGTTCAGCTCCAGCTGTGCCTTGGCCTTCCTGACCCCAACCCTACACAACCGGGCAGCATCCCTGTACTCTTCCCAGCATACCTGTCCCTGCTTCCACTGCCTGTGCATTTCCTTCTTGCCCAGTAGTTTGACTGGCAGGTCTCGACTCAGCCATGCTGGTCTCTTGCCTGCCCTTCCTGATTTCTTACAGGGGCATCGAGAGCTCTTGTGCTCTATGGAAAGTGTCCTTAAAGATCTGCCAGTTCTGTTCTGCACCCTTGTCCCAGAGGGGGACATTCAAATATAGGAATGAGTGTGATATTCTACGGTACCATTGAAATAGAGGCCATCAGTGTATTTTCTTTTTTAATGTGGCAAGTGTAAGATTTATTTTCTTTATTAATTTTCTGGCTTTTAATTGTTTCACTTTGTGAATGATTTGATAAGTAAGTACACCGTCATTCAGCAATATTCACTGTTTTTACATAAAACTCATTTCCCCAGTAATAAAACATTAGTTTGGACCTAGTAAGATAATATGGAAGGCCTAGTTAGTTCTTATATATGTTATATGTTACCCACCAAATGACATCCGTCCATAAGACAAGTAGTTTTCCAGTTTTTGAAATGATGATTCCCTGCCACCCCACCCCCCCAAATGGCCTATATTTTGTTAAATAAAGGTTTTGAGTCTGTCTGTGTTTGTATTTTCCCAGGCTCTTTTAATGCCTGAGGGAATAATTTATAGGGCTGTAATTTTGTGAGTTACTGTGTTATGACCACTTATAAATGGCTCCTTAGGGCACCAAAAGGGCCAAGAAAATGTAAATACAAACACAAAACAGAAACAAATACCTGCAACATGAAGAAAACTACAAGGAGAGAGACCATATGGCTAACAATTCAGCTCCACTTAATGGCTCCATTCACCTCCTATTGAAGTAAAAGCAAGTTTTACTACTGACTATAGTGAAAGAAAAACTGAATGTTAAAACCTCACCTGTAACACGACAATCACCTAACTCTGTGTTTAATAATATCCATACTAAGTTATTTGTTTATTTTTAATATTGGGCTGCAGTTCTTTACTACCAAATATAACTCTTTATTCCCCCTTCCCTCCAAATTTAATAATGAATATTTTGAAATATTCCTGTAGCTTTAGGCTTGGCCGATTAATAAGCTCTTTATGACATTTTATGTTGCAGTAGTTAAAGGGAACCGTTGGCCGGGACACCTGATGGGAGCCAGGCACTGTGGGTCCTGACCAGTTTTACTGGAGAGAGGTATGCGCTCCCATGGGGAGGAACAGGAGATTTGCTGGGCTGCCCTGCCCTGTGGAAGCACACTGTTTATTGGCAAGAGTGTCTGAGCATCTGTCATGGGCAAAACATCTCTACTCAAGATATTTTTACTTAATTTATGCCCAGTTAACGTCAACTTCTGATTGCTGATTGGGGTATAGAGAAAAAAGAGAACATAGAACATCAGCAATGGAAAAATCACTTGAGCCAAATACTTTTCCCTCCACCTTTCTTAGGCTCAACTTCCCCTGTGTTTGCTGGGGGTTAAACTCTGTCCCAGTTACTCTGCTCAGGTGATGGGTGACACAGGAGGTCTGGGGTTGTGTGAGTTACTGGTTTTTCTCCTGCTCTCTTTGCTTATTCATGTTGCTTTGCTGCACTTTGCTTCTCACTGCTTTTCCTCTGTTAGTCTTTGTTTCTTACTCATTTTCCTCACTGCTTCCCTTGCCTTTTCTGGTTTTCTGGCTCCGCTCTTTCTTAGTGCTTTTGCCCCCATGTGGGTTGCCTGTGGGCGGTAGTGACTCAGAGGTGTCCCTGTCTTGGCATGGCTCACCTGGAGGCAGCAGTCCCCTGGGGGTGGCCTTGCTGCAGCATGGGTCCCCTGTGGGACTGCAGTGTCCCTGCTGCAGGTGGGCCACCTGTGGGCCACTGTCCCTCAGGGCAACGTAGGGTATTTACAATACCTATGTGAGCATCTTGCTCTGCATCACACCTTATGCCTTGTTTGTCTCCATTGTGAGGTGAAGATTTCTGGTGTGCTTCTAATTCCTCTGGAATTAGGTTGCTGAATGTACCTGAAAAGGTGTTCCTTTGCTCCTTAATTCTCCACTGCTAAAAAATGAGTGCACCACGTACACATATAGCGTACGTATACACTGTACGTACTGTGAGGTACTCTGAGAGTGCAGTCGTACGGACAAATGTCTTGTTTTGAAGAGAAGGTGTCTTTTCCTTTATTGTGTGATAGATTTTGTGAATAACTACCTGCGAAGGCATTAGGGGACAAACCATGGGCAGTAATCCTGCACAGGACTAAGTTCCTGGCTTCATAGAGGCAAACGTTGCACAAGCTCAGCTCTGTGATTTAATGATTTAAGACAGTGTTTTTCTATGAGGAGTCTGTGAAAGACAGCTACTGAAATCAAGGCTTTGCTCAGCTTACGTTTGCTGTACATGCCTCCCACCTTCCCTGCAGAAATGTTGAAGATCCAGAAATAGGAAAAGCCAAAAATCCCTGTTTTGAGCCACTCTTGCTCACATTAAAACTACTATGAGTTTTGCTAATAAATCTGTCCAGATTGGGACAGGAAGCTGTGTGAGAATACTTAATGTGGCTGAGACAAACAATCCTACCTTTTTCCCAACAGAGGAAACTTTTACTAAATGGTAAGAAAATGAAAAAAAGTGATGTAATCAGGAAGCGTTTTCAGCCACGCTGATGGTTTGCAGAAGGGTAGGTGCCATATGAACAATGCTGCATAAGCCTTGAAACCTCCTGGCAGGGAAGTCAGTTCTGAATGAAAAATCCTTGCCAAATGCACCCTGTCATGTTTTCCATCAGTAGAGCTGGATATTTGTGTATAATTCCTGTGGGATTGGAAGATGCTAATATATACACACAGAAAAAGTTCAATTTCAAGTAGCTGCTATCATCCAGTAAACAATATGTTCCAAATTCCTTTCAAGGCTTCTAGCACACTGATTTTTTTTTTTCTAAACACTGCCATTCTCTGTGATATTCAAGACTATTGGTGAGAAGCCTTCATAACTATAAAAAGAAAAGAGTTGGAGACAAAATATTTCATACTGAAGCTGCAACAGACTGTGTGCCTTCCTCTCAGCCACAGCCCTCTATTTTCACTGCAGCCATCACCATGGCTTTTCAGCAAAAAAATCATTCCAGACTACTTCAAAGCTGTGTGCCTCCACAGTTTCCCTGTTTGATAATACCAGATGGCCTTGTGGCGGTTCATTTTTATCATCGTGAAATTGGGAGATTCTAGGCCCTTATACTGTGTGACTTTATGACCAAGGCAGGCAAAACACACAAAGATGCTGTTGGTACTGAAAAGGCACTGAGTAGCAGAGACAGTCTCAGAAGGCTTTGAGATGCACCTGTGAGTCCACCGGCTTCTTTAAAAGGCAATAGAATCCCTGCTCAGGGTTTTTGCAAAGCATCGCATGCATGTATTTGTGTTTACGCATGCTCGTTATAAGCAGAACCCCTGCTCAGCCATGTGGCAGCATTGCAATCCTGGTCATCAACACTGAAGTTACAAAAGAAAATGTCTCGTGCTTAACACCCAGTTTGTTTCTTCCCACAGCACAGGCCATAAACATCAGCCACCTCAGCTCGTCCAAACACCCCGAATTCCCTTCCAGCTGGAAGGGTGCATGGATGCTCACATACAGCCCTCGCTACTCTCAGACTGCCTCTTGCACACTTGCCATTGCTGCCATCCGGCGAAGGAAGCTGCTTGGGCTTCATTTAAAGAGGAAGACACATGATGGGTCATACTTGAGAGCCACAATGTTTATCCAAGTGCTTATGCGGTGCTTCCGGATATTAAATAAACAGACTTCAAAATTCATGCGGGTAACTTAAAAATCATGACTCAGCGCATCATAAAAGGTACCATGCTTTGCCTTTGAACTTTGAACTTTTGGACATGAGGGATGTGCATCTTTAAACCTCAATACAAGAAACTTCATTTGGCATCCAGGCCACTTAACCTGAGGCTTCATTTTAACCACAACAGGACACTCCTCTAGAATCCCTTTCCCATCAAGGGAGAGAAGGAAGTGTCTTTGGAGGCCTGCAGAGGGAGATCCTGCCTGCTTAAACTCTGCAGGAAGGATGGATTCTCTGGGTGCTTTAGGATTTCCGTGCAAGTTGAGTGCTTAAGGTAGGCACCGAATGCACCTGCTTGAAAACCACAAACTGAAATTCTTCATGAACTGGGGTTTTAAGAAAAATATAATGTACTGGAATATTCTTGATAGAATCCTGTGAGCTGACAACGCTATGAGAGAGCAGATGAGAACAACAGTACAGTTTTTTTTTGATTACTTAGGGCCACTAAATACCTACAACTGCAGGTAGTTTCCTTACCTTCTCCTTACCTTCTTTCTTAATCACAAATAATGTTTGTTATATTTTGATGAAATACTACTAATTGTCAATCCACAAACTGTACTCCAGAAGCAGTTGCATACATGGCTATCCTGTGTTTATAAGTTGATTTTCCAATATTTTGTCAAAGTGCAAAGGATGAAATGGTTTGGATCTGTTTCTATAGAGAAGCAAGACGGTTACTGACTGCATCCATCACACTGGATGGACACATTGGATTGTGCCCCTTCATGTGCATTTGGATAATCTTACTATTATGAGTCTTACAGAGAACTTGCTAGGAATTTGCAATGCAGTTGTTTCCAGTCCTCACAAGCTTATCACACCGTATGCAAATAAAACAGGAACTCACAGTATTCTGACTCCTATCAGCTAACATCACTAGGTACTTCTACCGCCCGTCTGGAGGCTAAACTGATCTTTTTAATTGTCATTTGTGGTTATGAGGTGAATGTGTGTGACAGATGTTGACTTTAGCTAATAACAGAGAGTAAAGGTAAGAAAGAGAATTTTCCCATCAGTTATAACAGAAACGGATCAACCTTGAGGTCTGTGAGTGTACGTCAAGACTTGCTTGTTTTTTGTTTCTTTGGTAGGCATTTTCATAGGTTGAAAATTAATCATTTGCATTGCATTACTCCTTTCAGTCCCTGACTATCTGGGTGATGCTGGAGTCAAGCACCTTCAACTATTAGTGTCTAACTTCAAAATAGGAAGTAATTTCAGTAAAGGGGTTACAATTTACCTTGTAAAAGCTGTCATTGTAATGTTAGCTACTATATCACTGCTAACATTGTATACTGTCCCATGAACAGCTAAAGCCCATAACGTTTTTCCTGCATGTCACACCTCTAATGACTTCATCCTTTGACTTTGTGCAGGACTTCAAACACAGAAGTAAAAAGCAGGATCCAAACAGTGTGACATTCCACTAAGCTGGAGAAGAACGTATTTTGAAATTTACTAGTAAAAACTTGATTTCTATTCTAACAGATGAAAGGTGTTGCCTTGCCCTAAATAAGCTGTGAACTGAAAGAAAGAGAAACTGCCACATTTTAAAATATGGAATCAATCTTTATGACCTGTGAGCAGGAAGGTTCATCATGCTGGTAGTTTTATTTGTTGCGCAAAGCAGTCTAGCTTCTATTGAGAAGATAACAAAAGTGCCTAAATATGATTCCAGCACTACTGGTTAGATATAGCCATAAACGGTGATTTGTAAAGCAGCTTTAATAGGTGTGATAATACTTTGCATTTCAACAGGGCCTGTTACCTAAGCCAGAAGACTTATAAATGTAAATTGAGCTTTTCAAAATTCTTGTGAAGTATAGTAAATATAGCGATACCAAGTTTAGAAGAAAGATTATCTGAAATGTTAAGCAACTTGCCAAAAGTTGCATAGTAACCCAGCGCCTGACCTGGGAATACAGCTCTACAGTTAATGCTCTAAGCTGTTAGGCTGCACTAGATGACAGTTCACTGGAACTGTAGATGAACTCAGAGCAGTCCTAATGCAGACAGAAAAGATGCCTTAATGCCTTCTGTCAGCAAATTACAAGGCAGCAAGTCAGCCACACTGGAACTTACCAGAGAATTTGATGCTGGAGCAGTTGGATTCAATAATGCAACTAATTATACTTGATGTGGCATTATATGAGAGGGTTCTCCAGCACAGACAGAAATGACATGTTTGTTTTGAGAGTGGGAGAATCCCATCTTGGGAAAGTCAGTTGAGTATTCAGGCTTGACTTTGAAGCCTTTGATGAGAGAAGCATGTCTGGTCTAATCTCGGAGTGACAGGTTCATAAATGCACACACTACAGTTGATACTCCAATGGCAATATTATGCTCTGCTGATTTTCTTTGCCCTGCTCATTCAATTTCTTTAGAGACATCCAGAGATGAAAGAGAAAAATGCACAGTATGTTATAAAGACCAAAAAGAGTTTTTGTTTGCAAACTCTCTTGTTATCAAGCAAAGCATTAGAAATGTACAGCAGCTTGTGTAACTCAGAGGCCATGTAGTATGAAAGAATACCACTCTTTTAGATGAAAACCTGCCAGGGTCCACGGGAGGTAAATGTAGATTACCGAAGATACAATGTCACTGAGAACTGCAGGCTTCTGTCTTTGCTCACTTTTCTGGTCACATCTGTGGAACTCATTTGCTATCAATTATGACTCCCTCTCCTGCTTTATGTCATGATGTGACTTATAAGCAGAAGAACAACTGGCTTTGATTCTTACTAGGGAATTCTTCCAGAGTTAGATGAAGCAAATCTTCAGCAAGTGCAAACTGCTGGTGAAAACAAGGGTTTCTATGATGCTGTATCTCTTATTGGTAGCTGCCACAGCTGCACTGAAGCTCTGGGCAGCTGGGACAAAAATCGGGTAGCCTATACACTGTGTGAGTGTAATGCAGTGCTTTTGACTGGCGCTCTTTGAGTGAAGGCCACTGATTTTCTGTACATCCAGCAGGATAGAAAACTGTGTCTCTGTAGCCATTGACAACAGCTGGTACAGAACATTACCAAGTCCATCAAAAAAAATTGTTTGAAATCTTTGTTTATTCTGCTTCAAAATCAAGTCATTTCATAATGATAGTTTCATTTCAGGCCCCATTGGAAAATCATCTCTTTAAGATCTCAGTTTAATTCTTGGTGTATGTTTTTTTCTTACAAAAGATAAAGTAAAAATGTTAGTCTTGCATTCATAGGCAAGATGTTCTTGCCAGTTTTATAGACATAAACCCATTAATCTTTCCATTAATGATTAAAAAAAAAAGATCATTAGAGCCTGGGTTGCAAGAAAATTATATAGCTCTTGTAGCTGTATTTTCTCACTTTCAAATATCCTCTCTTGTGTCAAAAGCTTAACTACATTAATTCAGGGATATGTCTTGGTGTGGAAAAGGGCACTGAGCTGGGATGCTGGGGTTTATTCCCAGCAGTGCCCCTCCGCTGTAGTGAGTGACCTTCCAAAGTACTATGTCTGAACACTCCCTGCCCTTTGCCCACTCAGAGCCTATACGTTCTCTCCCCCACACCAGGAAAAATGAGATTCTATCTTGATTAGGCCTTAAGAGGCATTCAAAGAATGAACAACAAGGTTTATTTGTGTGTGTTGATAATGAAAAGTAAGGCAATGGGTAGGAATCCACTTTATGCTCTACGCTCCCCTCTCTCCCTCTATGCTCCTCTTCTCCCTCTCCCAGCCCCTGCCAGAGTGTAAAAGGGACCAAAACAGCTCTGAATAGCAGCTCTGCTCGCCCCTATGACATTAGTGGGAACAGAAAATCTGAAAATACAGCTCACAGCTGATAATGGATTTGGAAGTTGACTCCTGTTACTGAAAACAAACTGCTCCTCCTCAGACCATCCTCCAGTTTGGATGTTATCTGTTAACTGCTCAAGGGAGCTGCATTCTTCTTTGATTTGGCTGTCTGGAAAACCTTCATCTTACTGTAATACTGCATAACTCGGAGATTTGCAGCCTGTTCTTTTTTACATGCTGTTGTGCCCATAAATGCTCATGAAATATTTGCTCTTTGCTGTCCATTGTAACTGTCCCCCAAAGTACCATCTGGTAAATATATTCAGTTATAAATTTAAAAGATTATTATGGCACTATAAAATTGCCTTCAGCTGACTTGGTCAGAGCAGTAGATAAGTTGTGATGATTTTTACATGTATTTTCTGTTGGACAACCCTATGCTCTGGATTCTTGCTGCAAAGAGTCCAGACACAGCCAGAAAAAAATGCATATGGATTGGTTAATATTTGTGTGATCCCTTTGTGCTGTTTCACCCACCTGTTTAGGTGATTACATGCATTGTGTGGTCCTAATGATGTGTAAGGTACTCCATTCTTCAGTGCAGTCTGTCCTTATATGCACTCTATATGTCTTGATGATTTGCCTTCAGATCTGTCTTGCTAGCAAAACATTTGGTCCATTTCTTCGTGCTCTTAGGAAGTCAGCTGGATAGCAAACAGCTTGCGTTCCTTGATGCTCCTGCCCCCTCAGTGAACTTGACACCTCAGCCAAGTGACATTTAATTTCCAGTCAGTGTGGAACGACGAGAGCTGGACACAGGACACCACACGGTTTTGCTCTTGTCCTTAGGCTCTCTCGGATCCCTGGATCAGTGGATACTGGGATTGCAGTGAGACTGCATACGTCATGTGCAAGGCCTCAGAGACCTTCCTGGCAACCCAAGGAGTGGATCATCCCAATGGACTTTGAAGATCCTTTTAATCGTTGGTAGACAGTGCATGATGACTGTTAAGAGCTATTTTCTTGATGGCGTATGAGAAAACAGCATAGCTTTCTCAGAGCTCTGATTATCCAAACAATTAATTATTGAGCTGTTACAACTGAAAGTGTTTAGTAATTTGGCCTAATTTGCATAATAGTAATAAATTAACATAGTAAGTTATAAAAAAGAGTACGACACTTTCAGCCTCAAACTACTTTGTTCAAACAGATACTTCATTGGTGCAGCTCAGTTCGTAAACTAAAATAATGCAGCGCCTTTTTCTCATGTTGTAGTTACAAAAATTGCATCCATAGCAAACAAATTAAAAAACCAATGTTCAGGCACAGACAGATGAAAAGTAATAGAGATGGATGGAACCTTGAAAGAAACAGACCAAAAAACAGCATTCAAAAGGAAAATATCTTTTAGTAGTATATATTTGCTTTACAGGAGCCTGGGCTAGGAAACAGAAAGACAGAAATCCTAAAACCTGCCACATAGCTGTCTAAGTTTGCATGCTTCAAAGCCCTAATTGCAAGGCCTACAGTGGTCTTAATACACTATGTTATCAGAGAATGTGGAGTAACAACTTTGAAAATAAGTGAACAGAGAGATTTCAGATGGTTTGTTCTTTCACACAAGGCAAGGTAACAGGTTTGCTTACAAAACAGGTGATGTGAAATTTGTTTCAATTGATCATTGTCTGACTTTTGTGATATGGTTTTCTAACTGAAGTGAGAAGCATGTCTAATACTGTCAAGTAGAGCAGTTAATAAGAGAGAGTACAAGTCCGCATCATTTTTAGAACTTAATTAGACTTGTGATTAAGCCATCAGAGAGAGAAAAAATAAGAGAAACAAGAGTATTACATCGTGGCAGAGGAAAGTTTAGTAGCATGAAAGAAAAGTTGACAAGATGGAATAAAATGTTTGAAGGGGTAAAATAAGGTACACAATAAAGGAATGATTAGTATCAAGAGGATTGGCATAAACATCAGTGCGTGCTGTCCCTCATACTCTGAACAGAATGCCAGAGCTTGTCGTTGATAATAATGGAAATAGAGGCTGAGTCCTTAGAGGGAGCTGACTCTGCAAAAACTAAGAAACTAGAAGGCCCTGTGAAACAGAGAATGAGAAAAAATAATGCAGAGCAAGGAGGAGGTACAGCAATGGAATCAAACATTAAAAGCGGAGGAGAAACTGAACGATTACATAGTGAAGCCAAGAGTGCAAAAGATAAGAAAAGCAATTCTGGCAAATGAAATGAATACTCTGAGATTATGATAATAGAATTTGCAGGAGAGCGGATAGCACATGAGAGATGAGAAGTTGGTAAAGGAAGGAGAAGGGCCTCTAAGAGCAGCCTGGATTAATTTACTGCCAGAAAAGTCAGAAATTGCTAAAATCTCTTCTAAAAGTGTGCCCCTGCAAAAGGAATTCAGCACAAATAAAAAATCTAGCAAACTATGGACCACTTCAAATGTTATGTAAAAATGGCCCTTACTCTTAAAGTGACATAATTGTTAGCCTGTAGATTTAGTGAGAAAGAGGAGTTGGCTTCCTCTGACTGAAGACCTAGCTTGGAAGCAGAATGCTATGGCAAAACCCCTTCCTCCCTGTGAGAGCGGACTTTTGATGATCAAATCAGTTTGATTGAACTGGGTTTTGGGTACCAGCAGTATAGTTCAGTGCCTCAGGACTCCGAGGCAGCACTACAACTCTTGGGCAGTCATCTCTATCTGCATAGAGAGATTGGATCTTCCAGAGACTTCGCTGACAATAGACATTCCCAGCACCAAGCTGCTCCAATGCATTTCCAGAGAGCCTACCTGGTGGTGGAGCTCTTGTTTCTAGTCTTTAGGGATAAAGTAGTGGGCAGGCGAGGAACTTGGGCTTCGCCAAGCCACAATCACTTTTACTCTGGAAAACACTAGACAGTTACAAAACAACATCCTGTACGTACCCTCCTCCCCCGCTTAGTGTGATCTCATCTCTCTTGGGAGTCCTGGTTTGGACAACATCTTTCCTGCCTTTTCATCAGGCATGTGGTAGTGGTTTGGCCTTTTTACTCACACGATCAACTTTTATCATGGTCTCTGTCGTTCTTTTGTTCACATACTTCAACTGGGAGCAGCCTAGTTTGCATACTCCCCACCCTCCACTGGCTTCTTTACACAGTCTGTCAAAGCAATGACCTTACTGGTAGAAAACCCTTTTCCAGTAAAGAAAGATTATCAGACACCAATGGATCTTGACTACTGTCTCATTCTTAAACCCCTCTGAGGTCTCCAGATGCCAACATGAGTGTTGTCAATATTCAGAAGAGTGAGCAATGTTGGCCAGTGGAGATGTTGCAAAGCAAGGATCTGAGTAGAAGTCCACTTCTAGTCTGTATATTAAAAGAGGAGGTACCTGGTGATTTCAGTGCAAGTATCACACACAGGTATAGTATAAAGTTTTGCCCCCACAACCCATTTGTTTTAGCCTTTCCAGACAATAAAATTTGTACTCATATTGATAAATTCCTGATGTGTTTACAAATGGTGTTAGTCAACTGCCAACCATTTTGCACCATTCAGGTGCTTTGCAAGTCACTGGAGAGGCTGATGAGCTCTCATGTTCTCCAGAGACCATGCTTTTGCTTGCACGGACTGTATTGTAATTCTTTCCTCTATTGACCTTTTTCATCTCCCTTTGACTTTTTTTTTCTTTCAAAATGTTCGTTTTGTTGCTAAATTAAAATCTCTTAGATTGCCTAGATCCAGATCATTGTGAAGGTGGATTTACATCACAGAGAAACCCTGCTATTACATTTGGCTTTAACTGAGATCCTTGCTGTCTGTTTAAATAGAGAGGCCAAGGATTTAATTTGTCAAGGGACTGATTTTTTTGTTACGTCTCCTATGAGAGGTATCTACTAAATGGAGGACTCCATCCAATGTTAAGTCTGGCATTGTTTTCAAGCAGCGTAGCACCTAGATCAAAGAAGAAAGGGGTGGGAAGGGCTTAAAATCTTCTTCCAGTTTTCACTTGTAAACACCCCCATAGGAATAATTTACTGCCATGTTCCAAACACACTGTTTTGCAGTAGTATTTTAGGACTACACAGAATTCCTAAATTGTACCCATTTTAAAAAAGGGCAGAAAGGATGACCCAGGGAACAACTGACCTGTCAGCCTCACCTCTGTGCCTGGGAAGATCATGGAACAGATCCTCCTAGAAGCTATGCTAAGACACGTGGAGGACAGCGAAAGGGTTCGAGACAGCCAGCATGACTTCACCAAGGAAAGTTCTGCCTGACCAACCTCGTGGCCCTCTCTGATGAAGTGACTACATCTGTGAACAAAGAAAGAGCTATGGATGTTGTCTGTCTGGACTTCTGGAAGGCCTTTGACAGGGTCCTCCGCAACATCCTCTCTCTAAATTGGAGAGGTATGGGTTTGATCAGTGGACTGTTCAGTGGATGAGGAATTTGTTGAATGGTCGCATCCAGAGGGTAGGGGTCAACAGCTCAATGTCCAGATGGAGATCAGTGACAAGTGGTGTCCCTCAGGGGTCTGTGTTAGGACCAGTACTGTTCAATATCTTCATTGACATAGACAGTGGGATTGAGTGCACCGTCAGCAACTTTGCAGATGGCACCAAGCTGAGGGGTGTTGTTGACACACCTGAGGGATGGGATGTCATCCAGAGGGGTCTGGAGAAGCTTGAGAAGTGGGCCCGGCCCATGTGAACCTTGTGAGATCCAATAAAGCCAGGTGCAGGGTCCTGCACCTGGGTCAGTGCAACCCCCAGCACCAATACAGGCTGGGGGATGAAGGGGTTGAGGGCAGCCCTACCAAGAAGGACTTGGGGGTACTGGAGGATGAAAACTTGGACATGAGCCAACAACATACGCTTACAGCCCAGAAGGCCAGACGTATCCTGGGCTGCATCAAAAGAAGCATGGTCATCAAATTGAAGGAAGTGATTCTGCTCCTCTACTCTGCTCTCGTGAGATCCCACCTGGAGTACTGCCTCCAGCTCTGGAGTCCCCAACATAAGAAGGACATGGATCTGTTGGAGCGAGTCCAGAGGAGGGCCATGAAGATGATCAGGGGGATTGAACCCCTCTCCTATCAGTACAGGTTGAGAGAGTTGGGGTTGTTCAGCCTGGGGAAGAGAAGGCTCCAAGGAGACATTATTGCGGCTTTTCAGTACCTAAAGGGAGCTTATAAGAAAGATGGGGAAAGACTTTTTAGTAAGACCTGTTGTGATAGGACAAGGGGTAATATCTTTAAAAGAGGGAAGATTTAGACTAGATCTAAGGAAGAAATTTTTTACCATGAGGGTGGTGAGACAGTGGAAGAGGTTGCCCAGAGAGGTGGTAGATGCCCCATCCCTGGAAATATTCAAGGTGAGGTTGGACAGGGCTCTGAGCAACTTGATGTAGTCCCTGCTTGTTTCCCTGCTTATTGCAGGGGGGCTTGGACTAGATGACCCTTAAATGTCCCTTCCATCCCAAACTATTCTATGATTCCAAACAGAGGATTAAGCTTTCCTAAGTTGAGAAGAATAGATGAAGGCTGGAAATGTAAAATGGGTTGGTGCAGATAAATGTGATGGAGGGGGTGACAGGTGAACAAATTTTGACCGTAGTTAGTTTACTTGTTACTTACTGCTGTGCTTTCACAGAGGAACTTTTTGTAAAATGTGTGATTCCAGTGGGGAAAAAAAAAATCCAAATATTGTTTTACTGTCTTTTATTTTTTGGCTTTATGGGGAGTGTTGTCTGCTAGAAGGGGCAAAGGAATTTTTTGAGCACTGTCCTGTCTCAGTGCAGAGAAAACACTGCCTTCTTTTTCTCCTCAGTTGGAGAAAAGGCTCCAGTAACGTTGGTCATGTCTGGTAGAAAAAATAAGTACTTATTTCATAACTGGAAGAGCTATCCATATTTTTGTATCCTAATACTTGAGAATTTCTTTCTCCCTGTCTTTTTAAATGAGCCATGGAGACATCTTTTAGCTGCATGCCACATTATGGATATTTGAGATTAAAGTGACTGCAGTGGAAAGAACAGCTGATACTGGGGAAAGAGCATTATAAATCATTCCTGTCTCTAAATCAGTTTTGTCTCAGACATATTTTTGTCTCTATTAAATTGATTCTAGTGCCATTCATGACTAGCCCCTGAGTTTGGTAATTTTCCATGGTGAAAGCTAAGATGGATAACTTTTTAATAGCTGTAAGAAAACAAAAATGATTCCATTGCACACATCTGGATGAACTGAAATCCAGCTTTCCAGGCAATCCATTCTCTCTACTGCTATTTTGAGAAATAATCACGCTGTCTTATTTAGGATTATTTTAAATACTCTGGGCTTATTTGCAAGAAATATTATTTCCTGATTTATAACTCTTGCAGCCCTATTGACTTATATGGAGAGTGAGACAGTGTCAGACTCACTGCCATTCTCAAAGGTATGTAAATAGCAGCTGTCAGTACAAACAAGACTGCAAAGGACCTTCCTTTGGAGGCCATGCATGAAGTACGGCTGTTTACTTACTGTTGGAAGGAAAGTGGCTAATGTGTTCCCTGCAGGCACTGATCCAAAGCCGGTCTGTCACGACAAGGCATCTCTCTGTCAGAGCATTTGGAGGGATTTTTAATCCAGGAGTGCATTTTACTGTTTTTATGCAGTATAAACTCATGCCCAGAGTAACTGGGCTGAAGGCAGCAGAGCTGTCCTGGGAAGCTGAGCTTTTTTGCCATATGTAAAGTCTTTGTTCTGTGGGGTATGTAGATAGCAGAGAGTTGGAAACCAGAGGATCACAGGCTGCTTGTGTGGTACACTGTAAAAGATGTAATTCTGTGATATACAGTGTTGGACCCAATTTCCGACTAGAAAGCACAACTGGATTACTTCATTAGAAAATATAGCCAGCTGGCTAGGCATTTGGTCTTATAGAATCTCTTGTAAGATTATTGTTTCAGCCTGAGAAGAATTGCATACTTCTAATTAACCAGATAGGAGGTTGTGCAAGTGATAGTATCAAACCATAGCAGTGCTGTGTAGAGGAGAGGAGATGATAATGATGTCCTACCCAGGAAGGCATCTGTGAAACAGATCTGGTGGAGTCAGAAAGCATGGAAGATGCTTGAGAAGGCAGTGAAAGCTGGCTTTTATTCACAGCTCCTTTGGCAGGAGCAGGACTCTGAGGGAAAGCAGAGAATTAAAGGTTTTCTTTTTTTTTTTTTAAAGCAAGCTTCTCACTGGCAAAAAAAGTATGTTAGAAATTGACTGGATATTCAGAAGAAATAGGAAACATGGGGAAAATAAAGCCCATTTATTTAAATAGCAAATTATTTTAGTTCCCCATTTGATGCACTCAGTTGTCAAAAAATCACCATAAACACAGTGGTAGCTCCCAGTGTTGACAATAGTTTGTATATTGGTAATATATTGTATAGTGCACAGTATTGGTAGGAGACATGTTTGTATCTTGGTCCAAGCTACAAGTAGAGCTGGATGCAGCCACATACTGCTAGAGGGAAAGAGGTGGAGCATGACAGAGTGTTGCAAAAGGTGATAGTCCAACTCCTGCATGGACAAGAATCACTGCTGAGAGGAAAGCAAAGTAATTCACAAGCCTGCGTGTGAGTCTTCAAAGTTACAGTGCTTTATCTCATCTTCTTTTTCATATGTTGCCAAGATTTGCTTTCCTGTTCCAAAGCACTCTGTTTGGCAAGCCTTCTGTTTTGATTTCAGCAGGGCATTCCTTCCTCAGGGCTTCTAGCAATATCAGTGCATACACTGTTTGCTGCTATTCCTACCCTATCTATAGAAGTTCCGGCTAAATGAAAGACAAGGTGTCAAACGAGGAAAATCACGTGTATAACTTTTACCTAAAGGGAAGTCATACCACAAGCTAGGTACAAGCTAGTAATCAGACACAGACACCTGTGCCAATATGCTTTTGACAGGGCAAAGGTTTGCTAGAATACTCCCTCCTCTACATCTCTGCTATTGATAGTCCTGAAAATATTACAGAATCAACAAGGCATTAAGTAAAGGTGTGAAAGGGAAACTATAGACTTTGCTGAATTGTTGCATTTTGGAATCTCTCTCAAAAGAAATTGCCTCCAAAGTTTGTATGTTTATTTTCTGCCATTTGCAAGTCACCATCATTGTTGTTACCAATTTAGCTGTAGGTGTATGGGAACCAGTAAGTTTCCCCCTTCCTTCTAGTTCTGCGGTTGAAGGCACGTCTCCTAGGGCATGTGTGTTCTTCTTCATTGTGTGTGTTCCATTCTTCATTGTTTGCTGGATGTGCTATTCTCTGCAATACGCAGAAGTACATATTGTATAGTATCCTCTTTCTTTTAGAATTCGAGAATCTAAAAAGCCTTAATACCTAATCTCTCCACAACTGTAAATTTCCATAATTTCTTTTGCTTTATTGATTTAATTTCTTTCCTTTTTCCTGGCATAAAATGATCTCTATGTGGTACATTCTATCTATAAAATGATTAACAAAGCTGTCCATGGGCTTTACTCTTCCACATCGCTAAGCAACTTCTTCTCAAACAGTTTTAGTGTGCTTTAGATGATGACAGCATTCTTAAGACGGAAAAAATATGTAAGATTGAAAGACAAAATATTGTGGGCATCAGTGTGGAACAGGATGAAAACAACTGGGAAATGAAGAGGTCATAAAGAAATTAATTTGGAAAAAGAAGTTAATTAAAATACTCTATAAAAGTAGACTGGAAACTAAGGACAGACCTTTGTGAGGAGATAAGGGTTTATGCAGAGAAAGACTGGCAAAACCTTACACCATTATTTTGAATTAGATTTAGGGACTAAACCCAAAACTTTCACAGAGTCATGATCTGCAGAATACGTATCTATCTCTTCATAGCTTTCCTTTCAAACTGTTACTTGAGTTATTCTTACCAAAGTAAGCTCTCCTGATGGCTTCAGCTGGGCTGTATGAGTGAATAATGGGCTTGCAAGATCAGACTGATGTTAATGGAACTGGGAGAAATGTTTCCTCATTAAACTTCTGTGAAGGAGTTTTGCAGTCTGTTCTGGAATTAAACGAGGCCTGAGGCAGCTCTTCAGTCTTCAGTGTAGATTTAGGAAGAGGATCAGGCTATAGTGGTGGGGTAAGGCTAAAGCTCTAGTTATCTTTTAGATAAATTTTGCAGTAGCTTTGCTAAGTTTTAGGTTCCCGTTGTTATGAAGGGTTCTCTAACATCCTTTCTGCTGCATATTGCTTTTAGGTCCAAATTCTTAGACCTGCTGCTGCTCCTGCTCCTGACTTCTGCAGAAGCAATGGAGTAATTACAGTTTTTACTGATTTTTAGCCAAAGGCATGCTGTTCCTACACATATGCAGAGCTCCTTAAAGGAGCAGCAAGAAAGGAAGTTGAACAACATTAATAGAGAAGGAGTTGAAGGAAAGGAAAAATAAATGGTTCCTGCTACAATTACTAGGCTCTCAGTAAAAATCCAGTCTGGTTTGTTGAAATCTGAAATTTTTGTTATGAATGTGGATGAGAATTTAGTGGGGTCACACAGGAGTCCCACTTGGCACTCTCCTTTTAGGTGCAAAATTAGGGAATAGACCTTGTGTTACCAGTTTAGTGTATTTGTGATGTTGTTCTGTATTTACTCCATGGATAAAGAAGACATTCCACCATTGATGACTGTCAAGCCAGGCCTGTTAATGAGTACTGGATATCTATGTTGAGAAGTAGCTTTACATCATGAAGAGAATCTTGACAAGTTTACCATTTGCAGACTGAAAAGAGGAAAGTGACATGTGGCTCTTCATTTTTCTCTGAAATAGTGTCATCACAAAGATACATCATAGCGTCAATATAAGCATTCAGGTTTGACAGTGTGCCACAAAGAGGTGAATAAACTACTGCAGGGTAACTTGAAGGAATGAGTTTACCTGTTCCAAAACGTAGTTAGAAAGCAGAGATAACACCAGCAATGGTGACCCTGTCATTATAAAAAACATATATTGATGTAGATGATGACCTTGATTTTACCATCTTTCTTTAGTGATAGTGCCAACAGAGCATGGTCTCAGTAAATTAAAGCTTTCTCTTAAATGAATAGTACAGAACTAAGCACTTTTGGAGTTCATCATATATGAATTTATCAAATAATGGTGGGCCCAGTTTGAACTCCTCTATCAGGTCCTTAGAACGTGTTCCAGGGTAATTCCAGTTTAAACTTAATTTTGGGATCAGGTCAGGACCTGCAATCAGAATTTTTGCATCACCCATGTTTAATTAAACTTAGTCTACATTTAAAATGAGTGGCCTCACCGTGACCTGCGTGCCTTGGTTTACCTTATGAAATCTGAACATATCAAGCACAAGGTAGTCAAGGCATAAGTGTAATCATCTTCTACTTTCCATCCCATTTATTAACAGAAGTTTTATCCTAAAAGAAGCAAGCAAACAAGCTGCAATTTAGAATCATTACCTGAATGCTAATAAAAGTCCTGATGTACTGCATGTGCAACCTGTACATATCGGTCAGCTAAGTGTTCACCATCTGTTCTGTTACCCTCACAGTAAATAATCACTGTTGCAGCATTTAAATCAAACACATGCTTAGAAATCTCTGTGCTCATTATCAGGCAGAGTTCAGCTCAGCTCATCACACTGTTACAAAATAGGTCTTCATCATTTTCCATCTGGGAATATTACAAGCAAGTAACAAAACAGGTGTGTACACACTTGGGGCATCTGAGAACATTTTTAAGCCTCAAGAGTATTTCTGTTTATGCTAGTTAGGCTTTCCATAGTATTTTATACAACCAGTAATGATGAACTGTTTGGTAATTGTGCCAGTGCCAGAAAGAAAAGCAGCAGCCTTTCTGTGGGTTGCACAGGGACTCAGTTCAGGCTTAGTCAGGTCAGCCTGAGCGCCACGCAGTTTACACTGGGTGTGTTTAGTGGTTTAGTATAGGTATTAGCTTAGTCACTGCCATCTAATATGACTTCATTATCTCATTCATACAGTCCTGCCAGTAACTGGATATCTAACCTACTCTGGAGAAGACAGAAATTATTTCTTTAAACCCACTTCCAGTTTTCCAGTAATTTTGATTTTTGGCCAGTTTGAAATGTTAGGAATATGTAATTGGAAATGAATGGCTAAGTTTATAAGATGATTGCGCTTTCAGTGCTGCAGCGTTTTTAGTGAATTAGCCTCAGTGTTTACAAGAGACTCACAAAGTTAAACCTACAAAGCTTTAAAGTGAATTGCACCGTTTGTATAATTCTCTGAGGAGGAAAATGTTTTTGCAAGGTTCTTGGCACAACTTTCTTTGAAATTGTTAGAGCCTTTTATTTACCAAACAGTGTACATTGTTAAAAGTAAAACTTCCCCTGTGCTCTAAATTTTGGCCCAGTTAATCTTTCAGCAGTGCTGAAAACAGGGCTTTAATTAGCAACTTTATCAGTTAACCCAGTCACTCATCCCAGTGCTTATCTGATACTGTGTCCAGGCAGGCACTTGGGAACATCAGAAAAAGGCCGACTTGTCAGTGGGACAGTTGAGAGGACCTTGGTGGCAGGGGGGAAAAAAGAGACCACAGAAATGGATGGAATTAAATGGAATTTGATACAAATCCAAAAGGAATTATCTGACCACAGTAGCCTAGGATAGGCGTGGATTTCTCTTGTATTTCTCCCTGATCTTCTCTGGTATGTCACCCACAGGAATAGAGAGGAAGCCAGCGGTCCCTTGCAGTGTGAACATCGGGTCTGATGTGATTGAAGTCCTTCGCTGGGGAGGTGCTGACTGAGCTGAGAATAAAACCGCGCTGATGCTGTCGTCGCAGGAGCAGCCGGCTCAAGCCAGCGTGGGGCTCTCGGCCAAGGCGCTCATTAAGCTCTTTTGCTGTCTTCAGCAACAAAGATTTAGTGAGCAATCTGCTCTCCCTGTATTAGAGACAGTGGACCGAAAATTGTACATGCTTGCCTGTAAAAGGAACTGGGAAGAGTAATGGATGAAGACTTTCTGATGGATGGCCAGAGCAGAGGAAACCCATGCTGACCTGTCTTGGGCATGAAAAAGGAAGATGTCTTATTTCCTTAGGGTGAGCCTGTCACCACAGACCTCTTCTAGCAGAAAGAGGCTTGTGCTCCAGTTCATGCAGCACTCAATCATTAGCAGTAATTGTCTTGTGAGTACTTCAGTCTGTGCCTGGTGGACTCGGAGACTAGTCAGGCAGGGCTTATCTTGTGGCTTTAGAGGCCATGGCTGGTCCTCTGAAACAATTAAATAACAATACCGAAGGGCTTAGGGGGAAATTAAAAGATAAGTTGAATCAAAATAACTTAGGTAATCTGTTTCAGGTACGCCTGCTCAGTAATAAACATGGAAAATAAAAAATAAAATCAGAAGATAAACATGGAAATATAGACCAAATTGCAAAGAATGAAGGACATTTAGAAAAAAGCATTTGGGGGACAGCCAGGCTTTCATTTTATTCTTCACCTTACTTCGTTTGCATTTGTGAACTAGTCTGTAAAGCTTCTTGCGCTCAGTTTAGTCTTTCACATGGCATCATTTGTGGTTCAGAATTCTTACTCACCTCATTTTTTTCCCTAAACAAAGATGTACCATTCATGTAGTTCTAAAACTGTCTTGTCAGCAAAAAATCTGTAGCTCTCACCAATGCAAGGAAGTCTGATATTAAAAAAATGCATCGCTTTGCTATCTTAAGATGAACCCATTAGCATGTGGCTGAAGAGTAAGTTCGAGAGAGAAATCGCGTTAAGAGGACGGAGTGACTACCTGGTGCCAAGAAGATATTTTATGCTTGCTCAAGCGGTTCTGATGAGTTGATAGCTGAAATGTTTATGCTTTTATTCACATAGATAGCATACTAAAGACGTCTATTTTAAACAACAGATAATCCAAGTGGTGCATTTAGTTTGTGAGGTAACTGTGGCTGGTGTTTTAGGGCTTGCAGGGTTTGCTTCTACTCTTATTTACTTGTAGCTGGGCCCTGCAGAGCTAGGCCCTTGACTTCTTTCCAACCTGAAAACAAAGGCAGAAAACAAAAACCAGGAAGATATGTACTGGCTGTAAATTTTCTTTTCTTGCTGATGTAGAATACAAATGCAAAGCATCGTAGTGATTTTCACTCCACTGCTAAAATGTGTAAAGTCACAAAGAGTTCTGTTTATAAATAGAAAATCTAGGTCTCAGGAATGTCTTAAGGGCACAACTCTGTGATATACTGGATTTAGTGAAGCCCAGTTCCAAATTGCTGTTTTATTTGTTGTAAGATTTTAAATGTCATCAGCAACTTCATTCTGGGGGATCCTTTAAACCTCATTTCTTAATTTTTCTTATGTACGGTCACCTCCTTCAAACTGCCATACTCGCTACCTTTTATTTCTTGTCTCCCCCAGCAACACTTTTGTTGTTTTTCTCATTCTTTCTCTGGAAAAAAAGGAATAGTCTTGCCACTACATTATCCTTTAAAAAAGGAAAACTGCATTTTTTTCCCTGCCTGGATCACTTAATATGCTCAGCATCAGATCTTGGCTGCCTGTTGAGACCAGTGGTTTATGTGTCCAGTCTTATATTCTTAGCCTTTTTCTCCATTTTATTGTAATCCTAGAATGTCTAAGGGTCTTTTTAACATAGAGCCTACATAAAAAGAACTGAGATACCTCTTGGAGCCTCTGGGCATTTTCACCTTTCTACGGAGGGGTACTTATTTTGATAAAGCTTCTGACAAATTCAAAAGGTGCAGTAAACCAGAGTAGTAAAAATAAAACAAGCAGAAAAGGAACAATAAAACATTTATTTGACATCTGTTTATCCTGTCCTTAACCACTTTCTTCCTTTCTTACAAATCCTCTCCCCTTGGTAATCATAGGTTAGTAGGCCATTATAATAATTTCTAGATGTGTGTAACTCTCCGGACTATTCCAAAAACACAAGAGACTGGTCCAGCTTCTTGTGTTTGCTGCAACTGGGGAAACCTTGCACTGATAAGTTTCCAATGCAAACAAATTACAAGTGCCTTTGTAGAAAAGCTAGCTGAAAAATTAAGCTATGTAAACTTTTCAATCATTTTCTCCAAAAGAGTGACATTTTACCAAGCCACTTAGTAGTTTCTGTGATGGATTATCTAGTGAGTGTTATGATAGCTCCCCAGTTTATATCATCTATGTGTGTTCATTTCTGTTAGTATTTGTCAAGGACTGCCCAACAGCGACCACCATGTTCCATCTCCGTTTGGGATTGCTCATGACATCCTAGGATTTTGGCTTCTTGGTGCCCTGGGTCTGGGTCTTGCTCTGGGTCTTTTCATTTTGATCTCTTCTGTGACATAGAGCTACAGCCATCTTTTATTCTGTCCCATTCAGAGACCTACTGCCAAAATTCTAAGGAGTGGGCAGGTATTAACAGTGATAGCACACTCAGACCAGGGAAAAGGAAAGAAGTCATTCAGTCTGTTCCTGGTTTATGTCATTCATGAAAGATATTTGTCTAAACTCTTCTTGCTTAAATGCTCCCATGATGCTAATACCACAACTTCCCCAGTAACTGATTGACAGTGGTTAGTACCGGAAGGCTAATCCTAATGTCTTGTCAAATATCCATTGTGGCACTCCTTCTACCGACCTTCCTAGCAGGAGCCTAGATGCCAGATGACCGTTATGGTGTTTTCCACAAGTTTTCTCTTATCTAAGCTAAACAGTCCCAGGGTCTTTCGATCACTCTTTCAAAGTCACATTTTTAAGATGTCTCTCTACCATTGCAGACCTCCTCTGGATTTTTTCTTCATCTGGCCCATGTACCTCTGCAAGTGATTGAGCCAGTATTCCAGCTGAGGCCTTACCATGATGGAAAGACTACTTTGTCTTCTGCAGGCTAAACTGCTCCTTAAATACCTCAAACTGGCATTGATCTTTTCTTAGCACAATATTTTTGACTGATGTGTAGGTTGTGATCTGCTACCTGTTTCTCACTGTCCTGTATTTTTAAAGTGGATAATCCCTCCCTAAGGCCATTGTCACTCCCCTGTCTATTGCATTGTTTTTTATACCATTTCTCCAAACTGGCAAGATCATATTGAATTCTATGGCAACCTTCAAGCTTGTTCTTAGCTGTAAATATCAAAACCAGTTTCTTTCATCCTCCAGGTCAATAACGATAGTATCAGCCCCAGGACAGACTCCTTCATAAGGCTCAATCCAGCCTTTCTTACTAATTGTTAGCTTTTTTATATCAGCTGCCTGTGCACACTTTTCTTACTAGTTGTGCTCCCACATTTTAGTCATTTTTTTCAAACTAAGCCTGATCAAATGGTGATCTGTGATCAGGTCAAGTCTGCTAGGATTAATTAGATCAGGCATAGCATTTTGAAAAACAGTCTGTGTTGGTCCAGTGGACTATGCAGCTGGAAATGAAGGTGGCAGATGACTTCGCACTGTCCCAGAACATCATCGGAAGCAGTGTCAGCCTTACCAAAGTTACGACAGACTGTACCTCTGCTATTTCCACATCTAAACAGTCTCTTACCCATCACAGAAGAAAATTGGATGGAAACTTGACAGGTCTCTCTTGGCTGTTGCTTGTCTCCTAATGTTTTCCAGGTGCTTGCAAACTGTTACCTTCATGATATTTGCCAGGTGTTTTTCTTTTTTTTTTTTGAGAGTGAAGCTAAGCTGACTAGTCTAACATTCTCTGACTTCCTTTCCACCTCCCCACCCCCTATTTCAAGGATAGACATAATGTTTCCCATTTCTGGAACCTCATTGACCTCTGCAGGCTTTAAAAGATTATTGGAAACTGTGAGGAGTGCTCCAGGCAGGTCTTCAAGTTTCCTAGGACTAGATTTAAAATCCAGATTATTTGAAATCATCTAATTTATCTAATGACTCTCTGGTATTAATTCTGATAGTGTAAGCATGACTGAGCCTTTTAGAACAATCTGAAACAAAATAACCATTACATGCTATGATTTATGGTACGTTCAGTGTCTTCTGTCTTTCTCATCAGGTAGCAAGTCGATATTTCCCTGGTTATACTCTGACTCCTAATGGATTTGTAGAACCAATGTGATAGTTTCTTTTCAGCCCACATTTGAGCTGTAGTTGTACTTTGTTTTGAGTGTGTACCATAGTGGCTTGTCCATATGTATTTAGGTTCTTTAACATTCCTCCCAAATACTCTTAGTTTTCACTTTCTATAGGCTTCTTTTTGTGTACAACTTTTTTTTCTTTGAAGTCAATAAACACCTTCTGCTTTGCTAACAATAATTTTTTTTTGACAATTCCTTGAAATCTGTTGCTAGATTTTGCTACTTTTAGTGACACAGAACAATCAAAATAATCTGATACTGGCTAAAGGCTAATTAGCAGTCTGGGGTTCCCAGACTGAAAGCAAAACTCATTATCAAGAAAAATATTAAAAACACAGAGGGGTGGTGGTGGGCTGTTGGCTTTGTTTTACCCTGTGCAGGAAATATTATACAGTCAGTCTTCATATTCACTTTGTCACTGAATTTCTGGTTTTCAGGGACTCTTTATACTTAATTTTTTTTTATGTTAAGAAAATAGAAAGCACTAAGTTCATTTTAAGTAAAGCACACAAAATTGATGTCACGCTACAAGTGAAACTAGAACAGACAATTTATTACCCAATCTTATACTGTATTTTGAGTTCTGACTAATCAAAATCTTAACCCCTTGGACTCTGACTCTGAAAAGGCTAGATCATGGCTCTATTGAGATAAAAAATAGTATTCGTCTTTACTACAGCAGGGCCAAGATTTTACCTAGAAGAGTGTTCTCACTATCTTTCCACATTTTGATCCTTAGCTGAAAATGATCCTAGCTGTCGTGATTCTAGCAACAGAAATTGCTGCATTTTCACTTCAGCCAGAGAACACTTTTTCCATTGTTATGTTGGTTAATAAGTCCTGTTGCTCACCAGTGAAGGCAATAGTTTATGAAAGCCACAAGGATAAAATAGCCACTCTCACTTTACCGTCAAGTATGTCATAGCCCTTCCATTTTCAGTGTAGCATAGACATCATGCAAAGAAACTTGAATATGTAGTACTGATAAGCTGAATGAGAAGTATATGAGAAAATACAGAGGGAGCAGAACAAGACAGAAAATAAAGTAGGGTAGAAGGATTTTGATTCCTCATTATTGCAGAAAATTGCCTATTTTGACAGATAAACTCTCAAGGATAGCTCCTGGAAAGAGGAAATTTCTGTCTTAGAAATGGCAATACAGTCAGTAACCGAGTGGTCTCCAAGGAGTCCCACAAGCCAACAAGACTTAATTTTGGCAGACTGGTGCTCTTAAAATGTTGGGTGAATGTGCAACGTTGTGGTTTTATCTGCCGCTGATGCAACACTTGTGTGTCTCTCCCAGACATACAGCATTGCAAGTGGAATTATTTAGGGTTTCATCAGACGTGATTAATTCTTCTGGGCTTTCCTGTCTAACCACATGGAGGTTATTACCCATGTACCCTTTTTCATAAACCATCTACATGAAATCCTTTTATGGAATAAGAACAAAAGAGGGCCTAGCCTCATAGTGCTTCTTTTTCTTTTCTTCTTAAAAATACAAGATATTTGATAATTTGTTTCTAAGTGCATTACATATGCACATACTGCTCCTTAGTGTCACATCCTGAGGGCTTGTGACTAGCTCTATTTGTAGACTGTATTTCCACAGGATGCAGAGAAACAAAGCAGTGTGGCAGAAGATCTTTCATGGTAGTGCTTGAAGTAATCTGCTGTGGGATGGTATCTCTGACAGCAAAGAAAGAAAGTTCAATGATCATGATTCTACATCTTCAAATTCTTCCCAGCAGAAATTCTTGACACCTACTCTCTCCTTCTTACCTTTGTCCCATCTCTGTTTTAAACAACTTCTTTCAGAAAAGACCAGGGAAACCATGACTGAAACGGTACAGATGTAAAAGTAGAAGATAACATGCCGATATTTTTTTTTAACAAACAGGTTACTAGGAGTGACTTGGAAACTGGAGGCTATGTGAAATTCATATGTGCAGAGAAAATGTGTGGCAGATGTCTCAACACCATGGCATGGGTATTCGCACATCACTTATTTTGGTGCTGGAAACTGCACCAAATATAACTGTGATGTGGTATGAAATCCTTCACAAAGCAAATTTAACTTGAAAACTTGAAGTCATCTTGAAAGACTTGGCTCATGGTTAACAGCTCAAAAACCCCAGCTGATCATTACCGTGAAAAAAATACTAAGACAGTTCAGTCAATTCTATATATAATTTTGATCGTCATGCCTCCTGGGACATTTAAGGCAAGAAAGGAGAGAACATTGTCAGACTGTCATCTGAAAAATACACGTATCTTCTCCCTACTGAGAGCTCTTGCATTACAATTATTGTCTTTTCTCACTGAACACTGAATTTAGGTTGCTTTGAGCTCTACTTACGTTCTTTTGGGGTGTGATGATAGTTACAGAACTCCAGTCTCCTTTTCCAAAATACTTCTGACTTGCATAAAAACATTTGTTCCATCAAGGATGCCAGTGTTTTCAGACACTTTCCATGTTTTTCTCTCTTTTCTTACAAAAGCAGATTTTTTTTCCTTTCACTGAAGTGCATACACTGGGTCAAGTGCATTACTATAACACCGTATCTTTAGCACTTACCTGATTATTGCTTTTATCATCAGCTAGATGAGAAAAGATAAAAGCCCTACACTTTTTATGTGTCTGGGTGATATTATAAATAATTAAAAATGTCTACTTATTTCTTACACATCATATCAGATTCTAGGAGTGAAATTCCAGTTTTCTTTCCTTATCTTCTGGATTAAGTGCAAAATAAGGCAAATTAATCACCTTTGCAGAGGATGTTTAGGATGTCCAAGAGATACTGGACTACTGTGCCTTGGCAGCTTATTTCAGTTTAGTAAATTTATAAATCCATAGTCTGCTGTGTAATTTAGAGTGCTCCCTTCTCATCCTGGCACATTCCTTCTCTTCCTGCACTGAACTACCTGAGAAGTTTCATGAATCATGTATCTTAACATTTAAAACAGGCTTTCAACTGATTGTGATTAAGAATTAGGTAACAATGTGCAGATTTTTCCAGGCAGTTTGTCTGAACCTGCATGCATTTGAATTATGGGATTTTACTGGGGAAACCGTTTTGAGGTGTATGCAGAAAATGCATGGTAGAAATTCCTGAGTTCCTTTCCAAGCAGAAAACAGATTAGATCAACATGTGTTTTGAGTGGGAATGATCTGTGCTTTCAAGCACATCTCATGCTTGGTCACTCATCCAACTGATCACAACTCAGTAGCATAGCTCAAATCTCAGATATGCAAAGATACTTGATGAACTAAGCAAGTATCTCAATTCAGTGAATATCAAGTAAGTTCAGTGAAAATGATCTATTCACAGAAGTGTGATAAGCAGAGAAGGAGCTTAAAAGTTGTGCAATTGCTCATTCGTAGCAAATTAATCACTCAGTATGAGATGTAGTCCATTTCCAACCAGAAAGAGCACTGTCTTTAGTAAAGACAAGATACCGAATCAAACATATTCCATTATTACATCTATCTCCTGCTTTCTAAGATACTTCCTGTAACTTGCTGTAAAATTTTAGAACCTTCCCCCCGCAATGTGTATTTCTCAAGTTCCTTTTCTCCTTTTATTTGTAAATATTTACAGAGTATTTCTATATAGATGTAAAGGGTGGAATGGGTTTGATTCATTGGTCATTGTGTTAGAACAAAATAAAATCCTCTTTGAACATATTAAAGCTGAGAAAAAGTCCCAGATTTAATTTATGGGAAAGCCAGTGCCAATTCATGGTCTCTTTCAAAGTGTACTGAAGTTAAATAGAAAGACAAAGTAAGTTTGGACCAGTTCAACATTCCCTAAATGGCCCCTCTACCTTTATGGCAATCCATAAGATTAATCATAATGGCTCTGTTTACACTGATGGACTGGAGCAGCCCAAAGGTTGAACTGGAGACTAAATCCATCACCTGTCATAGTATTTGCCAGTAGGAGCAAATCTAGGAAGTATGATTTGTCTCTGAATGAATTCAGAAAGTCTGTGGGAAAGCCTTATAAGGTGGATGAGAAGGCCAAATCCCCTCAAAAAATGAATACTGTAGTTAGCACATACACAGAATTATACGCAGGCATTCAGACGATCGTTTCAGGCCTACTCCAATCTCCCTTGCAATGGCTTTTTTTTCTGATTGCAGTGCATTTTGGTAAGTCTGCTGTTTTACCTAACTAGTATACTTTCAAGTACGAATCTGGGTTTCCAAGAAGCTAGCTGCTGTTTTCTGCTTTTCCAGCTGTGTCTGATGTCGATCATAGCCTGTTTCCAAAGACACAGGAGGACAGTTTTCACTGCAGCAGTGCACCGGTGCACCTTCGGGGATCAAAGGGATCCTCTTCAGTGTGCACTGCTGAGGCTTTCCTTTGCCTCTGAGGCTTTGACTTGCACCTGTAAGTGCCCCGTGGCTGTGAACATCGCAAATCACACATGCTCCTGAATCCTCCCCGACGTGAGACACTGTGCGCGTAGGCACCTAGGCCACAAACACAGCTTCTGTGGCTCTGACACGCTCTGGGGCGACAGATCGAAGACCAGCATTTGAAAACAGGTTTCTCAGTGTCCTTTACAATTCTTACATGTGACAAGCTTCCTCCTTGAGTGGCAAGCAGCAGTATGAGTTGAAAAGGCAAGCAGGACACTGTGCTGGCACATCTGACCTTCCTCCACTGGTCCCAGCGTACAGACATGCCCATACAGTAATTAGTTTTCCTGTCTTGCCTGCTTGGAGGCAAAAGGCACACAAATGTGAGGAGAGCCCTGGATCCCACCCTGGGGCTGTAAAACAGCCTATGTAGCTATTTCATGAGCAAGTCGTATGGCACCTAATTCACAAAGGGGGAAAAAAGCGTAGGAGTTCAGGGAATGGAGAAAGCTTTTAGGAAGGGAAAGCAGCAAAGACAGATCACATAACAGCCTAAATATGTGACATATCCTTAGATAAAGCTGAAACTACAGCCAACAACTGCTGCTGGAGTCTGCCAGGGAGTAGGTGCCATGACTAGCAGATATGCTTCCTCTGCTTGGTGTCTCAGTAGTGCTGACTGTTGAGATCAGAAGTGCTCGAGAGGACCAAGAGGAATGGGTCAGTAAGGCCAAAGAAATCATATTTCATTGCTCAGAAGAGTGCTTATTGGTGCTTATTTTCCTTAAAAAAAAAAAAAAAAAGCTGTTAAAATCATGTTTTCAGCTCTGACTGTGCCAGAATTCCACATTAGCAAGTGCAAGCAATGATTACCCCCAGTGCAGCAGAGCACTCAGGCACAGCTTAACCTCAGTTCTTAATGCAGTTGAGTTTAACACCACATAACTAAATTCAGTAAGTATTCTGTTGAAGCGTGTCTTTGTATGATGTGCACAGTGCATCCAAAATTAAGTTTTTTGTGGACTTCAGAAGTATACATTTAGATGTTTAGAACTTAGATATTTGGACTTTAGAATATTCACAAAGTATCAGTCACAAGTGCTGTTTAAATATTCAGCTGTTTACAGTAAGTGGCTTAAATGCCCTTGCTTGCTCTTGCAATGAGTTGTGCCTGGGGCTAAAAACTTAAAAATAAATTGTTTTTAAGGTAAACAAACTCCTGATGCCCTAGTTAGAATATACAGATCCAGCTTTTTATAGGAACTGTTAGTTTATTTTGGTTTATTGTAAATTAAAATGTGATAAACTACTAGAAAAATGTCTGGCTATTGAACAAAGGTGAACTTGGTATTACCTTTTAACAAATATATTTCAAAATTATTATCGGTTTGGTTACAGATGAAGACTACTTTGGTTACTTCATGTCCTAAGCTATGGGGTAAGTGTTAAAACAATTACTCAGCTATGGTAATATCTGGTAGCAAATTTTCAATCACTCTTCTTTTGTTATAAGCACTATGAAAATATTAAATAATTTTGAAAAAGCTTGAAACTACACAATTAGTGTTATGCCACTGGCTTTGTTGAATTGTAAATTTTATCCAACAACATATGCCTGTGGAATGTCATTGAATTATTTTTTTTTTTATTGACAAGCAGTTGGATTGCAGACCTTGGACATGGATGAAACATTTTTCATCCAAGAATCTTAAGTACTGTTAAATGAAATTACACCTCTGAATCAAGTCTTTTAGGTGCAAATGGTAACATTCCCGTGTTACAGGTAGATAAGATGACACATCTGTAGATATAAGTGGTCTCCTGAAAGTTACAAAGCAAATGACTGGTAAGGAACCAGAAGTGTAGGTCTTGGGGCTTTGCTGTATAAATATGCACCATATGTTTCTATCCAAGATCTACAGTACAAAACATAAGCCTCTTATTGTTATTAAAATTATTTGAAATACAGTGGGGTTTCTCATAGGTTTATTACTTACATTGCAGCAGTGCTGATCCATTTTGCTGGGCAATGTGCACCTAAAAAAAATACAATTTCTGTGCTGAGAGGAGACATAATAAAGGTATGCTGAGTCTTTTACTGTGCAGTTCAAGGTCATTACTCTGATCTTTTTACTTTTTAAACCTTGAAAGTATACCATTTTGAACTGAATAATGATTATACGGGCAAAGTGTCACAACATGCATATGTTATATTTGCAAGGTGCCTTATCTAGGAATAATCCCATTACTTTTTCCCTCCAGTGCCAGGACACCATAACGCACAAGCAATGTACTATAAATATATCTTTTGCTGGGCTCCCTTCATTCTTTTGTTTAACAAAGACTGGTTTCCATCATTTGCAAGGTAAACTATAAAAACTCCCTGCTAATGCTATCTGACGCAGTACTGAAAAGTGAGCTGCAATATTTCAGCGGAGGGCTCTTGTTTTGTACATTTGTATCACAGAATCCCAAAGCACTAATGGGAACTTTACAAGGAGGGAAAAAAAAGTAGTAGCTGACAACTCAAAGACATACCTTATCTGAATAGTCTTATTGTGAAGAGAATAGACTTCTGAACAAAAGACGGAAATTACAGAAACAGGAATCAGATATCAAGGTCCAGAATAAGAATGGCGAACAGAATATGGGGCAAAAGACTCAAAGCCTGAGTGACAGCTCAAAGACAAGATGGGATTTCATACATTTTCTAAACATTGCTTCTGTGCTTCCTTCAAAGAAATTTTCAAATCCCAGCTGGCTTTCCTAATTAAAGAACAGTGTGTGTTCTATAGATAGGAAATATGTGTGTGTGTAGGTAGAAAGGGGTGGATGAGATTTACCCTTTTCTCACTGTGATCAGTTCTATTTTAAAGTATGTGAATCTTTGGGGATGTAAATGTATATTACCTTGAAACTGAATAGTTTAACGTAAAGCATTACAGATTTTTTTGGGGGCAGGACTGACCAAGAGGAAGGAAAAAAAGGCAAATGTGTGTGGAAACAGGTTGAGGACTTGCAAACCGATGACATAACAACTCCTGTCTGATACTGTAGTCCAGTATAGATGATTTCAAGCATGTTTTCTTTTGTTGCTTCCTCTCAGGGTTTATTCGCTTGAAATGATACTCTCCTGGAGCAGGGACAGAAATGTTTTGGGAGAGTTTGACATTGATTTGTTATTCATTTATCAAAACCTTCTAGGTCAGTCATCTCTGAAAGAGCAATATGTTTTGCACAGGACTTTTTTTTTTATATCTCTCAGTTGCTCTTTTAATTATTATTAATTTGGAAAATGTACATAATAAAATTTACAGGTTTACATAATATCACAGTCAAGTGATGACTGGCAGGTTATGAAAGTTGAGGAAACAGGGAGATGAAGATGAACTACATGAGCAAAACATACAAGATTTGTACCCAATGAAGTGGTATGTAATCATAATGGAAAATAGTAGTAGAATAGATGAAATCCTTTTCGTGTAACAGTATTTTGTTGTACTATGTCATCTATGTCCTCCTGTAGGACTCAGAATATCTAAAGAATTATATCCCAAAACATTTTCAAGCTTAAAAGCAAGAACAGACAATGATATAGGGAGAAACAAATAAACTTTTCAAGACGACAGGTTCTGGTATGAGTAGTAGTAAAACAACAGATAATAAATTGGTTGTATAAAGTGGTGGAGCAAAACAGTATAGAGGAATAACAGTATGTAGGATACCACAAATCTATGAAAGTTGATTAAAACTATTGCAAATACTGCTAAATGGAAAGTCAAGTTGTCTGATGCAGGGGAAGACATGGTTACAATTCTTTTTTGTGAAAACCGGCATGTCAAAATAGGCAGCGACATTCCTCAAGTGCTGCTATTTTGTGAACTATGACTGGAGGAAATACTGAGAGAACTTTTGGGATTGAGGCAGTGGGAGGGTATAGATATAGGGGTGAACAAATGCTGAGGGACAGCTTAGGATCAGAAAGGCAATCAGGGAAAAGATTAAAGGTCAAGTGTGATGCAAAAATCATGCATGGTTGAAAAAAATGCTTGGCTTTCACAGCCAGTCATTCACTAGAAGGGTTCATTAGAAGGATATACGACAATGAATCTGAAAAAGGGAGAGTAAGGAAGAGAAAGAGTCGAGGAAGGCTGTCTCATTTTGTTATATTGTTCCTCTACTTTCAGAGCCACTCCAAAAATATTTTCCCTAGTTATTTTTTTATTTCTCTCTCTTCTTAGATATTTGCAAAATTTACAGTTGTTTTATTTATCTTGTAATCCATTTGGAGTGATATTACATATGGAACATGTTATCTTAAAAAAGTTATAGTGCATATTTATAATTTTTTTGATGACACAGGGCCAAATTCTGCCAGTATTTAAACAGGTGCAATGCAGTTTGAGGTCTACAGTATTCATACTTATTTATACCAAGACTGAAATCGGTCCAGAAAATATCTGTAAAAATCTATGCCTCTTTCGTGTGGACCCAGTCGTCATGCATCATTGATGGAATACATTTCTGTTGTTACAATGATTATACAAATTTCTGCTTCATTTTAGCACAAGCTTGGGGGTAGCAAATAAACCACAGAGCCTAATAAAATCCAACTTTCAGGCAAACACTCTTGTATATAAAATTGAGAGTACAAAGTGCCAAGGGCCTGTATTAGTACCATCCATTTTGTTAGCATTTTTCCAATTTATCTTGCGTTACGAACCCTCAGAGTACTATGTCTATTGTAAATATTTAAGCATTACTGTTGACATAAAGATAATACTGACAAATTGAGTTAACATTTCTGTGGAGGATTACTGACCATGTGTAGCGCAGAACAACTTTAACACCCACACCAAGCCCTGCGCTCATGCCAAACTCTGTTTAGTCTACAATACGGCAGTGTCCCTCAAATGAATTTTTAGCTTTGATTTACACAAAACATGAAACAACCTTTCTTGGATCAATTAATTGTTTGACTTTCCTAATACATTTCCATTTTAACTAGATTATGTCTGTATCACAGGACAAGTAATGGGTGCAAGATGTTAGTGCTCTCATGTGGGCGGGTGTCTGTGTGCGCGTGTGCATGGTGCCATTGCTCTTGCTCCAAGTTAGTGTCCTCTGTGGTTTGAGTATCGGCCTACTATGTAGATGCTTAGTCGTATCTGCCTGCATCTGCAGTAACACCTGGATGTGCATAGTTAAAAACATGCAGTGGCTCTTTGACATGTTGCTTTGTCTTCCAAGTACAAAGCTTCTGTGGCATCTTCGGCCTTCTGACAAACCATATACAGTGCAGAATTAAGGAATCTAGGCAGAAGAGGTGTGAAATCATGTACTCCAGCAGTGTGGTATTTACATGCTGTAGCTTGCAATAGGCTTTTGACACTTGCAGCCAAGAGTCTCCCAAAATTGCTAGAAATTTTTGTTCTTGTCCTTACATGTTACATTTGCCCTCACACAATTTGCATCCTGGATATCACCAACATATTTTGATTTGAAGAGATTTATAAGACATTAACATATAACCTTGATTTACAAAAAATTTGCAGCCCAAGCCATTTTCAGCTTTGCAACAGTCAAGGGTGGTACATGTTAATATTTCTCTACTTGAAGAATTGGCTTTGAACATTATGAGATGCATTATTTCTTATGTGTAGCTAGAATTCAAGCATAAGTTAATACCTATCCCTGTGTTGTTAATTCTGGACTGTGGAAACAGTAATGGAACTGTGTGGATCAGGATGCCACACTGCGATTTGGTTACACAGCATCATTCTTACTTGCCTCAGTATCAAATTCCCCACATTGCTCCATTACGTTGATAAGAGATTTCCAAAACATGTTTTACTATGAGGCAACTAAAACAATCCTTTTCACATGATTTCCTCTCTTCAACTGACGGACAATATTTTCCACACTTACAATGTCTCCAATTATTATGCCAATAACAGTATTCCTAATAGCTAAAAGCTGAACTAGATGATCTTTAAGGTCCCTTTCAACCTAAACCATTCTATGATTCTATGTTTTACAAAGGAGGTTTAAAACCTTTTTTTTTAGCTTTATAGGTGCGGAGACCCAGGCACAAAGTAAGGAATTGACCTGCTAGGCTGACTGCCTGTCTGGCTAGTGGCCTAACAGGGACACAGGTCTTCTCCAGTTCCTAGTCATAATCCTAAACTCAGAGAGAAGTAAATCCTAGGACATGAAACCAGGAGAAATTTGAGCCTTAAATGCCTGTGTTTCCTTGAGCAAAGAAAGCAAACTGAAATTCTGAAGAAGCAGGCATTGGCAGACAGGGTATCTGAGATGTTTGTCCTAGGTAGAATCATGCCGCTGCCTTTGTTAAAACAGAGTGGAAAGAGCCAAACAAATCTCTGTCACATTCAGCTGGATTCGTGCATGGGAATTCTCTTCATGCAAATTTGGAGGCAGCCTTAGAGCTTGAATCAGAATGTTGTTGGCCACTGATCTAGTGAGATGAGTGCTTATGGACCTGTAATACTAGCACTCAATGCTTAACATAAGCTGTAAGGTGAAACTTTGTGTGCCAGTCCAGAAATCCAAATTAGCTCAGATGGAGTGTGTAAAGACCTAGTTACAGCTAGCTGATGTGATTTAAACAAGTTTCTATATATGTTATTACCCAGAATCAACAATGCAGATTTCACAACTTTTGACCTTAATTTTGTTGGCCACCTGATTCTCCTGGTACCTGCTGGGTATCATAGGCCTTGTTTCAAGAAAGGACTGTGGTGCTGGAGGGCCCCTAGCAAAGAAATATGAGAACAAATTAAATTTGTTTTCAGATGTGAAGCAAGATTAAGATCTCTGCATCATAGAAAGAAGCAGTCCTGATTGGGGAAATTTTGCTCTAACAGTATAAAGACAGCGCTAGTAAGATACCAGATGGTTTGTCAGAGGTACAATTATAACTGAGTTTATTTGGAATTCAGTTCGCAAGAGCAGTGTGTTTCTCTAGGTTTAGCAAATCAGTACAGCTTAAGAGTAATAGAGCATCCTGCCTGTCAGCAGTAAATACCTAGAACTTAGGCTTTTACATCCTACCTAAATCTTGGCCCAGGGCACTTGTTATAGCACCTGAGCACTTTACAACCTTTACATGCATCTGTTCTCAGTACAGCCCTGTAAAGCTGGCAAATAAAGACCTAAACAAAGACACACTAGAAGAAATTATATATCTTTGGTCACACAAAAGATCAATGATATGGTAAGACATAACTGCCAGCCTTTAACAGCAAATATTAAAAAATAACCCTAGTCTAAGAGATCAGTTTTATAGTTTTTACTTGAACGACCTTTTGCTTCAGTTGTCTTCTCTGCCACATTATGTGTTTCGGTCCCTTCCGCTCTTATTTTCTTCCCTTCATTTGCAATTCCGTTGCCTCCCTCCCTTAAAAAAAGTGATTTACCATTCCTTTTTTTCCTCTCCTGGGTGGAATAAGCTTCTAACTACTCACACATGACTCAGTTTGCAGATAAAACATTATAAAATTATCAGCAATTGTGTATAAATCAGTCTGTAATTTCTTTGTAAGATGCTCTTCTGCTATAGCCTTTGCCCTTGTGACGCTATCGAAGGGCATATATATATGAGCACTCAGCAAGTTGTCTGATGTGATCCAAGGTGGCATCAGGCAGAATGTCTCACTGGCTAATTCCCCTGCTTACAGGGAAAACTCAGACCAGGTCATGAAAACCCATGTTTGGACTGGTTTATATAAGGACAGGCATAATACACACACAGAGCTTCTTTGTTTCTTGTACTAAATTTTTTCTTTGCGTTTGGCTGTAGATTAGAGTGTAATGAGTGCATTCTCTGTCTTTACATCACTCTCTCTTTAGAGGTGTTCCTTCACAGTAGTGGTAGCCTCCTACATAGCATGAATTGAGCTCTCAAGATCCGTATCTGCTTCCTTCTGAAATCACTGCTTAAAACTTCAGGGACCTTTTTCTAGCTAAGGGTCCTCAGGATCTTCTCATAGCTAGTGAAAGCCTTTCAGAGGTATTTGCATCATGAAGTCTTAAGAGTATACAAAATGAAACATATTTTTAGATATGTCATCCTTTCCCACGTACCATGGTTCTTGTCTTGGAAAAGGGCTGGCTGGGAAAGCTTGCAACTCTGACAATCTACTTCCTGTGGAGAGGCAAAAGCGAAGGTTGTAGCTTCTGGGAAAATACTGTGTTAGTAGGAGGTGTCTTTAATGGTCTTTACTAGGACCAAGGATTATTTGGGGTCTAAATTGGTACTTTAATTGGTGACTGAAAAGAGGAAGTAATGAGCTTTGTATCAACATTTATAAGTAATATTTAAGTGCCCGCGAGGAACAGAGCACAGAGTGAGACTATAGAACAATTGCAGTAGGAGGTGGAGGTTAAAAAAAATAATTTTTTAGTTAGGAAAAAATGTAAATCACTTAAAATTATGGAAAGATAACCCAAAAGTTACCCAGTCAGAAAGAGGGAGCTAGAGTGGTCCAGAGTTAGCTAGCTGTGTAATGTAAATTAGACTTTTTCACTGAAGTTTTGTCATGTCCTTTGCTGCCTAAATGACAAAATGCACATGAAGAAACCACTGTGCCAAGTCTCAGATAATCATTTAAAGTCATGGAAGAGCCTGTTATCTACTGCTGCTCTGTTGAAGCTTGCAACAGCATCTAAAAAACAAATGACAGCGAATTCCTTTTCAGTGTCCACAGGTTGTCCTATTACTCAGTTTGTGGTTACCATACATAAACCTATGCACTAAAGCACGCTGGTGGAATAGGGCTGTGTACAGACTCATGTCAAAAAGGGGGGCAGTAGAGGCCTCTCTGCCGGTAACGTGCTATGATTGCACCTGAAATATCATCTGGGCAATGCACCGCACCAAACTCTGCTCCCAGCATGGTATTGACAGGAGCGGGAATTCAGCATTGAGGAGGGCTGCTGTGGAAACGGAGCACAGACATTTGTCTTGAAGAATTAAGTATTTTAAATATGACTAAACTCTTGAAGGAGGATAAACTGTGGCGACCTTACACATGAACATATGTGGAGATGGACGTATTGTCAATACAGAGGAATTATCACAATGGATTAGCAATAGGAGTTAGCTAAGAACAGTAGGAGAGATTTTAGAGGAGGAAACCTCCTGGCCATGAGAGCTATTAGCTGTGGAATAATCCCCCCAGGGAGGAGCAGAGACTCTGTCTCATGGAACATGAAAAGCCAGACCGGATAAAATGCTGGTAGAAATACAAAAGGGGTTGTGCTCCTGCACTGAAAGGAGGTTAGAACAGAGGAGCCCGTAGGTTATTATTTGCAGATCCTATGATTACTGAAAGGATTGATAGCTCTCCTCTGCCCCCACAAAATGGCACCCTGCTGCTCCTTTTGGACAGTGGGATAAAACTGACCATTTCTGCACAGGAGGGAGGCTCAGATACGTGTACACAGTCACTCTGCGTGGATTAACGCCCAACCATATTTTTGTTGGTGGTGGAGTCTTTTTGTTTTTAAGCCCAAAGGCAGACTTCTTCTTCCCCTACCCTGTCTACCCCAGCTTAACTAGCTGGGTTGTACATTTCAGAGGTTTATAGCCTGGCACTGCTTTTCAGACTCTTGAAGCTTTTGACTAGATCTGTCATATTTTCAGAGAAATGCTGGCTTTCAGGCAGCTTCCTCAAATAATTCAATAAATTCCGGATCTAACCATGCCTTTCTGAGAACTGAGTGGTTATAAATCAGGGCAGAACTTGCCAGAATGCTTTGAGACTCAGCAGGGGGAAAAAAGATGTTACAATAAACGGAGCATCTTATTTGATTTGAAACACAGACAATTAACATTCTCCAATTTTGCAAAACTTGCTAGCAAATATATGGACAATGTTGAAATTTGCTGACCAAGAATGAATAATTCTATACAGCCTTGTCTTTTCTGCATTTTATAATTCTTGATGCATGGCCATTCAGTATATCCTTTATTCTTTAGATAGGTGTAAGTCTACGAAAACTGAACTGAGGCTTCCTCATACTTGATTGATAAATGTATAAACCACTAGTTGTGTGAATTTTTTTAATTAAAAAAATTTTTGATACTACAAGTGGTCAGTAACTACCCCTATATATAGGGTGGGAATAAAGCAACACTTGCATCCTGGTAAATCTGCCCTTTCCAGGGCAGAAAGTTGCTATCTGAAAACTCACACACATTCCCAGCAAATAATCCACCTGCAGGAAGACTAAGTTCTCTTCAGAGATTCACTTTTAGTGTGATTCTTGATTGAGACAGCTCCTTTAGACTTGTTTCCACTGAAAAGGAGACATTCATGCATGCATGGTAGTTTCAGAGCATATAACAAGTGTTTAAAATGCACTTGGATGCTGTAACAAATGGGACTCTCCAGAACATCACCTTATTGTTATATACATCTTAAAATTAATTAATCTGGAGTGGTTCAAATAATCACTACAATTTCTTCACTGCACACAACAAGAGCTTCCCCACCCCCCTAATTATTGTAAAATTATGCTAGTAGCCAGAGTATTCCAATTCAGGAATAACTGAAGAAAGAAGCAGGATGAGGGGAAACACTTTCTCTGTCATTTGGGAGAATAAAAATTGTTGCCCATTAACTTAAAACATGCATTAAAAAAAAAGAAGGAAGATAAAGCCATCCTTTCACCCTAGCATAATTGGGAGTTCCCTGCTCTTTCTGTAGATGAATAGAATTTTAAGCCAAGACTGGAAAAAAAGGCAAAACTGCAAGGGCTAGGTTACAATCTTTGGATGTGACAAATCCAGTTTAACCTACTTTTCATAGTTGATATGAGAGATCTCTGTGACTCAAATTTTCTTTCCTCTCTTGCCTCATGAAAATAAGCAGCGGGGGAAAAAAATTTTGGAGAGCTAGAGCCAAACACAATCAGTGAGATGCCAAGAGAATAAAATTAGCAAGAACGCTGCAGGCTAAAAGTCCCAGAATCCAAACCCAGAACGTGCCTGTCAGCACTGTGTGCTTTCATCCTTTTGTTTTCAGGGGTGTGAGAGTTGCTAGGAGTGGAAGGAGGAACATTTTGGCAAGCAGGGAAATACCTACAACAGGAAGTAAAAATGAGGAAGATGCTCCATGTTGCCAAACAGGTTGTTTCTTTTCCTCCCTTTTGGACTGAATTTGGTGAGATGAAGTCTCCTTCCAGTTCTGGGTGCAGAGTTGTAGTTCCAGGTTGTAGGGCATCAAGGAGTCCCTGTCAGAGCTCTCCCTTCCCTGCTCCAGTGCCTGGGACGTTATTGCATGTGACACACCAACAATAAGCAATTGGAAGATATGTGGCTGTATAGGCTACTTCCAGGAATTGCTGAATCCCCCAGTGTCCTGAATTAAAGGCTCGTAAGCATTTCAGAACAAAAGAAGCTGCTTTGACCAGCCAATTGCCTGAGATGTGACCCTTGGGAGTGTAGACATCCTAGCTGTAATTCATTTAATTTGCTGTAATCTGTGTGCTTTGTGAATAAAAACAAATCCACAAAGTACTATAAAAGCACTGCAAGCCCCAACAACTTCAAAAAAGACCCTCACATAATTAAGCTGCACATAGACGAAGGTCCTAAAGAGGGAGGGATACTGAGTCTTCAGGAGATTTATGACCATCAGGAAGCGTTTGAGGGGGAAAACCAGAGGGTTGCTTGTGGGAAGTTTGGGAACATGTGCCTTGTGCCTGTAAGGGCAGCTGAGGGCAGCAGCAGGGTGGAGAGAGGAGCACGTCTTCACGCGGCATGTGTGGGCAGGAACCACACTGTGGTAGGGGCAAGCGATCAGTCCCACTGACCCAGGTCCTGCCTGCCTGGTGCCTGCAGAGCTGGAGAGCCCTACAGGGCTGTAACGTGGTCCAGAGATTTTGGCAGCAGTGGTGTTTTGAAGCTGTGCAGGCTGGGATGGGGGAATGCTTCAGGGCTTGGCAAGTCCACTGTGAGGATCACCTGCGAGCCTAAGAGGCAGGTATGGGTGTTATCAAAGTATGAAGATAATTAGAAATAGCCAAAGCACCACCTGGGAAGTACAGAGAGAGCCAGAAAGTCCACAAGTAAGGTTTGAGGGAAAACAGATACCAGGATGGAAAAACAGTGATTTTAGGAAAAAAACGGGCAAAGAAGAAATACTAAAAAAGTATTTGAAAAAACAGGAAACATTCAGAAAATTGTCCATTTCTTAACAAGTAAAAATCCCCATATGTGTATACCCTTACAAATATTTTTTGTTCTTTTTTTCTTTTTTCCATAACCACTGGAAGCAAGGGGTTCAGGACCTGCAAATATGAACCGGGAGCGTTGTGGGTCTTCTGAAACAAAGAGCTTTCTTTTTGTCCTTAAAGATTTTGTGGGTTCTGACTCTTCCTGAACAGATGCTTGCAGATTTTAAGGAGGATCCTAGAAAAATGCCTGTAAGATGTGGAAGTAAAACAAAGGCCATGAGAAAAACACTTATAAGCCAGCAGAGGGTTTCTCAGGGCTGAATAGGTTTTGTTTATAAAAAACTTTACAGCAAAGTCCTGTGTCTTATGCAGACTTAAATTTCGTTTGTTCCTTCAGTCCTTTGTTTGTTCATTTGCTCCTTCTTCAACTATAAAATAAAGTTGAAATTAAACCACTATAATTTATATTTAAAACAAGAACTTCATCCTGGGATGCAGGGTTGTCTGGGCTTGAATAGAATCTTATTTCTGCCTTAGAGCCAAAGAATCCCCAAAGCAAATATAAAGGGAAAATAATAGACAAACTTGGCATACTTGTGAGAATGTATTTACTAGCAAACACAGCCACCTTTTGTTTGGAAATGGACAGGAGTCAAAACTACAGACCTTTAAGTCATAGGCTGCAGAACAGAAAAATGCGTCTACTCATGTACTTTTTAAATGAGCTCACTTCTGTGGCCCTTTGCTAATCACTGTGGGTTATATCCTCGTCTCTGTCCAGTCACAGAGGATGTCATTAAGTTGTTGGCTCAAATTAGACAGTTATGTTTTTTAGTGTGGAGGCTACATTTGAGGACCAGGTGAAGACTCATATGAAGGGCAGTCTGGCCTCCTGCATAACAATACTTCTACATTGTACTTGGACTGAGACACTTCAGAACTCGGGAAGTTGTAATAGTATCTTTGATATGATGGTCCTGCTGTCCATCCTGTTGTCCTTCCCTTTGTGATCATATTTGGTTACAGGTTATGTCTGTCCTTAAAGGAAAATATTTTCCTTAAGATAAGAAAATATTGTCACACTCATCTGTAGTAATCAGCAGAGCAAAATGCAGGCCATGAAGCCTGATTTACATTATTTCCCTCTGTTAGTTATATCTGTTAATATAAAAAAGATTTTCCCCTTGCAAGCATACTCGTCCACAAAGATAATACCAGTAGAATAAGAAAAAAATAGCAGTGAAGTCTGCGCAGACATAGATTCTGAGTCCTTATGTATGTCCTCCATCTAAAAATGTTAAAAGTCAGCACTGAATAAAAGGGGAAAAGAAGCATAAATGTAATCTCTGCATTTAAAGTGTAATAGCATTTTCATAAGTATTGATTTATGCATTCCTCTTCAGTGAATGTTATAACCCCTCTGAAATGTACGTTTCACCTTCCACTCTTCTGTTTCTTCTACCCTCTTGTTGTGACTATCGCTTCCCAGTATCTTTGTCTCTCTCTCTCTTTTTTTTTTTTCTTAGCTCCAATAGTCCTTTTACTTATGAACACAGCTGTTAGTGCATGTTAGTGCATATTGTCAACTGCAGTCAGAGGTTCAGTTAGTCAAAGTTATAGAACTGATTGATTATTCAAAGCTAGAATTTTTTAAAGAAATGAATTTTTGGATAAAAGGAAATCTAATGTTATGAGAATATTTCTTGGGACTCTATCTTATTATTGGGTTGATATATATTTTTACTATAAAAATAGGTATAAAAGTGGCTTCTTTCTAAGCCACTTTCAGATCACATTTGCTCAGAATCAAAAGATATTTTTTTCCTACTGCCAATCCTTCATGTCCAAGCCGGAATCTAAAGGCCAGGCTGCCTCTTATATCCTTGCCAGTCATAATTGTTCTGTGTTTGCAAATTAGGTGACAGTGCTGCTGATGATGCACAAGGATGGCCCGAGTCCAGCTCCCTCTTCCACGCTGTAATTGGCTTTGCAGTGCTAACAGAAGTGAAACATTCCTTTTGTCAGAAAAAGCAGGAGCTACTTCTCAAAGACACACAAGGAGCACACAGATTTCGGAGGAATGTGACATTTCTACAGGATTGTTTTTTTTGAGCGTAACTCCCACATTAAAAGAAACCGAGAGAAAAGTTCAGGACAACTCTGCCTTAAAGGACACATTATACGGGGACTTAGCCCCTTCATCATCTCTTTCTTTTTAGAAAAAAAACCCCACAAACAAATTGAGTTCTTCCACTTGAGAGAAGTCTGTTGGAGCATATTGCCTCTCCCTGAATTGTAAGCTGCCTTTTACAGGAAACACAAAGAATTTCCTCCAAAATGATTTGCAAAACTATTTCTTCACATTTGTAATTCAGCCTTCATGGGGAGGGAGTAGGCACGGTGGCCTTGGGATGTCTTGCAGTGCTACACTTGCAAGAAACCTCAGGAGGCACCAGCTGGGAGAGGCAGGCAAGGACTGAGGTTTTGACCTTCAGATTATTGACCAAAGTGGACAATAGATGCCTTGGTGGCTCTCTGACCTTGATGGCTGTCTCACCTTCTTCACTGGCAGAGGCATTTATTCCCCCTGCCGGAGGATAGGGTCATGGGGAGCACAACGTTATCTCGGCCTTCAGTATGCTGCTAGTCATTGAATGTCACTCTGTTCTTGCAGCAGTCTGTGTGCAAGCAAAATGTTCTTTACAGATTTAGTAGGTGTCTGGACTAGGACAGTGAACCACTGTCTTTAATATGATTAGTAACCCTAGCTGTGTTAGCATTATTTCTATCTAAACTTCAGCACGAAGGTTGGGAACCACAACTCTTTCCTTGGTATTTTCCTTCTGTCCTATCTAACACCTTCTCATCAGCATTATAGCTTTAATACCCAGTATTCTCTCATGATGCTAATTAGACACCATATTTGAGTCCTTGCTCCTTTTTAATAAGTCTCTTGTTGCAAGGTAACCAACTGCTTCTCTCCTCTCATGATAAATATTTCTGTTGCTCAGATCTATAACGTTTCACTCATCCTTCTGAAAACATCACTGCCAGACTTCATTCTATTCTCTACCAAAGTGTATACCAGCTCACTTTAAAGTATATGCATGTGTGAGACCGAAAGGACTACTTATAGGTCAGCATCTTGATGTTTTCCTATGGTATTAGAACCCTGGACTGGTATTAGACCCTGGGCCTCTGTAGGCGGCCAATGGTCTTATCTGTTTTCTTGGTCTGTGGGCAGCTGTCTCTGATCTCATGTTTCTCCATTCACTGACATGGATTAGGAGAAATCTTTTTCCTGCTCATTTTAGTGCAATTTCGTGTTTACATCAGATGTTTGTCTCAGGTGAGGTATCGATTTTGTTCAAAATAGTAGTATTTGCTGTTCCAGTTAGTACACTGATTTAAAATGTTTGATGCCACCTTTTAACCAGAATGTCATAATGCATTAAGCCATAGAAGCTTTATGTTCAGAGAATAATAGCAAAATTTTTTAATGTTTGTTCTTACCATTTTTAGATTTTTTGGTCTCCTTTAAGAATGAAATTGTGTTTGTTTTTCAAGGTCTGTTTTCCTACAATAGTATTGACTGTGTAATATCTTTACCTTTCAAGATTTTTTAAAACATTGACTTACATGTAATTTAGAATCATAGAGTCCTTTAGGTTGGAAAAGATATTTAAGATCATTGAGTCCAACTGTAAAGCTAACAATAACCCCTAAACCATGTCCCTATACGCCACATCTACACATTATTTAAATACCTCCAGGGATGATAACTCAACCACTTCCCTGGGCAGCCTCTTCCAATACTTGAAAACCCTTTCGGTGAAGAAATTTTTCCTGATAGCCCATCTAAACGTCCCCTGGTGCAACTTGAGGCTGTTTCCTCTTGTCCTACTGCTTGAGACCTGGGAGAAGAGACTGACCCTCACCTCGCCATGACCTCCTTTCAGGTGGTTGTAGAGAGTGTCAAGGCCTCCTCTCAGCCTCCTTTTCTCCAGGCTGAACAATCCCAGTTCCCTCAGCCGCTCCTCATAAGACTTGTTCTCCAGACCCTTCATGAGTTTTGTTGCTCTTCTCTGGACATGCTCCAGCACCTCAATGTCTAGAAAGACATTGTAGCGAGGGTCCCAAAACTGAACACAGTAATTGACGTGGGGTGTCAGCAGTGCTAAGTACAGTGCAATAATCACTTCTCTCATCCTGCTGGCCACACTATTTCTGATACAGGCCAGGATGCTGTTGGCCTTCTTGGCCACCTGGGCACACTGCTGGCTCATCTTCAGCTGACTGTCGACCAACACCACCAGCTCCTTTTCTGCCAGGCAACTTTCCAGCCACTCTTCCCCAAATCTGTAAGGCTGCATGGGGTTGTTGTGACCCAGCTGCAGGACTTGGCACTTGGTCTTGTGGAACGTCATACCATTGGCCTTGACCCATCAATCCAGCCTGTCCAGATCCCTCTGTAGACCCTTCCTACCCTCAAGCAGATCAACACTCCTGCCCAACTTGGTGTCATCTGCAAACTTGCTGAGGGTTCACTTGATCCCCTCATCCAGATCATTGATAAAGGTCACAAACAGAACAGGTTCCAACACTGAGTCCTGAGGAACACCACTTGTGACTGGCGGCCAATTGGATTTAACTCCATTCAGTACCACTCTTTGGGCTCGGCCATCCAGCCAGTTTTTTTATCCAACGAAAGGTACGCCCATCCAAGCCATGACCAGCCAGTTTCTCCAGCAGAATGCTGTGGGAAATGGTGTCAAAGGCTTTACTAAACTCCAGGTAGACAACATCCACAGCTTAGCATCCACTGAGCAGGTCATCTTGCCATAGAGGGGGATGAAGTTAGTCAAGCAGGACCTGACTTTCGTAAACCCATTCTGACCGGGCTTGATCACTTCATTGTCCTGTACACGTGTCCTGGTTTCTGCTGAGACAGAGTTAGTTTCCTTTCTAGTGGCTGCTGTGTTTCAGATTTGGTATGAAAGGAATGCAGATAATATACATTGTTTTAGCTGTTGCCAGGTGACCTTTATATCAGTCAAGGACTTTTCCCAGCTTCCCACAGAAGCTGAGAGGGAGCATAGACAGAACAAGCTGGCCAGTGGAATATTGCATACCATAGATGTCACGCTCAGTATATAAATGGGGGTTGGCCAGGTGGCAGGAATGTGCGATCACTGCTCAGGATGGGCTAGGCAACCAATTCACCAGGTGGTGAGAGTGACTTGTGTTATACTACTTCATCTTGTATATTCTTTTATTGTTATTATTGTTATTTTCCTTTTCCGTTATTGTCCTATTAAACTGTTTTTATCTCAACCCACGAGTTCTGGGTGGTTTTTTTTTTCCTTTCACCTCCTTTTCTCCCTCTTCTCCCTACACTTATGGGGGAGGGTGGGAGAGGGGAGAATTTAGCTAGTGACTTTGTGGTCCTAGTTGCCGGCTGGGGTTAAACCATGACAATGTGCAGCGTGATGGCACTCAGGCTGACCTTCTCCATAACTTTTCCTGGCACTGAGGTCAGACTGACAGGCCTGTAGTTACCCAGATCCTTCTTCCATCCCTTCTTGTAGATGGGTGTTGCATTTTCTAACCTCTAGTCAACTGGCACCTCCCCTGTTAGCCAGTACTGCTGATAAATGATTCAAAGTGACTTGGTGAGCACTTCCACCAGCTCCTTCAGTACCCTTGGGTGGATCCCACCCAGCCTCATAGACCTGTGCGTGTCTAAGTAGTTTAACAGGTCATCACCATTTCTACTTGGACTATGAGGGCTTTGTTCTGCTCCTTGTCTCTGTCTTCTAGCTCCACAGGCTGGGTTCCCTGAAAACAATTTATTTTACTATCAAAGACTGAGGCAAAGAAGGCATTAAATACACTTTTTCCTCATCCTTTGTCACTACTTTTCCCCCACCTCAATTAAAGGATGGAGATTCTTCTTAGCCCTCCTTTTGTTGCTAATGTATTTATAGGAACGTTTTATCGTCTTTTATGGCAGTAGCCAGATTAAGTTCTAGTTTGGCTTTGGCCCTTCTAATTTTGTCCCTACGTAACCTCATGACATCCTTGTAGTCCCCCCGAGTTGCTTGCCCCTTCTTCCAAAGGTCATAAACTCTTTTTTTTCCCTGAGTTCCAGCTAAAGCTCTCTGTTCAGCAAGGTTGGTCTTATTGCCTGCTGGCTCGTCTTTTGGCACACGGGGTGCCCTATTCCTGTGCCTTTCAGTTTTCCTTCTTGAAGAATGTCCAGCCTTCCTGGACTCCTTTGCCCTTCAGGACTGCCTCCCAAGGAACTCTGTCTACCAGGCTCCTAAACAGGCCAAAGTCTGCCCTCAAGAACTCCAAGGTGGCAGTTCTGCTAACAACATTTCTTACTTCTCTGAGAATTGAAAATTCTATCATTTCATGGTTGCTGTGCCCAAGACAGCTTCCAGCCATCACATCACCCACTAGTCCTTCTCTGTTTGCAAAGAACAGGTCCAGCGGGGTGCCTTCCTTAGTTGTCTCCTCACCAACTGTGTCAGGAAATTGTCTTCCACACACTCTGGGAACCTCCTAGACTGTTTTCTCTCCGCTGTATTGTATTTCCAGCAGACATCTGGTAAATTGAAATACCCCTTGAGAACAAGGGCTAGCGATCATGAGACTTCTTCCAGCTGCTCATAGAATATTTCTTCTCTTTGTCCTGGTTGGGTGATCTACAACAGACTCCCACCATGATAGCTGCCTTGTTGGCCTTTCCTCTGACTCTTACCCATAGACAATTGACCCTCTCATCACCATCATCAAGCTCTAGACAGTCAAAACACTCCCTAACATCCAGGGCTACCACACCATCTCTCCTTCCTTGCCTACCCCTTCTGAAAAGTTTATAGTTACGCATTGCAGCACTTCAGGTGTGTGGGTCATTCCACCATGTTTCTGTGATTGCAACTATATCATAGCTTTCCAGCTACACAGCAGCTTCCAGCTCCTCCTGCTTGTTGTCCATGCTGTGTGCATTGCTGCAGAGGCACTTCAGTTGGTCTGTTGATCCTGTCACCTTTTTGGAAGGAAAAGCCCTAATTCCTATGTGACTGTTTGCAGGTGCTTCCGTGGTTTCTAACAAGTAAATTACCTCTTCAAAGACCTACCAAGAGGAATCCCGTGGGCTAAGGCTCCAGAAGGAAGGGGAGTGCAAGAGAGCTGCTTAATATTCAAGCACCACTTCCTCCAAGCTCAAGATCTGTGCATCCCTAGGAGCAAGAAATCAGGCCAAGGAGGCGGAAAACCTGTGTGGATGCACAAGGAGCTTCTGGAAAAACTCAGACAGGAGAAGGAAGTTTACAGAATGTGGAAAAAGGGACTGGGCACTTGGGAGGAATATAGGAACATTGTCAGAGTATACAGGGTTGCAACAAAGGTGGCTAAGGCCCACTTGGAATTAAACCTGGCAAGGGATGTCAAAGACAGTAAGAAGGGCTTCTTCAAGTACATCAGTAGCAACAGGAAGACTAGGGAAAATGTGGACCTGCTGTTGAATAAGGTAGGTGTGCTGGTGATAGAGGATGCAGAGTAGGTGGAGTTACAGAATGCCTTCTGTGCTTCAGTCTTTACTGCTAAGGCCAGCCCTCAGGAATCCCAGATCCTGGAGGTAAGAGAGAGAGCTTGGAGAAAGGAAGTCTCTCCCTTGGTCAAGGAGGATTGGGTTAGAGATCATTTAGGGAAACCTGACACCCACAAATCCATGGGCCCTGATAGTATGCACCCAGGAGTGTTGAGGGAGCTGGCAGATGTTATTGCGAAGCCACTCGCCATCATCTTTGAAAGGTCATGGAGAACAGGAGAGGTGCCTGAGGACTGGAGGAAAGCCAGTGTCGATCCAGCCTTCAAAAAGGGCAAGAAGGAAGACCTGGGAAACTTAAAGCCAGTCAGCCTCACCTCCATCCCTGGAAAGGTGATGAAACAGCTCATTGTGGATGTCATCTCTAAGCATGTAGAGGAAGAGAAGGTTATCGGGAGCGGTCAACAAGGCTTCACCAAGGGGAAATCATGCTTGACCAATCTGATAGCCTTCTATGATGGCATGACTGGCTGGGTGGATGAAGGGAGAGCAGTGGACATTGTCTACCTTGACTTCAGCAAAGCTTTTGACTCTGTCTCCCATAACATCCTCATAGGTAAGTTTAGGAAGTGTGGGTTGGATGAGTGGACAGTGACATTGATTGAGAACTGGCTGAGTGCCAGGGCTCAGAGGGTTGTGATGAGTGGCATGGAGTCCAGTTGGAGGCCTGTAGCTAGTGGTGTTCCCCAGGGGTCAGTACTGGGTCCAGTCTTGTTCAACATATTCATCAACAACTTGGATGAAGGGACAGAGTGTACCCTCAGCAAGTTTACCGATGACACAAAACTGGGAGGTTGTGCCACCATACAGCGAGACCTGAACAGGCTGGAGAGGTGGGTGGAGAGGAACTTAATGAAGTTCAACAAAGGCAAGAGTAGGGCCCTGCACCTAGGGAGGAATAACCCCATGCAGTGGTACAGGTTAGGGTAGCTGTTGGAAACAGTTCTGCAGAGAGGGACCTGAGAGTCCTGGTGGACAATAAGTTGACGATGAGCCAGCAATGTGCCCTTGTGGCCAATAAGGCCAATGGTACCCTGAGGTGCATTAAAAAGACTGTGTTCAGCAAGCCGAGGGAGGTTATCCTGCCCTTCTGCTCCACCCTGGTGAGACCACATCCAGAGTACTGTGTTCAGTTCTGGTTTCCCCAGTTCAAAAAAGACAAGGAGCTACTGGAGAAAGTCCAGCAGCGGGCTACAAAGATGATCAAAGGACTGAAGCACCTCTCTTATGAGGAAAGGCTGAGAGAGCTGGGTCTCTATAGCCTGGAGAAGAGAAGACTGAGAGGGGATCTCATGCTTATAAATATCTGAAGGGTGGGTCTCAAGAGGATGGGGCCAGACTCTTTTCAGTGGTGCCCAGCGACAGCACAAGAGGCAATGGGCACAAACTGGAACACAGGAAATTCCATCTCAATATGGGGAAAAACTTCCTTACTTTGAGAGTAACAGAGCACTGGAACAGGCTGCCCAGAGAGGGTGTGGAGTCTCCGTCTCTGGAGATATTCAAAACCCACCTGGGTGTGTTCCTGCGCAAGCTGTTCTTGGTGAACCTGCTTTGGCGGGGGGGGGGGGGGGGGTTGGACTAGATGATCTCTGAAGGTCCCTTCCAACCCCTACCATCCTGTGATTCTGTGACCATTCTGTGATTCTGATTCTTGTGTCTTTGCTGCCGCATGGATCTCCATCCCCTACTTCCACTGAGATTGCTAAGGTGCTGTGTGCATTAGTACAGAGACATTTATAACATGCTCCAGTGTACTCAGCACATTGTAGAGCACACCGAAGGACCTCATTAGCACACTGTGGCTCAAACATTGGCATGCCATACCCAGGCTTATCTCTATTGAGCCTGGTTTTATCCCTTTCCCACTTCAATTCTGGTTTAAAGCTCTTTCAGTGAGCCCTGTTAACTCCTGAACAAAGATCCTTTTCCCTCTTTGAGACTGGTGTACCCTGTCTGTCGCCAGCAGGCCTGGTGTCGTGTAGACCAACCCATGATCAAAAAACCCCAAATTCTGCCAGTGACACCAATCTTAGAGCCAGGTATTGGTCTGCTGGGTCTTCCTGTTTCTTGCCTTACCATTCCCTGTACCCAGAAGGAGAGAGGAGAACACTACTTGTGCTCCTGTTCCCTTAAACAGTTGTTCCAAGGCCCTGAAATCTCTCTTGCTTCCCTCTGGACTTCTTATTGCAACTTCACAAGTGTCTACATGAAAAATTAATAATGGATAATAATCTGAGGGCTGTACCAGGGTAGGAAGTTTTCTCATCACTTCTTTAACCCAGGCCCTAGGGAGGCAGTAGACTTGAAACAACTTTGAAATAACTTGAAATAACTTTGAACTGATGTGATATTCCTTGAGCTGGGAGTCATTCTAATTGGCCTAGTTCAATTATACAGCGTATTCTTTCTAATATTGACATAATTTAGCACTCTTTCTGGCTCTGAACACCTGAGCCAGCACTCCTAGGACACTCAGGCCCAAATTATTCAGGGCTGTGGGTTTTAAGATACTTATTTCTAACAAGCATTCTGTTTGATACTTCCTCTTGCTACTTTTAGAAAGTCCACTGTCGATCTGATGAGATATAAGTATATCAACCCATTTTCTTGCAAATGCAGAACAGAAAGATTTATTTTCTAGATTTGCATTTGTTAATTCTTCTTCATCCTTATTAATTACTTTATCATTTGCGTCTACTAAAGAGCTAAACTATTGTTATATTTTTGAACTGTAATGTTAAATAACATCCCACCAATTCTCCTCATTATCCATATTACTCCAGACAGAAACATTCATAATATTTCTCCTGTGTCTCTAAGATCAGCTATGTACTGATGGCTAGCTATTTATTCTTTTGACTTCTTTTTACTGTTCTCTCCTTACTTTTATACTGAGGTTTTTTTTAGACAAATATGTGCTTTTCTTTGCGAAAAATGATCCTTCTTTCTTTATAGTAAGTTAGTCTTTCAAGTGTTGTGAAGCTAACTCAGATTTTTCTGTTTAAGTGTCTTCTTGCCACTGTTTTCCAAAATTTTCCAGGTTTTCGAAATAAGCCTTTTGTAGCAGAATATCTGTAACAGATGATAGCAAAATTTTAGTGGTCTCAAGACAACCTTTTCTTTATCATACTGAATCCAATTGGGTCAATTACATGTTTGGTACCCCGGTAATCAGGGGCTGTTCCCAACAGGCTGAGTGGAAAAGGCCAACTTGTCTCAGGAACAGGGAATAGTGGTTTACTGTATGAACTCCAGGTCTCATCCAAGGCCATAGAAAGGGCATGGCCCATATTTTTCCTACTGTCTCTGCCAAGGTTGCTGCCTGCAAAAGGGAAATAATGCCATTTCTTTTCATTACAAGCCTTTGGTGAATATATGCTGAAGAATGGGCAAGATGTTTAGGTAGGCCAACATATACAGAAAAGTGACAATCTCAGCATAGAGTTCAAAAAATATTTGGATGTGAAGAGCATTTTATATTGTTTGTGTTATCCTGAAAAAGTAGGTGTATAGTTGTATCAAGCCTTTGTCTTGCATGGCTTGTTACATATGTGAAAGTGTGTTCCTTGCTTGGATATATTATTAGTTTACTTTGTGCTGGAGCTTATTCTTCAATAAATCAAGTATATAAAGAGATATTTGGAGATCAACAGGATAAGCAGTGAGTGATAGTCTGACTCTCCTCTCCTGTGCATTTAAATTCGAAAAAACTTCACTGAAACACATGCAGTTTAACTCATGTAAAATTCATGTTTCGTAAGAAAATGAAGTTCTCCGGTGTTTGCGTTACGATTTGCAAAACAAGCACTTCTGCTTTCTCTTTATGCATCTAATTTCCTCCCACGTGGTAGGTTTTTTTTTTTGTAGGACTAGAATGGAAAACGCAGGAAATTATCTGATTACGCGATCAAAGGAGAGGATTTTGCAAAGGAGAGGATTTGCAAAGGAGAGCTCTTTTGCGCTTTGCAAAGGAGAGGATTGGGAAGACGGAGCACCGCCCACTGTAGATGAAGATAAAGTGAGAGACCACCTGAGGAACCTGAAGGTGCACAAGTCCATGGGACCTGATGAGATACATCCGCGGGTCCTGAGGGAACTGGCAGATCAAGTCGCGAAGCCACTAGCCATCATATTTGAGAAGTCGTGGCAGTCTGGCGAGGTTCCTGCCGACTGGAAAAGGGGAAACATAACCCCTATTTTCAAAAAGGGAAACAAGGAAGACCCGGGGAACTACAGGCCAGTCAGTCTCACCTCTGTGCCTGGCAAGATCATGGAGCAGATCCTCCTGGAAACTCTGCTGAGGCACACAGAAAACAAGGAGGTGATTGGCGAGAGCCAACATGGCTTCACCAAGGGCAAGTCATGCCTGACAAATTTGGTGGCCTTCTATGAAGGGGTTACAGCGGCAGTGGACAAGGGAAGATCTGCTGATGTCATCTACCTGGACTTGTGCAAAGCGTTTGACACTGTCCCACACGATATCCTGGTCTCTAAATTGAAGAGACATGGATTCGATAAATGGACCACTCGGTGGATAAAGAACTGGCTGGATGGTCGCACTCAAAGGGTTGCGGTCAACGGCTCGGTGTCCAAGTGGAGAGCAGTGACGAGTGGTGTTCCTCAGGGGTCGGTACTGGGACCCGTACTGTTCAACATCTTTGTTAGCGACATGGACAGTGGGGTAGAGTGCACCCTCAGCAAGTTTGCTGATGATACCAAGCTGTTTGGCGAGGCAGACACGCTGGAGGGGAGGGATGCCATCCAGAGGGACCTGGACAGGCTGGAGAGGTGGGCCCAAGCCAACCTCATGCAGTTCAACAAGGCCAAGTGCAAGGTCCTACATCTGGGTCAGGGCAATCCCAAGCACAAATACAGGCTCAGCGGAGAATGGCTGGAGAGCAGCCCTGTGGAGAAGGACCTGGGGGTGATGATTGATGAGAAGCTCGACATGAGCAAGCAGTGTGCGATCGCAGCCCAGAAGGCCAACTGCATCCTGGGCTGCATCAAAAGAAGTGTGGCCAGCAGGTCAAGGGAGGTGATTCTGCCCCTCTACTCTGCTCTCGTGAGACCCCACCTGGAGTACTGCATCCAGCTGTGGAGTCCCCAACATAAGAAGGACATGGACCTGCTGGAGCGCGTCCAGAGGAGAGCCACGAGGATGATCAGAGGGCTGGAGCACCTCTCCTATGAGGAGAGGCTGAGAGAGTTGGGGCTGTTCAGCCTGGAGAAGAGAAGGCTCCGGGGAGATCTTATTGCGGCCTTCCAGTACCTAAAGGGGGCCTACAGGAGAGCTGGGGAAGGACTTTTTACTAGGGCATGTAGTGATAGGACGAGGGGGAACGGCTTTAAGCTGGAAGAGGGCAGGTTTAGATTAAACATTAGGAAGAAGTTTTTCACTGTAAGGGTGGTGAGGCACTGGAACAGGTTGCCCAGAGAGGTTGTTGAAGCCCCATCCCTGGAGGTGTTCAAGGCCAGGCTGGACGTGGCCTTGGGCAACCTGGTCTAGTGAGAGGTATCCCTGCCTGTGGCAGGGGGGTTGGAACTCAATGATCTTCAAGGTCCCTTCCAACCTAAACCATTCTATGATTCTATGATTCTATGATCAACTGGAGTACATGAAGTGTAGTGCCATTAGAAATGTTTGAACACGAAAACTTCAGGACTTGCCAGTGAAATGGATGAACATTTAGGAGACATTATTAGTCAGCCCTTGGAAAGTCATGCAGAGGGATCACAGGCCTCTTAGCAGAGGTAATTCCCAACACATCTCAGTGTGGAACAGTCTGGTATTTTCTCTTGCACACTCTGTCTTCCTCTATTATTTTGTCTATACTTCCAAGACAACTGTAATCTATTAGTTAATAGTTAATCTATTGTACAGAACGTGCTATTTGGGGATGGGATTGTTTCCATTTGGGGCATTGTGCATTGCTAACTTGTCATTTATTTGCAGTTAGTCCAAAAATCCTCTCACCCCACCCATATTTTGATGAAGTAATGGCTGCTCAGATGTTCTCAGTGGACAAAATGAGCCTGTGACACGTAAACTCAGAATGATATGAATTTTGTCAGTGTTTACAGAAATGTCTGAAAGGACAATGGGAAGAAAAGACTGAAGTGCTACTGTTGAAGGGGAGGGAGTGAGAGGGAGGGAGGTTGTTATAACTTCTACTGGCTTCAAAGCTCTGAGCTTCTTTAGTATCCTGCTGCTGAGCTGTAGTGCGATTGAGGTCTTACCCTACGGTAAGACCTCATTCCTTGACACTCTTGTGTGATGGTTGTCTTGAAGAAAAAGGGTCCTTCAGTCCTTCTGTGTATGAAGGAAGTTTGCTTTTGAAAGATGTTGAACACTGCTTGAGCCTTCAATGGGTATTTAAAGAAAAAAACTGGGAGCTTGTGACTGGAAGAGACAAGTTCTCTATGTAATTTGAGACAAGCATCTTGTCATTTGAAGGTTTTTATGCTTTTTAGTTTACCACAGGATGCTGCAAGAAATTTCCTTCAGTGACTAGGAGCACATCCAAGACACAGCCAGGCCTTAGCAGGTGTTTGCCACATGCTGTTGTGATGGCTAGCGTTAGTTGGGTAAGACTGAACAAACATCTGTCTTGTATTATTCATACAGACTTTGTTTCAATTCATATCAATGTTTCTATCAGTATGTGACGGTTGATTTGGTTCTCTAAAGTTCAGTATGAGGGCTAGTGGTAGTGTATCCAGTAAATGTGTCTTTCTGTGCATGGACAGAGTTTCTTCCTAACAGTGATGACAGGACTTCCCAGGTCATCTGAACACAGAGAAAGGGAAACTTTCCCAATCAGCATGTGTGAGGGTTGTTTCCTAACAATTTTTTATTCTGGCTATACAAAGCAAATAAATCTTCAAAACATATCTTACCCAAAAGCAAAGTTTACCATAGTAAACTCCAATGGGAAATTAAAATATCAGGAAACAGCATTTATTTTCTAATGTTTTGCCAGCTGCAGAACAGAGTCCAATAAGTAGAACAGACGTGGCCTGTTTGGTTGTTTCCTCTCTTGTGGCCAGATTTTCTTGACAGCCCTCTCTCAGTCCTCTTTTAGGCTATTTATTCTCCCCTACATACTGACTAGGAAACAGAAATCCAGGCAAGGAAAATATGTAGGAGACGTTTCCTAATGTTTCATTGGCCTTTAGAAAGGAAAAATCAGTCGAGGTTACAAAGAGAGTAAACCTGTTATTTATGTAGTAAAGAGCAGTGTGATGCAGGGAAGGTAATTAACCCTGAGGAAAAGTTTCCATATGAGAAAAAAATGAAGCCACTGTCAGGACATAAGTCCAATCTCTCATACTTTCTTCTCTGGCTCTTTCCATGGCTTATTTCAGTTCTCATCAGGGAACTGCTCTGGAGTCTGCTCTTCAAGATATGTTGAGAAAAAAAAAGAGAATAGCTGTTGGGCTTTTGTTTACTTAGTTGTTTTTTTTCTTTGACCTAGGACATAGCTCAAGATTTTAAAATAAACTTGTTGGTCTCAATTAAGATGAAAGGGTGAAATCTAAAAAGCATACAAAGCCAGTCAGAAAAATTTAATGTTACCAATCAAAACTTTTCTGTAATTTTAGAGCATTTTGTTGCATTTTGTAGTTCTACCCAACCAGGGTGAGGAAGTAAAAAAAATCTTATCTAAACAACTGGAGGAAGTCTCTATATCACAAACCTTTTGTACTGGGGAGAACTTTAACTTCCCTAACATCTACTGAAGGGGTAACATGGAAAGATGCAAACAGCTGAGAAGACTTCTGGAGGGTGCAAAAGGTAACTTCTTAATAAAGATAATGGATTGGTCAACCAAGGATGAGGCACAGTTGGATCTCCTGTTCAATAACAGAGAAGATGTGGAAGGGAACATGATAATCAGTGTCAGCCTTGGCTATAGCAACAATGAACTAGTGGAGATCTAGAACCTGAAGGGAACGAGGAAAGTGAGTAGCAGACTTCATCTCATTCAGAAGACTGGTAGGTGGGATCCCATGAGATATCTCTGAAGGTCTAAGGAGATAAAGAAATCTTGTAGGTCTTTAAGGACAGTATAATCCACAAATTTTTTTTGTTTACTCAGGAGAAGACACAGGTGTGTCAGGAGTAAAATGTGAAGTTTGCGTTACCAGTCATACCTGGCAAGGCACAGCCTGTACTGTTTGGAACAGTCCAGGCTGAGTACTGGTTGCCTAGGCAGCAGCTGTGTGGATAATTCCCTGGGGTTTTGGGAGAGTCAGTGAGCTGCGCAGGACTGGGCCACCTGTGGGACTGGCAGCAGTGAAGGCCAGCACCAGTGCTGTATGAGAAAGGGCACAGCCAGGAGATGGAGGGAAGTGCTTATTCCTCTCAACTTGGCATGTCTTGGACCACACCTGGACACTGCATCCTCTGGTTTGGTCTCCTCAAGCCTAGGCAGGTATTGCCAAACTGGAGTGAGCCCAGCAGAGAGCCACCAGGATTCACAGAGGCTGGAGCACCTGCCTTGTGAAGAAAGATGGGGCTGCTTCAACCTGGATAAGGCTCAGAGCAGCCTTCCCTGACCTATATGCAAGTTATTGAGAAGACAAGACCAGGATCTCTGCAGCAGTGTGCAGCGGCAGGACAGGAGACAACAAGCATAAGTTAGAACAAGAGTTCAAGCTGGATATAAAGGGAAAATATTTTCTACGTGGGGACAGTCCAGAGTGAAGCAGGTTGCCTAGAGAGGCTGTGTAGTCTTGCATACCTGCAGCTTTTCAAGACCAGGCCTCCGCAGTGATGCTTCTTTGAGCAGGTTGTTGCACTGGGCACCTCTTGATAGTCTTTCTAGCCTGCATATGATTCTGTGACTTTTCTGCTTACAATTATCAAACCAGAGAAACTATTCTGTATTTTGAGCAGAGAAACCATAATTTTAAAAGAAAATATCAAAAGAAGGTATTTCATAATTTCTTATTTTTTCCCTACTTTTTTTCTTTTTTTCAGATGAGTGTGATAGCCTGGTTTCGAAGGTTCAGTTTTCTGCGAGACAAAATGTTTAGTTGAAATATAGCTAACCACCTCCACTTTGACAATTGCATTTCACCCTCTACCTGATGTAAAAAGAACGGAAATGTTCAGGATGACATTGGGTCAGTAATAAGGAAAGACTTCATTAGCAAAAAGATCTTTGTGCTAGGTGCTCTGTTGGGAGACTTCCTTCTCCTGCTCTTGCTTTGCGAAAGCCCATACTTGTTACCCTGCCAGTCATGCTGAGTTTTCAACTCCACTTTGCCATACAGCAGAAGATGAAAGTGATCAGAAACCAATAGCAGTTCTGTTTATGTGCAGACTTTTTGTTCTACTCTGATTTTTTAATATCCAATAATGATTTAAATTGTCTGTGTATTTAAACAGGTGAGCCAACTGATAATGTTATCGAAGCTGTTGAATACTGGGGATCAAGAAAAAGTAACTTGTGTTTCTTTGAGTAATTTTGATATAAATTTGGTGTTTTTTTTAATACTTTGGTATTTAGCACCTATTACCTTTTCTGAAAATTAATAAAATTAATACACAACATCACTTTTGAGAATATTCTCAGCCAGAGCCAAGTTAGGCCCAACAAGATATTTTTAGTATTTTATCCAGAACCAGTCATGAGCAAGTTGTAGATGTTATTCATGAAACAAGAACTTGTGGTGACAGATTATATTTGCAGCCATCTGCTTTTCTTCTGTGTCCAGGACTAAGCAAGAAAAATATGTAACAAAGGAGTCAAACTACAGTAGATGACCTAACACTGATCGCAAATGAAATTTTTTGACATAATCAGAGTGTTTGGAAATGACCTAGCCTTACGAGCTGTTGCAGATACATCTCACGTGGTTTCAAATCCCCTTCCCCACATCAGCTACTGGGCTATAAGGGGTAGATCTTTGATGACAGAGCAGGCAACAAGAAACATGCATGGCAGACTTTCATACCTGACCTGTGTGGCCTTAGTCAGTTGCTTTGATTTGAAATAATTTTATTTTTTTTGCCTCTGAGGGTTAATAAGGATTCAGTTATTTATTTGGGGACATGACAATGACAATAATGAATGATTTGGTAAGAATGAGCAGTAGCTTTCATGCATAAATATTTTCAAGGTCTTGTCAAAATTATAAACTTTCTTCAAGACAATATTTGTCCAAAGAAGTTACATAGAGCCTGCAGCACATAGACAATCTTGTGATGGGTAGTTGTAAGTGAGAACAGATTGTTAAGACAAGTCTGTAATCAGATGTGGAGATGTCAGAACTACTTAAGACTTAAATAGGTCAATGAATCAATAATTCTGTATACAGTTTTGATTCCATTCAGTGCTGAACCCTGGTGAGTAGAAAATAAGGCACATTGAAATGAATATCAAAACCTTCCATGTTATCAGCATGAGTCATATCACCTGCATGCAACTCATAGTATTCATAGGAAAACTAAAGAACTTTATAACCTATGCAAATCAAAGTGAAATGGTTTTAAGTGAATCATTTATCTCTAAATATTCTCAAGGTCTTACACTTTTTTGAAATTACCTTTAAAACTCGAGACAGTATTATTTCTACACTACCTTTTTATTTTCTCACGAGTCTTATAATTTCAGGTGTATTTCATGAAAACACAGCCTTCTGCTTATTTAAACCCTCATGTGTTAATGGCATGGAAATTTAGTTCGGTCTTTCTTTGTTGTTGATCCTAAATCGCTGTGTTCAAACCACACTCCATCATCAACCATATAAATTGCTTTCCTGGAAATGATATTATTTATCCTTGGTACTATTTTGACAAGACATTTTTGAAGTGATACGATACAAATGTGGATAACTCAGTAATGCCAACTAACTGTTGCCTTAATTTACATGTTTTCTCTAGTTAGATAATGTATACATATACCTTAACATTCTGCTTTGTTATGATACCAAGAAAAGGGAAAACAGCCAAACAAGGAGTGGAACATAGCCCACTTGATGTTTGGGCTGCTGATATACTGGCACCATAGTGCATCTTGCCATTCTTATGTGTTTAACTTTCTTCTTTCCTGTCTTCCTCTAGTCTCACAGTGCAGGGACAGGGATTGCTTTCTTGTTAAACGACCATACAGTTCCCAGAAAAATGGGGGTTTGGTCCATGGTTGGGAGTCCTAAATATTATGGTAATAGAAATGAAAATAGATGTTTGTAATCAGAGAAACTGTGTGGTGTTTTTGAAGCAGATATATTTGCATCACATGCAGAAGTTTTTGTCTTTTTTTCCAAACAAGTGGTACACATAAATAAATAGTAATTCTACTGAAGTCTACTGTATATATAAGGACTAATTCTGTTCAAATCCATGAAGTTATACCAGTGTAAAACATTTTATTTACATAGTCCTTCTTTGGTGTACACCCAAAATACTGAGCATATTCTGACACATCTTTTCTATAAAAAAGGGCAGAAAAAAATCCCCCCAAATTTTAAATTGGATCAAAAGCTCAAAAATCATCTTACCTTGGAAGAATTAGCAAACTGTTCCACTAACATGGATTGTTTAGAGCAATCTGTATCTGTAATATTGTCTATCATAGAAACATGCCAGCTATAATTTTTTATTACAGCCTTATGATAAAATAGTTGTGATGAGCCATCTTGCTTCAGAAAACATGCGGACAATGATTTTGTGTTGCCTAGTGATGATGGTTTTTTATGCTTGATTTCACAGGTTGGTGATTTTTGGCTTTAATATCAAAATAGACAGCAGTTTTGGAGAAACTATTTTAATTTCTTACCTTTAGCATAACCATCTGATGCTCCTAGTCATCCAGATTCTGGAGGCTTGAGATTTTTGGTAAGGGAAGAAAAGGACACTTAATCCTGGATGTACATACCCAAGAAAATATCTTGCTTGAATTAATTTCTTGCAACTCTTTGAAGATTAATTGAAACCTCTGCTTTTTAATCAGGGAGAAAAAGTGGTATGTCTTTTTTCAAGTACGCTGTCTCACATTCATAGGAAAAGCAGTCAACAAAGTCAAATGCAATGGTAGTTTTTTTTTCTTGCTTGGTATCTTTCACTGTCATAGCTATGCTTTGCAGTGGATGCGGTCAAAGGCATTCTACTACATTTAAGCCTTTCAGCTTCCTTGGACTTCTTGTCTGAGAAGGTATTAAAATATCTCAATAATTCTTTTGCTCTCGGAAACTTCTGTGCTAACAATGTTAAGTAGGAGATGTTTCAGAAATCCACAAAACAGGAGTTGCTCTGGACTCTGCATGAGAAGGTGGCAGAACTGACAATAGTATTTTTTTTCCCTTTTGCAGCAAACATGCACAATCATCAGTTTGACGACTGGCCATGCAGTTTCAATTATTTTAATAAACTTTCAGTGTTCTCAGTGTCTTTCCTGTTTTAATCAGTAGCTTTATAACTAGAAGTACCTAGGAGTTCACCTTGAGTTATGCTGTATCATTATCTTGACCCAAATAAGGCCCTGCAATGTTCTTTTCTGACTCCAGCCACTAAAAGCACCTCGGAGCTTCTGCCGGTTTATATAGATTACTACTTAGCTCCTTAAAATAACAAATCTTTGATAACCTGAGTCTAACTGGAAGTTTAGACAGAGGCATAACAAGAGTATCAGTCAGAACAGACTGTGGAAGGAATATCTTAAATATAGCACCCATATACAATTGCTTCCTGTTAGGCTACCAAACCATGATTACTGAAATATAAGTCAACATACAACACATAATTTAGCTCTTGTTTTTTGGCTTATCAATTTAGTGGCTCTCAAAGGAATGAGAGATGTGCATTAACAAATTACCTGGGGAAACTGTGCTTATCTACTAGTATCTGGATACTGGCACAAAATATCAGCCCATCTAAGGGATTTTGGAGGGCATTTTGATCCTCACTGGTTCAGTGATCAAATAAAAAAAATAATTGAGGGTTACATGTCTCTCCTTACACTAATGGGGTCTTTTAGGACTGAATTTTAGGACTTAGAACGTAGATTACAAACAGACATTCTTCCAGGAGTTATTTTAGATAATTCATACTTGCTACTTTCTTAGGGAAAACCAGGCAGAATTTTTGCTACCAGCAATAATTCCTAGCTTCCCTGAGTGAATGACCTTTATTTCACTCCCAAAGGAGGAAATGGGGATGCTTACTACTATCCAGTAGTCTAAAAAGATAGTTTGTCTTTCTCTCTTTCCTAAGAGCTGTTTCTTCCCTGCCTTTCCAAATACTGGCAGCTATTTCTAGTAGATGATTGTTTCAAGTACATGCAGTGTTATATATGGTGTTAATAGGGTATAGCTGTGCTGACTGTCACACTTCTGACTAAGGAATGAGGCTACAGAAATACCTGCTTGACATCGGCTTTGTCTAAAATACTGTGTAAGAACCTTTTCACTTTCATACTGGCTGGACTCAAAATATTAGAATTTATTCATCTCTGACCTAATGTCTATGTATGGAAATAAGGAGAAAAAAATTTTCATTAGTTCAGTTTATTATCTGAAACACTAGATCATCCTCTTAGTACCCGTCTTTCACCAAAAACCTAAGAATAATCAAAGGACATGTCTAGACTGCTGTCAGACCAGAGAACATGCTGTGGTTCTTCCCTTTTCAACGCATCCAGGTCTTCATGCTTAGAAATCATAGAATGGGGGCAGTGGCACAAGTAGGATTGCATTGAGAATCCACCTGGCCTCTGGAGCTGGAAGTGCTCTGGCTCTGACTCATGCTGTCGTGAGTCACAATGGTACTTGTGTGTGAACACCTCACATTTGTGTGTACAGACCAGCTTTACAGGCATTTTCTAGGCTCTGCTTTCTGCAAATGTTTTCCATTTAGCACTGCTTCATTTTTTTTCCTGCAAGTTCAACTCATAATCAATTTTACCCACTGATGCTGCTGCCAGAATCCTTTTGGAAAGGTGAAGTTTAGAGGGACAGTGGCATAGACAGTCCAAGAGAATTCAATGGACTGGAAAAGAAGTAGCTAATAAAATGAATTAAGAAATGATCTTATCCTGTAAGAGCAATAGTGTTTGCAGTGCTAGTGGAGATTACCATTCAGCAAGGCTTTCAATTCAACACAAGTTCAGTTTCATAGTTGACCAACTTTTAAAGTTGTTTATCGCTGTTCACATCATTGCTGCACCACATGAATTCCCTTTCATCTCTAGGTTCAGGTTTTGGATACGCTTTGTTCTGGATATATTTCAAAGCCAGTAAACCAAGGGCTTATAGTGCTGAAGAGGTTAGTCATAGCTTGGTCCAACTTCTGAACAATGATTAAGCTTATGATTCCTGAAATGTTTATGTGAGCTGTGTCTTGTATTGTTTATTACTGTTGTTGACACTAACACGTATGGTCCAGATGACAGAATAAGATCTGCACTTGAGATTACGTGGTGTATTGTAAACTCAACTTTGCAGATGTACTTCTAACTAATCAAAGACAGAGGAATTGCTTTGAGTCACATGTTGGAAAGTTAATAGGGATGCTTAACGCAACTCTTCCATTTCCAACTTGGAGAAGCTGAGAGACACAAATAACTCTAGGCTTAGTGAGACATTTCTGAAGCTACTAACAGGCTCCTTTCTTTGGAAAACCTTAAGTGCATCTGGAAGACAACTCTACAAATTATTTACAAAATAAAATAGTAATTAATACCTGCTGGTGGGAGCAGACTTAATAAATACTGAGTGTTCTGAAAAGTGACCTAAACTAATTCCCTCACAAAAGTCCAATGAAATACAATAAATATGTGACTACTCCCATGTTGCAGCTGAGGAAAAAGATGTAGACTTTCATGTCATGGGGACATGACTAAGCCTGGAGTCTTGTTACCACAATTTCCCTCTTAGTCTGCAGGGACAGCTAGATTCTTCCAGAAAGTTTGTCACTCCGTTAGGGGCTGAACCACACAATTCTTCAAATAGGAGCCCCTTCACCCCCATTGACTTCTGATAAGACTGTGGTCTGAAGCACTGTTGGATTTGTGTTAAAAACACCGGAGAGGCGGGATTTTAGCACTTGTTTAGGTGCCTAAACTTGCACTTGGAAGTTGGCATCAGACAAGCAAGTCATTTTTAGTAAAAACCTGTTAGAAGGTACTGTCAGGACCCAACTGTAGTGTTGAAAATTTGAGCGTGTTCTTGAGTTGTTGTTACTTCTCCTGTGCCCGGTTCATTCACACTGCCTGTTGGGACTGCTTTCCTTGGCATTAGCATTTAGTTACAAAGTAATTTTTATTTCATTTTGAGTTTGGTTTAAATGATCACAACAGTCTTGTTAGCCAGCTGCTAATGGCATTGGATCAGAGCATGGCTTTGTGAATGGTGATGAAGTATCATTTCATCCAGGTCTGTAACAATAGCAACAACAGCAACAACAGCAGTGTCAGGGTAGTATTGTACCTCAGCTGGTATCACAGACGTGGAACCTTGCAAGTGAATCTGAATCTATTCTATTGACCTTCATGATTTTGCTTGATTTGAAATAGCTCAACCAATAGCTGCGTAACTCCAGGAAATAAATCGTTTTTAGGATGAATGAGGTGAGACAAGGATTGTTTTTCTCTGAGAATTACCAACAAAGAAGTAGACTGTATTTCTGAAAAAAGTTAGGATCTGCAGTGTGGAGTGGCTGTTGTACCAGACTCGAGAGGTTTTATCCCTAGTTTCCCATGCAGCTCGTCATGTTCTTATCTTTGTTGGGCAGCTGCTGGATGTCCTCTGCGCAGGCAGGTGACCTGTGCCTGTCCCCCTTTTTTTTTGCTATTTCCACAGTCAAGGAACCATTTAGACTTCATGTTACACTAAGCAGGATGTTTTACAAATTACAATTTCATCAGGCTCCTCTGTCCTTTTATTGTCCTCCTGAAAATGATTTATCTGTGATAACATCTGATGTGATTTAGCACAAGGAATGTTGCAACTTTTTTTACATAAAACAGGTAATCTCTTTAGCTGCACTAAGTGTTTTGCACAGGAGAAACTATTCCTGTTTTCTACTTATCTTTCAGCTTTCTCTAGAAATGATATACTTTCAATGTCAATGCTTTTTTAATAAGCAAAGTGGTCTGCATGCCTTTGTTCTGCTGTTATGATAGATAGTCTTTTTATGATGGCAAACAATGTGAGTAATTTTTGTTTATAAACCACATTGCTTTTCAATAAATTGCAAATGCGGTTCATACAGAAATAAACCACAGCCTAATTACCTACAAATGTGGCGCAGCCTTGTTTCTTATGGTTTTCGTTATTACTGCAGTATTGATAAAGCATTAAGAAACAAAAAGGAGCACTGTTTTTTCTTAATAGTTAACACAAGTTTTACATGTGTTTATGTGAAAAGAAGTAGGTGTTAGGAATGATCAAACAAAATAAATCTCAGTAGCAAAAGCCCCCAAAAGCCAAATGTACACTTTTTGTCCACACTCAAACATTTTGATTTATGAATGTTTTAACATTGTTATTCAGAAATCACCAAATATCTCCAGGTGCTAACATATTTATGAAATTTAGTTTCACCACAGTAAACATAGCAACTAGAACTTCATTTGGATTTCATCTGTATTTTTTGAAATACGACCTTATAAAACTGGGTCACATTTCACCATTTGTATTTACATATCTCCCCTTTAATATAAAATTGAATTATACAATCAAGCTACGTGAAACACATTGTTTTAGTACCAAAGCATTTATCTAATCTCCTTTGCTGTTTAGTATGATTCATTTTGTAAATATTTACAAGTTTGTTTCTAAAAGCAAGGATTTTAAATGAGGTAGGAAAGACAAACACAACAAAAGTAACAAATCAGGAAAGTATTTTTTCTTGGCTACAGACTGATTGGCTTCAGCGGCTGATGAGTGTTGCAACATCGCAGTTGCACAGAGGTAGGGGTTCCCTTTATCTTTCCTTCACAACAGCTACAACGGTATGTACCAGACTTTTGAGTCTTTGTCAGCTCATCTTTACATTTAACCACATTCTACAGCAGCTTTTTATAGCTACACTGGGACAGCAGAACTTAGATGTTACCCCAAACTCCTCCTTCTAGAGGACAGTTTGTCCTTCTGTTTCAAGAGAAGCCTTACATAGTGATTTTTGAATCAAGTTATCTAGAAAAGACTTCTGTTTATTCATATGTTTATGTTTTATTTCTATCACTTTTCATTAAAGTTGCATTGTGACAGTTTTAACAAGACTAGTTTATATGCAGAAGTTACTTATTATGTTGAAAATCTAGCCAGAAATGTCTACAGAGATTCTTCTGAAGGAGAACAGGAGAAATTTCCGTCACGATAACATGCCATCTAGGATATAAACAAGGTCTAGAGAGTGGGACTGGCCAAGAGGATAAAACTGAGCAGGCTTTATTCGATCTGAAAAAGACAGAAACTGCATGTGAAATAAACAGGAGAAGCGCTTGGAGAACCGCAGAAAGGACTTCTTGGCACCGGAAGACCATGGAAGCCTTTCAATGAAATGAGCGTGTGGCTGGACAGAGCTGGGTGAATGTTGCTTATAAATATTTACTTGACTCAAAGGTGCAAATGCCACTCTCATTCCCTTTTCTTTCTTTATTGCAAGCATTTTCTGAGTAAAATTTTGTTTGCAGAAGTATCCTTGAAGAAGGAATCCATCATTGTGTGGTGGATTTACACATGCAGACATATAGGAAGTATATCCAAACCCATTTTGAAAACTCTTCATTTGTTTGAGGATCCTGCAATCAAAGGAATTATGATGGTAAAATCATAGAAATCAGACAACCAAGCCCACTGAATCCTGCACAGTGTTGCTTCAAGAGTCTGAGGATGGCCATTACTTAATCAGCAAAAGACACGGCATCAACAGTTCGCATATGTTTTAAAATGGAATAATTGACAGTAATTAATAATGGAAAAATGCTGAAGTCTTTAAAATTTTTTTGTATCCTACAGGAGAAACAAATTCTTCTGGACTGAACTGCAGCCTGTTATTTTCTGTGCCTCCCTGTGCACTAAACTGAGGCTTTTTAATGGCAACTGCCCAGTGTCCGTCTCAGCCTTTTATCTACTGTGCTCTGTTCTGCCAGCAGCTCCTGTCTCTCGGGAGGCATATGCGATTCAATGTCTCTTCCCAAGTGAGTTGAGCTGCTGTAATACTAGTCTTACATTTTATCTAAAACTTACAGCGGCACTTGGTCTATTTTTACACTGTTAACTAGTCTCTTCAAGCTAGTCTTCTGAAGGTCCCTCTCTGCTGCTCCACTCCACGCTGAGGGCAGAGTAGGTTTTGCAGGGATAATGAACCTTCAATCCTGGCTGCATGACTTTCTCAGCCAAGTGGCTCTGCTTGTATATGTTTTTCTTCTTGACAGTCTGCTGGAGGTAGTGTCTGGGGTGCAATGCTAGGCTGTTTGTTTAGTTTAAGGATGGTTATTTTCTTGATTTGTTTTACTTAGTCCTTTTGTCTGAAAAAATGACAAGATGGTAGCGAGTGTTTCTTCAGGCAGAAACAGCTGCTTGATGTCCCCTTTTAGGGTGGTTAATTTTGTAAACAGGATCCCAGCTGCTCTGGTGCTGGGTGCTATGAAAATTAAATTTCTTCTAAACTGCCAGATGCACAATTGCAAACGCAGAGGTATCCAGCTGGTCATCAGCTCCCTTGTAGTACAAAACTAAATCTCCTTCCATCTCCCTATCACCAACCTCTTCATTCTCCTCCTTCCCCTCAAAGTGAAGAGGAAACATTAACCACCTTTAGACCTTTTGTCAGGGAACACCCAGGTGAACTGCTGTGTAAACTAACAGATCCAGGACATCACTGTATTCAATCAGTGCTAAACCAAACAAGCTCTGGGCTCTTAAAATTCAGATATACGCACTTTGGGCCCATCAACTTTGGGCTCTTGGGTGAAAGCCTCAAACAGAAATGTATCAGATTTAATGTTTGCCATGATCTTCCAGAATCCTCCACATCCTTCTTGGTTTAAGCCCAGTTTAGGTATAGCTGATGATCCTATAGCAATAGACTAAATGACCTCTTTTTCAGTCTTGTTATCTCAGAAACCTCTGTGTTGTTTGAAGAAATTATCCCAGGAAAACTGGCAGGAGAGTATTCTTAAAGTGCTCTCTCCATATCTGCGTTCTCAAGTATCTGGTATGTTCTTGAGCCCACTTAAAACTGTTAAATTCCAGCACTTTGAGGTTACGAATATTGTCTCAGCTCGTTCTGGAGTACAGGCATCCTTAGGTTTTTCTTCCTTATCCTCTTACATAATCACATTAAAGAATATAAAGATGTAAACATGTTGACAGTAGTCTCAGAGGCCAAGATTTGCTGACCTGGGATGTCTTTCTAGTGTTACAGTTCTCAGATAACTGGCATAGAGCCGAATGCGACAATATGAGCAGAAAGAAGTAAACACAGGCATTCCTTGTACAGAGAAACCCACAGGGGATATACTTGAACTTAACTTTGTATAAACAGAAGTAGCTAAGAAGATAAAATAAGTGCAAAGTATCATGCATGTGCCCCAAGATATCATATGTTCCCAAGAAGAGACCTGGAAGCAGCAGACAGGCTACATTTAGGGTTGCCTTGAAAGCATGTGTGTGGGAAATCCGGCAAATGGTCCACAAAGGTGGAGCTGCTGTGGGGACAGGAGTGGAGGCACACTAGAAATGGTAGAAGAAGGACAGGCTCCAACACCCCATGGTGAAACAGAGGCAGCCAGTTTAGATATTAAATCTGAAAATATAGAGATTGTTAAATCTAAAGCTATATGAGTTCAGTGAGAGGAAAGATAGATTACTCTAGCCATTGTGTTTGGATGTGTGGGCAGGCAACACTTCTGAAGTTTGAAGAAGTGATCAGGAGTTAATTTCTGGCTATGCTATTTTCATAAAATGACACCAGCTACCTCATAGCTTTAGATTTCCCTTTCAGTGATGCAAAACTAGATGGTGGCTGATGAAGGGAACAACTAAGAACATAGCAGAGCAAACTACTCTCCTCCTGTTCACCAGGAAGGTGGTATGAGTAGAGGTTAGGCACAGTGTGGGTGGGTGATCCTTCCTAATAACCACAGTATGTTCTGCCTACTCTGTAGAGAAGACAGTGGCAGTGTCCACATCCATCACAGTTCATACAAGTCATAGGAACACAGAGAAGGATAGGCTTAATTTTCACATGCTCTACTGTATGCTGACCAAAAAGGAGGAAAGTTGGAACTGATCACTGAGGCAACACAAAGACAGGCAACTTCTTGTCATGTTCACATCTTTTTCATTTTCCTGAGTACAAAACGCTGCTCTAAGATCTGCTGAGCCTATCTTCATTTTGGCATTCTGCTCTCTGCATATACATGGGAACTTTACCATAAATATGGAGATCATGTATGGAAGAGTAATCTACAAAGCCAGCAAACAGCAGAATGTTTTAATGGCTCAAGAAGGATCATTTTGGGGGGTTACTACCAGGATATTTTCATATTTCACAGTCAATATGAAAGGAAAAAATGTTACAGCTTTGTTTAGGTATAAACCGTTCTTTTGTTGAAATAAATAAAATTATCTTATTTTCTGTAGGACAGATTAGTATTGTTTTCAAGTATCGAGTCTGAATAAACAGCAGACTGTTCTCATTCAGAGGTGAAATCATAAATTGTTTTCCACCCTTAAATGTTCCTGGACTTTTTGAAATTACATCACCTGCGCATTCATCAAAGCTCTGTATTTGGCATATTTTTTCTGGTTTGGCAAAAATTAAGCAATGACTTGAACATGGTCCAATTTGTAGAAAAAAATTACTTAAAAAAAATACATGTGTTTTAAATTTGTTTTGGAGGCTTAGTAGCATAAATATTTTTATGCCATTATTTCCATAATTCTTTCCCCCCCTCAATTTTTTTGGAACGTGAATTGTGTAGGATCAGAAATGTTTTCTTATTGAGCAATCTGCAAATCAAGAAAATAAACTGCCCAGAAATGTCCATGTTTTCCTGATAACCTTGTTTGGGAGAAAGAACGTTTACTTGCACGGTGCTGTGGTTTCTGCCCAGTGGGTGGATCGGCTGTGCTGGGACTGTCCCTCCAGGCAGCTCTTGAGCGGATCGTGGCTGAGAGCCCTATGCAAGTGCCCATTCTGCAGGCAAGACGTTTTTCCTAGGTGCAGGATTGGACCTAATTCACAATACTCAGCTTTATGCCTGCATTTAGACCCACCTCCCTTCAGCAAAAGGCTCAAAAGCTCAAGTCTCAGGGGCTGCTGCTGGACTAAGATTCTTTATCTAAATCCTACTGAGGGTAGGAAGGATCCACTGCCTCAGCAGGCATTAGATGTACATATCAGTGCAAGTGGAGAGGCCGGTGTGCTTTTCAGTGGATTAGTGTTTTGGGCAGAAGCGTGCTGATCATGCCTATCTATTTTCCTGCTGGGGCAGCTGTCTGCCAGTGTAGAAGAGTGGCCCGGTCCCTGCTGACCAAGTCATGCCAGTGCCCTGGTGTGACACTAGCAGGAGGCTTTCCCTGGAGCAGCAGCAGGAGCTCCCTGGGAGTCCTTCTGTCCACTTGGAGGAATCTCCTCTAGCTGGCAGGGTCTGCAGATAGGAGGCACAGTGTCCTCCCATCCTCTACCTTCTGGCACCAGCGAAGGGAAATACCACACAATGCACTAGTCTAAATAAATATCTAGATTAACTTTTGGGTGCCAATATAGCTTAACGTGGGAAAAGTCCAAACTTCAAGGCTCAGTTTTTCTTGATAATTAGATAATGAACATAAGCTTTTTTTTCGCCAATTACTTTTTAGTTTGTGTAACATTACTGGACAATAGGAGACAGGCTGTGGGCAAGTAACATTTCTGTATTAAATTAATTAAGAAGACCAGGCTGGAATTATGTAATCTTCATTCCTCAAAACTGAGAACTTGGTAAAATAATTAATTCTTTTCATAGCAGCCTTAGATACAACTCAGAAGGCCAACTTATTGCTGGAGTTAATGAAAATAATATCTCTGCTCTGCACTTCTGTTTAAAGTCAGAAGGCTAAAAGCTGTAGACTCACCGGACTAAATTTTTCTTCTTGTTTACACTTCATAATATCAGAACTGTTGCAGCGGATCAGAGCAAAAATCAAACTACCTAAGTCTCATCTCCAGAAGTGACCAGTACTTCATGTTTAAAAAGAGCATAAGAAACAGAGCATGCTATTTTCATAATGCTCTTAGTTGAAGCTTGAGTCCAAGTTTAGGCTTTGTCATAGCTACATCAAGCAGTAGAGTTCAACAACCACCTGCAGAGCTGCCTTTAGCATCTCAGAAACCCCATGGACTTCACTTGGTTTATTCTTGCTTCTGGAAAGAAATGCCTTAGTTGCACGTCAACTACAGTGACAACAGTTTACTGTTGGGGTAGCTGAACAAGTGTTTTTCTAGCCAGTTCCCTGACTAGAGCTCAGAGTGGCCTTCACCGTTACTTGCATGCAAAAGCACACAAGTACAATACCTTTAAGTGATTAAAGAGTCAAAATAACATTTTTAAAAGAAGACTTTGCCACACATGGCTAACTTCATACTCAGATACTTGCTTATTCTTTTTTAGGGCCTTATATCCCTGGGCACTGAGATCTGCACGTGTTTAGGTGATAATCTAGAAAACGCTTGCATCAGAGAAGCTCAGGCTGGTGTCTGGCAGTGACTTAACATTACTCCAGTTTTGCGTGTTTGTACCTGTCTTTCTTCTGCTTCTCTTCATTTTCCTTTGGGTTGGGGAGTAGAAATCAGCTTCAGATATTTGACTTGCTAGAGTTAACGTTTCAGGGAGTGACACAAAGCATCTTAGAGACTGTAGCTGGTGAGCACCTTTTGAATTGACTCTTCTCTGTGGTCAGTATTCCCAGAGTGCTGCACTTGGGCAAGCAAATATCTAGGATGGCTAAATTATGTCCCTTGGCAGGAGAGGGTTCTTTAATTCATGGGGAGAGAGGGCTCTTTTAAAAAAATAAAAATTGGTAGATTTCATGGCTGAACTGGAGAAGCCAAAATGATACTTCGCTTTTGAGGATTAAATTCTGTACCTATAACTTGGCTACAACGTTCACTCCTGTTTGCTGTTTTGATTCATTTTTATTTGCACTTTGTAATCAGATTGACTTCTGCATAAATACTTTCTTCTGATTTTATTTGCACAAGATAAACTTTCATTCCAGTGGGTTGTGGGACAGGGATGTGTTGGACCATGTATGCTGCCAACCTTACTGTGTGTTGAATAGGACAAATCGGGCACCTGCCATTTTCCATATAGGTAACTACACAAAAAATAAAATTTGTTCTTCCTGTGGGAGAAGGACTAACAGTGAATTTACATGGTAGAGACACTGACGATAGTGTAGCCAGAATGTACTGCTTTTTGTCTATTCCTCCACAACAACGGAGAGCTTCATAGGAAGCTTTTATGCTAATATCTGCAGATGACAGACAGTACTTGCTTATTACAAAAAATTTCTCACATAACTGGAAGAAGTTACATATATATTTCTCCTGTGAATTTATCTAAAATTCTAAATAAACCCAGACTCATTATTTTAGAGCTGACATCAGCTTTTTTTTCTAAGTGTCATGTTTCTTATTTTAGAACTGGACAGTAAGTGACGTGGGCATTTGGAAAAGATTATTAAAAGGAGGCAACTGGTCAATTTTAAACATACTAGTCATGGTTACATTTTGTAAAAACAAATTATGATTCTTGTTCTCAGGATAAATGTGTTAAGACATGTGGTGTTAGTGATTTCATAAACCCCATATAAAGTTTAAAAATGAGAAGCACAAGGGGAACATGGAAAAAAGTAAGTACATAATGAGCAAGAGGACACAGAAGCAGTGCTAGCTGGCACTGCAGCCACTGAGAAAATTGGGCCAAGAAACAACTTGGAGGGAGAAAAAGGACATTTGGCAAATAAGAATCCTGGTGGAGGAAACACAAAGGCATGTGGCATGAAGCAGTTGTCAGAATCTAAAGTCAGATGAGTAGGAAGATATGTGACAGAACAGAAAAAAAGAAATTGTACGGGTAAATGGTTTGTCTCTGGAAGGGAGTCTCATGATGGAGGACTGAACTAGGAAGAAGAGAATACTTAGAGTACATTATGGTCTTCATGTAGCAAGAACAATTAGTTTATTAATCAACAGTCCTCATCTTTTGTCTTTGCTCTGTGTTTTTATGTGTTTTTAAACCTGATTTATACATTTAACAAAAGAGGTTTTATTTTTTAAATGAAAAACATGCTCTCTAAAGCAAAAATTTAGGAGTAATGTTGGACTGTAGCAGTGTTTTGAAGTAGACCTTATACTTCATGTCTTCACTTGTCCCTTCTTTGAGATGTTCTTTGTTAATCTTTCATGTCTGTCTTTCGCCTTCTGCATTTGCCAGTCCCACTGGGAGAATCCAGAGAAGTTTGGAGAAACACTTCAGATTTTTTCTCTACCCTTCCCCCTTCCCCTGAATTTACAGTCTAATGAAGCACAGATGCAGTCTCTTTTATAAGATATAAGTTTCTAACATGAAATCAAAGACTAAATAGGGAAAATATCTAGTAAGTGGGGAAACTATGTAATTTTGTGACCATCACTCTGTCAGAAAGTTCTGCTTTTGAAAAGCCTCTGATCTGCCCCCCCCTTCTTCTCTTTTCTCTAAGTGCCTAAAAAGGAAAAATGGTCTGAGTATAACTCTGAATTAGTAACTAGTGAATTATGCCCTGTCATAACTGAGGTCCTAGAGAGGTGGCTTTCTCAAGCCATCTCTTGGTTGCTTGCTTCACCCTGCTGTGGCTGTTGACTATTTGGCAGCATTGTTGCAGAGCATTCGAAAAAGAGTATCAGCTTTTCAAAGCTGCGTGAAATCTCCAGTCTAGAGAGCTAAATAATCAGAAGTTTTGGGTTAAACAGGTTTCAGCAGAAAGGTCTGTTCCTACTGTACCAGAAGTGATTATAGTAGAACTCCTTTGACTTTAGAGAAGCCACAAGGAATTAGAGAGTGGTCATTCCCTGTGGAAATACCAAAAAAAAGAATGTCTAACTCCTCTATGTACCTTTGAAACTCCTAAATCCCCTCTATCCCTCATAAAGCATATATTCCTGTTACATCCATGAACAGTGCACTGATGCACTGATGTCAAGTTGAACACTGAAACTCCAAATGAAAGAAAATTTTGCAGTAAAACAAGCATCTGGCCGAGAAGAAATCCCAAGATTTGGACCACAGTAGAATCCTGCCAGTAGCTCAGCAAAAAACCCAAAAATGCAGCAGAAGCAGTAACTCTTTGTAGTAAATCGAGAAGGCACGAAAACTTCCCAGTAGCTAGAAACCAAGGCAACATCATTACATACTGCACAGTAGCTAAAAGCAAAGATGATGCCAATTAGGTCACCACAACATCCACAGTAGCAGAGAAGCAAGGCAGCACCAGTAAGGCAGCCTGTGTTCCAGTCATGCTGATGTCTTTTGATTGCCTGTTGACATGAGCTACAACAAAACCAGACAGATTTGGAATTTCTCAAATAGCCTGTTACCTGCATTGACAGTATTGCTGTGCACACCCGTGTCCTTCCTTAGCCACTGAGGAATGATGCCTAAAACATATATAGCCTGGGGATTATAAATATATATATACACAGGACTGCATATATATATGTATATACACTATATATATGTACATGAAAATGTATTGGAATACAATGTGAGTGTTAGTGCTTAAAGTGAAAATGCATGTATTTAAGAAAAAGCGGTTGGTTAAACTTTTTTTACCCTCTTATAGTTGAATAGCATAATTACTTCCATTACAAATAAACATTATTCATTCAATATATTCCATTATCCATAGCTACAAAGAATAATTCATTCATTTAGTGACTTGTTCTCAATATGGATGCTACAGTAGAAACTGTATCTATTATGATTTCAAACAGAACTGTATCAAGATCATATTTTGAGGTGTAAAATCACACAGCAACATCAAAACATGCCTCATCAATATGTCCTTATTATGAGTTTTTAAGATTCAGTAGTAAGTGACCTCGTTAACAACTGAACATAACACTTAAGCACAATCAGAATTAGAAACAAGTTTACCTTCAACCGTCTTGGTGTTCCTGATTCCTTTTCAGGCAGACATGCACATGTATGTACTTGCCTTATTAAGGATTTAAAAGCTGACTGTTTATGATACTAAAATATTGCAAGTAATTATTCTTATTTAGTTGGAAGGAAGTCTTAAGTTTTTACAGGAATAAGTTTGACTTTGGCTAAAAACCAAGTTACATAAAATGCTGAAATCTAGGCAGGATTGATCCTTATTAATGGTTGCTGAGGTGAGAAGAATCCTTTGCCTGGAACAGCCAGAGGAAAAGGGCAGAAGACTCAAAGAAGGAGCTGGGAAAAAAAGATGTGATGGATATTTCTGTTCAGTTTTGGGCCCCTCACTACAAGAAGGACATTGAGGTGTTGGACCGTGTCCAGAGAAGGGCTACAAAGCTGGTAAGGGGTCTGGAGGACAAATTGTACAAGGAACGACTGAAGGAACTGGGGTTGTTTAGCCTGGAGAAGAGGAGGCTGAGGGGAGACCTTATCACCCTCTACAACTACCTGAAAGGAGGTTGTAGAGACATGGGGGCTGACCTCTTCTCCCGGGTGACAAGTGAAAGGACAAGAGGAAATGGGTTTAAGTTATGTCAGGGGAGGTTTAGACTGGATATTAGGAAACATTTTTTCATGGAAAGGGTTATTAAACATTGGAATAGGCTGCCCAGGGAGGTGGTGGATTCACTATCCCTGGAGGTGTTTAAAAAAAGGGTAGATATGGTACTTAGGGACATGGTTTAGAAGTGGGTTTTGTCAGGGTAGGTTAATGGTTGGACTTGATGATCTTAAAGGTCCCTTCCAACCTCAGCAATTCTATGATTCTATGATTCTATGATATTTCATTCACTGAAAAACAGCTTTTTGTAAAAGCTACATGTTGTATTTCAAAGGTCTACAAATGAAATATTTTTCTCCTTGGAAAGACATTTTGTTTTGAAATTTGCTTGTAAAATTTTAAAGCTAAAAACACAGAATAAAATTTCTTTCGTTTCTTTCTCCAAGAGAGAGTTTGCTTAAAGGAAAACAAAACTTTTCTATTTTGAGCTGCTTCAGATTTACTTTGAATTATTTTGTCCAGTTCGACCAGGGAAGTGAAAAGTCAGCTTGTCACACAGCTCAGCCTCTGAAAGGTCAGGAGTGGGTATTGTACTTGTTATAGAACATCATTAAAAGGAATACAATATGAAAAGGAAAAGACTATAGTAGAAGTATAACAGCAATTTTTGTCTTATGATGCGCGACTTGATTAAGACTATTTCTTCAATTAATAGTATTTCGTAACCTGGTTTACTCTGTGACTGAACATGCACTTTTCTTACATAAAACGGTTATGTCACGTGAAATGTGCATGCTATAATAAATAACTTATAATGAAATCTGCCAAGACTGATTGAAAAAGCAACAGTTCAAAATGAGGTTGAGAAAGTAATTCTGACCAGGATGTCCTATTTTGCTGCTTTGACTGCTCTGATTGAAACCGTCTGTGAAGCAACAGCCTTTGCGTGATAGGCCCAGGCACAAATTAATAAGACGACAGCGTGTTGACCTACTAAGCAAAACGCACAACAGCCCTGTAACTACAAACAGACGCAGTTATTTTACTGCTTCGTTAAAAACTCCCCCTCTCCTGCCCAAATTGTTGTGCAGTGGCTTCTTTTGGCTGTATGTAAATGCCCCTGTGAAAACCTACACCTCCCCAGACAATCCCACCTGTGAATGACTGCATCCTTTAACCCTGAGGTTACATTTTCTCCTAGTAGTTCACCAAAAGGGGAGTTTTTTTCTGTTTTGTTTTGTTTTTAAACAGCTTAGTGGTTATATTGCATAAACCAAACTGGATGCAAGGGACCTTGATCCCAAAGGCCAGAACTTTAGAGGGTACACACCCGTTCTCTTTCCTTGGAGACCTCTGTTGCTATTATTTTCTGCATCAGAATTATGTCATGCAACGAGTCAGGGTTGACACATGGGTCCTGTAACTTGAATAAAATTACCAAGATATTGTAAGGGCCGTGTAACCACAAGGAGTAACTGAAATATACTTTTTATGTGACTAACACAAAATCTTTTATAGCATCGGAGTAGCTGTTAATCTGTTTCTAGTGTGCCTATGACAGAAGAACCTAATATTGCCTTTGTCTCTGCATGAGATGTTACAAGCCTGCTGTCGGCGATATGGACGCTCCGGCTCTCTGGACGTCCCATGTTTGGCAATTTATTCCACTGAAATTGAACAATGTTTTTTTCATTATCCCTGTGTTTTACTAAAGTTTTGTATAAGACTGCCTAATCTCTCTCCTAATGACATTTACAGCAGACAGGGTATATCCCAAATGCCTTTTTCCAAGATAGCTGAACACCTGGAGAGTATCAATCTTTTAATAGAAATTCAGTTTTTTAACCCTTTTGTTACTAGCTGTTATCTGAAAAAACTAATTGTCAATATCAGGAAAATTAAACTAAACACATAAAGGGCCATGAGAGCTTCCAAGAACTGTTTTCATAAGTCATATACTCACAGTACAGGAACGAAATCAAATTGTTTCAGGATTTCAAGTATTAATCTCATTGTCAAACAGTCTATTCGATTTAGGACATATTTTTTTCAATTTCTAAATTCCAAGTTCGATTGCACTAATAGTTTCCATATTGAAGGTAGTTTCACAGTATAAACAAAGTAGGCATTTTCCCATGGAAAGAACACAAAAAACCTGAACAAAATCCACCAGGCACAACAGAAATGGGAAGATGCAGTCCCTCTCCAAATGTGGAGGTCATGCAACCAAGTGCCAGTTCCACATGGGACAGTATGTACCAAACTTGTTGGTGCTCGATAACAAGACTCAAGGTGCCAGTAAATATTAGCCTAAAACTGTCCAGTCGTCTCTGACTCCTGTGAGTGATATGTGGGTAAATAGTGTCCTTTTCTGTTCTATTCAAAAAACTTCACCATATTTTAAATACTATATGCGAATATAATAAGAGGCTATGATTTGAAATATCTGCCTCCTGCAAATACATTTGGAAAGACTGTATTGGAAACAGTCGGCTTTAATGTACTCTTAGAGAATTACGCACTCAGGATTTCAGTTATATTCATACTATGTATAGGAAAATAAGTGATGTAGAAACAAGAGTTTTAAAATTTATTGTATAATTCAGTAATTTCCTAGGCTTTGATGAGATGTAGTTGATCATTTTTTGTTAAAAAAACGCCAACATTACAAGATAGTAAAGAAAATAAGAACAAAACTAAGTTTTTTGAAATATCTTTAAGTTGTTTTTCAGTTTGACAGTTTCCATAAATTCCAGAAGTGTTTTCATTGCAGCAAACAGAGATTTCAGACAATGAATAGCATGTACGATATGTTGGAATATATGTTACTACACAAATTGGAGATACTGTTACTGCTGTCAGTGCAGCAGTAGCCCGTGAAATAGAGCTACACTAACTTATCGTTCACACTCATGATATTGTTGATGTAAATTCAAATCTTTCCTCTGGCTTGGAAGACAGATTTTGGTCCTGGACCTCCTGTATTTTAAGACATGGTCTGTGTCTCTAAATTGAAAAACAACGTTTAGACTCCCATGGTGAAGATGTTTCACTTCTCTGATGTTACATAAGAATTAGTTGAGCCAGAAGGAGCATGGTGGTGACTTCGTTTATGGTGGTGATGCAGAGACCCAACACTGAAATATCTTCCCAAGTAGAGCAGCGGGAAGGTTTGAAGCGGACTCTCCTGCATCTCAGATGCCCCTGTGTCTAAGTGGAGAATTAGCTCCTTTTTAAGGTAACACCTGATCTCATTTAAACTGCCTAAAACCAGGAAACGGTTCATTTCTGGGAACATGTAGGCAAAGGTTGTGAGGTTAAATGTGTAGCCTTTTGAGGAAGATGAAGCCTAGAAATGCATTTCTTTACATTTCTTAGCTTAGCTCCTTGTTCAGTGCAAGCATTTCAGCATTGTGTCAACTCTCACCATTCCTGCTTTCACCGGCTGATGTTGTGATGCAAAGCCCACTTAAAAACTGGATCTCACTTACACCTTTTGAAATGTCTTTCAATTCACAGAAATTAATTTTTTGACAAGGTCCAGTGATAAGCACAGCAGAGCTCTCAGCAGCATCTGCCCATTCGTCCAGCTCTTTCTTTTATGTCACTTCTGATTGAAAACTTGCACAGGCAACTAGTACTGTGAAACACCAATGGTTTTCATTTATAGCTGACAAGCCTTACTGCCAGCTTCAGTGGGATTTCAGCACTGGATCATAGGATCACAGAATAATTCAAGTTGGAAGGCTTAAAGTTAACTGGAAGCTTAAATTCTTTGTTGACTGTAAGCTTTAGCATGTATATCTTGTGGTCTAAACAGCCTTCTGCAGTACCAAGTGACTCACAAACACGTATTAAAAATCTCAGCTTCCCACATGACCACCACATTACAGAGAAGAAAGGCAAGGTCTGGAGAATTTATGAGAGTGACTTGGATAACACAGGAAGCCATAACTAGAACGTAGCTCCTGACTTTTAATGATATTGACTCTCGACTCTGCTTTTGGCATGGTAATATCCACCACCATGGGAATGAGAACATGGATTTACTGATCACCACACACACCAAACATTTTTAATTATATAACACTGTTAAGAATATTTATTTCTAGTTTAGATTAAAGAATCGCAAATAAAGGGATGTTTTTAGGGTAATTTGCTTTTAATTTCTTGGGGGCACATATGCTTTTTAAACTGATATACAGATAATTTCAATCAAAAAAATCCAAATTAAATTCAAAAAAAAAAAGAAGATTCTAGCCTGTGGAAGTATGGGAAGATCTTTTAGCTAGGCAAAACGTGTTTATCTCTGCAGAGAGTCTGACCGACATAGCAGGACTAATGTATGTTCTAAGATAGAATGGTGGTGTGATATTTTTCATGACACAAATAAGCATAATGTACGCGTTACATGACAGCTGATATATGGTGCTTCCAGCAGTCCGGTATTTCTACTTCCAGCAATAGGATGACATTAACCAAAAGAGGAAAATACATCTTCCTGTAATTCCCAGGCTCTCTTATCTAAGTTTTAATTTGGCCTTAGTTCAGGACTTAGTTTATGACCTCTGGTGAACTCACGCTACAAAGTAGAAAACACACAAATTTCATACACATACTCTTACCCACATTCCTTCTATTATACTACTTCTCACTGTTTCTGTAACTTTCCATGCTTGTACTAACATTGCACAATTTATTGGCAATGTTGTTTAATTACTTGTTTTTATTAACAATTAATTGATATTGGAAACGCATGCTCTGGGGACACATACATGGAAATTTTATTTTTAATAACTAGGAAATAATAACAGTGTGCAAGTTGAACTCTTTTTATGTGGCATATTTTGTAGGGAGTTTTCCTTTCACTTCTCATCAACTGCTTGTCAAAATGCATTTTATAACATTAATAAAATGTAAGTGAAGAATATCTGATGACAGGAATATTATTTTCCTAAATGATAAGCTAAACTGAGTGTTTTAATATCAACACCTATGATGGGTAAATTAAGATACCTTACACGTTTTTCATTTGCGTGCCAAACTTTATTTTTTCTATTCCCTCTTATTATTAAAATAAGATTCTTGTTTAATTTAATCCAAAGCAGAACAGTTTTAAAATTACCTGAGAGAGCTATTAATCCATGGTAGTAGAGTTTATCTGAGCTGGCTGGGAGACGTACTCTAAATCAGCATTTTTCAACAGTGAGGTGGTAACTTCTCTGGGGAAAATTAAGTCTTGTAAGAGAGACTCAGGAAGGACCTAGGAAAATGAAAAAAAAAAAGTTTTTTCTGTCTTATTAGTTTTTTTTTCTTCTGGGACCTACTAAAAGCTGAACTATTTATTGAATATCCTGTAAGCATTTTGTTTTCTGTGTCCCAAGTGCAAGAGAACAGATGGCTAGCTGCTGTGTGCTTCCTGGGGTGAGTGAACAGCAGACTTAGTCAGTGGGGGAATTGCTCTTTCAGTTCTCTACTGGGAGGGCCATCTCCTCTACTCTGCATGGTGGTGGAGATCTGAAGATGAGAACAGGATTGTACAAAGGCCTGGGGACTGGCAAGGGCATCAGGGTTTTGGTAGTATGCTGAAGACATCAGCCCTGTGCTGTGATCAGCCAAGCTGGACGTTCACACAGCCACTGTGGCACATGAGTCTCATTCACTGCACTGGAGATGGAGATCATTTTCATTCTACGTCCTCTCCATCTGCTGGCATAAATAAGAACTGTAAAGATTACTGCAATACCTTCTCAGCTCCCATCTGTCTCCTCTCTGTCATACAATCTAGCATTTGGTAGGGTCTTTTGTCTCGCTGCAGTGAAAGTGGAAAATTCTTTGGATGTGACCTACCCCTATGATTTCCCTGTCAGCTTACCAATAACCTTTTTTTTTTGGTGTAAATTCATGTCATTTCTTCCAATGGTGCTGCTGGGTAAATATCCCTTTGAATTTCATATATATTGTGTGACAAATATACTGGGGTTTGGTAGGTCTCTCACAGGCTTTCCTAAATAAACAGAGGCTGATTTTTGATTGGAAACTTGGATGACTTGCAAGAAACTTTTCTGACTCATAAGGACTGGATTATCTCTGGATACTGGGTTTGTATCTATTCTGAATGCCCCTCTGCGTCTTCCACAACACTACCTATGAAACAAACTAACAAAGTCTCTGGGTGCATATATTTCCCTGAATGTTTGTTTAGATAAATTAGTTTCCTAATTTATGAAGTATGAGGAATTTTTATGTTTGCCCATGGTAGCATCCAAGAAATAAACGTATTTTATGCTGAAAATCTTTATTTTTTTAATGACTTCTGGGTTGTTCACTGGGTAAGACAGTGGAGGTCAGAGGCTACTTTACCCTGTGGGCAAACAGTGAAAGTAAAGGGTCCCTGCCCTTGACATTCTCAAGCTAGAGGCAAACAAGGACAGAAGAGCTCATTTAAGCACTGGTAGTGGCATGCTTAACAATGGAAGGGGAAAAATGGATGCACCAATGTAATTAAAATAGATTAAACAGACATGGAATGTATTAGTCATGGAAAAATCCCAGCTTCCAGCTCTTGAGGAGAGAGTTTCTGGAAGGCTATTTTTGTGATATGATTGACTTTAAAATGGAATCCACAATGCTTTGAGAATTATCTGGAGTCAAGACCAGCAAATGGATTCAAACTATCACAGATCAGTTTTGGGAATAGAGACAATTTGTAAATAGCATTTCCGACATTTTCTGAATTACCCTGTGACTTGGAAACTACTACTACTTAAGTCAGGTTGCTCCCTCCACGTGAGCTACCCCATCCCTCATATCACCCATTTATTTGGGACTTTGGGGAGTAGTGGAAGATTTGATATTAATGATTTTTTTCCACTGGGAAATGTTTTCCTCTTTTATGGCTACAAGTGTATTCAAGTACCAATAATGATAATGCATGAAGAGCTTTGCTTTCCTCTGGTGAGAAAGTCTCATGCTTATCAGAGCTTTGAGAAATTTTATAACCTGTTGTCTGTGTGGTGCTTCATAAACATAGTTTATGTTCGTTGTTTACATGATGCAAGGAAACAGATGTCTTTTATAAAAAGTTTTAACACTTTTGAAGGGAGCAAAATACTTTGAACAACACAATGAAAGTATCGGCCATTACAAGTCTAAGCCAATGCACTAAATTAATATCATATTGTTCTCTGTGTGAAAAATAAGAGCTCTGATTCTAAAGCGATTCATTTAAATGTTTCACTAGTGTAACTCTCTTGACTCTAAGAGAATTGCCTGAAATTCACACGTGAGCAAAATATGCTCAAAGTTGAATGAGATCTTTGCTTGTGGGATGAGAAATACTTTGGGAGATGAAACCCTTTATGAAGCTGATATATTTTTCAGGCATCTTACGACAAGAAGGAAAATTTAAAAGCAGAGATGTTTATTATAATGTTTCCAATCTTAAGTTGCAGGGTCCTACCAAAATGCTTTGAAACTGTCAACATGGCCCCTTATAAGTTTATTACTTGCCTATGAACTGGCATGTGTTTTAGATTTGTTAGAGGAAGTCTTCTAATGTACACTTTCAGTGTTTCTCTACTGTAAACAACTCTTAAATACAGAAAGTTGTACTGTGAGCCAAGCTGGACTTTTACTGGTCACCAGGGTCAACTGCAGAACCAAGTCTGACCTCCAATCTCTGACTCCAATTAGTCACAGAACTAATTTATTTTTCATTTTCCAGGCCATTTGTCTTCTTGGAAACCACAGTGACTTATATGATTCCAAGAATTGCACTTGGAAAAAATAATTGTAGTGTGTTTGTCTGTATTTAGCTCTAACATGTGTTCATACTGGTGATTTATCCATTACAAAAGGTGTTAGTTTATTTGAATTAGAAGACTTGGTGGCTCTGTTAGTGTTTGTGTCTGGAATATGTTCTTTTCAGGATGAATGGGGTTTGATTTTGATCTTTTTATGGTTTCCTAAGCATAGGTATATAGATATACTGAGGCATGTGTCAGGTTGACATGTTTTAGCTATTTGGTAAAATTTTCTACTGCTCTATACTGTGAACAGCACTGCAGGAATTTTTTAAGAATGCAGCCTCTATGAATTTGCACTAAAGTTAAATGTGACTGACTGTTCAGTGAAAAAAGGTTTCTTTGTGCCTATTGGAGTTACGATAGTCATATTATTTCCAGAATTTAGCAAATCATAGACTCTGGTAGAAAAGCACTATTCTTTTCACCATTGATGAAGAATTACATTTCCTTTGTGGTGCATTACTGTGTACACAAAATTACCATGAACAATAACTAGAATTATGCACATTGCTCGTCATGAAGTAGGGTAAATAATAATCTCTAAATCTCGTTCTCAATCCTGATATTCTAGATAATACAGGTAATATGCATGAAAGGCAAAAGTCAAAGTTAGCAGTGCAAGTTTAGACAACGATAACTAAGAAGAAAAAAAGTCTTCAGAAAGAGATTGTTGCTAAAGTATGCTCAGTGGCACTTCAAGTTTCAGGATGTCCCAGGGACTGGCACTTGCCTCCATACTGTTTCCTCTAGGTAGCTTGCACCCAGCTGGAGGCCCAGGCAGGTGTGTTCCTCTCCTTTCCTGGATTGCATGGGACAAAACCCCAGACACATAGGTCAGGGGGAGCCATAGCATGTCCCTGTAGTCTAGACGTAGCCTCCCTTCTCTTCAGACTGAAACAGCTGTGCCACTACAGCCTAGTCTTAGGTTAAGCTACTGGACATCTTGTAGCAAGAAAGGACTTCTTTGGGAATCATGTCTCTCCATGAAAACAATCTGTCCTTGAGTTCTTCTTACAGCTATGATGTCCTCATCTTTGTGCAGGTCAAATTTGCAACTGCACAGTTTTGCCATTGCTAATTACAAATCCATTTATCTGATATGAAAGCACGTGCACTAGCACACTGTGTTTTTCATAAATCTACGAAAAAATACAATTTGAAAAAATATCTTCTTGAATGGTAGCAATTTATATATTAATTCTATTTGTGTCAAGCTATTTAAGGTTTGGGTTTTTTGTTTTCTAGTGCTAATCTTGGAACATAATGTCCAGGGAGACAGACAACGGAAGAATTTTGAGGCTGATTTCTAAAAGCCTCTAAATTTCACTGTTGGTAGCAGCTGTGGGATTTTTTGGAAGCTGTGTGGAATGCACTTTTTACAGTTTTCCAGTGAAACGTCCAGTATGGGCATTCTCAGAACCCTTACATTCTGTCTAGATTAGCAGCCAAACCTTCTCCCGCTTTGATATTTTAAGCTCACTAGGGCTTCAGCTGGTAGATGCAGATGACATATTGCATCATTTCACTTTAAGTGACCTTAGCAATCATTGTATGAAAAACACAGTACTGCTTATGTTTTCTTCAGAAAAAGGAAAGAAAAAAAAAGGTTATTTGTACACAGTAGCAAGTCAATGGGAAGATGAGACCTTGGACTTTTTCAGATGAGTGGTGGAAACAGGCTAATTATAAGCTGTCAGTGGAAAATAGCTTATATGAGTTAATGCTTTAGATATTTTGCAGAAAGCAGTGGCTCAGAATCTGACGAGCGATCTAGCTGCTTTAAGGGCACCCTTGAAAGACTTATGTCCCATCGTGCAAGCACTGTGGTGTTTTACTGTAAAGATGGCTTTGAGGATCCTTTTGCAAGTCCTGTTGTGAGGGGCATGCTAGGATGGAGCTGAGACCCAGGAGCTTGCTGTGGTATGACCGCACCTTGCAGCACTGGAGAGTCTGGGAGACCCTGAGGCTGATAGGGAAACCCAGGTGCCTGATAGACTTGTCTTGAGGTGTGAGTAAAAGGTAATGTCTCAGAGCAAGTCTCTTGAGTCAACGGAGTAGGTCTGGAAGAGCTTGCTCATCTCACTTCCATCCTTGGCAACTTTGCTATAGGTCTACCTGTGCAGTTTACATGCATGACTTATATTCATCTGCATCCATTGAAAATACATCTTAGTTTACTGGACTTAGAAAATAAACTAACAATCCTAAAGCTAATACCTAAACTCTACTGGATGTCTAAATAAGCAGGAAAATGTGTGAGTGCATGCTATAGAAAACAAAACGTGATAGAGCATTTTTAGAGACAATGAGAAGAAAAAATAATGAGATGTTGTTATTCTCATTGACTCCAAGAGAAAATTTGGGAAGAAAAGCTTGTGAATGGCTCCAGATGTTTAAAATTCCAGATTAATTGTACGAGAACATTAGTAATTTATGCAAAAATCAGTGTGAGAAAATGAAACGTCATATGGGTTTCCTTTTCAAACTAGAGCCATACCTGAGCATTGCACTAAGGAGTAAAGAATTCAGATGAAAGACCTGGAAAATTCTTTTTTTCTGTAACACAGCACAGAAATTTCTGGAAAACAACTTCTGGATAATGAGAGTAAGATAATTGTCAATTTCTTTCCCTGGAATATACTCCTAAAAATCTAATTAAAACGTTTTGCTGTTTCCACCTTTAGATCTGTATTTGTGGAAGAGACAATCAAAGCATCCCATACTTTATTTCTAATGTCTTTGACATGTGGCCCTTCACTCCACAAATGTGTATACCCATAAGCTGAGCTTCAGTGTCCAAGGTGTGGAATCTGCTTACTTTGCTTTAAGTTTCACCCAGAATTGTTTGTTTGTTTGCCTTTTCCATTCTTGCTGTCATTATCAGCATGCTTTGTGAGGTCAGTGGAGTCCAGGATATAGAGAGAAGAAATCTCTGGCTGATTCCTAAACACGCTGACCACCTGTTTTGCCACAAATACAAAAGTAAAAGCAGGGATTCTTCATGTTTCTGATAATAAGGACTCACTCATTTTATGCCATTTGCTAGATTGCTAAATATTTTGTCATTTCCCACACCTTTATGGTCAGTCAATCAATGTAAAAGAGGAGTAAATTGGTAAAGAGAAAAAAAGAATGAAGAATAAAGGGACCATAAAGAAAAGTGCAAATCAAAGTGCAGAACGGGAAGAAAACCCACAACAAAACAATAGGAGAAAAATAAAAAACAGTCCAAGGATGAAGAAGAAGAAAAAAAAGAATCAGAAGCTGGGGTGGCAGTGTGAGGTTTTCAGAACAAGCAGTATGTGGAGGAGAGAGAACCATTATGTACAGAATTTGGAAAAGCATACTAGGCAGACGTACAGCTTTGGCTTAATAGCAAGAGAGCCTGAGGCCTGACTCAGTGTTGGATTCATATACCTCCCATATTGCTCAAAACTCAGACCCTGAATTTACTAGCTCAATCTGCATTTAATATTTAAGTTATCGAGACTGCAACAATGAATCCTGTTATTCTCAAACCAGACACAGGGCTGTGGCACAGCTCTGTTCCCACTTAGCAAGGCAGCGTAGTCATGGACCTAGTTTCAGTCCACATTGGGATGAGATCAAGTCACTAAGTTTGGAATGATATTTTAGCTCATCTGTTCCTCAGTTCTTGATCATTTATATCCAGGGTTTTAGTTTGTGTTCTGTCATCTTTTTTTCTGTTCATTGCTTCTCTGATTATTGTTATTAAGTCTGGGGACTGGGCTGGGTTGGTTTTGGGTTGGGTTGTATCCATACTCACTTCCATTGTTGGCAAATCTTTAATCATTTCTCTCCCAAAACAGATGGAAATATTTGTTTACTACAATCTTATGACAGGAATCTTACAGAAAATAAATTAATTTTACTTTAGAGTGAAAACATCACAAAAGCTTGTGCCAGTAGGAAGGAGAGTAGACATCAATAAATGAAAAACCTTCACGTTACTTCCAAATAATGGTTTCATATTAAAACTCCACAGGGGAGTGGACTGCTTCTAATAGTGTTCTTTTTTTCCACCTTGAAAAAAAAATATACCTTTTTCCATAGTTTCCAGTCATAACTTCATTTTTTCCATCTCCTATGCCTGATTTCCCCAGTCCTGGGCACCAAAGTGAGGGTCTTGGATTGAAGGAGGCTTCAAAACTTACTTTAAAGTGTATTTTGCAATAGTTTCTTGGACTGATCATCAGCCACAGAAAAAGCGCATCAGCAGCTAAGCCTTACTGCTTATTCTATGGTGCAGGAAGCCTTGTGATTAAAGCTGTTCTTGTAAAATGGTGCACTTACGGTTGAAGGAAACATTTTTGCTCAGATTCAGTAGAGCTGCTAACTTAGTCCTTCTCTGTAATGTACTTTTTTTTTTTCCTAAGCTGCTGGAGCAGTTCTGAAGAGCAGACATAAGGTAGTATCTCTGTAGATAGTAACTGAGCTAGGGAGAAATATGTAGCAGAAAGATTCCTCTGAGACATATATGTGGGTTGTTGTTAAACTGGATTTGTTACTTAGAGGGTGAGCTACCAGTTATTCTGTTTTCTGTTAACTCCCAGGACTGTTGTTTGCTAAGCAAAGAAGCCTTTATTTGCATTTGCCATTAGTCTCTGAAATAAAACAATTCCAGCTACTTACTACCGTTGCTGCTGCTGGCAAGAAAACTACTTTTACAAGCCATACAAGTAAGTATAATAGTAACGTCTTCCCGAGTCTTGCTGTTCAACGCACCTTTACCTTATTTAACACTGGGGCAAAGCCAACGGGGACCACCCATTCTTGGAAATATAAAGGACCATCACAAATTGGAAAAATGTTGACTGTTGAATCATCATGTGGAATATCCAGTTCCAGTTCCTCAGGGCAACACTTACAGCAACCTACACAAGATGCCGGGTCGCAGAGAGAAGCTCTGAGCTTGTCTACAGCCCTGGTTCAGGAAAACATTGTTATTCAGAAACTATGCTTAAGTGTATTCTAATAGTTAGCATGTGTTTTAAAGCCTTTCGACTACAGTGGCTTTTAGACACACTCACAAGGTCTTGTGGGCTAAGGTCTACACCAGTAGACACCATCTTTCCCTGAAGCATTTTATGAAGCTTATGTGACCCTCTGCCAGCCTTTCTCAGCTGCTTATTTTAAGTTACTTTGTCTTACTGACACTTCTGTAGTGACATAAAACCCACTACTGTGGGTTCAATTATTCAGATACAAAAGTGTTATAATTGATTTATACCCTGTAGGAAGGCAAATAAGCTTACTGAAATAAAAGGATCCCTATTAGCGGGATATCAATACAGCTTTTGCTTAAACTAATCCCATTCATCTGAAAAGCTATCTCAGGACACAATGTGTGTGTAGACCAATAAGGCCTTGGTTTCAAGCAGAAATTATGAGGTCATTTAATTGAATTCATAGACTTTTCACTCCTGCTGGGAATTTAATAGAAAGCACCCTTCTCTGGTTTAGCTTTCTGTTATTTTTAATAGGTTCCAGCTCTACAATAATTATCAACTCTCATATTACTTAATATGTTATCAGGATATGAAGCTACTGACAATTCTGACAATATATATTAGTGAATCCAGCATTCAGGTATTTAAATTGGTCTGTTAGATGTAATATACGGATAAAACAAAATATTGGGCAGAAAGAAGTCAGTGGATTAATGCACCAGTGCCATATTTAATAACTAAGGCTATTTGGAGGGAATTTATTGTTTACATGAAATAATCCATGACTATGTTATTGCTGGCCGTAAGATTTGTGAAATGAAAAATCTGGGATTTCTGTAAATATTTCTCAGTCTAGCTAAAAGAGGATTATACACAAAAACCCAACACAGCAATACACTCTTGTAAGCCCTCCCAGACTTAAGTATTAAGCAGGAAGTCTACTGAAACACCCATGCAGCACTTTTCCAGAGAAAGTCGATGAGATGAAGTACTCAGCAAGGTCTGGAAAAGTCCCGGACATTTACATGAGGTTTAAAAACTTCAGACTTACACCTGCTAAAGCTAACATATTTTGAAAGGACTCAGTGTCATGTTTTGATGCATAAGCCATTGTCAAAAATTAGGATTCAAGATGAAAGTTAACATGACAGACGATTATCCAACACCTGCCTATGCTGAAGTTCTTACACCTTTCTTTGATACTTACATCTGGTATTTACAACTATTACAGATAAGGTATTGACCTCTAAGTCTTAATGGCAGAACAACTGAATGGCAGATGTTGGGATTGCTTTGAAAGAGTTTATAATGATTATGCTTTTCAGAAGTATTTCCCATGCTAGGAGGTGTGAATATATTTGAATGTACAGGTAGGAAAAACTGTGTGTTACTTGGCTCTTCTGTTGATTTTTGAGATTGTTCTAATACCCTGTATTACAGGTATTTATTATGGATATTGGGTCTTTGTATTTGACAAACTGAGATAATACCATAAAGAATAATGTTTGGCATGGAATCATGCCACAAAGTTTGGTTTTGATCATGAGGGAAAAATACATATTCTGCAAGTTAGTGGGGTTTCCTTTTGTTTTTTTCTTCTTGGTGTAACTGTAAAATTTTATGTATTTATGTGACTGATATATGTGTATCCTTGACTTCTTTATGAAAACAATAAGAAGTAGTGAAAAGGCGGTAAAAGTTATATAGAAAAAACACCCATCCACCCAAGCCATTAAATCGTATTGAATTTCAAACTGTGACCTTTAAAAATGGTGTAATTTGAACATACAATCTTCTTCCTGAATCACAGAATCACAGAATCATAGAATGGTTCTAAGGGGACTTTGAAGATCATCTAGTTCCAATGGGGGATGATCTTCGTGCCTGCGGTAACACTGCTGGGATGACTCCAAGAGGAAAGGAACCCTGCGTTCTTGATGATAATTTTAACGTTTCTCTGATTAAAGAGACCGTGGCATGGGGCAGAAATACCATCTAGCTGGAGAGTTGCAGGTAATGGTGAAGAAGTACTAATGCCATGACTGGATGGAAACCTTGGGGAATGGATTCCAGTTTGTGTAATTTTTTAAGTCAGTTTATGTGGGTGGCAAAGACTCAACAACATATATGCTTTGCGTATCACGTCTAAAGGAAACATTGCAGATTTTGCCTATCTTTCTTTGTATTGGTTCTGCAAATCTTATTTTGTCCATGAATAAAAGGCTCTTTTGTCAAAGAATAAAAGGCAGCAGGAGACAATGAGGTATTTTATTATTCTCTCAGCACCTTATTTCTCTCCCTGTGTTTCCAAGGGAACAATTCATGTGGAACAAACATGTGCAAAGAACACAAGATCCACATAAAAGGGCACCAAGCATCCTGTTTGTGAATAGTTGTCATGTAGTTGCAGCCAGCTGCCAGCATGTAATGATGATTTATGCTTTGGCTACCATTTACTTGGCTTACTTGTGATTGGCTCTTAATCCTGCCTAGATGGAACGATTGGGCTGCTTTCAAAAGACATGGCACTTCAAATGGAGCAGTTTGTAATGCTTTTCCTAATCCGTCCATCAGCTGAAGAGCTCTAATCAATCTGCTTTGAACACTGATGAACAAAACTCACAGATAACATAGGCAGGCAGGAGGAGGCAGCTCCAAGGTGCATATTTGGGCTGAGGGAGCAGTAGCCATGCCAGGTAGTCATGCTGACTTCTCTGTTATGCTTACAGCAGCTTTGATTAAGAGCCAATTTGAGAAAGACACTTTACCTTGCCAAAGAGTATAACAGAAAGTACAGAGAAGAAGGAAAATTCTGGTGAAGAGGATGTGTCATTGGTAATCATCTACGCTGAGTAACAATGAAATTCTGACTGTTTGCGTGAGGCCTCTGCTTAAATGGCCAAAAATAGTTACATGTAATTACCAAGTTTTCAGCTGAATAATTTGGCAGGGTTTTGAAACATGTGCAGAGGCTTTCCATCGCCTCATGTGGTCTTTGTGCTTCTGAAGGGTGAGAAACGCTTAAACTGAAACAGTCCTGATGTATGGGTTCTCTGCTGGACCAGCATTTTTAACTTAGTTTCCAAAGGTCAATTACTTTTGAGTTGGGAAGCTTTGCTAATTAATTCCTAGCCAACATGGCTTCTCAGCTTACAAAAGCAAGCAAACATAACAGGACTACAAAAACCTTCCCCAAAAAGGGGAGTGTTACAAATTAAAAAAAAAACAAAAACAAAACAAGCAAAACCAAAACACAAAGCCCCAAAAACCCTTTAAAACCTCTTATAAAGTTCAAGAGCTGTTTCTGTGAGTCAAGGGCATTGGGAAAGACACATTCTATCCATCCGGCAGAGCAATACTGTGCGTCTATTACTGAACTCTCTGTGACCCATACATAAAGTACCTAGAATACAGTACCAGGCAACTTGACCTAAAAATAACATCTACAGTATGTATAATACATCTTTACTGTGATCTGAAAATATATGGAGAAAAAGGACCTATGCTGCTTTTTATTTTTTTAATTTTTTTAGCATGGATAATAAACGAATTCCTCAGAGTTGAAAATTATGATTTTAAAGGCTTCAAGATGTCTCACTAGATTTTTCTTCCTGAACTTAAGCCAAACAACATGAGTGGTTCTGGTTTTTAAGTGTATATAACATCCACTTCCTTAGGCTTTTTAATTCCCCCCTTTCCCATTATATCAAAATAAAAAGTGCAAAATCTTCCTCTTTCTTCTGTCCCAAAAATAATTATAAAAAAACACAGTTCTAAATATTCCAGCTCAGCTTTCTATTAAATTTAAATTGAAAGTTATTAAAAAATATATCAACATAACATCACTTTCAGACAAGATTCTAGCTTGAATGTAGCAAATTTGTATAATTTCATATGCACATGTGTGCCTTTGGTGAATAATATTAGTGGGTAGATGTGTCTGCTGTACAGGTAATTCATACGTTCTTTCAATTCTCTTTCCATATAACATTGACTGACCTGCTAATGGGGAACCTCTAAGTCACTATTTTTTGGGCTAGGACTCCAAGTCTCATTCTGTGTTAAGCAAACCATTGAAAGACCCGGTTCAGTTTGCCGTTTAGGAAGAAATTCCATGAAAAAAATCATTCATGTAAAGTTTTATGACTAGGAATTACTGAGAGACTGAGGAATTACTGAAAGACTATTTTAAGTTTCCTTTTTTCCATATGGGAAAACCCCAAATATAAGGTGTAATTAAGCCCCCACAGAAAGAAACATTTATGATTTTCTCATGTGAGAATACGCAAGGATTTTAATGATTTGGGGAGGATTTTTTTTCCAGTTGCAACCGAAAATATTTCTTTGAGGAACTGAGAAAACTTGTGTCATTTGGAGTGGTTTTGAAGTCAGCTACCTTCGCCAGCATCTACTTAACTACAGGAAATTATTAAGAAAAAAGTAGAACAAAATACGCAAGCACTGCTGTACTTTGCAAATGGCTTATATGAAGCAGCTTAGATTTGTCACTCAAGATTCTCTCCTGGGTGCCACCTTACAATGTGCAAGAAATAGTAAAGCATTGTGAGAAGTCAAGGTAGATAGCATGTATAATATTTACTTACTAGACTAATTCAGTATAATCATAATTATACTGAAAATAAACTGGAGAAAGAATAAGATCTTTGTCTTAATAATCTTACTGTTAAATACATAAAAAACCCTGCTTATAAGAAGGGTGAAATAAAACCAATAAGTAACAACAGAGTGAAAACCCAGTATTAAAAACTAAGCAAAATTAGCATATGTACAGTAGTGGCATAATAGAATAAGACATAGATATGTCTGATTTAATTTTTTTTTAATTCATAAAAAATTGGTTGAAAATAGTTTTTGGTACTGTGCTCAGTTGTTGCAATTACAAAGACCACTATGAAAATCTTAAAGTGCTAAGTTACAGCTCTCATCCTCTCTTCCAGATGAAAACCAGAACAATTATTTTACCACTTTTTCTTTCTTTTTTAAAAAAATCTTTCTCTTCTCAAAAAAATTCTTTAAAAAGCATAAGAGGAAATATCCTGTCTCAGTTTTGTATAAGCTTAATTAGAAAGTTATAAAATGATTTTGACATACTATCATTGTTTGTGGTCAATTTTTAGACTGACTGTATCAGATAACATGTAATCCGGAAATTTAAAACACAGAGTCTCTTGTTGGAAATAACATGCAAAAAATCAGAGAAAATGAATATCTTATTTATACTTTAGAAATGTTTAAAATGTTGAGCAACACTCTATATAACATAATGTCCTGGTTTGAGGTAATACAGAATGACACATTTTTTTATTCTTCAGCTTTGCTAACATTTGGAAGTAAAGACAGAGGAATAGGAAGTAATAGTTGGAGAATAAAATGTTTAATTGAAGTAAGTGGCAGAATTCATGATGACTTCAGTTTTACTGGAGCTAATGCATAAATCATTGTTTGATTTTTAGACAGCTGAAGAGAAAAAAATAATTTCAAATCATACAAAATAGATTACGGTTTTCAGCAAGCCAAAGATATGTAGATGTATTTGCAATTACAAAACCCCCAAACGTCAATGCATCATTAATTCAGACAATTCAATGAATGCATAAGTTGAAATATGTTATCTATTTTAGATTAATTTTCTTTTTTTTTTTTTTTTTTTGATAGAGAGTGGAGATTAACCTAAGTACCCAAGAAAATAAGCATACAGTTCATGGAAGTTTGATTTCTTCCTTCTTTTTATTTAATAACAGATATTTCAAGACTCTTTTTTCCTAGAACTCCATGTTAAAAAATTTTTTTCTTCTCTTTTTTTTTTTTTTTTTTTTTTTAAATTTCTGTTTTTAGTTGTTTGATTTCTGGACAAAGAACTGTTTGAATTTCCTGATGGCTGGTGGTAGGATATTCCAGGGTTTTATAAGGCTGGTTTGTTTTTTTGGGACATAACAAGCCCTTTCAGGCTTGCAATCATGAACAGCTTAGATGTCCAAAAGGCAATTAATTACCTCAAGATGAGGAGGCCTTTTTCACTAGCATTTAAAATTATAGCAAATAGAGCTAACTAACTTTCATCTTGCTGTCAATCCACTTGAACCTAGGAACTAATTTCAGCTGTTAAACTAAATAATTGTTCTTGTTGATTGCTTCTGACTAGACATACAAGAGGAGTAAATTTGTCTTGGGAGTAATTACTCTTACAATAAGTAGATTCAGAGTAATTCACTTGCATTCAGTAGGTACTTACTCTTGGTGTAGTCCTGGGGAAATTAGAGTCTACGATGGCTGGCACCGCTCAAAGTGAGCAAGTGTGATAGCATATGTGGCAGGATGGTCTGGAGGTGTGGAGCTCATGTGAAATTTTGTAAGTTCCACAAGTGCACCTCCCTTGCTTTGGGTAAAATCCCTATAACAGACTGGCACAGGGGATTGGTAGCGGATATCTGTGTGGGAGATACTTAACAGCAGATCTAAAAATAAGAGACAGAGTATAAAGAAATGGCTTTTTCAAAAGGACATCTTTCATTTTAAGGGTGGTTATGTCCTACCAATTCTTATTCACCTGAATTAGAGGGTGAAATTAATGGAAGATAAATATATTTTAATGTGAAAAAAATGGTGCCAAATTATCTAAGTTGAGAAATGAGACTGCTCAAAGCTGATAATTTTTTAGACTGAAATAAATATTCATCATCACATTGCTGAGATCAGTGAGGTTCTTCTTCACCTCATACCCATGTGGTACATTTGCTGTAATATGCCTAAAATAAGGGCCTGATTCTGCAAGCTGGAGAAAATCCTGCTGTGAAGTAGGGATTGCCCTCTAGTATGTGACATTGTGTGGGGAACCAAGAGCCCTAGTTTTCTCACTGAGCTTTGCTTTTCATCTGTTAGACATCCTTAGGTAAAGCCCTTTAGCCCTTCAAAATATTATTTTTCTTTCCCCACTTTGTAAATATGTTCAGTTCCTTCTTAACTGTTTAAACCATTAATAGGGCAATGATAAGTATGAGGCATGAGGATTCACAGTACCTTACATAGTTTAAGAAGTGTATGGAGCCTTGCAAGAACAGCTACAATATTAGCAAATGTAATGAGCACTATTCATTACATTTGGCAGTATATATAACAAACTGGACAATCCAGTCCTTTGAATAGTTCTGTTCAGTCTAGTGGGAATACTTACACATGTGAGTTTTCAGGATGATAGTTCAAGTCTGTAGAGCCAGTAAGTCTGATTGCAAAATATAAAACAAACATGCAGCCAGAATCGCCTATCCACATTTCCTATGCAGTAAGTTACTTAAAAGGTTTTCAAAAATTATTTGTGTTAGAGATGGCTTTTAACATGCATTGTTCTCCTTTTTGAGTTTAAGCGCTTCAGATATCCCTTGGACAAGTGCAGATAATTAATTAAAGCAAAGATTTCCCAGAGTTTCATGAAAACACACTTGTCAGGCAATCTTTATTATTATTTTAATCTCCATTGTTTCACAGATTGTTTATGTTAATCTTCTCCTGCCCTTTTTACTGTTCCAGGCAATTTTGTGGCAGAATTGAAAGTGGAGGAGGCCGAGACAGACAGCATGAGGCATGGCAGCCGCCTGAGCTCTCCTAACTTGTATATGGTTTTATGTGCTTCTAATTATCAATGTGTGGGAGTTTTGTCAAAAAAGCTGGGCGTGTGGTTCCTTTTGTTCATGTGTGTCTGTTGTGGTTTATATTTTAAATGGGACACAAATGTGATTTATAGTGTGTGGCATGATGCAGTTAGGGAAAATTGGTCTTTTCCAGGCAACACAAACATGAGCAGGAGAGAGTGCACGTGAACAGCATGTTCCTCTCAGTGGAGAAGAAACACCACACTTAAGCACACAGAAATGGAGGAAAGTAAACATGTGAGAAGTCCTCTTCAAAAAAAGGAGAAAAATGTCAATGGCTTACTTCCACTGCATCTAAAAATACATACCATGGGAAGGCAGAGCTGTGAGAGATCAAAGATAACAGTCTTTCAGCAGAATCACACTGAAGTGTGAAAAGCACCATGAAGTCATGGAAAGTGCTGTATACTCACCAGCAAAGCATGCACCATAACACCAGGAGTTACCTTCTGGCGAGCCCAGCGCCGGGTAGCACAGCTCAAAGCAATCCTGCAAGAAGATTCTCATGGGGTCTTGTCCTGCCCCCCCAGTAATGTCAAAATTTTTTTCCAGGTTTGCAGTCACTTATCAGCCCGTAAGACAGGAGGGGACAGTATAGTGGCAGGCATGAAAATGTCATGGATAAATTGTGTGACCTGGGGAAGGTAAAGCACAAGAGAAACCTGTTTGTTTCTTTTTTAAAAAAAAAAAAATCACTGCATAAACTGACAGAGAGTCTTATGATTTATTCCTTCTCACGATGGGCTACTAATGAAGTACACTTCACATTTGTTTTAATGAAATTAAAGTATGCAGAAATACGTTTGAGAGCTTGTTCTTTATAAAACTGCTGTTTACTGATATACAGTCTCAGAACAACTGAAAGAAATTACAAGGAAAACTAATGGAACACACTGGGTTTTGCTTCTCTAATTAAATGGGAGATTATTTTGCACTAAGGCACAGCATTTGAAGTGCAAGCTTTTAGTGCAGATGTGATCATCCCAAGCCAGCCTTTTTCTACTTCTAAGGATGCTATAATGCATAGGGACTTTAAACTCCCTCAGAAAGACATAACTCAAGCTGCTTATTTTACTACTGGTAATTAGACTAATAGACAACGTATGAACCTGAAATGAAACACAGAGTTGATTTGTGAAAAGAATGAATACATGGATATGTAATCCAAAAGACAAAGATAGGAAATAAAGATTTAATTAAAAGCAGTTCTTCTGAAGATAGCATTTTGTAGCAAATGCCTGAACTCTGCAAAGTTCAGTCAGTGGGTGGCAGGTTGTTTAGAGCCACATTTTTTTCTCTGTCTGATCTTGCAATGGGTTAAAAAAATCTTCAGGGTGTTTGGATTCTCACTGGACTACCTGTTTGGGAAGGACAAGACTAGACCTATGGATAACTCCCAGCCCTAGAACACTAGAGCCCCCAGTGTTGTTTAGCTTAGAGCTAGGGAAAAAGGGAAAAAAGAATTGTGTGGTTACAAAAGAAAATGGATTTTTGAGTGTGACAGCAAAAAAATAAACAAGCAATGCTAGAAGTATACATTGTCTGCAATCTGCATTATATTTGCATACAGGAAAAGGCAGGGGAATATTTTGGTGGTTAGAACAGAGAGGAAAGTGAAAACCTATGTGAGGGAAGGTAAAACTTTTTCAAGGCACTTTGGTGTATGGTTTATGACCCTAAAGAGAGAGGAGAAATGCACTTCAGCACCAGAAATATCTGCAAAGACCTTCTAGAATTTTGCTCAGCTCCTTGTTTCAAGTGTCTCCTACCTCGTTCCACAAACACACAACAAAATGCTGTGCTATGACAAGAAAACTAAAAACACTTCTGCCTCAGGGTATGCATGCTTTACTTTACTGGATTATATTACTTCATTCCTGACGTTTCATTCACTTACTTAAATCGTTCACAAAACATTTGATTTGTGTACATTAATGCAAAACACACCCTACTGGAAGTTTCATGCATTCTTACTCTCCCCATTTCAGGTATTTACTGTTTACAGCTGTGGAAATTCTGTATTTTGGCACCTTTCAATTCTCAGGTATAATGATATCTAGATTTTAAACTGACTGATTTTAATGAACAGGCCTGTTATACATACGATGTTTTAGGGTAGCTTTGTTTTGAAAACTTACGGTCTCCTTTGTTTAAGGAGGTAGCCAATGTACATGGAAAATATAGCTTCAAAGCTGAAAATTTAAAAACGACCTATAATGGCAGAAGGAATACTGTACTAATTTGCCTTTCCTTTTAAAAATCCACTAACGCTACTAAAATTCTTTAATCTGAATGGAAGTAGGAAGACTGTGAAATATCCAGCGACCTTGTCTTGAGCTTCTACTTGCTTGCAGAACTTGATTTTCAAATCAGCACAGGATCTGCAGTTGTATATCTAATTCAGAGTATTTAAGTGTGGTCAAATAAGTTATTTTGTTGGATAATAAATTCCCCCAACTTTGCATATGTTCTACTTACTTTCTTGAACATTTGAAGTGGGAAAGAAGATAATTTGCCTTTGCAAAGGTGACACAGAATCCAGTAAATTTACCTGTAGTTGCACTGGGAGTGAGCTTAGCCTGTGTTTTTTATGCCTTTTCCTAATGATATAGGCAGAGTATTTAAGAGGAAATCTAAGGGTAATATTCCCAGCAGTCTGGTTTATTGCAACAGTGGTATTGCCTTGTCCCCACTTAATTCCTCCTCTCCCCCGATGAAATCCCAGTCAGGCAGAGCTCTGAGGTAGCTCATGTCACGTTTCCCCGAAAGCGAGCAAACACCAACGGAGCCTTTTAAGCTCCAAAGCTGCATTTTAAACTAAAACCACACAATTTAAAAAATGCAGAACCGCAAACTTTTAAAAAGCACAGCTGTGTTGGGGGAGAACGGGACAACGCTTCCCCACAAGTGCTGCGGCTGCGTGGTGGGGAGAAGAGGGAAGGACGGCTTGCCGCCATCTTGTTCTCTGTTCAGACATCTGCAATGGCTTCCCAGGTGACAGCAGCTGCCTCTGGCAAAGGCCCTTCTCAGCTAAGGGCTGACATTGTGCCGGCTCCTTGCTGGCCTCCCCATGGCATGGCCCCCCCTGTTCTCCCAGGGCACTGCAAGTGTTGCCTGGCGGCGGCTCTGACATGGCCCTTCCTTCTGGAAGGTTCCAGGGGGCCTGGAGCTGCTGCCACAAGGACAGCGCCACCAGGGCATGGCCACCAAGGCATATTCTGCTTCTCTTCTCAGCTGTGCGCTGGGCTACATATCACCGCTGAAACCTGACCCTGTCCCCACACTGTGGCTCCAGAGCTCCTGGATCCTCCTGTCCTTTGCCGCCATTTCTGGCTTGTTCCATCTGCCAGGCAGCACCTTGGCCTTGCATTTCGCTGCATTCCTGTGGAAACTGTGACTGCCCGGCCCCTCTGTCTTTTCCTAAGCCTCTTGTAGCATTTGGAGACTCCAGGCAAGGGAGAGCCTCACAGACATGGTGGCCGAGGCTGAGGCTGCCCGTACGGACAGTGCTGCGTTTCGCTGCCCTGAGGACGCTGAATTCAGGTTTGCAGTGGCAGCCCCACCGCTCCCCGGGAAGGCTGGTTTCAGGGACCACTGAGAAAGGGCCATCAATAGGGTTTTGGGCTCTTCCTTCACCCTTGCTTCTCCCCTGACCTCTCATGTGCTCTGATTCCCCTGGGGTCTGCAGCTTTTTCGGGAAGGGAAACCAGCTCCCTGGTACAGCGTGGAGGACTCCAATCCCCAGAGTGTGTGGTGAAGGAAGGACAATGCTGGGTGCCCCTGGAGGGAAAAGAGACTTTCTGCCTTTATGGGAGCCTGTGCAGCCTGGAAACAGAACCTCGCTGCCTCCATCATTCTTGGAGCTGCTCATTTTGATGTTCAAGGTACCTTGCCGACAAGAGAGTGGAAGATCCTTGGAGTCTGCAAAGGCAATAAAAGTTTATTTTATTGAGTCATGATGACATTGCATGAAACTTCAATCATTAATCCTGTATTATGGGGCTGAAATATCTTTCTCAATCAGATGAAATGGATGGACAATCCAGCTGAGGGTCTGGAGGAAAGTGCTTATTAGAGCTGAATCTGAGGGGCGGGTTGGGACTTGTGGGCTCCGGGATTTCAGGCTGCGAAGGAATGGCCCATCTCCCTGACCTCTTGCACTCCACAAGCCTTTCAGACTTCCTACTTAAGCCTGTATGGTGCCCAACAGTTTGTGGCTGAGCTAAAGCATAACTTGTGCTTCATTTACTTCACTGGTGGGTATTAATAAGCATGGCACAAAAGTTTAAACTGAATTCAGTGTGTGAAACTGCTGTCTACTATGTTGTGACAATTCAGATTGCAGAGACACTAGCTACTGCTGGTTTTGCTATTTTCCTTTGATGCCAATCATTTTCTCTTCTCTTTTTTTTTCTTTTTTTTTTTTTTTCTTGGCACTCGCTGTGAGCGTTTATTTTGTCCTCAGTCAGCCATCTGGTGCCTATCCATTATCACCTTTTGGGAAAGTGCCTGATTTCCATCGGGCCAGAGTCTGTTTAGTTTGAGCTCTCCGTAGGCTGAATTCCTGGAGCCTGAACTAGCTCAGGAGTTCTGATTGTGGGGAACTGAGGAGTTATTTTGAGACAAGTACTGCAACAGGGAAGGCAATGTAATTACATAGAAATAGGAGAGATCGTGCACTTAAATCCATCTTTGAGACATTTAACCTCTGCTGGAGTAAATATATGGTGGTTTTAATGGATATATAAAATACAGATGAAAACTAATATACAAGGGAAAGAAAATCAGCGAGGCAAGAAACTGAGGATGGTTGTGTAACAAATACGAAGGGAGCATACTGTTTTTTGGAAACACTCATCATGCTTTGATCCGCCATTATGTTTATCTTGAAAACATATTGTTTATGTAGCAGATTATGCTGTTGGCTTCTGAGGTCACTGTCATATGGTGAAAAGTCCAGTTTGCTGTGAGAAGAAACATTAGGAAAAACCTTGTAGGTCAGCCAGCATAAAGTGGAGAGTCAAACTATTGCACACTTTCCCTGGAATAAATTACAGGTTGACTAGTTACAGGTCAACACGTGCGTGAGGATTCCTGGCAGCTAGAGAAGGTCACCATCTGTTAAAGGAAAAAAAAAAAGTCCAAAATTAAATAAATGAGGTTAATCACCTTTTCTCAGAGGAGCCCGTTTTCCCTCAGAGCATTAGTGATTAAAGATTGCAGAAGACTGCACAGTAGGGAGTATCTTGCACTTGTATGAAGTAAGCAAGTAGCATGAAACCCAGGTTTTAAAAGCCCTAGTTTAAATAAAATTGAGCATAAACTATATCATTATTTAACAGGCTTTTAAGTATTAGTGGGATTTAGGCAATTGAGGGATGAATTAATTTGTCTGGTTTGGGTATCTAGCAGATAGACATCCCGAGGATTTTTTTAGATTCAGTGAAATACCATGGCTTTTTCCAGAGAAGGGGATTTTTGGACACCTTCTCTCAGAAGTATATGAATTGCACTGAAGTAATTGAGTGCAATTCAAGCTCACATCTCTGTTAACGCACATAGTTATGGATACTTTATTACTCCTCACTGACCAGAGAAGGAGCCTAAATGTTCATTTTCTATTATTTTAGAAGTTAATAATTATACATCTATATATAGGTGAAATGAATCTGACCTCTGGCAAAAGCCTGGAGACGTACTTCTCTACATATTATTTGTCCAGAGACCCTAGAAAAAAGATGAGTAATTTTCAATGAGTATTGTTCTTTGTAAGACCATACAATTTTTTACAGAGGTGAATTTTCCTTTTCTAAATCTTTGCTGTTTTCACCTGTCTTTCACTTACAGCTGCTAGTTTCAGATAAGGTGACCCTTTTTGTTTCCTTTCCCCAGAAATTAGAATCAATGTATGCTTTACAGAGACTTTTTATTTCCGATATGTATAATGAGTAACCATAATCATAACATCACCATGCATTACCCTCTTGGCTGCATCTGAGAAAGCAAAAATTATGAGCATGCTACTTTGTATGAGTAGTTCAGCTGCACCTTTGAATAGAGGTTTCTGCTTTGTTGAGAGATTCGTCTGCATGTAGGTAAATTTCTCATGGAAATTGATTGAATAGAAGTTCTTTGTAGCCTTTGAGGATATAGACAGCATTGACTGTCTAAACACAATTATGTAATTTGAAGGTTTTTCTTCTTATACATATAGACCAGTTAAATAATATTTTTGGAAAAATTAAGCAAAATTGAAAGAAGGTATCTGATGAGGACTCTACAATGCATCTGTCTTACACTGGCACAAAAAAAGCTCCACATCAGAACTTTATGTTTGCCTTTAGGAAAAATAAACACCTATTTGGGGTAGAAACCACAGTATGCAATTAATTAAGCTCATCAGAATTCCCATATTGATTTGTGAATTCTGTTCAGAATTTTGGATTCTGAGTTCAGTACCTTCCTGACCAAGCTGTTTGTCCTGGTTGCTAATGTTGATGTTTTTTCATAAGTGATGGAGGATAGCTTAGTCTGTGTCCAGCCCCCAGAGCACTCCTCTGGTTCTGTCTGAAACATACTCTGTCCATTAGTATATTGCCTGAGGTAGGACAGAAAAAGGAGAGAAGAGTAAGATCTTCACCAAGCTAGCATATGGTAGACAAGAACATGGTATGGCTAACAAAGCCATCTATAAAAGTCAGTGACTGTTGACCAGTGACCTGGATTTCTATTGGTAATATCCATATTCTCAGCAAAGGAATGAAGCTTTGAGCGGAAACTGCCAGTGTTCCTGTTCTGTTCATTGCTCAGTATTAGTAATGAGGTGTTGATCAATTAATATTAACAAAGTGATATTTCATAGTTCTCCTAGCTTTTGGTTTGAATCTTGCCTTGAAGATGAAAGAACATGAAGTTCTTTCACTGTATTTTTTATTTTAATTTCTGGATGGAGCTGTTGTACCATCTGGTGAATGGTATTGATTGTATTTTTTTAACTGTATGAGGTTTCTTTTTTCAATAGGAAGACTGAAAGACTTATTTGAGGGATAATTAATTAGCATTCCCTTTTGGTGGTTCATAATTACAAGGTGTGTTTGCTTTATTACTTGTAGATCCATTAGTATGGTCTTCTTTAGGTGAATCCCTATCCACACAATATTTGACCGTGGATTCTTTGGACCAGCTCTTATAGGTACTAGAGTAACATAATTCATTTGAGTACTTGGCTATCATGCAGTTGTCCCGGAGCTCCTTGTGAACAGTTGCATTTTAGTCCTACTAGTACTTTTGCCTTATTCCTTCTACTAGTGCCTCCCAGTGTTCATATCCTTTATTTTTTTGTGACTTGCAATTCTGGAACAATAGAAAAAACTTCTATGGGAATTAGCATTTGTTCAGGTTCAACGTTTCATTCCGCAGTTCTCTTGTAGTGCAAAAACTGGAGTAAAGGTCATGTCCACTTTTATTTGCCCCGCTTACTGTATGGTTTTCTCAGCTAGCCTGCTGGCCTACAAGCAGTAAGGGCTTTAGTTACGGGTATGAAAGAGCAACCATTTACAAACCTACAAAATCCTTCAGAGGCCAGTGGTAGTCTATTATCCCAAATTAGGTCTTTCCAACTAATAGGCTGTGTGAAAAGAAACCCTGAAGCTGCAGTAGTTACAATAGCTATTTTCCTGCCCTGGTTTTAATGAGGAGGATTATACATAACCCTGTGACTCACTGTCCATCCCTCCACAAACTCTGGTCCATGCAGTCCTAATTTCTGTGTCCTGACATCAGTATCCCGATCCTCATAACCCCCTGCTCCCATGCAATGAACTTACATCACTTCCAGTGCTGTCAGGGAGATTTCACATTGTCAGAAGCGAGATTTCTTCCAGTAAAAGTATTACGAGTTTTTTGAAAGTAATTTTTTCTTTTCCCTGTGAATATAAACTAAGACCTATTTTGAACCATTGTAATGGCTGCTGCCACTAGGAACATAATCAGTATTCAAAGTAATAGAAATAACTTGGGAATGCAGCTCCGTTTTGTTGTCTTTGGTATTTGAGTCACAACATCTGAATTCCTGCAGTGGAATAGATACGTTTTTCAGCTGTGTGTAGAGAGAAGCTTAAGAATTAATAGAAAATGATACATCCTCATAAATCCTATCAATTACAAATTCTTAGTTGTGACGCATGTTGCTGGAACATTTTGTTTAGGAGTCAGTTGCTATAATCCCAAGAAGCTGAAATGTGGAAATAGCACCCCCCGCCCCTGAATACCTTGTTCATATTAATGAAGTCCATTGTTTGGTAACTACAAGAACCATGCAATGGTTTTGAGGCACACCCTGTTCTTTAGGAACCGACAGATCCTCTGCAAGCTTTGGCAGAATTTCAGATAATTTTGTGTCTCTCCATCACTTCCTGCACCGCAAGATTGAAATGTGGTCAAATGTTTGTTTTTTAATTTCCAACCTCCAGTTCTTTCTCATAGTATTGGAGTCACTTTTATTACCGTGAAGTTAGGCTCCACTCCAGGAAATGATAGCTATTTTGCCCACAAGAAACTTTTAGATGACATGCTTATTTAAAGCACTTTTGTCTATATTCCAGAATGCTTGATTCTTTTCAACAACTGAACTTAGTAAATGGGAACACAATATTTTCTCCTCTTTTTATGCCTGCTTATTCAAGTTCTTGAATTTTGTAGGAGATAACTTCTTGTCACAGGTTCTCAGTGAGATAACTAGGAAAGACGCCACCCTTGACTAGCTATTTGTGAATAGACAAGGACTCGAGGGGCATGTGATGGTAGGTGGTTGTCCTGGCCACAGTGAAATTGTTGAGTTTAATATTTTCAGTGTAATGAGAAAAAAGTATAGCAGAGTTGCTACCTTGGACTTCAGGAGATCAAACTTTAAGCTATTTAGAGGAGTACCTTGGGAATCTGTTTTTGAGGGCTTAGGAGTTTACCAGTGCTGGTCAGTCATTAAGAACCTCCTTAGGTTCAGGAACCTAAGGAGGAGCACAGGAACAGGAAATTCCACTGTGTCATAAGTCAAGCTAGCCAGGCAGAAGACCACCTTGGCTGAACAGGGAACTCCTTGCAGAGCTCAGGAAGAAAAGGAAATTGTATGCTCTCTGGAAGCAAGGTCAGGCTTTGCGGGAAGGTTACAGAGCTGTGGTTTGTATATGCAGGTAGCAGAAGCGAAAGGCCAAAGCTCAATTAGAGTTGAAACTGGCCAGTGTTGTGACAGATAACAAGAAAACCTTTTTAAAGTTTGTTAATAACAAGACAAGGTCTAAAGAAAATATGGAACCAATACTTGTTGAAGACGGTCATCTGACTAATAGGGATGAACAAAAAGTTGAGGCATTCAATGTGTTTTTGGCCTCAGCCTTTAATTATACTGACAGACCTTGGGCTGCCCAGTGTGCTGAGTTGGAGGACCATGAATGTGGGAACAGTGACTTTCCATTTATCACCACTGAAATTGCAAGGCACCAGCTGTATCAGCTGAATGTTCACAAATCTGATGGAATTCATCCTGGAGTACTGAAGGAGCTCGTGGATGTTACAGCAGGAGCCCTCTCAATCATCTACTAAAGGTCTTGGGAGTCTGGGGAGGTTGGGGAGGTCCCTGCTGACTGGAACCTAACCAGCGTCATTCCAGTTTACAAAAAGAGCATGAGGGAAGACTCAGGGAACTACAGACCTGTTAGTCTAAACTTAGTTCTAGGAAAAATTATGGAGAAGATGATACTGAGTACTATTGAAAGGCATTTAAAGAGTAATGCAATCGTGAGGCACAGTCAACATGGGTTCACAAAGGGAAAGCCCTATTTAACTAATGTGATAGCCTTCTATGATAAGGTCACCCACCTGGTGGAGGAAGGGTAGGTGTTGGATGTAGTTTTTCTGGATTTTAGCAAGGCTTTTGATAGCGTCTCTCACAGCATCCTTCTGGATAAGTTGTCCAACTGTGAGAAGAGGGTTCCTGGTGCACTGGGTGAGGAACGGGCTGAAGGGTAGGGTTCAAAGGGTTGTAGTGAATGGGGATACCTCTGGTTGGCGGTATTCCTCAGGCTTCAATTCTAGGGCCAGTTCTCTTCGATATATTTATTAACCATCTGGAAGCAGGAGTTGAATGCACCATTAGCAAGTTTGGTGATGATATCTAACTGGGAGGTGCTGATGACACTTTTGAGGGGCAGGGGGCCTTGCAGATGGATCTAGATAGATTGGAACATTGGGCTATGATTAATGGGCTGAAATTTAACAAGTCGAAACACTGGATTCTGCACCTGGGATGGTGTAATGCTAGGCACAAGTATAAACTGGGAGAGGAGTGGTTGCAAAGCAGCTCTGCAGAAGGGTATCTGGGAGTGCTGGTTGACGGCAAGCTCAATACAAGCCAGCACTGTGCCCTGGTGTCCTGGTTTCAGCTGGGAAAGGGTTAATTTTCTTTCTAGTGATTGCTGTGAAAGGAATGTCAATAATGCATATTGTTTTAGTATTTGCTAGGCAATGTTTATACTTTTCAAGTACTCTTTTCAGCTTCCCATAGAAGCTAAGGAGCACAGACAGAACAATGGAATGGCCAATGGAATATTCCACGCCATAGACATCATGTGCAGTGTATAAATAGAGGCTGGCCTGGGGGTGGGGAATCTGCGATCACTGCTCGGGAAGATGCCAATTCACAGGGTGGTGAGAGTGACTTGTGTCATTATTATAATCATCATCATCACCACCATTTTCATTTACATTTTCACTTTCTTTTATTGTTCTATTAAACCATCTTTATCTCAACCCACAAGTTTCTCTTCCTTTCTCTTTCCCCTCCTTTTCTTCCTTTTCTCCCTACCCTTCTGGGGGCAAGGGGAAGAACTGTGTGAGTTGCTGCATAGTCCTAGTTGCTGGATAGGGTAAAACCACAATGCCTGGCAACCAAGAGGGCAAACTGAGGTGATTATCCCTCTGTATTCAGCATTGGTGCAGCCTCACCTTGAACACTGAAATTCTGGGCCCCTGTCCCGGCTTGAGCGACACAGGACTAATTTCTCTTCTAATATTTGGGAAGACTGCACTTTTAGAAGATTCTGCTGTCTGAATTTGTGAAAATACTTACTTTGTGGCTGACTACAGTGTGTGGCTTTCAAGGTCTCGGTGTTTTCGAGCTTGCCAGGTTCAGGGATGAGGAGGAGCAAGACCCAGGTACTTGACCCAAGCTGGCCAACAGGATTGTTTCATACCATGAACGTCACATTCAATATAAATTAGAAAGTTCTTTGCAAAGTTTGCTCTCTCCTTTGATGGCTGCCATCCTGAGAACGTCTTGCCCCAGTGATGGACCGCTGAGTCCTTCCCTTCCTTCCAAAGCCATAGAGCTCACAGTGTCCGACATTTACTGTCCACTGCTGGGAGTGCACAGCTTCCAACTGATAGATTTGGCTGAGTATAATCTTTGCATATTCTATATTGGTATCAGGATCAATATTGGTTCTTTAATGCTATTAATGTTTATTATCTAATCTTATTCTATTAAATCTGTTTATATTTCAACTCCCGGGTTTCCTTGTTTTTAACTCCTCCCTGGGGAGGGGTCATCAGCTGATAGAATGATTGTCTAAATTACAACAAATTGTCATGGGTTTCTCAAACCATAACAGTACCCAATTTAAGAAGGATGTAAAGGTACTTGAATCCGTCCAGAGGAGGGCAACAAAGCTGGTGAAAGGGCGGGAAGGAATGTCCTATGAGAAGTGTCTAAGGACTTTGGGCTTGTCTAGTGCGGAGAAAAGGAGGCTGAGGGGTGATCTCATTGCTCTCTACAGCGTCCTGAGGAGGGGATGTGGAGAGGGAGATGCTGAGCTCTTCTCTTTGGGATCCAGTGATAGGACATGTGGGAATGGTTCAAAGCTGTGCCAGGGAAGGTTTAGACTGGGTATTAGGAAGTATTTCTCTACCGAAAGGGTGGTCAAACACTGGAACAGGCTTCCTAGAGAGGTGGTCGATGCCTCAAGCCTGTCAGTGTTTAAGAGGCATTTGGATGATGCCCTTAATAACATCCTTTGACTTTTGGTCAGCCCAGAACTGGTTGGACAGTTGGACTAGATGATTGTTATAGGTCCCTTCCAACTGAAATAGTCTATTCTATTCTAGCCTATTCTACAGTACTTTGAGATTTTGCTCATAAGAATATGGAAGTTGCAGTATTTCAGACCCTTTTCCAGCAGTCATTAGGCTGGTATTCATGAGGAATTTGTGCTGAAGAGCAGTCAGCTTTGTGAATCAGGAGTAATTCCACTGGAGCCAATGACTTTACCTTGGTTTTATTCATTTCTAGAGAAGGAGAAATAGATCAGTCTTAACTATTGACTATAGCAGGCATTTTAACAAACATGTAAGGCATTTTCACCAGCAGTTTTAAGTTAGACACAGCACCTGCTGTAAAAAAGGAAAATGGCAACAATGAATCCAGGTGCAGTTTCTATATTATAGCTACTGGTTCTGCAATACCAATAGTCTGATCCTGTTTTCTATCCCTTTAGCAAGAAAAAAATTATCCTGGAGAAGTCACAGGAAACCTCAGAAAAGATAACATGAATTAGAGACAAACCCCTGGTACAGGTGGCATGCTACTGTCCATTCTCAACATAAAAGTTGTCCTGTGTCTTCAGTAATTCCCATCATCATAAGAGAAATTATCTGTTATTCGGATCACACCAAACCTTTTTTCACAGAGGAATCTATGGCATCTGTTGCCAGAGGTTGTTTTTTGGCAGCCTAATGGATTCATGCAGTTACAGATTTAGTGCAATGTGCAGGAATCACTCATTTAGCTATAATACCTGTTATGATTAATTGTCTACTGGAAATTTTGCATATTAGTCTAATTGTTCTAATTTGCATATTGATGTCTAATTGTTAGAGAAGAGGACAGAGCTGCAGATCAAGGTGATTTTATTTCTTTGGCCACAGGCCATGCCAATGTCATAAACTCAAGCCACAGAAAAAAATCTAGCAGATCCGGTCCCTGGTTCTGATTCAGCTCTTCTTTGCAGTCAGTTATATATGCATGTGACAATGCAGTCCTCTGCAGAAATATCTAAGACTGCTTGATCAGAGAACACCTTCTTAAGGTTGGGAATTAATATAAGCAGCAAACTTTGCCAGTATTCCTGACAGGCTATGTAAATGTCACCATGATTATACAGGTTAGTTTGCTGACTTTAATAAAAGATATCTACTTGATATATATCCAGGTGAACTAAAGTTGGGTCTTTAGACCTTTAATTCATCTTGCAGATTGAGACATCTACATTTGGGTAGTTACATATAGGTGCCTGCATGTAAGGCATGTACACACCCAATGGGACCCTAGCTAACCTAGAGCATACCCTAGCTGACACTCAGCAATTCAAGACAAAGTATAGCTCATACTCTTCAAATATCTTCTTAATAGATTCCTTGGTTACTTTGCAATTTCAGTTCACATTCCAAACATTTTCCTAAGGCTCTTCTCAGGCCATGAACCTGGATACAGCATATATGCTAAGGAAATGAAGGAACATAGATAGAGGTTTTTGATTTATTAATGATTAGTAGCTCTTTTTCAGGCTTGCTTTCTCATTTCTTGCTCTTTCAAACAATTTTTTGACAGAATGCTAGTTTAAATCATGTAAATTTTAAACAACTAGATAAATAACTAAAACCACAACCATTTGGGAGTACATCTTATTTTTCATGTATATTTTATCAGAGGTTGAGTTTGCTCCTAAGTAATGGAAAAGCTTTGCAGTACCATTGAGAATGATTAGGAGCAGCAGGTTAGTAAGAGCTAGAGCTTTCACAGAAACTGCTATAGTATCCCTTCTTACTTGATTAAATATTAAGTGAAATGTGCTTGACTGGAGCATATATGCTTTGACTACAGCGCTTGAACCACATTGCAAAGGCACAATTGAAACCATACGTTAATGGAATGCGGATATTGAAGACAGGAAGGATGTTCTCATAAACAAAGCATTGGAAGCCATATCTCCCTCCTCCTTCTGCTTGTTTCCATCTGCTGGCCAAGTACATCCCATGACTCAGTTTGTATTAGTTACTGGAAATAAGCCTAAGAGTACAGTGGACCGCAAGAAAGGTAACTGCTTAAGCACAGCAGCAGCAGCTGTTGTGAAATTATTAGAACAAATGTGAATTTGAACAAAATGGGTCTCCTGTGTGTGAGTGTAACCCTCTGTTGTCAAGGTAAGAAACTTTCTTGTGCCAGTAGATATATTTTTCTGCTATAAAGTTTAGTTACTAGCAACAAGCACACAAGAAAACATTCAGTGTCAAGCAGTTGATCTGTCTTCATAGAGATGGAGGAATAGCTGCATAACGTATATTTGATTGGTTCAAGACAAGTCTCATCTGGCACTAAGAAAATGATTGCTGCAAGGTGAACTCTGAGAAAAAAGCTGTAGTTCTGACAGTGCAAACAGACGTTGTTGCAAAATGTATGCACCTCCTCATAATATATACAAATGAAACTGGCATCTATTTTGCTTCAACTCTGTCATTACAAGCAATGGAATTATTTTGCATCAAACCTCTTATTTGTTAGAAAAGACTAAAGAGGCCTGGTAGTAAATACATTAAACATTATATAAGATAAGACTCTTCACCGTTTTAGAAAACTTCCATGAAAGATTTTCCGTCTCAGCAGCCCGTAACTGTTGGTTGGCTCTCCTGTAAAATTGACAGTGCTTTAGACTCTTGTGGAAGAAGCCTTCTGAGGAGCATAAAGTAATAATATTCATGATATAGCAGAGGCAATCAATGAATTTCCCCGCGATAATTTGAGAAACCTTATCTTCAATTTGTTGAAGATATCCTGATGTTGAAGGTCCTGACCTTGGAGATACATAATGGTTTGGCAGCAATGTGAGTTCGTGTGCACCTCTTTGTTTGCTTATAGAACCTGTTAATAGTAAGTCTATTATGATTGAATGATGGGACTGGGGGGACTGTAGGAAAAAACAATTGTTGTACAGCTTAAGCACTGGGATGTTGCCTTGGAGAACCGGTCTTGCTTCTACCACAGAGTTTGTTTTTGTATAAGCAAGTGCTGTAAAATCTGAGCGTTAGTCAGTCTTTCCACTCATGGATGATATGCTTGGATTCCTCAGTCTCTAGGTACTCAGATTAGCACCAGTCTTGGCATTTCTATCTGCAGCTAAAGTCAAAGAGCTGCAGATTCTATTTACTAATCTGTTGGGAATGGGATGTTATAAAAAAGAAAAGTTGAATAGAAACACTTCTCCAAAAAGATAATGGTTAGCTATTTCTAAAAATGACTTGAAATATTGTCCTGGTTAAAGGATATATTTATAAAAATGTTCTGACTAATGCCTAACAGTGTGTTTTTCTGAATAGATTAATAAAATTTACCCATGGGACATTTTTATTTGATTCTGCTTTTGTTTTAATGCAAGTGTATTCTGCTTTTCTCCAGGCAATTCTACATTCCTTCCAGGCAATTCTTAACAGAATTAATTTTTTTTTGGATGTCAAAAACCAGATAGGTCCAGTGAGAATACCTGAGGAAAAAAAATTGATAGTTGAGGTCTTCTATGTTTAATGAGCAAAGATCTTTATGGAAAAGACTGACATACTAGTCAGATATGGCAGGATGGAGGCATGCTTTAGGTAACTCTTTAGAGAGAAGAAAAAGAGTAATTTTGCCAAGAAATGCAGTACATCAAGAGGAATAACATTGACAATGAGCTGGATTTGGCTAGAACTTTTCCAGATTGTTCCTTTGTATCATGTCCATTTTGCCTGCTTTCATGTGTTGCCTGTTCTACATTCAGTAAGCTGAAGAAATTCCTAAAGGTAGAATTTTTATTCTCTGCTGTGAAAGTAAGCAAAAGTAAGCAGTTTGTTGTGGTTTAGGCCAAATTGGCCACTGGGGACATAGGGGACCCCAGATGGGACTGACAGATGCTCCCCTCTACCCCTCTTCAAAGAGAGAGGCAGAGGAGGCAAAAGAGACTTACGAGTTTAGAAGGAACTAAACTACTTCAATGAAATATTAATAATACAATAAAAGGAAATAATGAAAAATATACAAAACCGTATCAAGCTCCCAGGATGACAATCATGACACCGGCTGGCACTGGGACAGTCCCAGGCTGGACTCGGTGATGGATGGGAACTGGATTCTGAATCTGGATTCAGGATAGGGACCAAAGGCAGACGAACAGACAGAGTCCTCCTCAGACATCGGCCATTGAAGGAAGAGCCTGGAGCCATTTGATCCCTTGGCTTTATACTGAGCATGAGGCAGATGGGATGGAATACCCCGTTGGTCAGTGTTGGGTCACCTGTCCTGTCCGCTCCTCCCCGCAGGTGGGACCCCACTACGCTTTTCTGCTTCTGACCCTCCAATGGGGCAAGTAACAAAGCTGGTTGGCCTTGGGTGTTATAGCAATAAGTATAAGCAAGAGCCTCTCTGCATACCATGCCTGGGCATCAGCTATAAACATCGGTCTGATCACTCTGAGAGAGCAAACAGTGTCTGCACAATATGCTGTTAGTTTCAGTAGTTAGAAGAGGCCCAGCTAAGAAGCAAAGTAACTGAACAAAATTGGTCCTGTTTTACCTCAAACCAGGACATTCCACCTCTTATTCCATACCATTTGCATCTTGCTCAGATTACTATTACTTTTATCTATCAAATACCTTCAAACCAGGACACAATTATATCCACTGACAGTCTCAACAGTTGCCCAGATAGCTGGAAATACTGCCCAGAAATAGCTGTTGCATTAGGACAAAAAAAGTCATTATAAGCACATCTTTCTTTCTATGAACAACCATAACTGCTCAGTGCTATCATGTCAAGCAAAAGATACATGAAATAACTCAAGCATTTCCTTCACTGAAAATAGCTGAGATTCCTGCCCGGGTACTTTACGTAGAAGTGATTGAGGATGTGTCATCTGTATCCCCTCTGCACCCTTCCCCCACAAAGAAAAAGAAAAAAAAAAAGAAATCATCAGATACTGAAAACCCCGTGCAACTCAGCATCTGCAAGACAATGGGCAAAGAGCAAATTGGGAAAGCTGGCTTGCACGGGGGAACCTAAATCTAGTTAGTTTGCAGAGTTGAACAGTAGATACTCCTCCAATGTCTTCAGTTCATCCACAAAGTACAAACAAGATTTCAGCTGATTTGTAAACATGAATGCAGAAGATCCAGCTGTGGGAGGAAATGACTAATAAGGAATGCATGAAAACTTGACTTACTGTTGACTTCTCGAGTGACCAGTTCAAATAGCCAGAGGATGTGTTAACTAAACCAACAACCAGATTCCAGTGGGTGGAGGTTATGACAACATTTGTCTTTCCAATCCCATGCCGGTCGACACAGACACAGGGCAGATTTCTACTGTTTCTGAAGACTCTTTTGACACATGGAGCAGACTCAAAGTTTGCATAGCTTATTTCATCTTTGGATTGTAAGAAGATACAGAGTAAGAGCAAGGGAGAGGAAGTGATGTAAACAAGTCAATAGTAAATAACTCCAAAACCTTGCTGCTTTTACCTGTTACATTTTGATTTAGAATAGGTTGTACATTTTGGCACTTGCGTAGCAGGTTAGAAAGACAAGGCTTTATTCATACTAAGTCATTAAGTCAAGATACTCTGGACAAGTTTATGCCAAGCCTTAAAAGGAAGTATTATAATCCTTCTCTGAGTTTTCCAATAAGACCAGCTCTTTCTTACTGGAATACTGTAAAGGGCAAAGTTGCAGGCTCAGAGAGGATTCTGTCTCTAAGGGCTTGTGTTGTGCTCTCTCAAGATCATACTCGTTACAGATATTTTTTTATGGAAGAAGGCATAGGAATCACTTTAGAGACTCCTATTTTAGTCACTTCTCTCTTGTTTTAGAAGACTAATAAAAATAATGGCCTGCCATCATGACATGCCAATGTGCTATTGATACATAGCCACTGTTTCAGCCCATTGCAAAAAGATGACCCTTGCATTCTTTCACTGTAATGGCAAACAAGGTACATAGCCTCAGATTTGAAGTGTCAGAATGTTCAATGTGAGTTACTTTTGTCCTCAGAAAGCTTCTGTGAAATTTGGAGTTATTGCCTCGTATTTTTTGTGAAAATTGAGGGAAAGAATATTGTGGGATAATTGCCTTTGGTTACATAGAAAGTCTAAAATAGAAATTGTGTTCAGGTCACCCAAGTGCGAGAATGCAATTAAATCATCCTTCTTATTGTGTTAAGCTTTTTCAGTTTTGTCATTTGCAGAATGCACAGATTGTGTGTGATCAAGAAATTAAGGACAAGTGCTTTTAAATTCCTTCTGAAGCAGGTTAATTTCTTTCTGTCTTCAAACACATAACTTCAAAACTTAGCATTTAACTTTTAAAATTATAAAGAAATTGCTTTTGGCTGGGACATAGATCTCCATATTTTGCTTATTCTGGTTATTGCTTTTCCTTTAAAAGCAACATTTGGAATACAGGACAGTTATATGGATGCCTGGACTTCTAGCACATCCCTGACTCTGAAGTTTCATTTCAATATGGCACTTTCAGTTGTGTTAATAAGAGTTTAAGTCACTTCAGAGGACAAAAAGTATAGTTGCTCTTCTACTTGGATTTCTGTTTCGTCGCCCCAGACACAATTCATGCAGCAATCAAATATACAATATTCTTTCAGACACTCAAAACTCCATACTTCTGCCACACTGAAATATATGATTGTTTTGAAAATCTTAAGATGTAATAAAATGCCTTCTAGGATTTTCTGGTTTTTTCTGCTTAAGTCTTCTGACTTTAACTGTTTAAGGTTTTTCTGTGAAGGTACAAATGCTAAAATAAACTTGATTCTTAAAAAACCCCAAGGTTTTCACCTATGCCTTTGACTCCTCGACCTGTCTCCACGCCTGAGGACGTGACAACCAATACTGCAAAACTAACAATAAACTTGTGATTTGGACATAATATGGCAGTTCCCTAGTAAAAGCTTAATTTTTAATACAAATTTGAAGCTGTATTTGCATATGTAAATAAAAACTACACAGAACAGGTAGCAATGATCAAATCACAGAATCAGAGAATCACAGAATGGTCAGGATCGGAAGGGACCTCTGGAGATTATCTAAGTCCAACCCCCCTGCCACAGCAGGGACACCTACAGCAGTTGCACAGGACGGCGTCCAGGCGGGTTTTGAATGTCTCCAGTGTGAGAAACTCCACAACCTCTCTGGGCAGCCTGTGCCAGTGCTCTGCCACCCTCAAAGGAAAGAAGTTCCTCCTCATGTTTAGATGGAACTTCCTATGCTCGAGTTTGTGCCCGTTACCTCTTGTTCTATCACTGGGCACCACTGAAAAAAGACTCTTCTCATCTACCTGGCACCTTCCCTTTAAATATTTATAAGCATCAATAAGATCCCCCCTCAGTCTTCTTTTCTCTAGACTAAAAAGCCCCAAGTTCCTGAGCCTTTCCTCATAAGAAAGACGCTCCAATCGCCTAATCATCTTAGTAGCCCTTTGCTGGACTCTCTCCAGCAGTTCCCTGTCCTTCTTGAACCGGGAAGCCCAGAACTGGACACAATACTTCCGATGTGGCCTTACCAGGACAGAGTAGAGGGGGAGGATGACCTCCCTCGACCTGCTGGTCACACTCTTCTTGGTACAGCCCAGGATGCCATTGGCCTTCTTGGCCACCAGGGCACATTGCTGGCTCATGGTCATCCTGTTGTCCACCAGGACTCCCAGGTCCCTTCTCACAGAGCTGCTCTCCAGGAGGTCAGCCCCCAACCTGTACTGATGCATGGGGTTATTTCTCCCCAGATGCGGTACCCTACACTTGTCCTCATTGAATTTCATGCACAACTCTCCAGCCTGTCCAGGTCACGCTGTATGGCAGCACAACTTTCCAGCGTTTCAGCCACCCCTCCCAGTTTCGTGTCATCAGAAAACATCAATACACTCTATCCCTTCATCCAAGTCATTGGTGAATATATTGAACAGGACTGGACCCAGTACTGACCCCTAGGGAACACCACTTGTTACTGACCTCCAACTGGACTCTGCACCGCTAACCACAACCCTCTGAGCTCTATCTGTCAGCCACTGTTCAATCCACCCCACCGTCCATTCAACTAACCCACACTTCCTAAGCTTGCCTGTGAGGATGATGTGGGAGACAGCGTCGAAAGCCTTGCTGAAGTCAAGGTAGACAACATCCACTGCCCTCCCCTCATCCACCCATCCAGTCACGCCATCACAGAAGGCTATCAGATTAGTCAGACATGACTTCCCCTTGGTGAATCCATGTTGACTACTTCTGATAACTTTCTTCTCCAGATACTTGGAGACGACGCCCAGAATGAGCTGTTCCATCATCTTTCCAAGGATGAAGAGGCGGCTGACTGGCCTGTAGTTTCCTGGGTCATCCTTCTTGCCCTTTTTGAAGACTGGAGTGACATTGGCTTTCCTCCAGTCCTCAGGCACCTCACCTGTTCTCCAGGACCTTTCAAAGATGATGGAGAACGGCCCAGCAATGACTTCCGCTAGCTTCCTCAGCACTGGTGGGTGCATCCCATCAGGCCCCATGGACTTGTGGATATCCAGTTTACTTAATTGTTCTCTAACTTGTTCCTCTTCAACCAAGGGAAAATCTTCCTTCCTCCAGACTTTCTCTGTTATCCGTAAAGCCTGGGACTCCCGAGGCCTGGCCCAAGCAGTGAAGATGGAAATAAAGAAGGCATTCAGCAACTCCACCACCTTCTCTGCATCATCTGTCACCATGGCACGTCTTGTTCAACAGCGGGCCCACATTTTCCCTAGTTTTCCTTTTGCTTCCTCTGTACTTAAAGGAACCCTTCCTATTGACCTTGACACATGTCACCAGGTTCAATTCCCAGGCGGCCTTGGGTTTCCTCGTTTCATCCCTGCATTCTCTGACAGCATTCTTGTACTCTTGCCAAGCAGTCAGCCCCTTCTTCCACATACTGTAAACTTCCTTCTTCCACGTGAGCTTTTCCATAAGCTCCCTGCTCAGCCACTCAGCAGGTCTCCTGCTTCCCTTGCCTGATTTCTTGCTTTTCAGGATGCACCAATCCTAGGCTTGGAGGAAGTGATGCTTAAATATCAGCCAGCTCTCTTGAGCCCCCCTACCCTCTAGAGCCCTAACCCACAGGATTTCTCCAAGCAGTTTCTTGAAGAGATCAAAGTTAGCCCTCCTGAAGTCTAAGGTTTCCATCCTACTTGTTGTTTTGTGCATACTGCATTTAATCCCGAACTCTATCTTCTCATGATCACTGCAGCCAAGTCTGCCCCCAACCTTAACGTCCTCCACCAGTCCCTCTTTGTTTGTCAGTACTAGGTCTAGTAGTACACCTCTCCTTGTGGGTTCCTCCACCACCTGCGTCGAAAAGTTATCATCAATGCACTGGAGGAACCTCCTGGACTGTACATGCCTAGCTTATGTACATGCCTACCCTTGTTTGTTCTTTATGCCATAGTTAATATTATCGAATAAAAGGGCCAGTGGATTTAATGCCAAGATATTGGTACTTTTAAAAAGGAATATTATCTTAGTGTTTTCCAACACAAATCATCACAGCAGCATTTTCTGGCCTGCTAACCATTGATGAAAGTTACGTTTTTTCTTTTGGTGAGTTTCATGTAAACTTGTACATTGCTCGTAAAATTTGTGTGTCTTTTCCCTAAAACCTGTTTGCCTATCAGAGCTACCCCTGTCTGCGAAGTTCATTGTTGTAACTTGATTGGTGAGCTAATGACAGTCCATATTTTGTAGAACTAGAATCTAGACCATGTACACTTAAGTTTAATCCCTCCCTTTTCAACGCTTTTTCTCTTTAGTGTCATATCTTGCCTTTGAACGAAAGTAGACAGAAAAACACTGGAAACATGTTCTACAGTTATTTCTTTGTTCTACTTTATTGTGTAGTTTAAAATTGTCACTTTTTTAAAGCTTTTACATTTAAAGTTATGTGTGTTTCTCTTAGCTTGCTTCATGCCCAGCAGTGGGTACCCTGTCTGAAGTGTTTTTAACTGTCTCAGCAAAAAAGAGCTTTCTGTACAAACTTTAATATAGTATAATTTCCTTTAAAAAATGACAAAAATTGACATAGTTATAGTCCATAATCACTTCAGTGTTGTTTTGCTGTTGTACGCCTGATCTGTTCTGGGGCAATATGAAAGGAATCAGCTTCTTCCACTGTCTTTATGCACAACCACAGTGAGAAAATTATAAGTAATGCTCTGAGGTGTCTGAGATGTATTAATTGCCTGACTTCTAAAGGAAAAAAAGACAAAGGCTTGGGCCTACCCCATAAATTGTCACTACCTGTTACAACTCCTTTCATCTTTTCTCTCTGTTTTGTTGCCTTTTCTTAAGTGGATTAATACGTGTTCCTACTTGGGCTTCACAGGAAAACTCCCTTTTCAACTTCCATCTAAGTAAGAAAACTATCCATCAATACAGAGAACACAGGAAAGGAGAAATTTAAGCTAGAATCTGACCTCCTACATAAGTCACACAAGGCATGAATGTCAGACAATATAAGGAGCAGTTTGCAAATAGAGCGAAGCATCTAAATATAGGACTCTGCTGTATTTATTAAGAATCCACAGAAGTAATGGTAGTTTTATTAATGACTGTAATTGGGCTTAGGAGAATAGAAATTACTGTAAAGTTCATTGATGGAATATAGAACTGATATAAAAGAGGCTGGTTTGAATATAGAATGCCTTTTACAAGCATTTAGAATAGATTTTGGCCAGTGTAAATCAGTGAAATTCTGATTTAAAGATATGCTGATTTATCCTAGTTGAGGATTATGGTTGTTAAAATGTAAATCCCATAACTTTTTTCCTGAACCATTACTTTTTTAGTATCTGATAAGTGAGCTAAAAGTGGCATATCAATGGCTTTTGAGTTGGATTTGTATGTTTTATGCAGAGAGACATCACATATATACATATATGTACATACTGTCTGAGAGGAAGTTGGTACAAGCATTATTATATCACTGGGCAGGGAGTTAGGACATCTCAGAGTATTGGCCACACTTACAGCAGAATGAGACCAAAAGGTAGAATATTGCAGGTACTGCAAGACTCTCTTGACAGAGAATAAAAGCACTACGCTCGCTATGTTACCTTACTTCTTATGAAGTGTATCCACTTCTGTCTGCTTTTTTCCTGGTAGAGAGAATCTGGTAAGAGAGAGAGAATCTTATGTTTAGAATACCCAAAGGATATATTTAGTGTTAAAAGCACCTGGGATACCATATTGATTAGCAGAGAATGAATACCTAAAATAACAAAAAGGCTTGTGTGTTCTGAAATCTTTGTATTTTCTGATTTAAGCTAAAAGCAAACTGGAAAAATATTAAAATCAGATGTGCTAATAGATCACAAGGAAATAAGTTATTTTTGTCTGTCTGTCCAGAATCAAAGACATGCAAAACCTTTGGAGAATGCCTGTCTTCATATGATTTTTAGAATGAGACCTAAGAAGGAAATGAATTTTAGAAATATACAACAATAAAAAACAGATTAGCAATCCTGTCATCCAAACTTCTTAAGGTTTGAAAAAGTTCATATTTTAGGTGGCAGTTTGGATTTACTGCTGCTGTATCAGATCTGAGCTGCTATTTCCAGAGGAGTGCATGTATCTCTCTATATATATTTTTATACTTTTTCTGTTTCTGTAATATTATGTAGACCTGTGCAAAAAAAATTGGAAAGGAACAAAGTTTTTTAGAGGTGTAAACAGGGCAAAAAACAAATACCTTCTCTTTGTTCTTTTTGGAAGGAAGTCCCAAGTCACATATCACCCACAGCAATGACTTTGTGTTCCTTTTCTTTCTGTTCTGTTCTGTCTCTGCTTTTTATTTTCTGTATTTGATGTCTTTTGCTTTAGTTTGCCTTATAGCCATCAAGTAAAAGTGAACAGTCATCATCAATTCATATCTAATCCTGATAATGCGTTTATTCCCAACTTTATGTATAAGATGTGAGAAAGTCAGCTGCTGTACATGGCAAGTTAATCATATCACAGTATCACAGTATCGTCAGGGTTGGAAGGGACCTCTGGAGATCATCTAAGTCCAACCCCCCTGCCACAGCAGGGACACTTACAGTACGTTGCACAGGACGGCGTCCAGGTGGGTTTTGAATGTCTCCAGTGTGGGAGACTCCACAGCCTCTCTGTCACCTGTCACCTGACAGTCTCTGTCGCTCTGCCACCCTCAAAGGAGAGAAGTTCCTCCTCATGTTAAGATGGAACTTCCTGTGCTCCAGTTTGTGCCCGTTACCTCTAGTCCTATCACTGGGCACCACTGAAAAAAGGTTATTCTCATCTACCTGGCACCCTCCCCTTAAGTATTTATAAGTATTGATAAGATCCCCCCTCAGTCTTCTTTTTTCTAGACTAAAAAGCCCCAAGTCCCTGAGCCTTTCCTCATAAGAAAGATGCTCCAGTCCCCTAATCATCTTTGTAGCTCTTTGCTGGACCCTCTCCAGCAGCTCCCTGTCCTTCTTGAACCGGGGAGCCCAGAACTGGACACAGTACTCCAGATGCGGCCTCACCAGGGCAGAGTAGAGGGGGAGGATGACCTCCCTCGACCTGCTGGCCACACTCTTCTTGATGCACCCCAGGATGCCATTGGCCTTCTTGGCCACCAGGGCACATTGCTGGCTCATGGTCATCCTGTTGTCCACTAGGACTCCCAGGTCCCTTTCCGCACAGCTGCTCTCCAGGAGGTCAGCCCCTAACCTGTACTGATGCATGGGGTTATTCCTCCCCAGATGCAGTACCCTACACTTGCCTTTATTGAACCTCATCAGGTTTTTCTCTGCCCAACTCTCCAGCCTGTCCAGGTCACGCTGTATGGCAGCACAGCCTTCCGGCGTGTCAGCCACCCCTCCCAGTTTTGTGTCATCAACAAACTTGCTGATGGAACACTCTATCCCTTCATCCAGGTCTCTCTTTTTCAGTGGTGGAACTTCCTTTGTTTCGTTTACAGTAAAAAAAAAAATTTTTAAGGGAGAAAAAAAGATATTTTCTTCTCAGATGATGAGTGCACTGATGAGTGCTGCTTTTCTTGAGCTTGATATAGTAAATTCTCTCAAATATCTTTTTTCTAGTGACTAGTGAACTTATAACAAGGGTATCTTATAGACTGGCATGACAGCCAAATGTCTGTGATACCACTTTACAATTACCAGGTCCCTATACCTCTCCCCTGTCCTGCATCCTCTGCCATTCAGTGGTATGTTTCCAGGCACTGAGACTGTTCCCAACCAGAACGATAGATCCCTGTATATACTAGCAAGCTGTCTTCACCCTAAAAACAGGGCAGTGACCTGTGAGGTACCTTTGGGGAGTGGTCTCTGTGCTTCTCTAGTTACCTGAGTATGCTTGTCTGGGCTAGGGTAGCAGATGACCTCCAAAATCTCTAGGATGAAGAATGTAATTATAAGAAATTTCTTTGCGTCAGTTCTCTTTTGTGCAGTATATGTGTCTGTAAGATTGAAACTGTGGTGTGATCTAACAACCATCACAAAACTCACTGACTTGCAATGTAAACGTAAGACATCTTTCTTTGACCTTGACTTTTCTAGTACTGATCAAGAATGTATGTGCATGTGTAATATAGGATAATACACAAAGAATTCAAACTACAAATAATCCATTGTGTCAACAGCTCAGCTAGAAGATGACAGAACAGACACGAGACTGTCAATCATGTTTCTTAATGAATGGCTAAAAGATGCTCACATATAGCAGTGACAAGTTTGAGCAGACCAGCTTCTGGTAGCTACCATGTGTACTATAGCTTATGTTATGCCTGTTTTCTACTTGTGAGATATGCCGTGTAGATTTTCAGCACCTCATTCTTTTAAGACCATGGCAGTAAGACAGATCATTTAAAATAGAGAAATTTGCTTTGGGAATCTTGTGTCTTATCCTATCATCCGTACTAGCACAAGCAGTCTTGAATCATAATTTATGATGTATTTTGGAACTTGGTGTAATTCTGCACCGTGACTCTGATATCACACTTTCCCTTTTTATAAAACTCCAAAAAGTGGGAAGCAGGTGGCTCAGGCACAGACTTACATCAGTCTCTGTAGTTTCAGCTTCTTGATCGTATGCCAAAACAAAGAAAAAAATTTCCAAATCAAGCTGCAAAGTGACTTCAGTTGTATGGACCCACTGTTCAAATGTATAAAGCATTCGGCAAATGAAAGGAAGGGCTACGCTTGTATTGCTTGTATCTTAGAGCAGTTGAGATGGTAAGCACTGATAATCTATGCACTTCAGAAAGTGCCTAATAAACTTACTGCTAAAAACATGGCAGGGTTTTTAAGCTAAAATAAATATAATCCTGGGCTTGTTCTAAGGTGTGAGGGACATCCCAGGGATAGCAAAAGCAGATGCTTCCTCCTGTTGCTTTTCTTCCACCTGTTTGTTTTCCATTTGAATTTTCTTTGTTCTTCCTTTGGTCTGTGTCTTTTTATATTTGTTTTCTTGTTCTGCTTATTTTCTGTGAGTCATTTTAAATTCACTTTTACAGCAGGATTGTCTCCCTCTCTCATTCTCCTAGAAAGAAAACAAACATGATAACCACAATGTTTGAGTGGGCTCACAATTATATAAAGAGACCTTCCATCATTTCACAAAACACAAAGTACTGGACTCACTGATCTTGGTTATGCTGTCTGTAACAACAAGACGTGCCAGTGAGTACTGAACACTGCCTGACTGCAGATGCAATAATGGTTATCAGCTTAATTTGTTTGTGTCTTAACCTTTTCCATTCCCACCCAGGCTCCTTTATTTTGGGGTTTAAACCTTCTGCAAGGTTGTGTGGTTTTTCTTCTAGTCTCAGTTTGTGTTTTTCTTCTTCTACAGTGGGAGGTAGGATATTCAGTGATAGAAGTACTTAATTAGAGATTAAAGCTAATGATGTTTTCAGTACCAGAAAAAGACTCATGGAAATAAAGGGCTTGTCCTTTCATATGTTATTAAGCTGGTAGTTTTTATTAGCTAAAACCTTAGCTAATAAGGTGCATTGTTTCTTAGGAAACTGAAATAAATGTCTTTGTTTAATGTTAAATTTCTATTCAAGTGGAAGACACATTAAAGCCACTTCATGATATGTAGCTTTTAATTTAGTCAAGCCTGAATGATTAAATTGTTATATGTGATGTAAGCCTGGCAGTGAGTCATCCAGCAATCTAACTTAGGCAAAAAACTGTCTTGTCATTCCAAAAGCAGTAATATCATCCTTTGTTTCAATAGCTTCAGTCTCAGGTAGATATTTTGCAGACCATCTGCTGTGCAGTTTTGGTGGACCTGCATCATACCAGCTTGCAAGATTTTTCTCTGCAATTTAGTATATAGTCCTCCCCCCTGCCTTTTTTTTGTCCTAAATAGTTTTGCAATAAAGACAAAAATTTTTATCAATATATTTGAGAACTTCACCAAATTGTTTTCAGGGACCTGTATGGAGTGTCTCTGTCATACTCTAGCTGGAAGTTTGGCCAACATATTTTACTGTTTAACAATGATACAGGCAACTGAACTTGCAAAGCAATTTTAAGAGACAAAGGAATAAGCAAAGATGGAAATAATAATAGATATTAATGCAATGGGTTACAGTCCATATGTATATATCATTCTGTTAAACATGTTTTCACAGTCTCAGTATTTCACAGTATTTTGAAAAATAAAAGGTATACGGATTTTATACTTTTATTTAAAATAATATATTTCAGTTTTTAATTATCCTGTATAGAGTACCTCAGGAGTGTTTTAACTTTCCATAGAACTCCATGGAAGCTGTGCTAAGAACTGCAGAGCTCAGTACGAAATTGAATTCTATTTAACATCATTCAGTTGTTCCTGTGTATAGCTGGTTAGCATTAGGTAATGGATCAAAGTATTTCTGCTCACCCAAGCCTGAGGATGATCCCTAAAGAAAGACTGAGTGGTTGTGATAAATTAGACTTACCTAGAAGAGAACGCAGAAATACATGATTATGTTCTTTAAAAATGTGAAAGGCTGTTAAAAGTAAGGAAATAAACTCTTCTTAAGTTGATATGTTTGTGCAATAGTATGGGGAATTTAAGGTAAACAGGGAAAAGAAATCCTGCAGTTTCTAAAGATAAATAAATTCTAAAGCAGCTTTCTTGGAGATTATTCTGGGATGTCCATTACAGAGTGCTTTAAAAATCGGGTCCAAAAGGCGTTATTCATGAATGATAAACAGAAGGCCTGATTCTGATTTAGGCAAGGGCATAGACTTGAAGTCCTCACGAGGCCTTTCAGATTGTACCTGTAGGTTTCTATAACAATGCTGACAATTCTGCCTCAAGGGGCGTATCCTGAATCATAAATACTAAATGTAAATATATTTGCATGTACAGGTGTAAACACTGTTCATTGCTTTCCATTCTCTGAATATTTTCATTTTTGAAGCTGCTCAGTTTCACGCAATTATTTGGAATGTTCTGCAGTGTATGTGGAAATCTGATTGCCTAAACAATGTTCACTGAATGATGCCTGCTTTTTGGTATTGACTCATTTTTTAGGACAACAGGCAGATTTTGTAGTTCTAGTAGATCAGAATAAAATGAAATTATTATAGTGCTTTGTTTAAAACATTTAGCCATAACCAAGGGCTATTAATTCTACAGGTAAGACCCTTTTCTATTCCTATACTTCTCTGTTTATCTTTTCAGGCAAATTAAGTGCGACTTTAAATAATTTCTTTAGAAATTTAATGTTGCACTGCTTGTTAATTGCACAAAAATCAATTACTTTTTCCATTCCTATGTGGACTGACCAAATCCTGCAGAAGTGTGAATCATCTAATACACACTGAACTGAGTATGGCTCTTTTTAATTTTTATGGACTGAGGAACTGCCATAAATACATGGATTCCAATCTTCTCTCATCTATGTCTTTTTTGGGTCAGCTGTCACTTCTACAAGGAGATGATATGAAGACCATACCTAGGTAAGTAGAAGGAAAAAGGATATTCCATTTTTAAAGCAAAGAATTGCCTGGTTATGGGTTGTATTTTGGTACATGCATTTTTTTAGTGGTAAACAATTGCTATGATCTGGCGTGGTCTGGATCCACAACCGTTCAGCAATGTTCCTCTCAACTGATAATACTGCAGCTTCACTGGGATGGCTGTGAGGCATTTGCATCTGATGTCGTAACTACTGCTTTGCAAGCAACTCCATAAAGTGGAGTGGGTGAGGAAGCAAGCAGTCCAAATTTAATTTGGCTGCAGTAAGGACTAAAAGTAAGATCAAAAGGCAGGAAATGGGAGTCTTTACATGTAAGTAAAGAAATGTTGAAAAACGAGAATAAGAATTGGATGTAATTAAACAGCCTGAATTGAAGTGACAGTAACGAAGAAGAAGGGTAAGGATAGAGGTATGAAACAGATGCAGAGACATTTTATAGGGCTTATTATTGACTGTCAATCAGTTCTTCTTGATTTCTAATAAACAGAGAGCCTTTGAATAGGAGTGGCGTAAACAGGTGAAAAAACTGGAATAGGTAAGAAAAGAAGAAGAAAAATATGAAGACAAACAAAAAAATTGAATGTTCCATTCTCAAAGCGCTGAACAAAACTGTGCTAAAACATGACAGGAGTATAAAAGAAAATTGTCAAAGGCTCTTTTCCATTCAGATCACAAGAGTTCCACGAGCCATGATGGGATGCTAATATATCTGCCCTTCTGTGCACTCAAACAGTGCTGAAGTTCTAGGCATGGATGCAACAATGCAAAGCAGAATACAATCGTTTTAAAACCTGAGTTATTCCCCACTCAGTAATAAGACATTTGGTATCTTTCAGGGAATCATAATGTGGTTGTAAAAATGTTTTCCCAATCTGACACTTAGGTATTCAATCCCACAGCACATTCTTTTCCATAATACTTGAGAAACCTGTTTGATTCTTTTTTGAATTACAGTAGTGCAAATGAAAAAAACACAAATAAAACTAAAAAAAAACCCAAAGGAAGTTACTGCTTTCAGATATCTTCCACACTTCTCTAACTTAGACTTTTCATTGGTTTTTGAAATGTGATTTTGCAAGCCCTCCCAATCCACCCAGTAGTGGCTGTGGACCAGTACTTTTGGCTACTCAGGGAAATAAACATTTTAAAATAACTAAATGCCTCATTTTGGAAAAACTGCTCCCGCACATGTTTAGCCACAATGCACTCAACTAAAAATGTCAGACAGTTTTAAAACTGGAACATGTGGAAACAACACTGAGACATATAATAATAAGCCACAACAAGGGTGTGCATTAGCAGATTGCTGGTATACTTTTTAGATGTGATGTAAGCCTGGAGACCAAAGGCTGAGAGACTTCAGTATCTTCAGAAGTGGGTTAATAGCAGACTGCCGTACATCTTTACATGATTAATTGGTCTTAAATGCAGCTTGCTGCTAACATATTTCATTCAACTCTTTAGAGTTTCATATACTGTACCTTTTCACTATGAACAATAAAGATGAGTAGAAGGATAAGAGGAAAAAATAGTTCTGATTTTCAATATACTCTCTCATTTTTAACAATTATTCTTCTCAGAATTCTTGGCTTATTCAGTCCCTTTTGATGAATTCTTTTTGCCCCATGAAGCCAGCCTGTCCTCTCAGTAGCGGTTTAAGATGCAACAGCTATTATAAAAAAACATCAAGAGGCAATTTGGAATATTGAAGAGATCTGGTTCAGCTTTTGCTCATGTAAATTCAGCTGCCTATTAATGCTCACTTTTATTATGGGCTCACTGTTATATTTCAGTGTAATTTCTACATCACAGAGCCTTACACTTAAGGCTCTGCAAATGTTTCAGGTAGATTTAACTTCCTGCAAATGCACAGCCTGTTTGAATGCTGTGTTCATGTCTTCATGTGCTAAGAACTCTTGGCGCTCTGGTTCTTGAGTCTGTATGTAATTCTTAAGTATGAAGTAGGAGCAAGATTTTTGTTTTCAGAACAGATACATGCTTAGAAGTGACTTCCACAGAGGTATCCAAAGTGAAGTATTTTGTAATCTCCCTTACTCATTCTGTTCATGCTCAGTTAAAGAACTGTAAATTTTGTGGAGAAGTTGTGTATATTGTTTCTGCAAAATGCTCCCCACAGAAACTGTAGAGTGATGAAATTATGCACCACTTTAATTGTTTCTTTTGTTCGTGGCCACAGAAATGGCCTGTGTCCAAAGAATGCCCATTAGTATATCTGAAAGTATACATTTCATTTTGTTGGAAAACTAAGAGTGAGGTTTTTCTCACCTGTTCTCTTAGTCTAAGTGACTCACTGTAGTGGTTTATCCCCAGCTGGCAGCAAGAACCATGCAGCCACTCGCTCACTCCCCCAGTTTGGATGGGGGGACAGAATCAGAAGAGTAAAGAAAAAGCTCATGGGTTGAGGTAAAGGTAGTTTAACAGGTAAAGCAAAAGCCATGCACGGAAGTAAAACAAAACAAGGAATTCATTCACCACTTCCCATTGGCAGGCAGATGTTCATCTATGTCCAGGAAAGCAGGGCTCCGTCACATGTAACGGTTACTTGGGAAGACAAATGCCGTAACTCAGAATGTCCCCCCCTTCTTTCTTCTTCCTTCAGCTTTATATATTGAGCATGACGTCATACGTCATGGAATAGCCCTTTGGTTATTTGGGGTTAGCTGTCCTGGCTGCATCCTCTCTGGACTTCTTGTGCTCTCCCAGCCTGCTCATCGGCAGGGTGGCGTGAGGAGCAGAAAAGGTCTTGAAAACTTAGCAACAACTAAAACCACCAGTGCACTGAAAAAACTATTTCTCATCCCAAATCCAAAACATAGCACTATACCAGCTGCTAATATCATACCATAGCACTACCCCAACTGAAACCACTACCACTCCCTCTGATGGTCAACGGAAGCCGGCTGTCACCTGTGGAGAGTTACAAATACCATCCTAAAATGTAACTTTATACACTGAATAAAGAGGGGTCCTAGTTGTCATTTAGATGGCTAAAGATAAATCAGATGAACCTATATCTATTAATCTACTTATATCATCTGAACTAGCAGGTTTAAAAATGTACTTCAGGAAAGAATTTCTGATGTAGCGTATATTTTATTTAATTAAAATGTAGGAAGAACAAAGATATATCGTCTCTGAAAAGGAAGAGGAAACCGCAAATGTATCTGCTTAATTGGATAGAACCATGTTAAAGGATCAAAGTAAAGTTTAAGTATTTACATCTTTGCGGTTTGACAGACTGTCCATTTTAATTAAAGCAAGAAAAACCCACAACGTTATAGTATCATTCTTACAAAGGAGGATACCATTCTTCCAGATGTCATAAGCAAAGGCTAGACTGGCTAATATCGGTTCATATAGTAAGGGCCAATATTTGCATCCTGCTTTTCCAGTAGTATGAATTACACTAACTTGTTATATTGCAATGGTTCTCTTAAATGGCCGAAGAAAAGTATGTATGTGTTCTCAAATTGTAATTCATTTTTAGCAGAGTATAAACAAAATAAAGAATCAATTTTAACGTGCCATAATCTACTAAACTAATGTCTGGAAAACGGGGGTTCATCTTCTGGGCTGTCAGCCTAACGGCAAAGTCTTTGTAAAGTACCTGGCTCAGTGTGTACTGTTTACTTTATGAGGGCAGGGAATGCCCAGTAGCATTTTTTTTTTTGCTTTTAATACAAAGGAGACTGAGAATGTAAGAAGGTGAGTTTTCCTTGAGCACCTACTTCTGTGAGCACAGGTACACACTGGGAGGCTCCTAGCAGGCTGGTACAGGGAGAACCTTCCTTTCTTTTCCTCCAACTTTTTAGTGCAAGCTTGTCACAAAGAACTTTTCATTACTTTTTCTGGAAAAAGAATCTAAATCTTTTAAAAGTTGTTTGGTTTATGTAACTTAAAATCTGTAGTATCTTCATTTTCTGTGAATCGCATTTTGACCTTTGAAAGCACCTTCTTGTGTGCAAAGACAACAGTCATTTTTCTTTGAGTGAGGTAGAAGACAAAACATACACCAGTTTCTCACATGGCGATGTCTTTTTTGTTACACTCATTTTGCAGCTTTCATTGTGCAGGAGAGCTCAACACAGATTCAGATTCTGCCTTGGAGTTAATACAGACATGCTGAAACAGATCCTAAGCAGGTATAAAACAGCATAGATGCCACTAAAGCGAGTGGAACAGTGAGTGGAACATGTCTGAGAAGGTTCTGGTCAAAGGTTTCTCTGTTGCTTCTTTTAGAACTGAAACCAAATGTAAATTTAGTAAAAAACATGCAAACACAAAACAAATCCAAACACTTTTTGTTCTTCTAGTCAGGATGGATCCAGCAGGAGAGGCTGGCAGAAGTGTAGACCCATGAACATGGCCTTGTCTCTTGCACACTCCACATCTCCAGATGGTGGGAGAATATGTGCTTCTGAATTGCCAACAGCAATTTTGTGGCTATGTGCAGTCCTGGTAGTAATAAGAAAATTAAAGAGAATGGCAGGAATGGCTGTTTTTCTGAAGTTTTTGCAATGAGACAAATGTCAGTATTTTTAAATCAAGCTGGCAAAACTAAAATATTGTCAGTAAAGTCAAACTGTGGGGCTGGTAAGAAAAAATGTTGCCCTCTTCCTCCACGTGTGACTCAAAAGCCAGCAGTATTGAGCCTAATAATAACTCAATAGCACACTTCTCCCAGAGTAACAACAAAAATGGTAGTTTATTAAACACAGTGTTTGAGCTGTAATGCTGTCTGTAGCACTCAGTGAAAGTAAAGGCTGTATTTGTCAAAATACATTCATACTATTGAAAGTACAGTATTATCAGGCTTTGCAGAATCCATGTGGGATTATCATACTACGGATTTACTTTCCTAATAAAATTCAATCATAAAACTAAGAATATTGTCAGCCTACTATCTACAAAAAAGTAAGTTAATTCCTCTGGATGATTTTTGTAGGTAGTGAACATTTTTAATAAATGAGAATGAGGTATTTTACAGCTATCTCTTTTTACCATTTTCACTTTTGGCTAAAATTTTCTGATAAAATACTTTCCTGAATTTCCTTTAGTACCTCCAGGGACCTTTGAATCAGACCCTGAACTAGTCTTTTTCTGACAGTGATGGAGTACACTGTATACTGGCATGCTAGAGTGTAGGCAGTGGTTACAATTTTTAGAAGGTGTTTATTGTCCCAAATATTTTTCTTTATGTTGATATATAAAATTATTGTTGCACAAGCTACTAAAGCAGCAGATGACTGTCAGCTGGTAAGTTTTTGCTCTCATTGCACTTAGTTACAGATATGACTACGCTAAGCTAGTTTCATTTCTTGTTAGAACACTTTATCAGGATGTGAAATAAATGGGATATGGTTTCTGTATACAAGTTTTGTCAATATTAGCTAGATGGGGGTAAATCATTGGAATCTGAGAGCCTCATTAAGTAGAAAATAGGAAGGTTTGACCATCAGATCAGTTCTTCATTTCTTTCTCTGAAGAACTTTCAGCTCAGCATTTCCAACAGTTTCATGTTAGGATGTAGTCTTAATAAGCCACAAATTTAAATGTCCTGCTATTGCTTCCTCTGTACCCTGTCTTTCATTTTATAGGGTTCTTTACACCACTGATCCTATTTACAGATCTAGCTATTGTGCAGTGGAACAGAAAATCCCGCACCTTTGGTGCTGTTTGAAACTTACAGACTCAGAGCCAACGTGGCAAAAAAATTGGAATTAAATCTGTCTAGAGTTATTTCTCAGATGACTCAAATGAAACCACTTTCAATACCATTGTTAATTGGTAATCATTTAAAAGTAAACAAAGAATGCAAACAAGACAGAATAATTGTGTTATCAAAACTAGAATATCTTGAAATTGTATTCTAAGATGCAAAGCCTATACCTCTGAAAAGTCGTTTCTAAAAGTATGTACAGTAAATAAGTGCTTTGTGACTTTGTGTTCTTTGTGATACGCTGTAAGAACCCAGGGGTACCATAATTAAGTGCCACTTGCCAATATTTTCCAGCACTGTGTAAAGTTAACTGCACACATAAAACATATTGTCTCCTGCTGCTGACTTTTTATTGTCCTGTGTCTGTGTTTAAATGTTGGACTGGTATGCTTAAGGATATAATTTTGTGCAGGAAACCACAATAAGGTCTGGGAATAATTGCAACACACGATAAAGATTAAAAGACAAAATTTTGCAAAAATAGTTTCACATTTTTATCAAAAGCGTTTCTCTAAATACGGTAATTCTAATGGTCAGTTCACATATAAAGATAAATGTTAGTAAGAGTAGCTGATATTTAATGTTGCCACACACCAAACAGTTATATAAGGCTTGATCAAACCATGATATTACCTTGCCGTCTGGTTCAACACTCAGCTTGAAAACCATTTTGCTATAACATTTTAAAATCCTTCTTGCCTCAAACAGTTTGTCTTTAAAGAGTATGTGTTAGATATGGAGTTTGGCTCAGTATTCCACTGATGCTGGTAAAGCTCTTCTTGAGGACAATTGCCAGCCCTGGAGATCTATACAAGACATGGTTGACATAGTCTGCCTTCCATTATAATTTGTTCCAATGGAGATTTTCTTTCTGACGTATGAGGTCAGGAGAAAAAAGTTGCTTTATTCAAGCAGCTTCCTCTTCTTTGTTTTATTCGGAAGGCCTCCTCTCCTTGATACAAAGTGGAAGGTGACCCTAGCCTCCCTGACCTTTGCCATTTTGCACAAAATTCCCTTTGAAATATTTTTTCTTTTCTTTGAGAAGGAGAAGAATTGATTTATGGTTCCAATGTTTCACAGACAATTCAAACCAAGTCCACAGCTACAGAACAAGCAAGACTGTAATCCATACAGCATGTCCCATCTGTAGAGGATGTAATTGCAATAGTGTTATAACCTCTTCTCTGTGGGCCAAACATGTTGAACATTCTCTAGACGTTATGTACGGCTGAAAATGTTTAATGTCGTGGTATTTTGAATTGGGACAAACATCCAGTAACAACGTACTGTTTCTAAGTATTGAACAACTATATCAAACATGGCATTTGAAGAAGCGCTTGTAAAGCACCAGAGCTTATAAACCCCGTACAGACCTACTTGGGGTCAGAATGGAGAAGCTGCACTTTAGAACTTTGCTATGAGATTAATGAATTACAATTAACTGTGTTTAGTTAAACTAATTCATCTTGATCTGAGGACTTAATTCATTCCACTGGATCCAGTTGGACTAAAGAAATAAAAAATTAGCAGCTACTTTCTTTCTGTAGCAGGCAAAGAGTAGAAAATATCCTTTAGTGCTTTTTGCTATTGAAATTGCTTAAAATAATGGATAAAATTAGAGAAGTCATAATTTTTAACAACACCACCTTAATTGCTGTTTGTTGCCACTGAAGCTCCTATCAAGATTATAGACGTTTTGTGGAAGGAAGTGGCACATGATAAAGACAGAACTTTTCCTGAAGAGATTAAAATCTTAAGACGCTCTGGTCTGCCTTTAGTCTTATGAAAGTTAGAATCTAGGCCAGGCTGGATACCTAGGCTTATCTTTTAGCTACTTGGGAGACAGCTGAATTCTCAGGATACACATTTGAGGCTGAGAAACTTTGCTGCAGAGCTTGTGTTAACCTGTATAGAGGTAAACTCCTGGGAGTTTATTCTTGGGAGCCCTGAAAATATCCCTGCTATACATATTTTTGTCTGTGGCAGGAAGAAAAGGCTGCAATACAGGAAGAAGGAGTTAGTAGGAAAGACTTCTTAGAACTGTGCCCAGGTTTGCATTTTCAAGAGAAATATTCACAATTCAGCATTTGATTCTATAAGAAATGTCGAATGTTTTGATGTGAAGGACAATAAAATGGAACAGACTTGAACATAGATTTTCTACTTCCCTGGCAGATGATCTAACCTTTAGTTTAGTCTAAGCAGTAAGTTAATCACTAAATGGCTCATTGTAGAATTTCTATACTAGCCAGGGGCAGCCAACTACTATGCCAGAAGCAAAAATTTACCACCAGTTGTTTCTCTTTTATTTTAACCAGTTAAGTTTAAAGTATTTATTTCTTTCCTTAGTAATTGCAACAGCAATGTGATGGGCAGAGAGATGGGCCTTGTCCCAGAAGGGTGGATGAATCCCTGTAAAGGTCATACTTACCAAAATTCTGAGAACGGTCTTCTGAGGGATAGATAAGGAAAACAGCTCTGCCAGTCACTGTGTTGTGGAAGACAGCAGCCATATTTTTTTGTTGATTTTGTTTTGCTGATGTAAGATCAACTGCCCGAATCCTCACCTCCCATGAGTACCTCACGCAGAAGAAAAACATGCTTAGGCGAGAGCTTGAAACTGAGATGATGGATCATGATAAGAGGCACAACGCATACAGTGTAGGAATCTTGATCAAAAAAGAGAAAAGTGCCTATGGAATTTAAACAGCAACCAAATTAAGGTTGTCAGACTACAAATTTTGATGCACACACCTATCATTTGCCACAGACGTATTTTTGAATCTTCATTTTAGGCGGTTTTATTTATATCTGGATCTGCATGGCTTGCCAAGGTCACATATATCCACTCTGGCAGCTGAGATTTGAGGTCAGAATTCCAGTCCAGTGCCTTACCCACAAGATTATCTTTATGCTTAGACACTAGAGACATCTTTTGAAAAGTTTGGTCTGTGGTTAAGATTGCAAACAGATTTCCTGTCTTCTACAGTAAACATTTCAAAGAGGGATAGTTTTTGGTTTGAGGTGACATGAGGATCTAGCACTCAACAGTTGCCCTTCAGAAGTGGAGCATAAGGCTGTAATAATACATTTAATATGGGTTTTCTCCTGTTCTCCCCAGCTTAGGCTGGAAAGAGAATTTCATTCTGTCAAAGCCAAATAAAATAGAAGTTTTATATTATTTAACCTGCTTTCCTCATCTGAGGTTCCTTAATGCTTCAGTGCTCATATGACTCTAAGAACACACTGAAAACCAGTTGAAAAACATGCTTGTTTGAGGCCCTAAGTGCAGCATTTAATAATTGCAAAACTAACTAGTCATTTTTTAATTAAAGACACATGTTTAAATCACATCAGGGCACCAGCCTCAGCATCTTAGTTTCAGCAGGTTTCAGTAAGGCACTGTTTATGTTCAGCAACCTGATCTTAGCATGCATGATATATAAGACCCTCTGTAGATTTCTAGTCTTGAATATGAGCTAATCTTCATACTGCTCGTTTATCACCCAAACACAATCCAATGTGTTTTAAAGATCTGTCTCACTTCCAATCCCTCCCGACCCCGCATTATCATGAGAATCTTAACCTTTTGCTTTACTGGAACAGTGGTATAGAAAACATCCCAGATGGTGTGTAGTAGAAATTTTAGTAGATATATTTAAAATTTTTTTCTAAAACATGTCTTGCAAAATTGGAGGCTGTTTTATCTATAAATTTTACAGAAGGTTACAGAGCTTGCAGGTGATGACTTGCTTCTTTTATTCAATAGGTTAACTGAATCTCCCAAGTATCTTTTTAGAGTAAAAAAGAATAGTCTATCACTAAACAACAGAAAATGACTGATTTTTATTTTTGGTCAGAAATAGTATTCTATTCTTTGTTTCTGTGGGTAATGTGAACTGATAATGATGCTCTGCTCTGCATATGGGAGGCTGACTCTGCAGCATGCAGGTGTAGAAGCATATGGGATCTGAGCTTAAAGAAAAGAAAGCTGAGTAATTACTTATAAAACTTACCTAGTAACTACATAGTGACCAGTTCTGGAGAATGGGTAAACAAGACAGTTTCTTAGTACTTGGCCTTGCAAGTAGAATTCAAAACCTGAATAAAGGATATGAGTTTCCTAAAAATTAAACAAGACCATTTGGGGTGCACTGGGATTCTTGAAAGCCTGCACATCAGTGCGGTGGAGCCTAAGCTGGCTCAAAGAAGAGGTGTCCCAGATCTTATTGGTCTTCTGGCCATACATACATCTCCTCTGCTTTCAATGTGTGTGTGAGTAGTGCTCACAGTGCAGAACCATTCCCTTCTAGATAGAGTAAGAGTTTGGCTAAAGGCTTTATACTGCAAATGCCATTGACTTTGTGTCTACTTTTTCTTTTAAAACACAGCTGGGGAAAAAAATAGTCCCACCAGTCGCCTTTCATATAATAATCTGGAGGTACTTAGCACCCTATGGCTCCTAAGAAAGTGGCATATCAGTTTAGAAGGTGGCCATTGTCCCACCCCTCACCATGAGGATTGCTACAGTAGAGCCAAGGGACCAAATTAGTGTGGATAGAGAGGAAGGAGACAAGGGGAAACTTGTATCCATTCCAAGGATGAGGATGTGTTCAGGGACAGAAAGAGTCCTCAGTTCTGCTCCTTGGTTCCAGGACATTCTTTACCTTAAAAAGCAGCTTGATGAAGGCATAATAACCACTAGAAATTGGCTCAAACTGGACATACCATCACAAGGAAAATGACAGAATGAAATTCAAACTTCTTGCTAACCTTCAAATCCCTTCTTCAAAGCATAGCAGTGCTAGAGTTGCTAAAGCAAGCTGCTGCAATGTCTTTTAAAGACAGTGTGAGGAATGTTGTTTGAACAATGTTCTTTTTCACTTCTGACATTTGGCTTCTTATTTACTAAGTCTAATGAAAGGTAATTTGCAGTTTGATAAAGAAAAATTAGCAGAGAAAGATGTTCTCAAACAAAACTTTTAGGTACCATGCAATGATGAAAACTCTTTGTATTTGTCTCCTCTGTTGAGTTCAAGATAAGTACATGACATGTGACATTAATTTTCTATAAAAAGTTTCCGGAATCATAGACTCATAGAATCTTTGGGTTGGAAAATATTGTTAAGATCATTGAGTCCAACTGTAAAGCTAACAATGACAAGTCCACTGCTAAACCATGTCCCTAAATGCCACATTTATACATCTTTTAGATACCTCCAGCGATGGTCACTCAACCACTTCCCTGAGCAGCCTGGTCCAATGTTTGACAACCCTTTTGGTGAAGAAATTTTTCCTGATAGCCCATCTAAACCCCCCCTGGAGTGACTTGAGGCTGTTTTTCCTATTGTCCTATCACTTGAGACTTGGGAGAAGAGACCGACCCTCACCTTGCCACAAGCTCCTTTCAGGTAGCTGTAGAGAGCGATAAGCTCTCCCCTCAGCCTCCTTTTGTCCAGGCTGAACAATCCCAGTTCCCTCAGCCGCTCCTCATAAGACTTGTGCTCTAGACCCTTCACCAGCTTCATTGCCCTTCTCTGGACACACTCCAGCACCTCAATGTCTTTCTTGTAGTGACGGGCCCAAAACTGAATGTAGTATTTGAGGTGGGGCCTCATCAGTGTTGAGTACAGGGCGATAATCACTTCTCTCATCCTGCTGGCCACACTATTTCTGATACAAGCCAGCATGCTATTAGCTTTCTTGGCCACCTGGGCACACTGCTGGCTCATCTTCAGCCGGCTGTTGACCAACACCCCCAGGTCTTTTTCTGCCAGGCAGCTTTCCAGCCACCCTTCCCCAAGCCTGTAGGGCTGCATGGGGTTGTAGTCACACAAGTGCAGGAATCGGCACTTGGTCTTGTTGAACCTCATACCATTGGCCTTGGCCTATTGATCCAGCCTGTACAGACCCTTCCTACCCTCAAGCAGACCAACACTCCCACCCAACTTGGTGTTGCTTGCAAACTTACTGAGGGTGCACTTGATCCCCTCATCCAGATCATTGATAAAGATCATAAACAGAACAGGTTCCAACATTGAGTCCTGAGGAACACCACTTGTGACTGGCTGCCAACTGGATTTAACTCCATTCACTATCACTCTTTGGGCCCAGCCAACCAGCCAGTTTTTCACCCATCAAATAGTACACCTATCCAAGCCACGAGCAGCCAGTTTCTGCAGGAGAATTCTGTGGGAAACAGTGTCAAAGGCTTTACTAAACTCCAGGTAGACAACATCCACAGCCTTCCCTCATCCACTAAGCAGATCATCTTGTCATAGAAGGAGATTAAGTTAGTCAAGCAGGATCTGACTTTCATAAACCCATGCTGACTGGGCCTGATCACCTGGCTGTCCTGCACATGATGTGTGAAAGAAGAACCACACAAGGCAAAACGATACAACTATCCTGGCAAGTAGGACTAATAGGTACAGAGAAAATACAGTAAGAATGGAGGAGAACAACAGGGATACTATACAGAGAAAGTTGTGCTTTTATGAAAAACTTATGATTAATGTGATTTTAACTGATGCATAGTACCTGTGTGGTATGGTGTACCTGTGTTTCCAAAAAGAAGGACTTTTTTAGTCTGACCATGTACGGTTATTTCTTCGCTCTTGTGTTATTTTATTTCATCTTGAGTTTTCTGTTTCTTTCATGAGATCAATATGGAATTATTGCTGGATTTTTAGTCTTGTGATTTGTGTTTTCTTATTAAACAAAAGAACAACCATGGGCATGCTCATGGGTACAGGTATAGGGTATGGGGTGCATTTCATGAATGTACCGCATTCTCATTACTCCTGTACTAATGCAGAGAAACAAAAATGTAAAAGGCTCTCTAGTGCTGACCTCAATTAATTAGCTGCTCATAACCGTGGCAGATATTCCTGCTTTTTTTATGTATTATATAATATTTGGGGTAATGTTCAGAAAATGGCCTGTTATAACAGACTGGCTAAGTAGTTATTTCCAGATATTTAAAACATGATACCTGGAATATCTAGGATTCCTTTAGATTATTATAGATGCAGTTACTAGTCTGTTAGACACCTAGGCTTGGCAAGTGTTAAAGAAAATAAACTTGTTACACGTGTTACATGTTATAGCAAACTAACTAAAGTAAACACTTACCTATATGAGGTTTATATGAAAAGCCAGCCACTTTAGCTTGACTTACTTTCTGGATCTCAAGAATAAAACCTGTTAAACAAATTTTTAGAGCAGAACTATATAGGAGGTAGACAGGAGTCTGTAGAGAGTAAGGTTGGAGGGCAGAGAGAGGAAATTCTTAGTTTATAGGAATTTTGGCTCTGGATGGGAATTATCAGAGTCTGGGTTAATATTTATCTGCACTGATTGGATGCTTTCCATGCTGTTCTTTGTTCCATGATCAAGCAAGCTAGGGACACATGGTCTCAGTGAAGCTAATACAAAGTGAGGTCACAGGTGGTCGAAAACCATCTTACCTATCGTTCACTGACTGAATGCATATAGGAAATGGGAAGGACTGACTTGGCAAATGCAGGAAACAAGTTGGGGACACAGATGCAAGTGAATGTTTATTTATAAAAGAGGAAAATGTCATTCCAGAAAGTTTTTAAAAGCATGTCACTTGTTAGATTTAGGATGTGTTTATTTCATGCTACCTGGTATTGGTAAGCACTTTTTGGGGAGGGGATACTTTTTCTGAAAGACACAAAAATTGGAGATAACTTATCATAAATAATGTGTGTGATAAACAATTTAGAAAACATCACCTCCAAAGCAAGTATGAAAGAATTTCAGTTGTTTAGTCTGCAAAAGAGAAGAGTGAAGAAGCAATATGATGACAGGCTTCAAATGTAGAAAAAGTTATTGCAAAGAAGCTGGCAATCAAGTGTTTTCAACCCTGCAAAAGACAGAACATGTATTAGTTAAATTAATTTGTAGAGATGACCATTTATATTAGATATTAAGACAAACTTTCACATCAAAAGGCTAGTTCAATGCCCAAGCGTGCTACTGGAAGAAGCAGCAAAATATCCATAAATAAATACGTTGAAACTGTTCAATGAACTTCTGTCAGGGATGGTCTAGGTAACTGATTATACCTTAGACAAAAGGAAGGTCTGGAATAAAAACTTATCAGTTCTATATCTCCAGCTCACTGATAAAAGTAGTAAGTACTAGGCAAACAGAAGATCAACTGTAAATTTTCAGAGAAATTCAGTAATTCATTGCTTGGTTATTTTACTGGATAAGCTGCCAAATGTGACTCATTATTAATGATTCATAAGCAACAAAACCAGCATGGATTTTCTTATTTGTTATGTTCCTACAGCAAGCTATTGTCCTAATGATTAGATGAATAATTTTCAGCCCATCTGCAGATTCAATGGAAATGGAGATGTGAACCCATGTTCATCAAATTAGGCATATAGACGATAAGTTTGTTTTTCTGAATCCTTTGGATTCTTTGGAAACTATCTACACAGAGTACATTCAAAATTATTGAATTAAAACAGATTCCTTGTATGTAGCATCTAAAATTTTAATTATAATCAGAAAGGCATGTGTGATAACTCAGTGGTATATAAGTCAGCCAGCGTTATAGAATTGCTGCTACAGAATTTGTGAACCAGAGAATGAAAGCTTAGTAATAGTTAATATGCCTCAAAGGATATTCAGAGCTTATGAAGTAAATTAGATTTTCTTTAATAAGATAACAAGTTTGATAGATAAAAGTAACTGTGTAGATATACTACTTTTGCAGTTGCAAAAACCAGCATTATGAAATAGCAGTAAAACACATGTTAAATGATGTACCAGTTGGCAAAAAGTAGCAATCAGAGAAAAACAGCTGAATAACGGGTTTAGACAGGGGTTCCAGAAGTGAGGACATTAGGCCTGATGGTATTCAGGATTTTAGTCAATGACCTGGATATACACATGAACTTCTTACATATCTGTACAAACTGAGTTCATAAAAAAGCATTCTGTGGCAAAAGGTGAACTAGCCTTATCCTCATGCTTACAAGTAGGGGTGATAATACTAGAAAGTTTTGCTTCTGCATGCTAGGATACTGCAGACACTATAGATGTTGCCACACATGAAAGAGTCTTAAACATCATCAGAGGAGTGATGTGCCTTATGTTGAGCAACTGAAAGAATTCTGTCTATTCAGAAATGTTGAGCGTGGCTTGATTCTGGTCCTTCACAGAGAGTAAAACACTGGCTGTCACTGCCTTTTAGCTCCAGTGCAAAAAGGTAGGGCTGAAACTAAGATTCACCTTAAAGCGAGACAAACAAAGATTTTAAATAAAGTACATAACTGGGACAAAATTTGGCTCACTGTGTCTTCAGACAGTCCTGTTAAGATAAGAACGTTTTTAAGAGGATACACTTTAGACAAACACAAATTAGGCGTAGTCAGTTACAAACTAATTGAGCTAATTAAAGCTATGATAGAAGAATTTGTGAAGATGAAGTGATATTCCCTTCTAGTTTGTCTGGGTACATGAGAGAAAGATTAACAAGGCAATTGTCTTATTTGCAAGAGGAATTACTGAAAAATTCTATATCCAAATACGTGTATAAAACTATTAGTCAAGTAACTACTTATGATTGAGGGCAAAACAGTCATGGGAGTGTAAAAGCAGTAGTTCATTAAGCAGTGTCAAGTGTTTGCAGTAAATCATCAGATCTTTTCTTGTACTTAGGGAGTTCTTTCTGTCCCTGCAGACAGTATCATAGAATCATAGAATTTGGGTTGCAAGAGACCTTTAAAGGACATCTAGTCCAAGCCCCCTGCAATGAGCAGGGACATCTTACACTAGATCAGGTTGCTCAAAGCCCCATCCAACCTGCCCTTGAATGTTTCCAGGGATGGGGCATCTACCACCTCTCTGGGCAACCTGTGCCACTGTTTCACCACCCTCATTGTAAAACCTTGCTTCCTTAGACCTAGTCCAAATCTACCCTCTTTTAGTTTAAAACCATTACCTGTTGTCCTATCACAACAGGCCCTGCTAAAACATCTGTACCCATCTTTCTTGTAAGCCCCCTTAAGTACTGAAAGGCCAGAATAAGGTATTCCCAGAGCCTTCTCTTCTGCAGGCTGAACAACCCCAACTCTCTCAGCCTGTCCTCCCAGGAGAGGTGTTCCGTCCCTCTGATCATTTTTGTGGCCCTCCTCTGGACCCGCTCCAACAGGTCCATGTCTTTCCTGTGCTGAGGGCTCCAGAGCTGGATGCAGTATTACAGGTGGGGTCTCACCAGAGCATGGTAGAGGAGATGAATCGCCTCCCACAGCCTGCTGGCCACACTTCTTTTGATGCAGCCCAAGATACGGCTGGCCTTCTGGGCTGCAAGTGGCACGCTGTTGGCTCATGTCCGACTTTTCACCCATCAGTACCCACAGGTCCTTCATGAAAGGGCTACTCAATCCTTTCATCCCCCAGCCAGTACTGATCCTAGGGGTTTCCCCAAACCAGGTGCAGGACCCTGCACTTGGCCTTGTTGAACGTCATGGTGTTCACATAGCCCACTTCTTGAGCTTGTCCAGGTCCCTCTGGATGGCATCCCATCCCTCAGGTGTGTCAACAACACCACTCAGCTTGGTGTCACCTGCAAACTTGCTGAGGGTCCACTTGATCCCACTGTCTATGTCACTGATGAAGACATTGAACTGTTGTACCTATATGAACCCCTGAGGGACACCACTTGTCACTGATCTCAATCTGGACATGGAGCTGTTGACCACTACCCTCTGGATGCAACCATCTAGCCAATTCTGTATTCACTGAATAGTCCATCCATCAAATCCCTATCTCTCCAATGCAGGGAGAAGAATTTTGTGGGGGACCCTGTCAGAGGCCTTACAGAAATCCAGACAGATGACATCCATACCTCTTCCTGTGTCCACAGATGTAGTCGCTCCATCATAGAAGGCCAGTAGGTTGGTCAGGCAGGACTTTCCCTTGATGAAGCCACGCTGGTTGTCATGAATCACCTCTCTGTCCTCCATGTGCCTTAGCATAGCTTCTAGGAGGATCTGTTCCATGATCTTCCCAGTCACAGGGGTGAGGCTGACAGGTCAGTAGTTCCCTGGGTCCTCCTTTCTACCTTGTGTGAAAATGGGTGCAATGTTTCCCTTTTCCCAGTCCCTGGGGACTTCACCTGACTGTCATGACTTTTCAAATATCATGGAGAGTGGCTTGGCAACTACATCAGCCAATTCCCTCAAGACTCTGGGATGCACCTCATCAGGTCCCATGGACTTCTTTATGTTCATGTTCCTCAGGTGGTCACAAACCTGGTGTTCTCATACAGTGGGAGCAACTTTGCTCCCCAAGTCCCTGCCTTGCAGTCCATCCACTTGAGAGGTGTGGGGAGAAAGGCTGCCAGTGAAGACTGAGCCAAAAAAGTTGTTGAGCACCTCAGCCTTCTCCTTGTCCATTGTTACCAGTTTGCCACCAGTCTTGCTCATCATGGGGATGCACACTTTCTTTGACCGTCCTTTTCCAGCTGATATACCTGTAGAAGCCCTTATTATTATTCTTTGCATTCTGTGCCAAGTTCAGCTCCAGCTGTGCCTTGGCCTTCCTGACCCCACACCTGCACAACCCTTAGCTTCCCTCTACTCTTCCCAGGATACCTGTCCCTGATTCAACTGCCTGTAGATTTCCTTCTTGCCCTTTAGTTTGACCAGCAGACCTTGACTCAGTCATGTCGGTCTCTTGCCTTCCTTTCCTGACATCTTACACCTGGAGATCAAGAGCTCTAGTGCTCTGTGGAAAGTGTCCTTAAAGATCTGCCAGCTCTGTTCTGCTCCCTTGTCCCTGAGGGCAGTTTCCCAGGGGGTACTATTGACTGACTCCTTGAAGAGCTGGAAGTTTGCTTTCCTAAAATTCAAGATCCTGACTTTACTCTCACTTGACCCATATCCCTCAGGATGGCGAACTCTACCAGTGTGTGATCACTGCAGCCCAGGCTGCCTTCAATATTGATATCCTCGATGAGCTCGCTTGTGTTGGTGACCAACAGGTCCAGTATAGCATCCCCTCTGGAAAATGCTTCCTGTATTTTCTACTTCAGCCTTTTTCCTCTTGTGTGTTGACTTCATTATTTTTTTCTGATCTTTTCTCTCCTTTTGCTTATATTGGTCTTCATAGGAAGCATTACTTTGAGCAGAGGGGAGTCCTTACCTGAACATGTCATATAAAGCACTGACTACATGAACTCTATTTGCCATTTTTGCACTGTGTAAACTACTTCCATTCTTGCTTTATGTTGCCATTCTTCCGAAGAGTGAAGTCTGAAGTTGTATGGCAACTGAGAACAGATGCCAAAGTGAAGAACTTCTTCCTTGATGGATTTTTTAAAGCACATTCAATGGTAGAGATCTAGTTTACCATGCCTGCTAAACTGTCTCATTGTCCCCCGTAGAAGCGCCTGGGTTGGCACAGGCTCCATATCATGTGCCTGTGTAAACACAGACTACTCCATAGTCCCACAGTCAATGCTGTGGCTCCATACAGTACTGGTGATACGCATTTGCAGGGAAGAGTAAGAGTGAGAGTGTGTCTTGTTCAGATCTACCTAGGTGGCAAGAAATCTGTTGTGGATTTCATGCTCAATAAAAAAAGACAGGAAACAGCACAAGATTTCTATGTATTGCAACAGTACTGCCAGCTGTCCTCTGTTTAATTAGGGCTGTCCTTGTTACATGGTGCTTGTTTTAAATGTGATCTGGCTCAACTTAAGAAAATTCTCCATATTTACATAAAACACAATAATGTTACCAGCAAAATGTTTACAACACGGGCAATCTGGGAGGGACTGAAACAAACAAAAATCACATTTAATTTAATAATTAGAACCAAATAGCAACTTGCTTCTAGGACTGGATTTGAAGAAAATTTGAACTTCTCCCTCAGGCTCAGGCACTGCCCAAAACTTAAATTGAACCTTTTCTGTAAGGTTCTGCAAAGTTAATTTAACTCATTCTTCCCAATATTCCGTATTTACACTACTGTGCTTCCTGGTCTAGCCACATTTAAATTCTTCTGTTGCTTTTGTGATACGACACCTGTCCTGGCCCAGCAGTTTCTTGCAGTGATCCCCTGTGCATAAAACTCCTTATATCACCTTGCTGTACTTAGGACACACCTTCTAAGTAAAGATTAAGGCTCTACTTTTTCTCTACAATGCTGATGCAACCCTTTTTATTCTCAGCTGATATAGCTCTGAGCTAACTATTTGTTTAAAGAAGAAGTAATTAAAGGTAGAACATTTTCAATAAAAGTTTGATGTATCGCTCTAGATTACCCACTCTCCCCTTCCTGCAGCTCTTGGGCAACACCGTTAATCATGCCACTTCTGAACAACACTGAGCATTTATGTTGGTTGCTACAGGGCATTGACAAGGTTCATCCTATGCTCCTCTAAATACATGTAGCAACAGCAGGGAATAACATTGGTGCTCCTATAGATGAAAAAATGAAAACAACATAATGTATTTAGCAGGAAACTGCCAGTGGTATAAGTCTGTGTGCATGTGTGTGGTATTTATGACTACTGGGTACAAATATTTTTACGTTATATACATTAACATAGAATTAACTGAAGAAAATGGAGTTTAGGATGTATAGTGTACTATACGTTTTATGATATATCCATATCTTGTTCATGCTACAATTAACTGGAAGAATAATTTTACCCTCTTCCCCCTGTGTTTTAGTTATGCTGAATCCTTGCCATGCTTGCAGAGTCTAAGCAGTAACAGAACAGTCATGAACGTTGTATAAAATGATGATACAGATTGTGAGAAGAAGAAACTGTGCGTTGCAGAGCTATCCCGAATATGAATAGAGGGCTCTATGTAATGCATGGTCAGTCAACCAATGCACGATTAACTGCCGCACTTTAAAAATGAACAAAAGAAAATAAACATTAAATGAGAGCTACAAATTATTAAGCTGCGATCAGATCAAAAACTTGCATTAAATTGAACAAATTGATTTACTGGTTAATTCATAGTGTTGTTAATTCATAGCTGAATTCATAGCTGAAATAAACAAAGGTTCTTGGACAGTGCCCATAAGTTAACCAATACTAGAACATAGCACATTTTGAGGAGGAGTGAGTTAATGGAGGGGTTTATTGACTGTGATTTTATTCTTGCAAGGACCACTTAAAAATATAGCAATTATCTATGAAAATTATCTGTTGCTTTTTGTGCAAGTTATTAAATGTCAAAAGGAGGTGGATATTGACCTTTGCATATTGTAACTGCCTGGGTCAGTCTCATTTCCTGCAATCACTGTGCAATGGAAGTTTAAGTCAGACCCAGATTGCATCTCCCTGTAAAAAGGGACCAAATACCATTTTGCTGATGTTTCCTGGAAGAGTTTGTGCTCTGCTGAAAAAACTTACACTTGGCCTGCTCTTAATCACTCTGATTTCTTTTATTTAGAAAGGTTTTAGCTACTTACATTTCTTTCCTCTTCAGCACTGCAACACACTTGTGTAAAGTAATTGGGCTGGAGCAGGGCGTGGGGAGCGAACTGGAAGGCTCTGGGTATTTTTACAGGATCTCTACATGTTACTGGCTTGAGTTTCAGCCTGTTGGTAATAATTGAAAGTTATGACTGCAGCTGACTAGTGTTTTATATAGATTCAGTTAATTGTTCATAGAATCATCGAAAATATTGCCACAAGGGACCTTGGAAGAGAGCTAGTTCATCCTCCTGTCTGTGGTAGGATCAACAAAATAAACCATTCCTGATAGCTCACGCTTAAAACTCAAAAAGTTGTACAATTACCCTAATCAATTTACTTCAGAGCCCTTAGTGTCAAGATGGTTTTCCCAAATATTTAAACTTAAATTTCCCTTACTTCAGTTTGATAATTTTGTTCTTAAGCGCTCTGTGGTGAAAATAGGAATATTTTATTTATTGACATAACAGAATAGCCTGACAGGACATGTATCAAAAATCAACACAAGCAGTTTAGACTGGTCTCAACATATTTGAAGAGCTTATCTAATCTAATGGTTCTAGTAATAGAACAGCTTCCCCAGTAGTAGCAGTTTTACCTCAAAGTCGGATGAGACGTACAGGGTGATATGGAAATGCTGTCCTATGATGGTCACAAGCATTATTGCTTTCAAGAAGAGCTCAGTCTCTAGGATTACCAATCCAGGATTATTTTGCAGAATTTGTTACTGGATGCCTCTTTCATTGCGGTTTAATTTAGCAATCTAATATAAACATTTTGGGCAGAAATGTTTACATATTTCATACATACTGCTGTAGTATCTTGATTTTCTTGGACACAAATATTACATGCAGAGTAGCTGAGGGTCTGTCTTTCTTGAATTTGTTGTATGTACCATGTCTATGTCTCACAAATGACTTTGGTACAGGCAGTCAGTTTGAATGTAGCTGGGTATGCCCAGCTACTGCAGTATTGCTTATGTGTTGATCTGCATAAAAGCAGTGGCTAGATGGGCATTTTTTGGAAGTCCAGAAGCCAAAATGGAATTACTGACATGCCAAATAAAGTATGAGAATATCTGTATTGTGCCAGATTAAAACTGTCTTCTAAACTGTTCTGCCTCCAACAGTGGTCATAAAAGCGTGGCAAGAGGGATGAGTAGAAGAATGCAGTAATTTTATAGTATTTCCTTAACATACACTTCCAAAGTCCAGCACTAAGAAGGTCAGGCACTTCCTGGGCCAAAACCTAGTGTCTGAGGAAAAACTGTGTTTGTGTCAGGATTCAAACAAGACGTCCAGGGAAAATGTTACAAGAGCGAAGGGGAAGCAACACATGACTGCTGCAGGTGACATAAACTTGCTTGCTGTCTCTGACTCGCTGACTCTGAACAGAACTTGCCTCACATTCTACATCTGTACATGTAATCAGATTCAAGTTTGTTGTGACTTTAACATGGAGAATGGTTAAGACACCAGAGCAGTTAGGGGAGCAAAGGGCCTACCATTGTTTCTGGGTAACTGACTTCCTCAGTCTAGAGGACCAGACATTCACACAATTTGATGGTGGCTTTCAGTATGAATATAAGCTGAACCTTGCTGCAGGATCTTGTATTGAGGTACTTTAACCATCCTGACACCGCACCTTCCCACTGCAGCTCCCAACTACCATAGAAATGTAATAATTACGGCTATCAGCAAGACTTTTCTCTCACACTATATCGTTCACCTCAGAGCATTTAAGAAGCAATCAGTTAAATAAATTAATGAATTAAATCTTATCCATCTCTGTCAGGCAAAGGATACAGTACTTATTTAATAGGATAAGTAGAGCCATATCTCTTTTTGCAAAGCTGGAATCTTTTAGCTTAATCTATATTTAAGCAAGCATAAACTGTATGTTATATCAGTAACACTCAGTAAGTCAAATTGGCTGACCATAAGGAAGAGAGAGAGGCTAACCCTTCTTTTATAAGATTGCTGATATCTCTATGCTACTTCATCGCTGAAATAAGATCCAGTCAAAGACCATAGGTCGTGTATTGGCTACCAATTAAGAAAAGCAAAGAAGACTGTAAATACAAATATTAATATATTCTTTCTTTCTGTTTCCCTTTCCTTGAGTGAACCACAGAAAGGGAAAGAAGCAGAAAAATTTTCATTTGCAACGTATCTTGTGCATGGTGGTTGTTATAATAGCCAATTATGATATCCTCACAATGCATATTTATCTTTTGAACCAAATTTGCATGTTTCCTAGTAAGTATACGGGTAGTTTCAGGGGAGCCAAGAGTTATCAAAACACTACAGTATCACTGGATCTCTGTGTCATGACCTACATGGAACCAGAAATGAGATTCTTATGTTTGTGGCACCAAAGTGTACTGAAGACATCAGTCGTGCAAGCTCCCTCAATGAACTATTTATGAATCTTGTTGTTTGGGGGCATCACAAGATGTAAAAGAAGGAAGAAATCATAGGAAGTTACCATAACGGGACAAGAAATATACGGAACATAGTTACCAGTATAAAAGTAAACTGAAAACAATATTTTTCAAAAAGATTCAATGTGAATGTTTTTTGAGCTCACATTTATAGTGCAAATTTTAAAATTTAAAAAACCTCACCTGAATACTTATGTTGTGATTTTTATTTACACCCAATACCCTCATTTTTTATTGCAATTTGTTAGAAATATTGCCAGACAGATCCCAGCCTATTGACCTTAAGATCTAGAAGGTGTTTATTGAGTTTTTTTCCAAGATCCTGCTGTTCCTGGACTAGTGCTTCTACAATTGAGTATAAATAAAACAGTTTTTTCAGGTAGTTAATTGTATCTGAAGCTTACTGATATGGATACTAGAAGCGCAAAACATTTTTATTGTCCTGAATGGATTCTTTCAGTACAATTTGGAAAGAATGTTAAATTGTATATACAGGGTTCTGATAAGGCAGTTCCTTTTCTGAGTGCTGTCTCAACTTGTTAAACAAACAAAAAAATGAGATAGAAAGCTAAAATGCTCATACAATTTTGTGATGTACATTTTGGAAACACGGGGAAAGGAGACTTCCAGAGTATTTCTAATGCAAGAAAGTATCCAAATTAGTTGGACATCATAAAAATAACGGGTCGGAGGATCGGAGAGATTAATTTTTCATCACTCAGACACACCTTACTGAATAAGACAAGTTCCTGCATGTACAACATTGGATGTAATCTGTTTTTTCAGCTATTTACAGCTAAAAAAAAGTCCAGGTTCAGTTGTTCAGCCTTTCCTCAGACTTCTGTGAAGACTGTTAGCAAATGACAGAGTTAAAAGTTCATTGAGCAATTGGTAAAATAGTTTCATAGTCAAAAAATTATATAACATAATTTAAACCAAGCCACAGAATAGTTTGGATGGTGAAATAATACATCTCAAGCTTGGATGAATGGCTACGCCAAAGATACACACACTTTACATTTCAGTAGTAATAAAGAACCTGTAGTATCTTGAGTCTTCATTTACTACATTATGGCAAGATACATATAGCGTCTGAGCTTTGATGTAAATATAGAGTCTGTTTTTTCCACTGTGGTACATTATCTATATACTATCAGACCCCTAAATATTTTGTACAGAACTATGTAGTGGGGTGTGCAGATATTCCTAAATGAAAAAGGGCACGCCTTGGTTCCATTAAGCAACCCAGTGTTTGAACTAAGCACCCAGAATGAGGGAGAAAAGATCTAAGTAAACAAGAAAGGTGACATCACCAAACCCGGGAGAAGAGTTAAACAGAGGCACGTGAACAGGGGGTCTTAGCCAATTGGGCTGAGGGGTGTTGTGCGTGAACAAGGAAGCTGGACCAATCATAGCGTTGTTGACTATGCATGCTTTTGCTGCGAGCCTATATATACTCTGCTAAAATACGCAATAAACGAGAACGATCATACTCACATTGAGATCGCGTCGTTACTCCGGTTCCGATCCCACTCCGACAATGGGGTACTTTCTGTGTTTTGTTTTGGTTTTGTTTTCAGATAGTGTGATTCTCATAGCTTCATATTTTGACAATGATCTGATAGCACATGTATTTCTGATGTCACCACCGGCATATCTGTCCATTTTTATAGTATTTCCTTGCATGAGTTAGCTCCTATGACTGGAACGTCGGCATGAAAGGGTACAGGCTCTTCAGGAGAGACAGGCAAGGGAAACGAGGAGGCGGTGTTGCCTTATATGTTGATGAGCAGCTGGAATGTATGGAGCTCAACCTGGGGGAGGATACCAAGCCAACTGAGAGCCTATGGGTCAAGATTACAGGGAAATCGGGAGCAGGGGACGTTACAGTGGGGGTATGCTACAGGCCACCCAACCAGGAAGACCAAGTGGATGAAGCCCTCTATAGACAGATAAGGGCGGCATCACGTTCACAGACCTTGGTTCTCATGGGTGACTTCAACCACCCTGACATCAGTTGGAAGGATAACACAGCCAGGCACAGGCAATCCAGGAGGTTCCTGGATTGCATTGAGGACAACTTCCTTCTCCAAGTGGTTGAGGAGCCGACGAGGAGAGGAGCCATGCTGGACCTTGTTCTTACCAACAAGGAGGGGCTGGTTGACAGGGTCAAACTCAAGGGTAGCCTGGCCTGCAGTGACCACGAAATGGTTGAGTTTGAAATCCTCAAGGCAATGAAGAAGGTGCGCAGCAGGCTGATGACCCTGGACTTCAGGAGAGACGACTTTGGCCTCTTGAAGAATCTGCTTGGTATGGTGCCGTGGGATGAAGCGCTGGAAGGAAGAGGGGTCCAAGAAAGTTGGTTAATATTCAAGGACCACCTCCTCCAAGCACAGCAGCAATGCATTCCTACAAAGAGGAAGGCAGGCAGAAAAGCCAGGAGGCCTGCGTGGATGAACAAGGAGCTCCTGGAAGTGACCAAAAGAAAAAAGGAGGCCTACAGGGAGTGGAGACAGGGGCGGGTAGCCTGGGAGGATTACAGAGGAATCGTTCGAGCAGCTAGAGAGCGGGTTAGACAAGCTAAAGCCCAGCTAGAACTAAATCTGGCCAGGGACATTAAGACAAACAAAAAATCCTTCTATAGGTATATCAGCGAGAAAAGAAAGACTAGGGAAAATGTAGGCCCTCTCCGGAAGGATACGCAAGAACTGGTCACCCAGGACAGCGACAGAGCTGAGGTACTCAATGACTTTTTTGCCTCAGTCTTCACAGACAAGGACAGCAGCCGCACTGCCCAAGACGCAGATTGCAAAGGAGAGGATTGGGAAAACGGAGCACCGCCCACTGTAGATGAAGATAAAGTGAGAGACCACCTGAGAAACCTGAAGGTGCACAAGTCCATGGGACCTGATGAGATACGTCCATGGGACCTGATGATATACATCCATGGGTCCTGAGGGAATTGGCAGATCAAGTCGCGAAGCCACTAGCCATCATATTTGAGAAGTCGTGGCAGTCTGGCGAGGTTCCTGCCGACTGGAAAAGGTGAAACATAACCCCTATTTTCAAAAAAGGAAACAAGGAAGACCCGGGGAACTACAGGCCAGTCAGTCTCACCTCTGTGCCTGGCAAGATCATGGAGCAGATCCTCCTGGAAACTCTGCTGAGGCACACAGAAAACAAGGAGGTGATTGGCGAGAGCCAACATGGCTTCACCAAGGGCAAGTCATGCCTGACAAATTTGGTGGCCTTCTACGAAGGGGTTACAGCGGCAGTGGACAAGGGAAGATCTGCTGATATCATTTACCTGGACTTGTGCAAAGCGTTTGACACTGTCCCACACGATATCCTGGTCTCTAAATTGAAGAGACAGGGATTCGATAAATGGACCACTCGGTGGATAAAGAACTGGCTGGATGGTCGCGCTCAAAGGGTTGCGGTCAATGGCTCGGTGTCCAAGTGGAGAGCAGTGACGAGTGGTGTTCCTCAGGGGTCGGTACTGGGACCCGTACTGTTCAACATCTTTGTTAGTGACATGGACAGTGGGGTAGAGTGCACCCTCAGCAAGTTTGCTGATGGTACCAAGCTGTTTGGCGAGGCAGACGCGCTGGAGGGGAGGGATGCCATCCAGAGGGACCTGGACAGGCTGGAGAGGTGGGCCCAAGACAACCTCATGCAGTTCAACAAGGCCAAGTGCAAGGTCCTACATCTGGGTCGGGGCAATCCCAAGCACAAATACAGGCTCGGCGGAGAATGGCTGGAGAGCAGCCCTGTGGAGAAGGACCTGGGGGTGATGATTGATGAGAAGCTCGACATGAGCAAGCAATGTGCTATCGCAGCCCAGAAGGCCAACCGTATCCTGGGCTGCATGAAAAGTGTGGCCAGCAGGTCAAGGGAGGTGATTCTGCCCCTCTACTCTGCTCTCGTGAGACCCCACCTGGAGTACTGCATCCAGCTGTGGAGTCCCCAACATAAGAAGGACATGGACCTGCTGGAGCGCGTCCAGAGGAGAGCCACGAGGATGATCAGAGGGCTGGAGCACCTCTCCTATGAGGAGAGGCTGAGAGAGTTGGGGCTGTTCAGCCTGGAGAAGAGAAGGCTCCGGGGAGATCTTATTGCGGCCTTCCAGTACCTAAAGGGGGCCTACAGGAGAGCTGGGGAAGGACTTTTTACTAGGGCATGTAGTGATAGGACGAGGGGGAACGGCTTTAAGCTGGAAGAGGGCAGGTTTAGATTAAACATTAGGAAGAAGTTTTTCACTGTAAGGGTGGTGAGGCACTGGAACAGGTTGCCTAGAGAAGTTGTTGAAGCCCCGTCCCTGGAGGTGTTCAAGGCCAGGCTGGACGTGGCCTTGGGCAACCTGGTCTAGTGAGAGGTATCCCTGCCTGTGGCAGGGGGGTTGGAACTCGATGATCTTCAAGGTCCCTTCCAACCTAAACCATTCTATGATTCTATGATTTTGCATTAATGAAATAGTATAGAACAGAATAGTGCCATCAGTAAAGGTCCTGGTGAGGAATTTCAGGAGCGCATATTCTCCTCATTTATACTGCAGTGCTCCCCTATCAGTTACTTGAGGCTTAGTCATGGTTCCTTTATTTCACCTTTCACAGGAGCACATTTTCTTTACATTGTTGAGGTGGGCAAAGGACATACTACTTTTTTTTTCTTGGATTAGTGAGTGAAGAGACATCAATCAGGTATCTGAGATTCGCCATACTTCATTAGAAAATCCTCAGACTTATTCTGAGAAAGCTCCCATATAGTTAAACATGAAACTCAAATATTTGAACAGGTAAGCATAAATATAAATCATCATCTGATAGGTCCAAAACAAATTAATTTTTTCATATTCTATTTCTTGCTTATATTGTGATGGGAAACAACTTTTTTGCATATGTTTGTTATTTGCAGTTGTACTGAAATTGTTTCAGTCACTGAGCTTTTACTGAAAAATACCATCAATAATCACACATTGACTAGCTGCAGCAGAAAATGTGTTTGTGTTATGTATTGTACTTTTCTTTCTCCAATTTAATAGGAAATTAGGAGGATGAATTCTGCCCCACAATCTAGCTTAATGGAGTAAATTATACTTGATACTTCAAAAGAAGGCTGTCTTCACGCATTAGTTTCAAGATCAATCCTTGAAGCACTTACAACTGATGGTGTCAATAGAGACAATCAGTTTCAGCAGGACCATGAATTACAAAGTTGTGCTTATACACTGATATTCTTGTATTACTAAAGCTTACTAAACCTTAGGGAGCTTTATAACCTGAAATGTCTTGAATGAAGTCTTATATAAAATGTAACTATTTTTCCATATTTAAAGTTTACTTTAGAAATGTGAGTACATGTTCTTCTTCCTAAATACCTTCATTCTTTCATCAAATGTGCGTGCTTTAAATTCATTGCCTTTTCCACTGTATAAAGTAGGTGGATTTCAATACTTACAGGAAGAATCTAAAGCATTTGGTTACTATTAGTGTGGAGATAGCTGACTCCCACATGCAAAAAATTAAAGAAAGTTACAAATGTTCAAGTGATTTTTGCTCTGTTTTGGGGCTATATGGCACCAAACAACATCCTGTAGTACAATGGATCTTTTCCCTTTTTATTTTTATTGTGCAATATCAATTCCGGTCAATAAAACAAACAAGGACAATACTCTTATTCTCTATCCCCACATTTTATTATTTTTTATTTAAATACACGATACATTTTTGGTCAGTGATTTTTGCTTCCCGTTTCTTTTTTAAATCGCTCTCCCTGTATTCCTTTGCTCAGGAGTCTGTTATGCTGAGAGTGACAGAAAACAGAGCTTATGGTTGCGGATCTGTGATACTCTAGACAGTGTCCACAGTTTGCTCCCACTACAGTGGGTATTACAGTATACCAAACACACAGGAATCATTGATTTCTTCAAGGTATTTTTACTTTGGTTAATTTTCAGAAACCACTATTCATGCCACAAATGGCTTCTGACTTACTTTGGAAAAGTGATATTTCCCAAGTTTGGCCTCTGAGCAGCCTGGTGTTTTGAGTACTATGATAATATTTATGCATAATCCCTCCCCTGACCAAGTCATCTAGGTAATTCTGTCAAACGAGAATTTCATTTCTACTTTAAATGTTGTTTAAGTGGTCATCCAGTACTGCATTTGCCCAAGCTCACACTGAGTGTTCACTGTGGGTGGTTCATTATGTCTTGCCAGTTTTAATTATTGATTACAAATTTTAAACAACAGAAACGTGCTTTTATCATGGTAGTTATGTTTTGCTGTGACCTGCAATTACATTTAAAATCTGAAATTCTTATTTCTTTTCTAGAAAAATCTCATTTGTGAAGAAGAAAGCTGGAGATAAAGTACCATGACATACAATGTCAGCTATCAGCCAACGTGTTGTCTCTCAATGAATTCCTGGTTTTAAAACAGTTGACTTTCTTTAAGGACAGGAAATACAATCTGACCATTTTGAATTTAATGGAAAGCTATTATTTTTTGCTTTTTTTTTAAAAACAGCTAAGATTTAAATAACAGATTAAGATTGAAGTGCTGGTTAAACATTGACTTAAATAAGTTATAGAAGATTCCAACAACACCAGCCTTTATAGAGGTTAAACATTTTCAAAAAGACACATTAAGCAAGGCTCTCATTTGTACCAAAATACAGTTTCCAAACAATAAAAATAAAACCAACTTTTTCACAACAAGAAATATTGAAGATAAAACTGCAGCATCAATATAATCTCATAGTTATCACTTAAAGTATTTAAAACAAAATAATATTATACTACTTTTGTTTCTTACTAAAGACACTGCAAAGGCTTATTTATTTATTTAGTGGAATACAATGTGAACACAGTGGTACAAATTGTTTGATGTACTGTTTTCTATTTATCTGCTCTAACAAAATGAATCTCAATATGGTTACATTGGTGAGCTGTCCAGAGCTCTCTAAAATTACAGAGTAAAGCAAAACATAAAACAAACCTTATGTACCTTTAATTGAACAGACTCCATATTATGCTTAACTTTGTTATACTGCAGTTGCTCAAGTTAAGCCGTGGGACTAGTAACACTTCATAAAAATGTGCTGGATATTATGTATTTTGAGCCTTCAGTTACTATGATGGGTATGAAAGGCATGCTAAAGCTGGATACCAGCACAGCTTTTTGGTTGGCTCTCATATATAATATACATGTGAGTAATAATCTCTGATAAACGCATGAGCATGATTTTGGATCTCCTGTCCCTCAGTCCTTACTTAGGTATCGCTCCCACTATGTGCCCGTGATTCTACAAGCTGGTAACAAAGACAAATGTGCTGAATGGGCATATTAACTGAATAAGGAGTGCAGGAAGGACTGTGTTGCCTTCTTACTTACCTTTCAGAGGCCAATTTTCACACTTGGGAATTACACACTTTAATTTTAACATTTGCAATCTCAGTGACTTTAACAGGGCTGTCCACATCTAGGTTCCAGCCCAATGCTTGCTGCAGAATATTGCACTGATTGCAATGCATTAGATCTTAGTTTCAAATTGAAATCAGTCAGATGAATATACACACAGCATTGACACCCAAGTACAGATGTGGCCCCTTCTCTCAATTTTGAAATAGCAGAAAGACCCTTTGAACAAAGTATTTCTTGAAGTTTGTTCTTGAGTGCTGATAAGTAAAAAAATTTCTCCAACATAAAGACACCCAATATCATAAATCCAAGCACTGCTTGTTTGGTCTTTTTGCTTAAGTGCAAGACAGTTTAGGAAAAAAAATGGATTATACACATTAAATTCTGCCTTTAAAGCCTTGTCTAACACCTATTCTCAGAGTACTTCTGAGTTTTGACATTTTAGCCTATCAACCTCTGTGTGAAGTGCTGAGAAAAAGGGAAAATAACAAAGAAGCAAATGAGGAAAACATTTCAAATCAAAAAGATATTTAACATCCTATTAAATAAATAACTTAGAGAGAAATAAAGAGAAATGAAGTTAGAACATACAAGCAAACCATACTATTCGTTTTGTTAGAACAGTTTTACACTACTTTGCTTATGTTTCTTAATCCTATCCACTCTTCCACAAGGCTTCTTCAGAAATGTCATTATTTGTGCATATGATCCAAGTGCTTCCAGTAAATGCTTGTGTGTCTAACTGTTCATTGGATCATTAGGCTTGAAAGACCAATTAAGGTCTTTGATATGAGTTAGTATTCCATAAATAGCTTTCCCCATAAAGATCATGCAACAGATTATCTCACTGTTGCAGTGCAGAAATAAAAAAATTGTTCACACTGGCAATAACTTCCATCCCATTTGATCCAGCTTGTATCTTGATTATAAGATATGACACTGAACTAAATAAAAGTATGTCATATGCCAGCAATGAGTACAAAACCTTCAAAGGCTTCCCCTGTTCTCTTTTCAAACAAGCAGATGTCTGCTCTATTTCTTTGCATTTACTCTTCAAGAGGATGACCAAACACTCTTGACATAAGAGCTTTTGGTTCAACCACATCAACAATTATGTTCCTTCACCTACGACATTACTACCATAGGAAGAAAGTGAGCCGAAGTGTTTTTCCTTCTTGTTTTCTGTCCTCTTTTTGTGGCTCCCCTTCCATTCAGGGCCACAAACATTTGCCTTCCATTGTGCTTCCAATTTAAGGATGCATATGTGTTATATCCATTTTCTTCTATTCTTTCCTTCAACTTGCAATCACTGTTGAACTCCTTCTGTTAAGAGAAGAAAAAACACAATTCGGAATAAACATGATCTTTCAGAGTTGCAGAATACTGAAGGTAAACAGTTTCTAAAAATGTTTTGGAAGATTTCAGTGTTTTGTATGTGATGCCCTTTTAGGATTCTACAGTGTATTTAAAGAAAAGTTTTACTGTGTCCACAGCCTTTAAAGCAACATCTGTTAAACTGCAAAAAGTGAAAGCAACAAAAGACATAATCAATTATTCAGTGCATAATTATAGCAATGAAATGACATAATTCACTCACAGCTGAAATTATACTTCTTTGTGTTGGAATATATCAATATTAAATCAAATTCTCAGTCATAAACTTAAAGTATGAGGTAGCAATCCTGGAATCATTCATCATATTTCAGTTCTAACAAATACAACCCTTAAATATCTTGAACTAGATTATTGATACTATATGTTATACAAATATGCATGGCATAGGCCTACTTCTTATTTAAAGTAAGATCTTCACACCACACTTGTAATGAAAAAGGGTTTTTTTTGGATGGGTGTAAATCACTGTTATGCTGCTTTTACAGTGGATGTGAGGCTTGTTTACTTTGCTGACCTGAAGAGGGTCTTAGCCTAAAAAAGAATCATGTGTGATCCTGTATCTTATTGACTAAATAAACTTGAAAGCAATTTTGTGCATGGTACCAGGGATTAAGGTTTTCTATTTTTAAAGGAAAACTAGTTGTCAGTTTGTCAGAAAGAATTAAAAATACAAGCATGTGGAAGCATGTACGGGGGGACTCGTTTTTGCTGTAATGTTAAATGCACTCTTATACAGAACTGCTTCTCTATAATGAAGACAAAAATGCTTTGTTCTCACAAACAAGTAACTCCTACATATAAAACCCCACAGTTTTATCAAGTTACTTATCTTCCATTTAGAAGGCTTTTTGAAAGTGGGACATTTACAGCATAGTTAAATTACAACCAAAAATTAGGATTTTGTTTTTTCTGCATTTCAGAAAATAAGATGTTATTTCACAGCTCAGGCAGAAGCATGTCAGAATGTCAGAGTATGATATACTAACTACATGTTGTATTTTTAACATGTCTATGAGCAAGACAAGAAATATGTCTGAATAATAAAACAATTTTCATGATAGAGATAAGAATTTCAGGGATGTTTTATCTTTTATTACAATTAAAATCCGTAGATATTCAGCAAGTAAAAATATAGAAAGTATCCAAATTAATAAAAAAAGACACAGGAATACTAAAAAAATATATCTTCCATTCCTATTAATTTAAACTAGAATTTTGAAACTCATTAATGTTTGACACAGTAAGAATTCTGGGGTCTAAAATTAATGTCTTCCTTAGTTGCTGTTAAGGCCACAGAACACACATTTATGTTTTCCTAACAGAACTGCACATATTCAAACTCAATTTGTCTGCCAAAATGCTCTTTCACTTCGGGATTAGCAGTTAGCTGAACAATGACTGTTGGGGAAAACACTATCAAGAGAAGACTTTTCACAAAACGACTGCCTGTATTCACAAAGCTACATACAGATCATTTAATATTTATTTGCTGTAATATGCCACCTCCAGCATCAAGGTATTAAGAAGGCAGGTGGCCATTAATCACAGTTCTAATCTGCAGTAACTTCTCCTATCTGCCAGCAGATTATTTTGTTAAAGAAACCAAATAATGAGTCTTCTTTTGCTCCCTCATTCTAACCAAAGTCAGCCAAATGGAAACATATTTGAGAAACATAGAAACAGTCTTAATTGACTTGTTTTCCCATATGCAGAATTGTACTCGAATCAAAACATTTATCTCTAGTCTTAGATAATACAGAGAGAACAAATGATGTTGTGATGTGGTTAAGAAGTCTTATTGGCAGGGGTCTGAGTGTTAGTCCAAGACTGCTTTGCTCATTTCAAACAAATTTCAGCATAAACCTGCACCAATGTCTATTGTGCACATGCTTAAGAGTGTTTTTAAAATTTTTATTGGTTCTGTTTTTCATATCCATCTGCAAGCTGCCACACTGTAGTAATATGAGTCTAACTGCAAGTCTTGGGAGGATGGGAAAAATAATAACAGAAGCATTCTTTAAATCTCTGAAGCATTATGGAATACGTTTTGATAAGTCATTATGTTGTGATTTTATGATGTGAATATTGAAAGATTATCTCAGCCGGAATTAAAAAAAAGGCTTTCCACATTCGTATCCTCCTGTCAACACAATTTCTAATACACTATGAATTATGGAATCTTATGGCAACAGTTTCCACCTATGGTATGTGAAAGCTGCTTTGACTTCTTTTGTGTGTATATAAAGTTGGGATGGACTCTTACCAAACCAGTCGTGGCTAACAACTTGGGCAGGAAAACTTACCTCAGAATTTGGGACAGACCATCAAAAATGACTAAATTAAATGACGTAAACTGAGATGTGTGAACTGAAGATGGTGATTTATGCCAACGCCTTCACATATGTACAGAAGCATACCCACGATCAATGAGTGTAACTTAAATGACAAATGGTAACTTTGTCAGCAACTCAGTATATCTTTGTACCTCTCAATGGTGCAGGACTGAGCACTGCTAATCCTGTATTATTTATGACCAATGTAATTCTAGAAATTAAACTTCACATTTACAGGAGTTTAGGAAACATTTCTCTGTTCTGGCCTTTCCTTAATGTGATTCTTCAACGCTGCCGTGGAGTTTAGAAAGTCAGAAGTAACCTTTTGAACCAGGAGTGACTAGCCACAGTGCAGATGAGGGAGGAAAGTTTATATAGTTATGAACCAAACCCAGTCCATACAAATGCTTCCTTAAAAAAGAGGGCCAAATGACTTCAAGTCCCTTGAGTCTCAGTTGAGACTGGCATTACTTCATCATTTTCAACGGAGGCAGGAGGCTTAGCTACATTGCCCAAGGATAAACCCAGCCCCAGTACCTATCTGTGACCTGCTCTCTTTAAAGTCTATGGATGTTCTGAATACCGAATGGTCTAAAGATTGGCTTATAACCTTTGCAGATGACTTGAATAAGTTTCCATGTATGTGGGCTCAAACTCACTAGAACTGGGAAAAGGTTGCAAAATTACAAACCAAACCAGATGTAATACCAGAACAATCTGGTGTTTGTGTAATCATGTGGATGTATGAGCATACAATTGAGTTTAGTATTAGATTGTATAGGATTAGTATTGCATAGGATTAGATTTATAGATCATATTGCTTCCTATTGAAAATATTTGGATAGTTACTGGGTTTTGTTGGGTTGGGTTTTTCGTTTTGGTACCCCCCCCCAAAAGTATCAGTAACCCCAAACATTCACAAATACAGATAGAGTACATATGAACAATTTTCAAATGATACCCAAATTCTGCTCAGTCAAAGCTTATCTATCTGCTGATATATAAGTCTACATCTCTCTGTACTTCCCATAATCTTGTGTATTAATAAATGCAGTCAATTTAAAGCTGGCTACTTGAGAAATCTTCTTCTTGGAAGTCGTAGTTTGATAATTTGGTGTGTCTGCTCCATCAGCTGAAGTTTCCAAAATTTCAGGTACACTTAATCCCCCTCAGAATTACTGCTAAACATGACTGTACTGCAGAAAAACAGGGGAAAACATCATTAAAGATTACATTTTGTAGGACCCTCTCCATTGGCCACTACTTAATAAGAAACCTGATTGAAGCAGTAAGCATGATAAATCCCAGCAGCTGCTTTGATGTGATATGATTCTATGAGCTTAACAAAAAACAGGGAGCTGTGCAGAAGGGGGCTGCTGGTTTACCAGAAGATGAAATTTTGATGAACAGCTCATTTCAGCTCTAATTAGTAGTAATACACAGCCAAGTGGGACTTTGGTAGGCAAGAGATGGAACTATACTGACGACTGCAATCCATTTGGAAGGTAAAATAATACTTACAGAGCCGTAGACTTTTCCTTTCTTGTTCATGGCTAAATAATAGTTGCTCTTAATGGACTTAACTGCCACAACTCCAATTTCTACAGATGTTATCTCCAATATGCCTAAAAAATAAAAATTGAGCTATTTAATCACTTCATTAGAGGATTTTCTCACTGTAGAAAAAATAATAAACCTAAAAAATACTAAACTTCTAATATTTGGAAACAACTGACCAACAAACTTTAGCAAAATTCTGTAAACTTTTGCAAGAATACACACAAACATTGTTTCAATTAACGTTTCCTTTGCTAAGCCTGCATTTTAAACCCCATAAATACTGAAACAGCTCCATTCTTCTTAGCATAGATTTTGTGAAAATTTATCAGAAAAGACATCTGAACCACAGCATTAAATTAAATCTATAGCATATGTCAATAGAATGTTAGATTTACCCCAATCTTCCAAACCAGTGGTAAACTATTTATTCCTTGTAGGACATTTAGATAAACTAAATCTCTTGGCTGCACTGAGCTGATAAATTCACTTTTGGCAAGTGTGTTGACATTTTGGGATATAGTAAGACTAACCCTAATGGCCACATTATCTTTGTCTTTCAGATATCAGAAACATTTTGCTCTGTTTGTAATAAATATGATTAATTTTTTTTCCTTTAAAACAAACTCTTTCTGCGATACTGGATGGCTCAAGGGGCCTATAATGGGAGACAGAGCTTTTCATCTTTATGTTTTCTGCCCAGGAGCATACTGATTTGGGTGTAGCAGAAGTTACTACAACTTACAGTGACTTTAGAGATCCGTTTTCAGCTATTACTACAGTAACTGGATGGCTATGTTGTTTGGGCATTGTGTCAGGATAAATATGGCTCCAACCAAATAACTTTTAAATGGTTTATCCAGGTAATATGCCTGTCTCCAACATTTCTTCTGATATTAAAGTAGACATTAAAGTAGTCAGAACAACAGTCCATCTAACTCAGTGGTCACTAATAGGGAAATTACAGGAGGGGCAAAAGTGTTGAGAAATTGTAAGGAACATCCTAGATTGAGCCAATAAATAATGCGACAAATAGATCAGCTAGAAAAACATTGATGAGTTCCTACCTGCTTAAAAAAAAAGAATCTGTAATAATTTCCTCCTAAATATATTCTATGCTTTTTGTCTGAGCAGGGTAGTACTGGAAAATCCATATTTTTTCATTTACTTTAAAATTCCTTATGGTAACCACACACCAACTGAAGCCAACAGTGCAACTTGGTATTCAGTGCTTTTTCTGGAAATGCTGATTTTCTGTCCCTGAAAATTGAATGTGGTCTGTTCAGACTGTGGAACCATGTGGACTTTAGTGTGCAGAGGAGGTCAGGAGGAAGTTCTTTTGCTGTCAGGTTTTTTGAAAATGGCTGCTTTATATATGATGTGAAAGCCATTCTGTATGCCCATTGAACTGGTCTACGCAACTCAGGAGTGAGGGTGTTACCTGTTCTGTGACTAGAAGCAGAGGTTTTGATGTTAGCTGGGCAGTGGCTGTGAATCAAGCATGAAAAGTAACAGATGATTTTAATTGGGAAGTAGCTGATTTTTACTGGGAAGTAAACTAATGACATAGTGTATGCAGTGAAGAAGAGAGAGAACAACAAATTAGGCAATTTAAAATGAAAGACCTCCTTTGATTGTCAAGAAAGGAGAGGTGGCCTTTCCTGGATACATTTTTTAATCCATATAAAATTCTATACTTACATAAACCACATACATTTTTATATGAACATATATAAATTGTAGTGCAATTACCAGAGGTTTTGTGTTTACTTAGCAAGACGCATTAGGTTGGCCACAGCCACAAGATCCTTGCATATGAGAAAGACTTCAGTGAGAACCGCAAGATAAACAGGAGTAGGTCTAGTATCTAGTAAAACCCTTCAGAAAATGGACCATACTAAACCAGAAATAACAATATTTTAAAAAAAAAGTTTCTTGTCCAAACCTATAAAGAGATGAAAGTGGAGAAATATTTTAAGTTTTGTTATCAAAATGCAAATATAAATGTCGATAGACACAAACGATCACATATTACTAGAACAACCCAAACAACTGATAAAGCTTTCTGCTGTAAGATTCTTAACTGCAGCATGAAAAACCAGTGGTGTTAAGGATAGATTTGCACATATAAACTAAGAAAACTTCACCTATGCTGTGAAAGACCTGAATATCTCTGGAGCTCCTTTATAACCGTGTGAGAACAATTCGGCACTAATGACCCCCCAGACTTCAAACCCAGACTTGAACAGAGTGAATGCACTGTTACATATGGCACTGCAAGTCTGCTACCTGTGAGGGGGTAAAACCAACAGTTCCCAACATCTGCTCACTCCATCATCAGTGGTATCCAACTCAGTAGCAGCAAAGGCCCCTCTGATATCTGGAGCTGCCTAACTACTGTCAAGCAGCAAAAATATGGCCAGTTATTTAAATGAAAACTCTAAACACAACTTATATTAGTTACTTATATGCAATGTTAGCTTGAGAATTAGCACAAGGTGCTTAGGTGGAAATAAGAAGAGCTACAACTTACGGAACTCTGTAACCTAGGAAGACCCAGAAAATGTAAGGCAAGAGTCAGTTAAGACCCGTGACCTACTTTTAAGGCTAACATGTCTACTTTTGCAAAGGAGCCATATATAATTTTCCATATGTAAGATTAAGAGAATTATACTCTCTAATCTCAAGAAAAGTTGTGAGGACTCCTTTAATTAGGTCTTGATAGTCAGCTCATATATATACTGTCATGCCATTGATACAAGCATATCAGTGAGCCCATACCAGCCCAGCCCCATTCTCTTGCACTACTCATGTTGCTCATTTTCACAGCAAAGAAAAGCCAAAGTTGCTTTCTCGATTTTCTGCAAGAGCATTAATACAGAGCCATGGTCTTTAAAATTCCTCTCCCACAGGACATCTTCTAAAGTATTTATGCTCAAAATCAAACAGACTTAAGTGGAGTGCCTTAAGTTATGTGAATGACAAGCTATTAGAGGGTAAGAATGTGGTGCAAACACTGCTATAACGCTCATTTCTTTTTAAATTAGTGACATTTTTTTTTGCATTTTCCATGCCAAAAAGTGATGAGAAGAATTTAGCTATTTTTTCTACAGAAATTAATTGCTGTAACCTGAACTGTGGCACCAGAAAAACTAGGCTGGGTCCATTTCTAACAACAGCAGTAACAAAAACAAAAAAAAAAGATACTGGCATAATATGTACCATTATAAATTTTTAAGTTGAAATGGATTAAACTGAGTTATATTTTGCCATATTATCCTTGTAACAATAACACCATATTAGACCATTTAAATTGATTATTACACTTGTAGTTGAAGTATAACAGCAGTTAAATAAGAAACTTGCATTGAATTAACACATTTTAAGTGTTTTGCGCTTGAATGATGGAGATACGCTACTCTTTAGTACAATACCTAAGTTAAAGTAACAGAAGTATTCATATAATTCATGAAAAGATAGTAATTTTTTGGGTAAAGTTTGTTTGCAATCTCACAATCCATTATATCCCCAGTGGGGCAGTTGAAAGGAGGTCATGAGGAGAAATGTCACTATATTTACATTATATCCACAGTAACTAGCTTGATTATACCTAGTAACGCTATTTAACTGAAGCCAAATGCAGCTGAATTTTTCGGAACTATTATCAGTTTGATCTCATCACCAATAATCCTAGATTTATTCTCACTGAATGTGTTTTGTGTATTTGGAAGTTGAAAAATGTATAGTTTTCAGTGACAATTTTGCATATTCTAACCTCTGCAGTATTTTGTTGGCAGAAGGGGCCATTTTAATGGCTGATTTTCTTTCAAATGAATTAATACTCTTGACCTATTACCCCTTGGGTAACAGGGACCTAATTTGGTACTTACCTACGCTGCTATTCTCTGTACACCCCGGATGCTTCACTGGAGTTACATGCTGGTTACAAGCACAGAACTAGCTTTTGTCTAGATTTCAAATTATTCACTATTACTTGCAGATTTTCCCAGGAGGAGATTCTTTCATGAGTTTGATAGAAATCTTTTGAATGCAATAGGAATCTTTTTATGGAATCAAAGAATCATAGAATAGTTTGTCTTGGAAGGGACCTTTAAAGGTCATCTAGTCCAACTCTCCCTGCAATAAGCAGGAACATCTTCAACCAAATAAGGTTGCTCAGAGCTTTGTTCAACCTAACCTTGAATGTTTCCAGGGGTGCAGCATATACCACCCCTCTGGGCAACTTGCGCCAGTGTTTCACCACCCTTATATTCATAGGTGTCAGTGATGTAGACACAAATTTCAGAGGTCTGCATGAGAGCACCAACTCATCTGACATGGATCTACAAGCAGAAGCTATAAGGACTTTTCAGAATTTTGAAATAGACTGCATTTAAATCGAATGCCTTTGATGTAAAAGTGAAAATATATATTTGATTATTCTTGAGTCATTATTAAATTCAACAGGAATGTATAAAAAAAAGGAAGTTGAGACATACAGTATGAAACTTAAAAACTGTAGTGTTCTCACCATCTAATGAAACTGACTTCTTCAAGGGCACAAAATTTTAGTATTTTCCTCAGGGTGTATGTAGTAGAGACACAGGCCATGATCAGACTTGTATACTACTGCAATAAAAAATATAATTTCCATGGGCTCTCAAGATTAACTCTGTAAAATTTCATACTCTTCAACTGCTGCAGGCTTGGAGGTAAGAGCCTATGTGTTTTCATAGACAATATGGTTGAAAGGATGCCAGACCACCGTGGGTAGTCCACTGGCCTTGAGAAAGCTATTCTTGACAGATGACTGTTCTCAGATACCTTGAAAAAAAGATGAGATTCTATGACCTCCTGGGTAACCTATTCCACTATCTACATTAGAATTTTTTTCTAGTATCCAATTTAAATGGCCTTGTTGTAATTTGGGCCCGTTAATTCTTGTTTAAACTGTAAACTAACATGAAAAAGAGATGATTTTTTTCTTTGCAGAAACCTTTTACATATTCAGGAATTATTATCACACCTACCTATCTACCTACCAACCCTTGCTCTCTAAACAAGCCCAGTTTTTCAATGCTTTCCTTAAAGCTTTCAGGTTTTCTAGACCTTCTAACACTCCTGTTTCTTGTGCCCACAGCATGGCCATAATACTCTTACTGAAATCTTACCAATGTTGATACAAGAAGGAACATTTCATATTTTCTGCAAAGGATATATGTGTACTTATACATTTGTTCATACTTCCTTTTTTTTACAGTAATATGTTACTACTGATTCCTGTTCTCTTTGTGATCCACCACCCTTGGATACATAGAATAAATGTAAGCAATCATTCCTCATTCTATAGTTGTGAATTTGATTACTCCTAATTAAATGTCGTACTTCACACATGCCCCAGTTAAATGGCCTATTGTTCATTTTATAATTTGTCAATGTTGTTTTGAGTTCTTATTCAGTCCTCCAAAATACTTGCAACTATTCCAAGTTTCGCAGTGCCTACAAATTTTATAACCATATTTGCAATTCCTCCATTCAAGTTATTAATGAAGTTTTGATTAGGAGATACCTTGAAGAGACTCTTGTGGAACTTGATACCACTGTTCAGATTAGCAGTGAAAAACTGTTAATTCCTGAGTATGGCTTTCCATACCGTAAGACTTCCATTTAGATTTTGCTTGCTGATCTTGGTTAAGAGAATATCATTAGAGATAATAGTTTCAAAAATCTTTCCCAAATTTATGTCATCTACTGCTTCTCTCCTATATATGAAGATTTTTATCTCATTACAGTTAAATATTAGGTTGGTTTGGTATTACTTTTCTTTGATTAATTCTTTGATTAATTCTTTTTGGTTGACAACAACCTTTTCTGTTGAACCTTTTCTGTTCAATGTCTTTGTTGACAACATGGACAGTGGGATGGAGCACACCCTCAGCAAGTTTGCCGATGATACCAAGCTGTTTGGCGAGTTAGACATGCTGGAGGTGAGGGATGCCATCCAGAGAGACCTGGACAGGCCAGAGAGGTGGGCCCATGCCAACCTCATGAAGTTCAACAAGGCCAAGTGCAAGGTCCTACATCTGGGTCGGGGCAATCCCAAGCACAAATACAGGCTCAGCGGGAATGGCTGGAGAGCAGCCCTGAGGAGAAGGACCTGCGTGTGCTGATTGACGAGAAGCTCAGCACGAGCGAGTAATGTATGATTGCAGCCCAGAAGGCCAACTGTATCCTTGGCTGCATCAGAAGAAGTGTGGCCAGCAGGTCAAGGGAGGTGATTCTGCCCCTCTACTCCGCTCTTGTGAGACCCCACCTGGAGTACTGCATTCAGCTCTGGAGTCCCCAACATAAGAAGGACATGGACCTATTGGAGTGGGTCCAGAGGTGGGCCAACAGGATGATCAGAGGGCTGGAACACCTCTCCTATGAGGAAAGGCTGAGAGAGTTGGGGCTGTTCAGCCTGGAGAAGAGAAGGCTCCGGGGAGATCTTATTGCGGCCTTCCAGTACCTAAAGGGGGCCTACAGGACAGCTGGGGAAGGACTTATTACAAGAGCATGTAGTGATAGGACAAGGGGGAATGGCTTTAAACCGGAAGAGGGCAGGTTTAGACTAGATATTAGGAAGAAATTTTTCACTCTGAGGGTGGTGAGGCACTGGCACAGGTTGCCCCGAGAAGTTGTTGAGGCCCCATCCCTGGAGGTGTTCAAGGCCAGGCTGGATGGGGCTTTGAGCAACCTGGTCTTGTGGGAGGTGTCCCTGCCTGTGGCAGGGGAGTTGAAACTGGATGATCTTCAAGGTCCCTTCCAACCTAAACCATTCTATGATTCTATGATAATTTCTTTGGTGTTTACAAAGATATATTTAAAAATAACTTTTCCCGTATTTTTTCTCAGGTTATGCAGACTTGTCTCTAGGTCTTTGTTTTGTCTCTTTTTAAAGACAGATATTATATTTACTACTTCCTTGGTTATCTGGGGAGTTTTTTTTCTCATCAAGTTTTCAGAATGAATCTCTGGAGGCTTTGCCAATCTACTCAGTAGAGAGAGTAATTTTTATCAAGCAAATAAACAGATAAATCATCCAACTCATTTTCATTTTGTTCTTTTTCTATTCCAACCAACGTTATCATCTCTTTGAAGCTCTTATTTCTTTTCTGTGAAGACTGCAACAAAAAAGGCATTTCAGTATACACCCTTGTACATTTCTTGTATCTGATTTTATACCATTGCTTGGGCTCAGGCATTTCCATGCCTTAAAACTTTTCACTCCAAGAAAGGTGTAAAGTAAATAAATTCCATGATCTAATGTGACTTGTAATTAGGCTTGATAAGAAGGACTACAGAGAATTCATATTCTTGGGGGGAAAATTCTCATTAGTAGTTACTCATTTCTGGTTCCATGCTTTTTAGGAACTTGGCAAGGAAAATAAAATAATTAAAAAAAATTTGCTGTGGCCTCCATCATGGTTTTAAAACAGATATCATGCTATTATTTTACAGCCATAGCTCTGTAAACTTCAACAATTACAACTAATCCCCTGTGACCACATCCACTGTAAAATCATAGTTTTCAATACCCAAACCATTTCCAAGTCATTATAGTTAGAAACATTTTAAATATCAACTTGAGATGTGCCCTGTAGCTATGCATGTGCTCTCTTTACAGGTCCCAAAGGCTAGAAACATATTCCCAATAGAAACCAAATATATTTAACTTAAATAAACTGTATTTTTATAGTTTATAAAAGTGATCATTATGTAAGTGACAAGGCAACAGAAAGCTGGCTGTCTTGCTCTGCACAGAGGGACTGTAAAAAACTCAAGTGAAAAATTGCACTTACATAATTCTGTACGCTAATTCCAAATGTCCTATGTTTTTATAAAAATGCTGGTAATATGAAGCAAAAAATTTACAAAATATCCTAGAACTTGGGTGAAATTACGTCAAGCAATTTGTTAGGAAAGACAACTTGACCAAGTATTAGATGTATTATCAAGGCAGTACTGCAATGGATCCAAACATACCCTGCAATGAGAACCACTTAATTCTGGGACCAAATTCAACTTTGCAGTGTGAGGCAGTGACCGTTTTTCTGTAGCTGCATCATTTGTGTAACAAGTTTTTAAAATGCACTTTAACTGTCTGCAACCCTAGTTGCAGTTCTCTTAATGTAGAGGAACAGGTCCACTTTGCATCTTCCTTCCCCTTTCAGAGATTATCCCACATACGTGGCAATCCACACGCAGTCCCTCCTTCCCTTGCCTTTTCTTCTGTCTGCAGAAATATTGCAGATGAAGAGTGAGTTCAGCTGGATGGAATGTTATGATGACTGAGAGGTTCCAAAACTTTCCAGTTTCCCAAATGGTGACAAGAAGCTGCTGGGCCTGTGAAGGCAGCTGCTGCTCTTGGTGTGTAACTGGAGAGGGCAGAACCTGGTAACATTCCTCTAAGCTGACCTTCCGAACTTTGGTTTGTGCAGCCTCCAGGAAGCTTCTCTGAAGGGGCACCTTTGACCGGCATTGGCTTGGGTCAAACAAAGCTGGTAATAAAGCATAATGTTAAAGATTTAATAGTTCAAAAAGATGCTCTTAGTAGGTGGCTTGAAAAAGGGTGGTTTGAAGGAAAGAGAAGGCTGGTTGGATGTGGTCATGAAAGAGGGAAGTGCTAAGGAATATGAGGCCACTGACTCTGTTTCCACTCTATTTCACCATTTACACCTGTGCAAAGCAAGCTGAAAAAATCCTCAAATGAGAAGTTATGCTGTTATTCCTACCTTTTATTTGTTTTGCATAAGAATTATTGACAACAGAAAGAGGAAGATGGTGGAGTAGAAGATAAGACAAACCTAGGAGATGGGCTAAGCAAGATTTCCCTTTGGAAGCTTTTTCAATGAAGCAAAGTAGTTCCACTAAAATGTAATCTTACAGACTTTGCGCTTGTCTTTGGAAGGCAGCTTAAAATATAAAACTCACAACCCATGATGCCACAGTTATGGGCAGAAATCTCAAATAATAACCAACCTGAACCATAACCAGCTTTGACACGCTTGAGGGGAAGGATACCATCCAGAGGGACCTGGACAGGCTGGAGAGGTGGGCCCAAGCCAACCTCATGCAGTTCAACAAGGCCAAGTGCAAGGTCCTACATCTGGGTCGGGGCAATCCCAAGCACAAATACAGGCTTGGCGGAGAATGGCTGGAGAGCAGCCCTGTGGAGAAGGACCTGGGGGTGATGATTGATGAGAAGCTCGACATGAGCAAGCAATGTGCGATCGCAGCCCAGAAGGCCAACCGTATCCTGGGCTGCATCAGAAGAAGTGTGGCCAGCAGGTCAAGGGAGGTGATTCTGCCCCTCTACTCCGCTCTTGTGAGACCCCACCTGGAGTACTGCATCCAGCTGTGGAGTCCCCAACATAAGAAGGACATGGACCTGCTGGAGCGCGTCCAGAGGAGAGCCACAAGGATGATCAGAGGGCTGGAGCACCTCTCCTATGAGGAAAGGCTGAGAGAGTTGGGGCTGTTCAGCCTGGAGAAGAGAAGGCTCCGGGGAGATCTTATTGCGGCCTTCCAGTACCTAAAGGGGGCCTACAGGAGAGCTGGGGAAGGACTTTTTACTAGGGCATGTAGTGATAGGACGAGGGGGAACGGCTTTAAGCTGGAAGAGGGCAGGTTTAGATTAAACATTAGGAAGAAGTTTTTCACTTTAAGGGTGGTGAGGCACTGGAACAGGTTGCCCAGAGAGGTTGTTGAAGCCCCATCCCTGGAGGTGTTCAAGGCCAGGCTGGACGTGGCCTTGGGCAACCTGGTCTAGTGAGAGGTATCCCTGCCTGTGGCAGGGGGGTTGGAACTCGATGATCTTCAAGGTCCCTTCCAACCTAAACCATTCTATGATTCTATGATTCTATGACTTAATACTAAAACTCGAAGTTAAAATCAGTTCGGTGCTTTTTATTATTATTTAATATTTTCTAAGACCTCCACCCTTCCTGCTCTAAATCAAAAGTGAAAGTACTGAAAGACCACAAAGCAAGCTGCTAATGTGTCATGTTTAGATAAGCTATAGCCAAAATGTCAATGTCCCATGAGCTTTCCGCTCCAATCCCCACGTCTGATGCATCTGGATAAGTCTGATATATGTATCCAAACTTCTGGAAGGCTGTGGGAACAGGACCTCTGAGCCTTCCTGCATTAGCACAATCTCAGCATAAGATGTAAAATCCCCATGGTGCAAAAAGATCATGTAAAACACTAATTTCTTAGACCCACAAGGGGATTAAAGGGAAACAAACTGCTTCTCCTTTCCTTATCTACTTCTTTCATGGCTTTAATTTTGGAGCAGAGCAAAGACTACCCAACCAACGGTCCTCTGTAGACCAAGTAACTGGAAGGCTGGTGGCGGTAGGGTACATGGGAGGAGAACCTCTTTAGTGATACAATAGTGAGAGCTGTTAGTTGGCAAAGGAGGAGTATAGGTTTAGCTACAAGAATGGCAGGAATCAATTTAGCTAGTATACATCCTGACATGTAACAGAAACAATCAGGAGCAGAGTTAGACTACATTTTTCCTGCTTGTCAGTGAAGGGAGGCAACTCCGAAGAACAGATTTACACATGAGTGCTCCGTGTGTTAAATGTCCAAAGTTAGATGGGTTGAACTTAAGCAAAGGAAATGCAGGAAGTAACTTTGAGGTCTATGCTGTCAGTTAAGATGGGTTCAGATTTGCCCTCAAGGACACCTTGTCTGTCACTTTCATCACTAACATGCAAGCATGTCATCAGGTTAACCAAATTGCTGGAACTATCTTGCAGGAGGGAGGATAAACTCATTTTTTTCCTTCGCATGGATTTAATTCACACTGTGGAGATGGGATGGCTACAGGTAGAGCCAACTGTACCTAGCTCTGTTAATCAAAGCTCAAATTTCTTGAGCACCATGCTTTGAGCCAAGACAGGAAGACATATAGCCAGCTACATGAATGTTGATGGAAAATATAAGGGTCTGAACCTCTCAGTGTGCTTCACCCCAACATTGCAAGATTTGATAACTTGTAGATTAGACACAGACAATGTCAGAATTCATTATCTGATCTGTTTCTGGGATGGAGTTATAACTGCGACTCATACTGACCAAGGAATTGTAGCAATTCATATACCAAGAGAAAAAACAGAAAACAAAACATTCCCCCACACACCCCGTATATATGGTTAGATGCAGGGTTGTAGTTATCTGATTTGTTAGATCTCTTGACAAAGATGGCTTAAAGAGTTTCAGCACACCCTTCCCCCAGATACTTTTTCCTGCCTCTGTGCTGAAGTTCACCAACCCTTCAAATATAACTGTTTGTGGAGCAGCACTATAAACAAAATCATTGGAATGATCTGGCTTGGAAATAACTCTCAATAGAAAACAAATCAACCTAAACCCCTAAGGACTAAACAATCCAAGTTTTTGTAGTCATTTCTAGTAGTATACACTTTCTAGACCTCTTATTGCTCTCTTTCTGGTCTCTTTCCAGTTGGCTAATTTTTTTGAAGTGAGGTGCCCAAGACTGGACTGATGGTCTAACTAAGGCCTGATGGGTACTGAATGGAGCAGAAAGATTACTTCATGTGTTTATAAGGAAACTTGGATCCTAATCCAAATCCTAATCGAAACTTGGCAGTCCATATATGTTTCCATTTAGTAGACAGGACCAGGCACTCAGGATTTCTGCCAAATCTTAAATTTCTAGGTCTCCACAGAAATACACAGGAGAATGGAAAGCTTATGAGAGACTAGTACAGCTCAGTAAATTTTCTCAAGAGTGTGCAGAGCTGCATATTTCAACCTGGGTGAAAACCTGAGTTATCGTTCACATTCCTGATCATTACATGCATCTCCTGCATTTTACCATTTGTATAAGTTTCAATGTGAATAATTGCAAATTGAAAGAAACTGGGTGGAGTTAAGGCTGTTCCATTTATTGCCCATCCTAACACACAGGGAAGGGATAACGCATAGGCAGTAACACTGCAGAAGAAACAGTCAAAATGCGTGGTGACTGCCAGGAGAAGTAGCTGTCCATCACCTGCAAACTCAGGAAAGGCAGGTCTTCACTGCTTAGGCAGTCAGCTGCTGCTCAGTCAGCAGCTTCTAGCAGATACAGTACATATATTTGCAAATGGAGCACAAATTATAATTAAATGGAGCCAATTGCTACTTAGGTACTGACAGGTATAAACAGATGGAAGTAAGCCTGGGAGCTAAGTGGTCAAAGTATGTACAGATGAAAAAAGGTATCCCTGTGAGATATTACATGCAAGTTGTGATTCTTATGAAACTCAGTGTGCTGCAGATGGCCTCTGCTACTTGTCTGTCAACAATCTTTATCCAAATTACAGGTTTGTTGCCTCCTACTGAGGCTGACGCATACTGTGGCTGTTCCAGCTAAGGCTCCTCAGCTGCACATCAAAATGAGACAACAGTTTCTTTCAACAGTTATGTTTAATTTTGGGCCTCATTTGTTCTTATGATGGATCTCAACTTGACTCCCCATTGTGCAAGACAACAGGACTGGAAAAATACGGTCTCTCATTTGATAGTCTCAAATACTTATCTTCTTGTGGAATGTAGGAAACAGAAGGAAACTCAGCGCATAACTGTATCACAAAGCCTGGCAATGTGCATTGCACTGCCTGTGGCAGATAGGATCCTCTCCTAAATCTGTATGGGCATAATGACCTAGTAATAGGGTAAAATAGAAAAATCACAAAGTTTACAGTTCTTACTTAAGGGACCGTGACTAGGTACAGTTCCTAGCAGTATCCTGCTACTATTCTCTGAAAAAAATGAGGATGTTTTAGTGTTTTCTCTGCAAATCAGAAAGTAGCCAAACACACTAATCCACCACATCCATTAGTTGTCGGTTCTTATGTTTTATGTCTGTCTTTGCCTCACACAGGAAAAAGGAATCCACGGTATTTTAAAATATGGGATCCACGTGTTTATAATGCAAGACTACCCCTGGACAGCTATAATGATCACTCTTTTTCACATAATTATCTTTAGTGGCAGTTACTTATCAACAGTTTCAGCAGTTTTCTTCTACAATGCCACAAATATTCTTAATATTGCTTGGTCACAATAATAACTTTTTAAAAGAAAACTTTATAGTGACTGTGGCAACAGAATGAGCACCTGAGAAGTGTAGATTAGGGCAGCTGTATGGTATGCGTGATCAGTATTAAGAAAATGGCTGCAAACTGTGTTTCAGTATATCTTAAAATTTCTAATTGCTGTTTGTCCCTTGTAGCTTTTCTTCTCCACAAATTCTTTTCTTAAGGGACCTGGATGTAATCAAATGGAAGGCAGGTCTCTGACCCTAGTACTCATATTTACATAGTTTGGATCAACGTTGTATGTGATTTAAGATGACCAGTCATAGATTGTGAGTAACCCCAGTGGTTACTTTGCAAACAAACTACTGTCTAAACTTTCTCAGAGAAAATATTTATTGAAAGACACAATAATTATAACAATTGTTATTGGACAGTCTTGGAGTAAATAAAGAGAAATTAATTGCAAGTTGTTACTCTATGAGAAGATGTTAAGGCCAACAGTTTAGCAGCTGCAAAGAACTCAATGACTTCTAATCACCAGCTCATTGCTTTGTCCATTCTTTTTTTGTTTTCTCTGACTTAAATAACTGTGTACTTCATTAATCTGAAATTGCAACCAATCAAAAATACACCATTCAATATCTGTATTATTCTTGTTATAATGTTATGTGATCAGCTTCTCATTTTTTAATGCTAGATTTGTACTTTGTCTTACATATTCTGTACACTTCTTTCATCATCAAAGGTATGCTGAAACGCTAAAGCAAGTATCATGGTCTGTACTCTTGCACACAGATGTAAACTATTGCCCGCTACAGTGCAAGCACCTGATATATGTCTTTCACAGTGTTTTCATCTTTAATACTTGACTGTCTCCTAACCTGGCTGGACGTGGTATCTTCAGTCTTCTAGTACAAACAGGTTTTTTTAAACTCTGATGAGCAGTGATAAGTGCTGTCTTCTTTAACATTCATTCAACACCTCATCAAAAAGCAGGATGACAGAATCATCAATCTTGCACAGAAACATAAAAGGCTGATCTGCAGAGCACAATCACTTCACACCTTTCTGCTTTCATTATCTTCAAGTCTCCTTCTATATTGTTCCCTTGCTGACATCCTCAGATAGCAGCTAACAAGCATGTTTTGCACACAGGATTATGTGATCTAATTGCACGTGCTTGTGCCTCATGTCATCCTTTTATACAAACTCTGATTCCCTAGCTTACGTTGCTGAAACCTTTATGGTTTTCTCTTTCCTCGTACTATGTAAGTGTCTTGCACAAATACTCACAAAACTATGCTTGAGACAGTTAACAGACAATAGGATTCAGCCAGTTAGATACAGTCTTTTCAGCTTTTCTACACAACCTTCTGTATTTAAATTGGGGTTTCTGCTCACTGGAGTCTAACAGCACAAAATCCCAATCAGCAAACCAACACCAATCAACCACTCAACTGACAGTGAGTATGATTTCTGCTGTGATCCCAGCAGAATCCTTGTCAGGGGATGTGTAGAGGGCAGGCAAAGAACCTCCCATCTTCTCTATGTACTTTTATGCCAGGCTCAGAGAGACCTTTGCTTACACTACTGTCTAACATTGCAAAGAGCACCCAGCCCCTATGTCATTTGGTGAAAACTGGCTGACAATCATATTTGCACCTTCTAGGGTGGTCTGGTGCATCTCTGAGAGTGCTTGGTTCAAGTTTCTTCAGACTATTACCTCTAGAGACTTCAGCCATGGCCGTCAGACACGTTTGTGTTTTTTCTGTTCTGAGTGTCTGAAATATTGTGAAGACTGTGGCTGCCCACCAGTGTGCTGTTCGTATAGCCCAATGCCAAGGTCATGCAGACATCCTCTTGCAGGGCCTGGCATGAGATCATATAAAACCAAAGGAACCAAGCCTGGCTTGGTCATGTCCATACTGCCTCTTAGGAGTGGTTCCTGCAGTGAACTACCCTGAGAATTTTGTGGAGGTTCATCTCAGGAGGAAATAGTTCATGCTAAAAAAAGCTAAGCATGAAATAACATGTGCAATTCGAAGGGTCAGGAGTGATGGATCCAAACGCCATCAGCCGAGCTAAGTTAGTTGACAGTGTAGACCTAGTCTTAGACAGCTATGGTGATGAGCAGCTGAAGAACAGAGCTACCATATTTCTGTCTGGGATTTTGCATGTGGAGACAGACACTTCTGAGCAATGTCAGAGCTATGGTGCGTGTGCTGTTTGTACAGCCTGAGCATAGATAATAAATATAAAACTGTCTATGTACAATGTCTTATTGCTTGTGCATGAAACAGCTCCACAATTATCAACTTAAATTAATTATCTACACACATGTTGTGTATCTGATGTATAGATAACAATAACTACATAAGTAATGGGTTAAAAATAGGGAAAAAAAGTAATCAGTTTTCTCAGGAAAGTAATAAGCAAAGTCCTGGTGTTGTTTGGACTCAGCATATTCATTAATGATCCACAGTAATGCCATGACAAACCCTTCTGATTATGCTAAACTATTCAGGGTAGTCAATCTGAAGAAAGTGGGAGTAACTGCAGAAGAATCTCACAATTCAAGCTAACAAGTCAATAAAATACCAGATAAAATTCAATGTAGGTGATTATTGTAAAAAGTGGTGCACACAGGGAAAGTAATGCTAGGTTTATAAACATGGAATGTGTTACAGAATGGCTTACGGCCCAGCTATCACTTCTTAGTCTTATAATAGATAGCAAAACAAAAATTAGGAATGTACAGGACAGGAGTAGGGAACGTTTAGGAAATACAAAATATAGCAATGAAGTTTAAATCCATCTGAGCTTGCATTTTGAACACACATGCTGCCCTAGTGTCCCGTCTCATAAAAGATGGAGTAGAACTGGAAAAACTACAGGAAAGGGTGATGTGCATAATCAGAACTAAGAATTAACTCGTGTTTGAGTAATAACTAAAACTTAGGGCTTTGCAGGGTGGAACAGAAATGTCTGGAGGAGGGGGAATCTGTAAAATTGTAGGCAACCTTGAGAAAGTGAAGAAGGAAACACTGTGCACTGAATCTCAAATGAAATTGGCCAGATGTTTAAAACAAAAGAGGGTGTATTTTCACATTTGTTAGACTACAGCAGTCATTGTGGGATTTCAGTTTATATGAACTGAAAAGCAATCAGAACAATTAATTCCAAAAATGGGTTCCTAAGACAAGTAAGTAGGTACCATCATTAATCTCTGAATTGCATACAGATGGACACTAGCAAAGTATAATAAGCAGTTATCACTATATGCTTGCCCTTCTCCTCTTCAGGTTTCTGCTACTGCTGCTGTCAGAGATAGGAAACCAGACTGACCTTTAGTCTGAAGCAGTGGAGTTGCCCTTTTTAATTCTTACATATACATCCCCTTATAAAGAGAAATGGAAGAAAGCAGAGAAACAGCCAATCAAAACATGAATATAGTGTGTGAAATGCAAAAGAAAATCTTTCCACATCATCCAGCTCTTGGAAGGCTTCATCTGGGCTCTACACTCATTTCAAGATATGTCAAAAGAGGGTAACCAGTATGGCCATAGGTCTAGAAAATAAAATAAATTCATTCTGTTTATCTTAAGAAGAGGAGATTTGGGAAGAGAAAGCATATCGGTAACTTTCAAATACTTAAAAAATATCTGGAAAGAGGAGGGGAATATTTTATGCAAGAGGCAACAGAAATAATTGGCTCAACAGCACAGAAGAGTAAGAGACGATATTAAGAACAACAAGACTTTAATAAGGGTGGTAAAAACCTCTCTGTATTCATTAAAGATGCTTTGGAGTGTGTGCAGTCTATAAGAGCAGGTGATAAAAGTGTCCAGCAGAGCTGATAATAGCTATCATCCATACACACATTGTGGGACAAGGGGAGGCACCACATGATCTCTTGAGATTTCTTCCAAGCTTATAAAGCTGTGTTCCACATACAAGAATTCAATCAAATGTTTCTGAAAATGTTGGACTTACTATGCTGTAGGGCAGTATTCTGTACAGTATTTGCATAGGAAGTCAAATATTTCCAGAAATGTACAGATCTACAGCATGCATGGTGTGCAGCTGATGTCCTGAAATAGTCAGGATTTTTGGTTACACAGAAACCAGTCAGAACTACTGTATGATATTTCTGATCAATGCATTGGAATGCCAGAAGAAATGCAAAGAATCATTAAAAGGCTCCAGAGGCAGAAGAGGTCGGTTCAGATATGTGGTAACTCTAGGCAACAGTAGGTGTGTGATCATTTAGATTTTGCTCCCAAAACTTCAAGACCATAATTTTTCCTATAAGACTTACAAATTTGTGGGACTCCTTTCACAAATCAGACTCACAGACAGCAAGTAGTCTACAAAGCAAAGCATGAAGATAACAAAATCACTTCTGAAAATTTGATTTTTAATGTCTGTGTTCCTCTGACCACCTCTAGTGGATTATTTTCTTTCTATTCATAATTTTCCTGGTGCCTCTTTTTCCTCTCAAGACCACACTGTAATGTCCTCTTCTATCCTTGTGGTAGACACTAACAAAACAACTTGATAGAAAAAGAGTAAGTTGAAACATACGACTAAGAATCACAGTGGCTGCTTTTAAACTGTCAGTCTATTTATTTACTTTATTTATTTTGCTGTTTTGAAATCTGTGTGTGCCAAGACCACGCTCTGGGAGCTCCTTGCTGTGTATAAACTAACACAATAATCAACAACTACAAGACACTGCTAAATCTATTGTCATGCATCTGCACAATCGTAATTCACTTCCATGCAACTACAAAGCAGTTGGACTGCCTGACCCCACTCAGTCCCACCAGCTGCATTGTCAGCTGCCTATGAAAAAATGAAAGCCCTCAGAGAAAGCAGAAGATAATAAACCAGTCTCTGGCAGGAAAGATCGAAGAAACTTGTATCAGGATATAAATTATATGGCTAATATTTCTTTTGTTATGACAACAGAGTACCATCAATATATTACTGACACTATTTGCTGGTGATACTTAATTTCTGTGTCCCATAAGTTTCATGTACATACTGAGCAACAGCTAGTACTCTGTAAAATCTTTAATAAGACAGAGATGATGAAATTCCAGTTGGCAAACTACCTTCTCCATTCTCTAGTATCAAAGTGGAACAGTTCTGGTCACGGAGTTCTAGCATGTTGCCTTAAGGATCTCAAAGCTGTCAGTGCCACTGCTGCTAATGTCAGCTGACAAGACTCAGGGCCCATTGACCTCAGCAACCATGCAGACCTTCCTAATTGATCTTAACTCTTTGAATATCAATCTCTGATTTCCAGTGTAAGAATTCCAGTGCTGTGGTGCACATAAAAAGGAGATCTGTGGGCACATTCCCAAATCAGGGCAGACTACCCACAGTCAGGAAGACTGGAAGTTTCCACATGCTGACCTAAGTTTATGCCAGATAATCCTTCCTCCTTAAATCTCATTTCAACAGGAAATGTCAGATGAATCGATACGTGACAAGACTGGCACAGTTCTAAGCTGGTTCACCATTATTTACTCAAAAACATCACAAGGCCAGTGCTCAGAAATAGAAAGACCTTAATGAGTGGTATGCTCTAATTTATGAAGCCTTATCAGTTTTTCTTGGTTAATGTATAACACATAGAGCCAGCGATCAGTACTGTTCTGAAATACACTGCAATTATCAGCTGATACTTCAGCAATTCCTTATTTCTGTGCTGCTTCTGACAAAATATACATAGCCAAAAAACATTCTTGCCGATCTGTGGCCTATGGTTGATTAAATCTACCATTTTTCTTAGCATAGAACTAATAATTTGTCGCCACTATGTTTGCTTGCCTGTTGTATCATAAAAGCTATATATTTGTTTACATGAAACTCCAAGCCTTTCATTCACAAACCTGAATGAAAATTTCCAGCAGATGCAAAAGTTATTAGGACACAACTCGCATGAATACTTAAACCTGACTTCTTCAAGAAACCTGGCTTACCTCTTAGTAACAAGCGGGCTAAAGCAAATCACTGATGGATTTGTTACATGACCACACTATAATGTCTTCCTGCTCTGCCCTCATAAAATATTTTTTATCATGTACATTAAAAACAGGCTATTACCTGTCTACTGTTAACAGACGTGCCCCTGAATGCCATTTCTCCTTTATACACACATTAGTATACATAATACCCGGAAACAATGTGACACTCATTCCAGGATTGTTAGGTATCGGAGCCAGTGAGACCAGTTTGAGAAGCCAGTAAACACCATTGATTCAGGAGACAGTGCTCCACTATCTAAGCTCTACTTCAGTGTTTTATTCAGTGAGGCTACAATATTTAATAAGAGCAACCTTTCCTAATTATCTTCAATGATTTGAATATTAATCTCTGATGTCCAGCTTAACAATTGCAGTGTTGCTTAACAATTGCAGTGTTGTGATATACAGAAAAGATTTTTAGATGCTTTTTCTACTCATGCAATAATTTAGGTTGGAAAAGGCCTTTGGACGTCATCTGGTCCAAACCCCAGGGGCCAAATTCAAAGTTTTTTTAAGTCGTTCTACATCTTATTTTTGGTATCTACGTTATGTCTGACATGGCTGTCCTGGAAAAGACTTAAGTGACTTCCATGACTGAGGATCCTTAGAATCCATCTCTATCAACCATCTCTTCCAAAACTGGATCTGCCATATGCAAACTGAAACCTCAGTGGAAGTAACTGGGGTAGAACTGGCATCAGATTCAGAATCTTATCCCGATTCCACTGTAAATGAATTAGAAGCATTAAGTTCGGAGAAGATCACCAGCTTTTGAGAAGAAGGTGGCTATGGGGCACTGTAAAACATATGCAAGAAGACAGTGACAGCTGATTCTGATTTCTCTTCCAACATGTGGATTATGTTACATCCACCCAAGCGCTAAGCTTTCATCTCAAACAGTTGTGAAGGTGAAGGCTTCTGGGGGTCTCATTGTCTAATTACGCCTGACTTAGAATTGACTTAACTTAGACTAACACGGATAGGAAGTCAAGTTCTGTTAGCTGTTCCACCTTTCACCTTACCACACATCTGGGAAATATTCAGATCAAGATCATAACCTTGCATTTTGGCATTAGCTACCTAAAAAAACATTAAGATATCACCAACAATTTGCCTTTGACTGGGAAAATTAGAAGCATATTTGAGATGTAAACATGGTTGTGGCACTAATATTGCTGGTAATGATTAAAGGCTGCTACTTTAACTGTAATGGAATAAACCAAAACTGACAGTCTTAGTCCATGCCCATTTTCAGTTTAAACAAGATAAGGAAATCCCAGTGGTATATCATATTCTGAATGAGGGGGAAAGCTGGGAATATTTAGAGATGACTATTTTCTATGAGGTCTACAAATGGAATGCAGTATGTGTAAAGTACTGTAACAAATTTGTGGTTACAAAGCAGAAGCAAGGATAGGACCCAGCTCTTCCTGCTGTAACAGGCCTCTTTGCCAGTTGAACTTAGGAAGAATTGCCTTTAATTGTACACAGGCTAGACTATGCATACCCTAGAGTCAATGCAGTAGAGGGCAGCATTCAATAGCCAATTTATTTCATATTCATTAGCCAATTTATTAGATTATCATCACCACCATTATTGTTTTACTTCAAGAAAAAATGTAAGAAATCAGAAGCTGGGAATATAGGAGTTCAAGGGGAAGAACAGCTGGGGCTATCCACATGAGGGAATGGAGAGATCCAAACTCCTGTTCCCCTGCTGTTTCCAATTCAAACTTCAGAACTCAGCTTTAAAGTTGGGCCTATGTTAGGAAGGATTTGCTGTTACAATCATACTGGCAAACCTTGCTCAGCTCTAGGATTATTTCTGTGTTGAGGTTTCTGCTACTTTAAAAAAAAACAGCCAAAAGACAATGACTGCCTGATGTAAAATACTCAAGAGACTACGCAGAGATCAAATTGTAGAAGCTGAAGCTAGGAAAATTCATTAAGAATGAATGCACAGTATTTTAATGACAAATTTTGGTCAGGGTTTTGTACTAGGTACCAAAGGAAAAATTAAGATTCCCTATATACTGATGTGTCTAAACCAAGACTAATGCTTCTCTGGGATATACTTCCAAATATTAGTTATGCTCAAAGTCGAAGTTACTACTTTCTTTGCAGTGTTAACTGTAGGAAGTGAGATAGGCTGCGATACATAAGCAGTCAGACTAGATGTTATGGAACTTTTCATAAAATCAAGAACCCTAGGAATTGCTGTATATTAGCAATTTTTTATATATGTACTTATTTTTTCTTTTTCTTCCAAGTTGTATTTTTAGGCTAGACTTGTAAAAAATGAGATTTTCCTCCAGAAACAAGTGTTTCCTACTGTATCAAATTTTCACTTCAATAAGCAGCAAAATAGTAATTCTGTCAATTTGTGAAGTTGTATATGCTGCTAAAGATGGTGAAATGAGATACAGCACACGTTTACAAAAGCATCTGTCTCGCATGTTTAGTTTCTTAAGCCTTTGATGTGTTTCATATATCAGTAGAGCCTTTTCCTCATCTTCCCCATTGCAGTGCAAGTTCAAAGAAAATGTATTATAAAAAGGTTGAATTGTAACAAAAGCTTTCTAGCAGCTCTGAACTGACACATACAGTTTTAGCACTTATAAGAAATGCTATATTATCTGAGCTAACATTTTTTGTTAGTTGGTAACCCTTTATCTACCACAGAAAAAACAAATGAGGATGGTGGAAAAAAACTATAGATGCTTGGGAACATCAGGAGTATACAGGCTGTATATCGGCTATAGGATTTATTTTGAAAAATTCAGTTCTGTAAATGAAATGTAACAAACAAGTTTAGCCAGAAGAAAGCAGAAAACCCTAAGCATGCAAAAATTTGGTTCAAGAGAAAAATAATTATTTCACCCACTACCAGACTTGAGTATCATTGCTCCTCACAAAAGTGATATACATAACTCTTGTATGGAGAAACTACTAAATGTAGGTAACACTCTAGGAAAGGTAGAAATAGATCAAAAAATTTGAAACCGCTGTTGAATATCACCCCACAAAAGGAGGTGTAGGGGCATAGGGAGAATATAATTTGCAAAATCCAAGAGGGAAGGCATTTTCAGTCTCCTTCCCCAACTGCACATATTTTTAAGTTCAGTAAGTTAATCAATACCTTATTAGATTTATCTATATAATATGATTTATCTAGTCAGTATATGCTTTAATTTTAGTATCAACATTTAATATGTTTACTCCTTTGAGATAAATAGAAAGTGTGCCTAATTCTGCCATCTTTACTCCTTAAGATTCTCCTCCATTTTCCCTCTGTTGCTTTGCCTGAAACCACAGGATAAATCAGTATTGTAAACAAAGCAGCACATATACAACTACTTCTAGGTACTCAAGGCTAAAATAGTGAATACTGACTTACGCTTGAACTAATGTAACTTTGGCATTCACTTCCTTCAAACAAGCATTAGTTTCAACTACAGTTTTTTGAACATCTGTGACAATAAAAATTCCAAGTAATACATATGTATGATGTGCAGAAGCAACATGTATAATTGCACGTGTCGGTGCTGGAGGTAGGAGTTTGCCTGCTAGAGAGTAATGAAGATACCACAGTGTAAACTCAAAACAGCTCTTCTGAAATCCTTAGACTTCATTAGTGTTTGTGTCTAGAAAAACTTGGGTAAGACCAATTAAAACAAAACTACAGAGGTTTTGCAACAGTTGAAGCAGTACAGAGAATTTTTTAAAAGGAAACGTGATTTCTCTGCTTGCTCAGACATGTCAGCATCTAAGAGAACAGCCCTGCTTGTGTGACAAACTCCCATGGAGGTTAGGAGCCTGCACTGATTTATTTAAATCATTCAATTTGAATGTAATGTCTTTAGAGGTGTTACACTGTATCTGATAAAAGATAAATCCCGAGCAAATAATATGTTTAGTACCAACACATTTTTCAGAGGAACTGTCCCCTATTTTGTACTTGTACCATGTTTAGCATAGTGGGATTAGCACCATGGATTTCTAGGTGCTCGGCGTGCAATGCCTTAGCTCTGTAAAATGATTCAACCCAGTGGCTTGACTGCTGCTGATATTCAGGCTAGTTTGAACAGCTCTGTAATACCACCGTGAAGAAATACATTGTCTCTTCTCCAGAATAAAGCTCACCCTTTCTGTTCGACTCATTCTGATTCTCTGTGCTAAGCCATTCTCCTGCATTGGATGCAATCTTTTTGTGGGCCATTGGTCTCCAGTCGACCAGTGATGTTTCCACTTTTGTTCCTATCTTATCATGTCTTCACATAGTATTTATAAATTGGCATCTGGTTGTAAAGGCTAAATTGCCATGAACAGTTTTACATGTTCCTTTACATAAAAGACATCAGAAAAACAAATGACTTTTAATCATAGAATCATAGAATCATAGAATAAGTGAGGTTGGAAGGGACCATTAAGATCATCAAGTCCAACCGTTAACCTACCCTGATTTAAAAACACCCACTTCTAAACCATGTCCCTAAGCATCTCATCTACCCTTTTCTTAAACACCTCCAGGGATGGTGAATCCACCACCTCTCTGGGCAGCCCATTCCAATGTTTAATAACCCTTTGAGTGAAAAAATGCTTCCTAATATCCAATCTAAACCTGCCCTGACGTAACTTGAACCCGTTTCCTCTTGTCCTATCACTTGCCACGTGGGAGAAGAGGTCAGCCCCCATCTCTCTAAAACCTCCCTTCAGGTAGTTGACCTTGGTTCTCATGGGTGACTTCAAGTTCAGCAACAAAACCGAGCTGATAGGGGTCATGTCTTTATCAATGCACCTCGAAGTATCTACATCAGTCTTGCTTGCAACATTAAACTGCGGGTAGGAAAAGGTTTGTTTCACATATATATTTTTGCATATGTGCTAAACATATATATCACTGTATACATATGGACCTCACTATGATGTAAATATATAGATCCAACCATATGAATGTTAGCTACTGAAATACTGTTTATGAAGACTTATATATATTAAGCACTTCACTTATAATTTAGAAATTACTCCTAAACTTTGAAGTACATCTAACTGGATGTGAAATCCCTAGTATATTTCGCATCAAAGGCCCAATTGCTGCAGAGCTATCAGATTGTTCGTTCTCTCTAATTATATTGAACATGTGTAAAGCACATTCGTTAGTAATGAATATTTCTGATACAGAAGATTATGTAGAAAAAGAAAAGTTATAGGATTCTACATGCAGGCAAAATGATAGTGACCTCTTGTAAATACTTCATGTAATCCAAGGGCACAGGGTGAATTTTCTTCTCTTAAAATTTGATATATTTCAGCATAGGCATGAGACACCATTCATCTTCCCTTCTCATATTTCTACCCACAAGACAGATGTCAATGTTGTCTAATGGGCAGATCTCGTCTAAGCTATTTCCCATCTGGAGGCAGGCAAAACAAAAGAAATGACAACTAGAATCAGAGAAGGATTTCTTTCAGAAAGTATTCCAAGCTTTTCAGTAATTACGGGTATCTTTTCAGCTCAGATGTGTTTTGCCAACTTTTAGCAAACATCTCTGAAAAACATGATTTGGTTTTGGTGACATCAGATAATGTTTACATATATTTACATCGATATATCCCTGAAGATAATAATACCTACCAATAATAGTCTAGTTGATGAATATTAAGCTCATTAATACAGGTGTTTGTGTCTCTCTCCACACCACAGAAATTGTCTGCCAGATGTCCCAATGCATGATTTTTCAGTATAAGTACATTTTAAGTAAGCAGAAACATCATCAAGTGACATAAAAGAGAATAAATACTGAAAACTGAAATTGATGGACTACATTGCAGTGTGTGCTTCAGCACAGGGCTGAAGTGTATTCACAAAGCGTGCTCACAGACTAACTGAAAATACATCACAAGTGCATCATCAAAAAATTGGTCTGTACAGGGACACTTCATTAATAAAGAAGAGATCGCAATGAAACATTTGGCTGGCTTTGCAGAAAAGGAATTGTGAAATGTAATTATGAAATGCAGTATCTGAAAATGGGTGCACAAAATGGCTAGAGTTTATAGTTTTTCTTCCTGTGAGCCATGATCAGGGCTGGCAAATACAGTGGTGACAGCAGTTTTAGTAGAGATGTGTCAGCTATAGTTAAATCTCAAGTTTGCTCTCTGACTTAGCCACATAAAATACTTTCACTGTACAGCCTGGAAGTCTTGCCAACACTGGAAACAATCTACTGCTTGAAAAAAGGCTCAGGTCCATGAAAACATCATGAATAATAAAAATCAAAGTTTAGTGAATATTGCAGAATTAGTGGATATTAGAGCACACATTTACATTTCATCATACAACATCCATGGCAACATTCATTTTGCTTTGTTTATTGCAGTAATATTTTATTTGTGCCAGTACAGTGGGCAAACAAGATAAACGCACAGAGACATTTAAGACTGGCCTAAATCTGAACAGTTCATTCTTGTGCTAAATCTTCTTCCACTAAAATCAACGCTGAATTTCTTTCAACCCTGAATCTCCCTATCCCTTTATAATATTATGCCTCCTCAGGATCTACTGATTGAGTGTTTGGCTCTTAGATACATAAACAGATATTACTTTGATAGTAGCGGGGTGTACAAAACTCTGTATACAATATTGGTTTTTGTACTGGTTTTGGCTGGCATAGAGTTAAATTTCTTTATAGTAGCTTGCATGGTGCTGTGTTTTGGATATGTGATGAAAACATTGTTGATAACACAGGACGTTTTAGTTATTGCTGAGTGCAGTGCTTACACAGCATCGAGGCCTTTTCTGCTTCTCACACCACCCCACCAGTGAGTGGGATCAGGGTGCCCAAGAGGTTGGGAGGTCACACAGCTGGGACAGCTGACACCAACTGACCAGAGGGATATTCCATAGCATATGGCATTGCACCCAGCAATAGAACTGGACTGGGGAGGGCATTTGGCTGGGGCTGCCATTGCTCAGGGACTGGCTAGGCGTCAGCTGGTTGGTGGCGAGCAATTGTTTTTTGGGGGGTTTTTTCATCACTTGTTTTTCTTGGTTTTGTTTATTTTCTGCTTTATTGTTTTCTTTTCTTTTCTTTTCTTTTCTTTTTTTTTTTCAATACAGAGCAGTCTTTATGTCAGCCCATGAGTTTTGTCACTTTTACCCTTCCGATTCTTTCCCCCATCCCACTAGGTAGGGGAGTGAACAAGTGGCTATTTGGAGCTTAGCTGCCTACTGAGGTTAAACCATGATGGTTTTGAATCATGAAAGTTGCCTAAGTAATTATTACAGGCAATGTTACAGCACTCCACATTATTAAACTATCCACCACGTCTCTCCTTGTATAATTGGAAAAATTAAAATCTGTAGCATTAGATCTGTTTTAATTAAAAAAGAACCAACGTTAACATGTTATTTACTTTTAACATGATATTTACTTAACCCAGTTTATTTTTCATTTAATAAATATCACTTAACGAGAACGTTCAGCTGTATGACATCATATTAAGACTGACACTAAAATCATGATATTAAATGAAATAGTGCTCTTGCTAATGAAGTTAGGTGTCAAATATTTGAGTAGTAAAGGACATGGATGAAACACTTTGCATCAGAGTTTTAGCAGGGGAAATAACTTCTCCATTATGATTTATTCAACTTATTCATGTCGGTAAGGCATCCATTCAAAGTTAAGTGATTGGGATTTTGAAAAACTTAATTTGTAACAGGAAAGAAATCAATGATTAAAAATAAGGTGTCAGAAGATGAGTTCTACTACTTTTAAAAACCCAAAGGAAACAGTAACCAGAAACAGCCAGTTTAGTACACTAACTGCATACACTTCTTCTGCTTAATAAATTAGTTCATACTAAATGCAAAGCATGTTTTGACAAATTACTCTTTATGTTTCCAACATAATGTCATTTAATGTAATTTAACTAGCAAAACAATGTTAAATTGTTGGTTTTGAATTTTTTTTATTGACATGCTAATTTCTTTCCAAATGTGGCTTGACAAAAGCCATATGTAAATGATTATCTTGTAAATAACTAACTTATCGTCCACCATTTTCAAGCAAAACCAAAAAGGAAAAAATTACAAATCTGAATAACTGTTCATTAAGCCATATAACCATGCACATACAAATCTGCAGACACTTTGTGGTGAGCAAAGAGGAGTGTTAAACAGTACCAAGCAGCGAGAACCAACAAAACGACTAAAACCAACAACTGCAAAATGATTATTTTTAAATTAAATATTGCTGTTAGATGCTTTAAATCATGGTAGTACAAAGTGAGGTAGTAAAGCTGAGTTAAGTTAGTTGTTACGTGAAGCAACCGCATTATATAGTCATTTCACAAACTGATAAACCTTAATTCCTGCTTAATTTTTTGTTGAAAATGCATTTCAAAAATATCCTGTATTCTACAGTTAAATATATATTCCAGCAAAATTTTTAAAGGGTAAGTTTTTATGCATTTTCTTCTGTATCATTGGTCGCTTTAGTGTAAGCAGTCATCTTGTCTCTTTCCATATCTGTAGGGCTACTCCTTTTATCTTATTGCTTAGATATATTAACAGAGAATTCTTACATCCTCTTTCAGCCTTTGTTTTGCTTGGTTAAACAAGTGAGTTTTTCAGACTCCCTCGTAAAACTGTGCGTCTCTATTGCAGAGCTATGCCTAGATTCACATCAACCTCAGCTCCAATTTTGATTTTTTTCTGCATATATATATATGAAAATAATGCATTTCATTTCAGATGAGTTCTTAACAGTGCCAGAATGGTACCACAATTAGTCCAGCTCTACAGGAACTCTCTAATGCAGAACACTAGTGCCTTGTGTTTATGGTTTTCATGGCTGCATCACATTAGAAATTCTTGTTCATTCTGTGATGAAGCTGTACGCTGAAACCCTGCTTTGAGTTTAATCAATAGTTGCTTATAATGTATATTCTTGTTGCTAGCCCATAATGCTATGTCTCGCTTTTTAAGCTATGACATTTCCTACCACCTCTCCACTCACCAATGTAATCAAATTCTTTATATATACTACCACCACTTTATTTTTGAAATTTCTCAGTGTCACACCACCAAATTTAATTTGTTTTGTTGTGCAGGTTACTACTAAACGCATTAAAAATGTATCAGCTCTCCTGAAGTCCATCCAGATAGATGAGATCTCATTTATTTTCCTTGCCCAGAAAAAACAATCCTTAAAGAAAGATATCAGATTACCCTAACATTACGCCCTTTTGGAAAATCAATGTTAAATTTTATCCTGTTTTCTATTTATTTTCATGCATGTACAGTGAATGTTGAAGAAGAGAATAATTCCATCCTATGATTTTTAGATTACCTGATTTTTAGTCGTGTGGATGAGTCAAAATGGAAAAATTTGAATGGAATGAGCAGAAAAATCTAAGAGCAGTCAGAATCACTAAAAGCAGTCTTCCTTCTCCTGAATAAGCAGTAGGTACCAACACTGTAGAAATTTTTTGCCTGATAATAGCCAGTGGCAGAGCACCCCCTTTCTTTTTTTGCTGCCACTCAGTAAAGAATATGTAATGGACTGGTGTGATCAGCTATCACAGGAATTCTCAGGCAGAATTCTCAAGATACCGCTTTTTTGCTAAAATATGCCTTTAAGACCCTATGTCCTTTGAAAAACAGCTCACCAAGTGTTGTTTTTCTGAAAAAATGCTACAATCCATCTTGGGGGAAAAAAAGTTTGTCCTATGCAAGCAGAATGGCACTGTAAAGAATGACACTCTGTCCTTGTTTATCAACAGATGGAAGTGAAATTACAACCTTGCTGCCTTCATGCAATTGAAAGGGTGAATGCACATACAAGTAGGATGTGAATACACTAATGGGAAAAAAAAGACAAAATGACTCCTCTTACCTTGTCAATAAACTTAAGCTGAACTTAATATACACAAGGTTTTGTGCTTAGGAGTGAATTACACCAGACCTTTGTCCTTAACCATATCTCTACATGGTCCTGCACAAAGCATCTAAAGCATGTGCCTTACTTCTTTACAATGACGAGTACTCCTAATATGGAATTTCCTAACATTGGGTTATGTATGTATGTGCATGCATAAAAGGTATTTCTGTTTAACTGCGATGGTGCTTGGGCATCTCATGCAGGATCTATCACTCTATTTTGCAGAGTTCCGTATTCAATCGTTCTTGAAATGACCCTGGTCCCAAGAGTTTCCACCCTAAAAAAATACCGACAAGATGCAACAAATAGGGTAAGTGAGTACAACAAATAGGATAAGTGAGTACAGGTTAACATTGTGACAGTGTGGCGAGGGCAATTAGCAACAGTTTTCTGGGTGTGTTGGGATATATGAACTGGAAGCAGAGAGAGAAAAGGATAGTATAATGGTTTTTACAGACTTTCTGAAAGTGTGAGAAAGGTGAGAAGGAACAAACAAGAAATAACAATGTCATCTGCAAAAGCTGGAGTAAATGGTCAGTAAAGACTAACATGGCTAGCAGAAGCCAAACAAAGCTTTCTGCAGGTAACAGTTTTCAGAACTCATACTGACAGACTTTGTTCAATGAATCATAGCTTTGTACTGTTACCATTTCTTTCTGCAGATAAAAATACTCCAAAGATGAATTCTGGGCATAATAATGCCTGCGTGAGAAAAATGAGTTGGAAATTGTTTAAGGGAAGATTGGTGGGAGATGAGAGAGAGCGATCACAGTGAGATCATCTCCAGATGTCAGAGACCTGAATCTTTGAGGGCAGCCATGTGTCCAGTAGGGCCCTTTGAGACAAAACTGTATTCAGAATAAGATGCTGTCAAGGATGAGTTCAAAGTCATGTTGAAACTGCTATCCAGGATCATTTTTCAGGAGGATGCATGCTTGTCTCTGAGGCAAAGCAAGAAATTTGATACGTTGTCATCCATCCCAAGCATACAATAATTTTTATGGATCATTAAAGCTTGGAAACATAGAATGGGAATATTCTGGGGTACTCTGAGAAACAGTGATATAACAATCTCTGAGCTTTTCAACCTTTTTATCTAAGCTAAAACACATTTTAATTCTTAGCTCTACTTAAAAAAAGTATTCTGCCAAGAAAGCCATGTTAGAAATTGTTTTATCTGGAACTGCATTTAAACTTCATTTTAAAACTCCCATTTAGATTAAGGTAAAGAGTAGCTCTTGAAGACAAGAGGCTTAAAAATAAAACAAAATAAAAGGCAGCTGTATGTTTGAAAGATTTTCCTTCTTGTAACCTCAAAGAAGTACCTGCTTCTTAACACTAAATTTTAACAATGTAGAGGCCAACCTCTCTCATATAAAACAATGATCTACACAGGAGAACTGAATTTCTTGTGTTAAAAGCAATTGGTGTTATCCTCCAGTTGTGAACCAAAAGTGCAGGGCAGTATGTTTGAGTAATCTAAGAAAATAAGGCATCTTTGATTTGACATTCATTAGGGACCAGATTTAAAGTTCACTGGAGCCAGTCGAAACACTTCATGAACTTAAGTCTGGACCCTTTAATGGCACATATCTCAGTGAAGCCCATTTCCTCGCAACTCAAACTCAACTCTCAATCAGAATAAATATTACTTTATCACAATCTGAAAATATACACACAACATAGAAGATGTCTGTAAAATAAACCATACCAAAATTTTATATTAATGTATGTTGATGATCAGCTATGTCTGTGCCAGATACAGTCACCAGTTGTTTTTTATCAATCTACAATGAAGGACATATTTTTCTTCAAAAAAACAATAATTATAATCACTTTATCAACAACTCTTTGCAAACATATGCAAGGGGGGATTTCCTATTTGACCTCTTAAAGGAAATATCTGAATACCAAAACCAAAATAGCAAAAATACTATCAAGCCTTTCTCACTCACAAAGACAAAAAAAAAATTGTGTAACTCACTAAAATAAAAGGATCAAACCATCATCTACTTGATATCAAAGCTGCTCCACTGGAATCAATAGAGTATCCTCTTTTACACCTCAATGAGGTCTTACTCTGTTTATTAATATTATTTGGGTAGAATAAAAAATCTTTTAATTAGTTTCTTGGATATGAGGTTGCTTGGACTTTTTGAGTGGGATGATATGTAAAGTCAGTGGTAGTAAGTATATAACAGCCTAATGAAGTTTTTGGGTTTCTGGAATTTCAGTGATTTAGTGACTTTTAAGTGGGGACGCCCAGAGATTTTGTCACCCGCTGAACATTGCTAGTATTCCACAAAGAACTAATGCCCAGAAAATGTTTTTCTTCTTTATTTCTATCTGTGACACCAAATTAAGAGACTACTTAAAAACACAAAAAAGACCTTCGCAATTTCAACAGAGATAAATAAGCCTAGAGCTAAGGCACCCAAGAATCTGTCTCAAATTGTCAGTTTGCACACTGTTATGCTATTGCTATAACTGCATAAAGTAAAATGCCACTGAAAGACAAAAAAGTGAAGGTTTTTCTTGCTGCTAATGAAGTAGTTTCTCTACTAAGATCTGCTATGCACCAAGAAGACCCTTGGGAATGCCTCTGTCAGTGACTTCTATCTAGGGCAGTACGTTTTCAATGGATTATTTTGTATGAGATAAAATCTGCATGACACTCTTAACACTTCAATAATGTGAAAGGTAGTTCAAGGGCTGCTTTAGAAGTGCTATTCTTCTTCAGTAATAGTGGTTCACACTCTAGTGAAGTGTAAACTGGCCCTACTCCCAATGCAGTCAATGGCAAAACTACTGCTGGTTTGAAGAACAACACCAGGTCCTGCAGTTCCCAGGTGCTACTTTCTTAGTATTGTGTAGTACAACAAACAGATGATCTAGCTGAAGATGTCCCTGCTCACTGCAGGGGGGTTGGATTAGATGACCTTTAAAGGTTTTAAAGGTCCCTTCCAACCCAAACTACTATGATTCTATGATTCTATAAAATCTGCTGAAGACATGATACTGACTTTGGCAGAAAACTAAATTTTGCCAACTTAGGAAAGAAAATGAAAGCAGTATATTTTGTTACTCTGTATCTATCACTGATAAGAGATTGCACCACAGTGCCATTGGAAGATAATTTTGATTTACATTATAAAGAAAATGTTTGCCTTGGATTTAAGCAAGAGTTCTTTAGTGCTTTACACCGAAGAAACAAGAGGGTAAACCAGAACTATGCAAATTGCTTGAAGTAAAAAAGGTTTTAAAGGTTTATTCTGAGAGTTTTCCTTCTAAACAAGAGGCATGAACATGCATTAAATGCTGAACCTTCTGTTTCCCTTGATTTCAAGGTTGCGGTTTCTAATATACTGCCCCTAAGACACTCAAGCGAACGGAGGGGCAAGGGCTATTTCTAGTGCCTTCCAGTGCTCGGTTCCCTTCGTTCAGTCTAAATTCTCTGAGTTTGCACCAAGACTTTTCATATCCCTTTCACCCAACTCTGCAAATGTGCCTGGGGCACAGCTTACTCCAGAGCACATTGCTGTTGTTCTACTCAATCTTCTCTCACAGTAAGCTTATAACTAGAGAAGGAAACCTTTTGTTGTGTCTAAACCAGGAGCAAATGCCTCATTTCGTAAGGTTAAGGTCATAACATTATTACAACAAATCCTGAAATTCCCAGTCTGATGACAATTCCTGACACCTCTTCTTCCTGCTCTTTTGCTTGCCTCTTCCAAAGACACAAGTGAAAGGCTTCACTTGTGCTGAGACTATGCTTTAAGTGCTTGTACAGCACCTCAGAAAGTGGCCCTTGTGATCCCAGAATCCAATTTCTTCATACAAAGAAAATTCCCTGCAAACCACCAAACAACTAGAAACAACAAAAGAACATCCTGACATCTTTTAAGTGTACTTTCAAAAATATTTAGTACTTCTTTCTATGAGAAGATTAAATCAGGGTAAGTTTACTACAGAGGAGAACCTCTCATGTCTTTAGCTTGCAAACAACATACACAATTTAGGGCAATCTTTCTTTCAATTGTAGCAGCAGAAAATAAAGTTATTTTACTGGCTGTTTTATTAGGAAAAAGGAAGTTGCATTCACTAGGTGCTTACATACACACTTGCACTTATTTTTATTTCACAACTTTGGTTTTCTAATGGTTGGAAATACAGGGATATCTCACTGATGTGAACCAAAATGAATGAATTATGATTTACAACTGACTGATTTGCTTTGGTGTACTTTATTAACTATTTATTTCCTTTTTTTGCTTAAACAGTATCTATTAGAGACAGCTGAATGACATCTGAATGGCAGTGTTTAGCACTTCCATACAGAGTTTAGACTCAACCAGTCTTTCCTCCTGTTTTGTTTGTACTTTTATTATGCTAGGCACTTACAAAATAACAAGACACGGTGAGATGATGACGATGATCACGTAATTTTAGGCAATTGATGGAAAAGAATATTTTGAAAGCAATCTTAAAATTAAAAACAAAAATTCAGACTTGAGCCAAATGATACGCATTGGCGTGCCATTGTAAGGTTTCTGCACAGACACCCACACCTTTAACAGCTTTTACATTTTATAGGAGATCATAATATAATATTGTTAAAAACTACTGTTTTAAAAAAGAATTTTGGCCTGTGAGTGTGAAACCTCCAAGGAACTCCATGAACCAAAGAAAAACTCTTAACACAGTGATGCCTACAGTCTACTTAGACTCCATGAGTATGATGGGAGTGGGATAGTGTTGTGGTTTCAGTTGGGATAGAGTTAACTTTTTTACTAGCAACTGGTATAGTGCTATGTTTTGGATTTGGGATGAAAATCGTGTTGGTAAGACACCAATGTTTTGGGTTGTTGCTAAGCCATCAAGGCATTTTTCTGCCCCTCACACCACCCTGCCAGCGAGCAGGCTGGAGGGGGGCAGGGGGGAGAGTAGTGCAAGAATTTGGGAGGAGACACAGCTGGGACAGCTGACCAAAGAAATATTCCATGCCATATGTCATGCTCAGTATATAAAGCTGCGGGAAGAGGAAGGAAGGGGTGGGTGTTCAGAGTGATGGTGTTTGTCTTCCCAAGTAACTGTTATGCCTGATGGAGCCCTGCTTTCCTGGAGATGGCTGAACACCTGCCTGCTGATGGGAAGTGGCAAATGAATTCCTTGTTTTGCTTTGCTTGCGTGTGCGGCTTTTGCTTTACCTATTGAACTGTCTTTATCTCAACTCAAGAGTTTTCTCACTTTCACTCTCCCAATTCTCTCCCCAATCCGAACCAGGGGGAGTGAGCAAGTAGCTGCATCGTTCTAGCTGCCAGCCGGGGTTAAAACCATGACAGACAGTGGTACTCCATGCATCTTACAAGAGAAGGAGAGTGGGTTGCCTGCTGCCTCTAGCCACAACGTTTGCTTTTGGACCAGCCTGTAATGGAAACCCACAGTGCCTCTTGCACTTAATGCACTTAAATGCCTCTTGCACCCTAGTTCTCAAGTGAGGACACGATATAGGAACGATATCTTATTTTTTTCCCTTTTCCTCCACAATATAACAGTATTCCCTCAAAGTAAGAGAACAAGTGATATTTGCCAGAAAGGCATCTTCCAGCTGAGCTAAGATATGTATCTACTGGACTGGAATCAAAAGACTTCTCAGCCCCTTGGAGCATATTAATAACAAAAGACAGGTACACATCTCAAATTCCTGTATTCAGCTCACAAGTTAACAGGGCAAGATATGTGACACTCAGTCTGGTTCTGGCCAATCTTTGTATAATGGAAGACATTTTCAAACTGGTATTTATCAATTTCCCGGTGACCCTGTTGCCCTCATACTTTTGTGCCATGAACTTCTAAGGAGTGCTGACTTTGGAGCTGACAAAGATGCCAAAAGTTGACTGCTGTCTGCCCCCTGCTATGTACACAGAGCACTGCAGTGCTCTCATCTACAGGAGTCAGCCAGAGGACTCTGCTTTTGTTGGTTCTTTGCTTTCTGCACGCCTGAAGTTTTAGACCCTCAGAGAGTCACCAATTTGCCTCCAGGACGGAGTTTGTAATGAAAGTCTTGGTGCCAGGATTTTGTACATTCTATTCTGCCTCTAGTCAGGATGAGGAAACTTTCAAAATAATTATCCAATTTTAAAGACAAAAAGTAACAAATGGGTATCCAAGGAGCTGTAAGGTTCAATATAAGCTATTTCCTCATACAGTTAATGTTGCCTACAAACACCAGGCCTAAGTTTAGCAGTGATTAAGATTGAAAACTGTGCAAGCAAAAGGGAAATAAATCTGTATTGAGGAAAACTGCTGTGGTGGGAAAGCTGCCCTCTACACATTACCACCCACAAAGCCATATGGGAATTCCATGGATAAATATGTGACTGTGAGAGAGAGCTGGGTGGGAAACCATCTCTCTAGCCCAGGAAACATTTCAAGATTTCAAAATTGTTCCCATTCTGCACCAAGAAGGCTGATCGAACTGATCAGCTGATCAAGGCTGATCACTGCTGCCACTGGAATCAGATAGGTGGGTATTTGTGTCCAAAGTAAAATATGTTATAAAGCAAAACAGATAGTGACAAGATAAGTTTCAAAATCTAGAGTTGAAAAAAAAAATAATCAGACTTTCTCACCACTAGAGTCTGAGAGCAAAATTAGAATAAGAAAAACCTGATTGGAGTCTTGGTAGCCTGTAAAAAATAACGTACACGAGAATGACAAAGCCCAGAAGCTATAGCACACTTCTGCTTTCTCTTTTCAAATGCTAATTCTTTACTGTAATAGCATCTTGTCATTGTGTAGTTTAATACTGGGGTGAGAAAGTCCTGAATATCATAGGGCACATACGGAGCACAACAATTAAGATGGTGGCCTGTGCCCTGCTGCCTTCTTTCTTGATGGCCCTGAAACAGGGACCACAGCAAAATGTGACCCTTCCTGATGTATGCTCTTGATCAAATCATAAGTGCAATTCCACTCCCAGGTCAAAGGGATGGTGATGTGAGGTCCTTCAGTGCCTCTCTTCTTTTCACTAAATCTAATCTAAAGTTTTCATCATGGATTGACAACTACATTAGCAGACTGTCCATGAAGTATTCGATACCATGTCCTAAAAATGACCTTGACAGACAAATTCCATTTTGTATTACTTATAACAAATTAAAATATATCCCTAACATGAAGACAACATTCAAACTGTCATGAGAAATAAAAATTTTCCGTAAAAGCTTCACATGGCTACTAGGTGTGAGAAGCAAATTCCCTTGACATCTGTCATAGTCCTATGATTTTTCATTGATATCAGATTGCCCAAGGAAGTCTGGGAGCAGAACAGGACATAAACTAAGAATGATACAAACAGCAGTGATGATAACAGGTGAATTTTCTGCATTTTAAACAGATATTGATGGCAAAAGCCTGAAATTTGGAGGACTTCACAGAGAAAAATGATAGCTTCACTTACCACACTATTACTCCAGCTAATATTCAAGACTTTCTCATGCAGACATATAAGCTGATTATGTTATCCTGCTACATCACATTCAAAGCACTAGAGGACTTTTATTGCTTCCTGTGCTTCCAGAACGTTCATTACTTTATGTTGCTATAGTTTTGAAAATTTGAGTACAAATGCTAAATATTATTCCGTTCAACAGGTTAATTAGTATCACAGTTAGTTTCACAGCTTTGATACGTCAAATAATAAACATGTAAAATTCAGGATGAAGAGGGTTTTTTGGCTCGTGAAATGTGCTTGCTCTGTATTTCTTTGGCACACCTTGTATAGAAAACAATACTTTCTTGAAAGCCTCCTGATCTATAAAAAAGAACAGACTGAAGAACAGTCTTCTCCAAGGATAAAAGACACCTTGGAATGCTGTGTTTGAAGGCAACACTGCAACATCCTCTCAACTAAATATTCCTCCTGCATATATACGAAAGAAGCCATCAAAGCACATCGATGAACTTGAGTGTCTGATGTATACAATGCAAATATTTTAGTAGCAGTGAAACATTGTGCAGCTGTCTTTTCTAAGCCTTCAATCCCGTTCAGCAGGAAGCCAAATGGTCCTAGGCTGTTACATAAATTTGGTGACATCTGAAAGAAGTGGTGTGTTCAGTTGGACAGACAGGTTTTGCATGGGAATAGGTCGTATTAGGAAAGTTATAAAGCAGCTGGAGATTTAATACAGAATCTGTGATGGATAAAATCCAGGGCTACTGGCCGTGCTACTGCCTGCCTTTAGTCACACCATCTCTACTCAACCAACACATGCAACATATTAACAATGCAATAATTAGTACACATTCCTGTCTGCTACTTAAAACTTCACTCCCAGATGCTGCTTTGGTCTGATCTCAATTTTATTACCTTTGATGATTCACTGCACTTCATAATACCAGGCTCCATTGCTATTCATTAAACTCAACAGTGGTTAGGCAGACACTAGCTGAAGCCAGGTTTCTAACAGGAATGCCCTTGATTTTATTTCATGTGGCTAACTTCTGTAAATTACTGTAAATCCTTCCTCCCAATACGCTGCAATGTGTTCATGCATGTGTGTACATAGGCAAAACAAATGCAGCCGTGAGAACAAAAGCAGGCAGTTAGATAACAAGCCAAATGATTAATTAAGAAAAAAAAAAAAAAAAGCAAGCTGTATTTTGCCGTGAACCACCTTGAGTAAGATTACATCTGTTATTTAATCTATTCTTTGTACGTACACATAGTCACACATACACACACCTACTCTTTTCAATTCTTATAGTTTCTCTACACCCATAACACTACAAGACACCTAATACTCTCCTACAGCTGGGCAGTCAGATCCGGTCATCTTATATAAATATTTCTGCTGAGAAAATGCCTGTGAGATGTATGTCAGTGATGACATTTTTGTTTATAATTTTAAATAATCAGATCTCTCATCTTTTATCTTACTGTTCTGGACCTTGTCTCATCTTTCTTATCAACTCCTAACTATTTTGTTGCAATGTATGTGAGCAGAGTGAAATTATTTGGCATATTTTACTGGACAGCAGCTATAAATGCCTGAATGTGCAAAAAAAGTATGCACATTTGGACACTATCAGTGGGTACCCAAAGGCTTAGCTCCAGCATCAAAGATTTTAAAGTTCTTTTAATTTAAAAGAAATATAAAGTGAAAGATTTCATACAAATAAAAGCTGTCAAGGTTTGGCTTGAATTGATCCAAACAAAACAATACTTTAAAACATCTTTGCCTGCCTCTTCGCTTATTGCTACAGCAAAATATGCTAAGTAAAAGGGGAAAAAACCCAATTACCTATTTTGCAACAACTGGAAATATTCACAGTAAAGCCAGAAATTGGGAAGCTTAACAGACGTTGACTTTAATGAACATTTTGGGATTGAGTTGTTGCAAGTGTTTACATATATCATTAAAAAGGGAACAGGGATGGTATTTCTGTCTACGCGGAAATCTTTCTAGAACTTGAATTTTCTGTTACATTTTTCAGTGAAACCCAAACTAGAAAGCTAATGCTCAGAAGAAAAAGCAGTAGATGTCTAGACTGACAGCACAGGCATTTAAAACTACCATTGTTGATTTTCAGACAACTTTATTTCAAACTGGCTTAAATACATTGTGTCTTCAAATTGTGACTTGCTTTCTTTTTCCTAGATAAGTGTTTAATTTCACCTTCAAACTTCAGAGATATTCCTACCTACAACTTCAATCCATCCCTTTTTTTTTTTCTAATAAGTAATTCAGAAGATTGTCATCTCTTATTGCACAATCAACATGAATTTAAAAGTGGTGCAATAGTTTAACTTCTGTTACCCGTAATGAGCAATTTTTCTACATGGACATTTCACATCATGTTCTGTTTCAAGATATGTCTTACACTACTCTACTTACTGATGGGATGGAATAAACAAACAAAAACAACAAGCAACTCAAATTCCTCCAATCGGACAATGACTAATTAAGTGCTAGGTCCAGGAAGGGTGTCAAACCAAACAAGGGATGAATAGAGCTTGTTTGCCACACTCTTAATCAAAAAACTATTTATGAAACAAATATCTGGTCATCTTGATAATGGAAAAATAAATACCAAACATAACTCATAAAAGCTGGGGTGTGCAGAATTTGTCCAACCGAAAGTGCCTGGGCAACTTGCAAGAAAACCAAAACCAATCCTGCAAACTCCTCTGTCCAAGTGGTATTTAACCTCAACAAAATCATCCAAGTGACTACAATAGGGCTTTGATATGAAGAATGAGATCCTTTAAATTGTACGTGTACTCTAATTTACAAAAAATGGAAAAGGTTGCACTCATTTTGAGAACCAAGATCTCATTTGACAGAAGATATTAAAGAGTGCTAATTCCCATGGGCCAGCTTCTACCAATGAATATTTAACTCTCATTTTTTGACTTGTACTATGAGTTAAAAGACCTTTTCCCCAGTACATTTCTCCTGGGACCAGCAACATCCAACCTGCCCAAAAGGGAAGTCAGCTTACAGGGAATAAAAGCTCCACTTTAGACTATTCTGTTCTAAAGCAAACTCTTTCCAAGTTGTCTTCTCAGAAAAACCTACCATCACATAGCAGTTAATTGCTATTTACAGACATTATTATATCAACAGCTTAGTCTGTTTCAATTCATATGAAGCAGAATTCAACTCTCCTTCCGTCCAATTTCCCCAAAAACAACACTAAATATAAACTCAATTTAATACCATTCTGCCAGAATTTAATAATTTCATTAACTACCTAACAATCTTTTATTACACAACATGCTAAATTATATAAACATAATTTTTGGCATACGTGTATTTTAATTCAAAACCCTACTTGGACAGCACAATGCAACATTTGGCAAATCAAAATCTTATCTTGGCTTTTGTAGTAATAATGTCTAAACAAAAGTAGACATTTGCTGGCAACAGCAAACAGCAGAACTTGTGTCTTTTCCTTTTCACAATTCACAGTATCATGCTGGCATTTGTTATACATTTCTAAGCACATTTTGACAGCTAAAAATGTCCCACATCATATCTCAATGTAATAGCTGTTTTACATTATATTTTTGTATCTAATCCACTTAAAAAAATGACGATCCAATTATTTTTGGTACAAAAGAATTCCTTAGAAATTCTGGTAATTAAATCTAGCAACCTGGAGAATTCCTTGAGTGTCCTATGATTATTTTTTTCTGTGATCTCATATAGGCAAATTCAAGACAGCTCCTATGCAAGCAGAGTCCAAGTTGCTTCAAGCATACAAGCCATATCAAACAGATTTAAAAGATTATTGTGCTGTTGCTCTGAAGAAGCAGGAATGAGGTGAGACAGAAGTGAATTGCCACGCTTTGAGCTCACTGACTGACCTTCCAACCCTTCCTCAACTTGTTCCTGCACACTCCAAAGCATAAAGCCGCCTCTTCTCTTCAAAAAGAGTTAAGAAAATGGTGTTGGAATGTATGAAAACATCATAACAAGAGATAGAAGGAAGCAGGTACTTGCACTTTCATTTCTTTGTTTTGCACAGGAGATAATCAGTTTCACTGGAGTTTGGCTTGAAATAAAATAATCTTAAATGAGACATGATTGTCCTGAGGACTGCTTTTGCTTGAAAAACCTTATGCCTTCTGTTTTTAACCTATCTACTCCCAGGACTCTATTAAAAAGAGAGCAATTATTTATCAGTATGCATACATTGCACTCTTGACAATTTGACAACTGTTCGATCAGTTAGCTTCTGCCTCAATATGGAATTTTCATGAGACAACAGAGAATAAATATTTTTTAAACTAGCAAAATGTGACCATAGAACCTCTAAAGTTCTTGACAAGTACAATATATGCAGGTATTCTGCCAAAATTACATCAAGCTTTTACTAAAAAAAGATTAGGCATTTTAAATAAAAAGAAAGATTTTAGAAAGGGCTATAGGTGTTAAATTTTTGAAGGATAAGTAGGAATCTTTTTCCCTGTATATATGAAAGAAATACCACACACAGGATGTGCAGCTGACCAACAAACTTATTTGAATGTATAAATGACTCATGCAAAATGTACAACCATATGTGAAGGTTTCAAAATGCAAGCACATAGCGCAAGGGCTGGGCAAGCACAGCTCTCCTGCTTTGCTAATGATAGCTTCTCCCAGATTGTTTATGTAGTGTGCCAAGAGTGTCAACTGATGTGGATAGCACTGGAAACTTTCAGGCATAATTAACCTCTGTAGCCTCTTAATGCAGTTTCACCTATAATCCACAGGTCCATATCAGAGAAGAGCAGAGTTTGTTCAGACCCAATCGTAACATTTCACAGAGAAGTTACTGATTAAAGCCAGACGTACAGACAGTAAAAGAAAAGGAAAACAGAAAAAAAAAAATTGTCATGTGGTACCCATTATCTCCATATATCAGCTGCAACAGTCCACACTTCTTCTATGACATCTTGATGCATCAGGGGAGCGCTAAGAATAGTTTTGGTTGATATATCTATCTTAGAATGGCAGGAACAAGTGAAATTATACCTAACGGCTTCAGGAAATACTATATTGAAAAGATCTGTCACAATATGAAAAAAAAATATGTCAACACATTCTTTTCACCCCTCCTCAACACAGAAGCAGGAGACCTGTAGATGATATCAGATGCAAATACACAGCCACATAAAACACACTGTCTCCTAAAGTGCTTTTCTAAATACAAATGTGCGTGTAGCATAAAAATGATACAACTTCATGAAAAAAAGTCCTGGTTGCTCAGTTTGCTCTGTACCCAGAAGAAATGGCAGTTGTCTTGCTACTCCTGAAATAAGTCAGAGGAAGCAACTCTTCGCCTGCGGAGCAGAAAACAAGCATGTTTCCTAAAGCTTACTCTAGATGCATTGATAACACTGGGGAACGAAGCTATGGAAGTAAAGCTATAGCCCTGCCTGTTCCCTTCTACATGCGGCACAGAGAGATAATGACCCATGGTCCAGTTTCTGCATGGAAAGCAAGTTTTGTGCACAGTGCTAAGCCATTATGGGTATGCACACTAATTCTCTAGTATTTCTAATCCAATAATTCAATAAGTCCTAGGGACTGAAGCTACCTAAGGACTAGCTGGAACTGCCTGTTCCTTCAGTCGTACAGACATCAGTGCCTTGAGCCTCAAGTATTAACTTAGACATTTAACAGGGTCAAACTGCTTGCCTGGACCAAGAACTTGGACACAGGCTTATGCGAAACACAACATACTCATTCTCTGTGTTTAGCATAACGCCAGTGAAGAACTTGATTATTTTGGCAATGAATACTACCACTATCTTCTGAGCATTTATTTACTCACTTTCCAATTCTTTTACTATTTTGGAATTAGTAAGCTATATATCAAACTTTATGACCAACCATAACTTCATTTGAAAATATCACTAAATTAATTTCATTTTCCCAGAGAAATAATGGGCTTCAATCAAATATTCAATTAAATTTTCTAAAAATTATGATAAATGCATTTTTTAGACTTTTAAAAGAAAACGAGAAACATCTTGTTACTCTTACTATAGTAAAAAAAATCAATTTGGACAGTTTTCATTATATATTTCTAACTAATTCCCACAAAATGTCACGCTTCATCTAAACTGATATTACTTTGGACTTTGATTTTGTAGGAAAGTCTGTTTCAATATTTCATATTGACTCTAATTGGAAAATGTTTTCGCATTTCAACATCTTTAAGAAAGTGAGGAAAATAAGTTCCTTCCCCTATACACCCTTAAAGCAATATTCTCCTTTCAAATTTCAGGAGAAGTCTTTTATGCAAATCAATGTGAGTAAAACATTACATGATAAATTGTTCCAATTCACCTTCATCTGCATCAGCTGTATTCTGACCATCACTCTTAACAGAGTACTTCAACCTTTCCAGCACGCTGCCCTGTCAAACACACTGTAAACCAGGCCCATTTCTATAGTCCACATTTCTTCTACTAATTGGGCAGAGGGCAGCCTTTGCCAAGTGGCAGATGTGAGGTCTGTTTGCGGGAGGGGGGTTGTTAGTTTTGGCAATCTTGGAATTCTTCTTTTGGGTCTGGGACATGGTGCACAGTTCTGGTTTAAGACATCCAGTCATCCATCAAGTTCCTGGAATGCGTGGAGGACTGCTTCCTCATACAAATGTTAGACATGCCAACCAGGAATGAGGGACCGCTGGACTTGCTACTCCCAAACCAAGAAAACCTGCTTTGTAGTATCTTGGTTAAGTGATAGCCTTGGCTGCAGTGATCACAATATTGTGGAGTTTGGGATCCTGCTGGGCACGCTGAGGATTAGTACTAAGATAAAGGTTTTAGATTTCAGAAGAGCAAACTTCAGCTCGCTCAGAGCTCAGTTGGCAGGGATTCTGTGGGAAGTTTCTACGGAAGATAAAGAAGTTAGTGAGTGCTGGGTTTTTTTCAAGAACACCCTCCTGGAAGCACAAAAACAATTCATCCCCTTTAAAGGTAGGGGAAGTAGGCAGAGCAAAAGACACCCTTGGCTTAACTGCAAGTTTCTGAGTCTGCTCAAAACCAAAAAGAGAATCGTACCAGAGATGGAAAAGCAGACAAACACCCATTGAGAATTACAAGGGCATTGTCAGGGCATGAAGAGATGCAGTTAGAAAAGCAAAAGCTCAGATCAAATTGAAATTGGCCAGGAATGTCAAAAACTGCAAGAAAGGGTTCTTCAGGTACATAAACAACAAGCAGAAACAGAAGGAAAATATTGGCCTGCTGTTAAACAGGAGAGGTGAATTAGTCATCAACAACGTTGAAAAGGCAGACGTTCTCAACACTTTTTTCACCTCTGTCTTTACCAGCACCGTTGGGCCCCAGGCCTTGGGACCAACAGTCCAGGTTGATGCAAACACAGGCCCACCACCAATGAAGGAAGAGTTGGTATGCAAACTATTACAGGAGCTTGACCCCTACAAATCGATGGGCGCTGACAATACCCACCCCAGGGTGTTGAGAGCCGGCTGATGTCATTGTGAGGCCACTCTCCATAATCCTTGAGAAGTCGTGGAGATCAGGGGACATCCCAGAAGACTGGAAGAAGGCTAGTGTCACCACCATCTACAAGAAGGGCTTAAAGGAGGATCCACGAAACTAGACACCCTTTAGTCATTGGGAAAGTTATGGAATGAATCCTCCTGGGGGCTCTCACAAGTCAAATGAAGCATGTGGTTGGGTAAAGCCAGCATGGATTCACCAAGGGCAAATCGTGCTTGACAAATGTGATTGCCTTCTACAACGAAGTAACCTGCTTGGTTGATGCAGCCTGCGTGGTGGACATTGTCTAACTGGATTCCTCCAACGCTTTCGGTATGGTTCCCCACAGCCTCCTCCTAGAGAAACCGATGCATTGCGGTCTAGCCAAGTGGTCTGGGAAGTGGGTGGGGAAGTGGCTGACAGGCTGCACCCAGAGGGCAGTGGTAAACAGCTCCTTTTCAATCCAGCAAGCTGCCACAAGTGGGGTTCCCCAGGGGTCGATGCTGGGCCCAACGCTGTTTAGTATCTTCATAAGCGCTCTGGATGAGGGGATCAAGTGTACCCTGGTGAAGTTTGCTGATGATACCAAACTGAGTGGGGAAGTGGACACTTTGGAAAGGAGAGCCACCCTGCAGGAAGACCTGGACAGGCTGGAAGAATGGGCAAACAAGAACTTTATGAAGTTCAACAAGGACAAGTGTAAGGTCTTGCACCTTGGAAAAGATAATCCAGGAGTACAGGAGAGACAGTGATCTACCTGGCTGGGGGGAAGCTCTGTGGAAAGGGACCTGGGGGTCCTGGTGGACAACAAGGTCAATATGAGTGACCAGTGTGCTGCAGCAGCAAAGAAAGCCAACAGGATACTGGGCTGCATCAACAACGGCATCACCAGCAGAGATAAAGAAGTCATTATCCCACTCTACTCAGTGCCACACCTGGAATACTATGTTCAGTTTTGGTAGCCATTATACAAAAAAGATGTGGACAGACTGGAGAGGGTCCAGAGAAGGGCCACCAAGATGATCACAGGCCTGGGAAGCCTGCCGTATGAGGAAAGGCTGAGAGAACTGAGTTTGTTCAGCCTTGAGAAAAGGCGGCTTATGGGAGACCTTATCACTATGTTCCAGTATTTGAAGGGTGGCTACAAAGAAGATGGAGACTCCCCTTTTACAAGGAATTACATGGAGAGGACGAGGGATAATGGGTACCAGTTACTCCAGGGGAGGTTCCGATTGGTCACAAGGAAAATTTTTCACAGTAAGACCAATCAGCATTGGAATCATCTCCCCAGGGAAGTGGTGGATTCCCCAACATTAGACGCTTTTAAGATTCAGCTGGACAGGGTGCTGGGCCATCTTGTCTAGGCCATGCTTTTGCCAAGAGAGGTTGGACTAGATGATCCTTGAGGTCCTTTCCAACCTGGTACTCTATGAAGACCAGGCACCTAGAAGGAGTTCTAGAAAGGCAGGAGAATGAAAGCATTATCTTAACAAGGAATGGGCATGTCTACAGAGAACCAACCAGAAGACCCACAAAAAATACTTCAAATTAAATTGCGCCAGACAAGCTGTTAAACCTGGATTTGGCAAGCAAGACATCTCTGTTTCTATGGTGCCACACAGGAATTAATATGTTCCACCAAGACACATAGCTTATTAGCCTATGTGGATGTAGTTACATTGCTTCATGTCCAGAACCAGCATGAAGACAGTGGGCTGTGTCTCAGCACACTGTTCTCTGTTTAGCAATGAACTTGGCATATTAACCTTAGCAGATAAAAAAAGGAGACAATATAACTGCCTTCTACATGTACATTGTGGTGGTGAACTCTAAAGAAGAAAAGCTGTGAGAACAGTGAAGGATGCCTCTGGGGAAGAGAGCAGGAAAAGTAGCGCTGATTATGAAGGTATTTTGATTGAAAATAAGGATTATTTATAGCCCTTAGAGGAGTGAGATTGTGGAACAGCCTTCAGCTAAGGAGTATGGTGAGCAAACCTACCTGGTGTTAATTGAACTTGATAAACTTCTGAACAAATTTATATGACAAGCACTGGTGATGACAGGGGCTATATTACAGTTCCCAGGAGGTTTCCCTTGGTTCTGCTTTCCTGTGACTTGACACATTTTTAATTCATGGTCACACATCTACCAAGTGTAACAAATGTCCACAGTGATGCTGTGCATGCAACAGAGCTCCCCAGTCATCGTAAACCACAGTGCTGCTTCCTGATCCTGGGACACAAGGCCCGCCTAACCACTTTGAAGTGATCCACACAAAGTTGATATTAAAAGAATAAGCCAGAGAAAGATGAGTAGATATTTTTTTTGGTACCATAAGTTCACTATTTACATATTACATGGCTTTGTAGAACTTCCCTGTTCTAGGCCAAGACCCACAAACCACTCCCCACCGACCTACAGCTCTCAAACTGCCACAGACAGGATGTTTGTAGGTGGGAGAGGACATCTGAAAGTGCCCATCTTGTGGATGACGGAGCATTCTGGAAGTGTAGTAAAGATGCCGTTGATACTGTGCATAGACTGCTGTTCCACAGAAACTGTTTACTGAAGATATCCAGTAGGAATTCTTCCAATAGCAGCATTTTACCTTTGAAATTTATGCAGATAAGGAAAAGACAGAGTTTCTAAGGTAGTTGCAGGGCACAAAAGATGAGGAGCTTACTGTGAAAATTCAGAGTGCTGCTGTCTCCCCACCGCAGCTTGCAGCACAAAGAATTCTTTGTAACTTCCTTTTCCTCTTTATCCCACAACTGACCTTTTCCTTTGGCTATTTCAGCCTTCTGCAAAGCTGACATCTGCAACTTCTTCCAGGATTGGCACAGCCCATAAAATCAACTGGTATTTTCTCCTGGACTAGGTTCTAAGGTGGTATTATTACTTTTATAAGGTGCTGAAATAATACTCTTGATAGAAATTGAAATCACAGTGTGAATAAACTGGTTACTTTACATTGCCAAGTTCAGAGAAATATGAGGAATGCGTAACTGAGATCCTGGACTCCTACACTTAGGTACATGGTCAAAACTCCATCCTCTCTGTTCAAAGTCTAAAAGATTTTGATGATTTTATGTCAAAAGTCACTCCTTTTAACACTCCCTTTACTTTTTTTCCTGCATCCCCCTGTTATGAATCATGACTAAAGGAGAAAAAAAATCTGTATCAGCCAGGCTTTATGTGATTTCCTCAAATGGAGCTCACCAAACACTCTAGTGTACACTTGCTTTAGATAATATCAGCCAGGATAGCTGAAATCTTGTATTTAAGCCAATAAAGCTAAGATGTATGATTTTGCATGGAGGAAATTTTGGAATGTTAACATGAGTTGGTGAGATTTAGCAACCTCCAACAGAGGCAGTAGAAGAAGTTGCTGGAGGGCTTCTCCTCTACTCGCTTCTGGTAGTGATTCCCTGATTGCAATAGTCTCTTCATTTTTTCAATGTCAGACCTGTTTCTCCTGCCTTTCTGTAGGCAATATTCTTTTGTTCCTGGGTGAATTCCTTTTCTTCAGTTAAATCTCTCCTAAACCCTAACTTATACATAGAAGTTTAACAACATGAGAAAGAAACACTTAGGATTATGAAGTTAGAATCCATATGCAAAATCTGCTGGTTTTCAAACTGTGTACTTTCAAAAGGACAGATTCTCCCCAGCTGGTGTCTGTAGTGAATACATTAACATTTATCTTTCATGATAAAATAAACTTCATTCCCAAACTCTTCCACATGATAGCTTACGAGTTACCAGCAGCTCCTAGCTTTGCTCATTAAGAACAACTCATTTTCAAACATTACCAATTTTCTTGACTCCACTGGCTGACGGGCATTTTTACCAAGAGAAGACACTTTCCAGTACCTCTGTCTTTAGACAGTATTGCCTATTTGTGTCTTTTCAATCACTTCTGTAGACTTTTCGCCTTTCTTTATCTTTAACTAGTGTTAAAGTTGTCATTTAATGTGTCATACATGTACATCTATGTTGGAGACATACTCTGTTATACAAAATAAACAGTATTACACCTCACCCTTCAATTACCATTTCTATTAGGAAAATGAATGTCATCCATTCTACAGTGAACACAAAATAATGAACACAGTAGAATCATCAGTCCAGGAATTTATGGTGGAATAAGCTTTAATAAAGATAAAAGAGAGAAAATCCTGGTATTTAAACTCTCTGCCTCAGTCTCCGTCTCTGAAGAAAGGGAAAAAGCCACAGCCATATTTCAAGATTTGGTTAGCTAATGTCTGTAGAAATGTAAAAGTCTAACACTGAATAGCAAACCTAAGATATGTAGCACGATATTTCTAGATTTTCTTTAACATGAGAATTTTAACTACTTGTTGCTTTTGTTTTTGCTGCAACTCAACAATCTGCCACTACTTATCAAAAGTAAACATGGAGTTATTGTTCTGAATATAGATGTATCACTGCAGTAAACCAGTCCATTGGCCTAACATAGGACTCTGTAATGCTGTCTTTTTCTAAAGAGCTCTTATCCAGTTGAACAGTTCACCTTACCATACCAGTTATTTTTGTTTAGAGATATTTTAACTTTTTGTTCCTAATGCAAGCCAATTAGAAAAATGAGGGCAAGAGGTTAAACATACATCTGGTCTCCTATTTAACATAGAGATTTATCTTTTGCATGTTGCTGATGATAATTTAGAAGGGGGGCACAAAGGAAAAGAAAAACTTCCCTGCCCTAACACTTGTATATTTTTCTGTTATGAAAACGGCAGCCTCCATTTCTCATTTGACATATGAAATAGCTCTGCTATAAAACCCTGTATTTTTCAGCTTTGTGTTTAATTGTTGGAGCCAAGAAAAGGAGGTGAAGAAATAAGACAGATCTTACTTGAGCTGACACTGTTTTAAAAGTAGGCTATGGCAAGCATGGCTCTCATTATATTTAAGTGAATTAGTCTGTTTCCTTTAAAAAAGTAGAGAGGGGAAAAGGAGAGATTAACAAGCCACCAAGGGCCTGCTGTAAGATTTTGACACTTTTAGTGGCTTGTGACATATGACTTGTGAGTATCAGCTCTCCTTCAAAATCTGAAAACAAATCTACCATTTGTATAGGAAATGGAAAAAAAAAAGGCAACAAGGTTGTGTTAACTAGATTCATTAGCAAGGTATTTATTGGAACAGGAGAATGAGATGAGTACTTTAACTGAGTAAACTCTGAAATTATTATTACATATCTAGAAGTATCTAACATTTGTCATCCTTTGCTAGGCAAAGCATATCCTATGGTCCTCCTGAAGACATTAATATAATGTGTCCAAATACTGCAATAGTGACACAGATTTCTACTTATTCTCAAAATATTTCACAAAATGAGAGCTTTTACATCACAAATTTGATACAGCTATCTCTCAGAAGTGCTCAGAGCAATAGCTGCACAAGGATTATACCTGAAAATCTCAGTGTGCTCTTACATTAGGGCTCTTGCACATTCTTTGGAAACTTCATCTTATGCAGTACATTAGTTGCATCATCATGCAAACTACTCTTGTATTGTCAGTATGTCTGTGAGTGTGTAACAGTTTTGCATGTAGAACTTCCATAGCTTGGCCCACAAAACACATCTATAAATGAAGAGCTTATATATATATTTATGACTGCTACTGTGAAAACCAGAAAGATTCTGAAACCACCACGAAAAAATGTTTAGTTGAAAAAACAACAATATGAATATTAGAAAATGCCAAATTGAAGTTTATTCAAACACCAAAACTAACTTCCCATCCCCATTATGGACTTAATGAGAAGTGCCTGGTAACCTCAGCTATAACCTTTTGTGTTAACACCAAGGTAACAGAAAGTAGTTAAGACATTTTTACGTACCGTTTTTCCTGCTCATCGTTACAGATACTTCTTGAGTCTGCATTGGTGTGTGCGCACAGGTACTGGTACTCCTCACATTTGTGGCTCACCTTCTAAGGATTTTAAACTGTGATTAAGGTTTGGAGGATCCCGGATAAGAGAGCTGACTAGCACTTCCTCCATCTGCACAGCAGCAATTTTTTTTGTAGCATTAGACAGACAGCACTAAAGATGTTCCTGAATATAAGCACTGTTGTTTGCTCTTTTTTTATTTATTTATTTCATTTCGGACACAGGAATTACTATCATTCAGTCTGTACTGAAAAGCTACAACAGTCTTTGTTATGCCCTGAGTACAGTTGAAAATGAAAAGGTTACATCTTGCTGACCTTTATGGTCTACTGTGTACATTTATAAAATCAGCAAAACCAAAAAGGGAAGAGTTCCACAGAAAAATTATTAGAGATATTTTACAATAGTGTTTGTCTCCAAATCCTCATCTTTGCAAAATGTTTCCAGTTTCATAAGCAGAATCAGCTGCAAGCAGAGTCCACAAATGCATGTGTGGCAGAACTGAAGGAATAAAGCAAGCATGGTGAATTTTGAGCAAATCTGGATAATGCTTTGAGGAATTATTTGGTGTGTGGTCTGAGGCAAGAAGCCACAGAGAGGCGGAAGTTAATCTTATGTACTCCCCAGCTGCAGATACATCTTTTTGAGAGCAGACTGCAGCAGGAGACACAGAAGAAATGACCAAGAGACCAGATTAATACCACATGAGCCAAGTGTCAGCTCATTATATGTGTTTTCACTAAAGTTGAAAAGACTTTAACTTGGATGGCTGTCATTTCAAACAGAAGTTGTGACATGTAAAAGTAACTGTAATAAATTAAACTGAGAGAATAATGTCTGTGACACTAAAGGGGAAGTATCAATAATAAAAAAAATGGTAGGAAAAGAAATAAAAACCAAACAAATAATTCCAGTAGCTTAACTCCAACACATAGACAGCATTTCAGGGAAATTAAGGCAGTCCCAAAAATATATAATAGGGCCAAATTCAACAAATATTAGGTGGAGATCGTGCTCAAATTTCTTTCACTGATAGGCCTGACAGGAAAGAGAAGAGAGTGAAATTGCAATTATATTTTAACTTTTTCCTCATGGAAACTACATAGATCCTTGAGGTGAAACATCCTAATGTTCATATCTGTAAAGCAAAATAATTTTTGACATAGCTCATGACTATAATATTCATGCAACACAACCAGATCTAGAGCTTAGCTTGACAGATCCAATTTGCATCTATGACCATGGTATTTGGTTAGGAGCTATTTTGCCATGAACTCTTATATTACGCTATGCAACGAATTTATTGAGTAATCTTGATAGAGTGCTTGCAAGAGAAGTTATAGAATAATTTTTTTTCTGGCGAATCTTAAGCTTTTTCTAGTCATAGACAAACACCTAAGTCTGCTAGAGTTAAGCAGCAGCCTACTCTTTCCTGTTCCATAAGAGGACAAAACTGCCCTTGCTATTTCTTATATTCAAACCTTTCTGTAAAAAGAGAATGATTACTCACCGGGTGGGCTTTTTTTTTTTTTCCTGGCACTCATCACAGTGTTACTGGTGTGTTTCACAAATAATTTGTTTTCATAACACCCTTGCTCATGTAAGAAGTATTAATATCCTCATTATATAAGAAGCAAAGAGCCAAGGAGAGATTAGAGTCAAATATGTTTATAAATTTTGGGGTACAATGGATAGCAAACATATATAGGACCTGATATTTTATAATACCTAATACTTTACGGCACTTCCTATACTAAAAGTTTAGTTCCAGCAGACTATCCTCATGCCAAATTGTTCAGTCTTCTTCCCTCTCTCTTTAAACAAATTCGTCCTCTGTGTTGCTTGACTGTCAGCAGGAGGAGCACAGGGAACTCAGAAGAGTCCCCCAGCTCCCTTCATGCCTGGGGTATCTTCGCAGCACATGTTGAAGGACATAAGCCTTTAGTTTCCCACTATCCTACATCATTGCTCCAGCCCTGATGCATTTCAGTCTTGTTTTGATAAAACAAAAAATCCATAGTGGACATAAAGAATCTTTCTAAAGTTCAAAAAATCCACAAACTCTTCTACAAAGAAAGTTGGTGTTGGACCTTTTCTTTCCCGACCAATTTAGTTGCAACCTTGAAAGAATAGCTGTTCTGTGAGGTATACCATCCAGCTGAAATGTATTTCCTCCTCCAAAGCCCCACAGCAAGGTATTTTACACACTGCACTTACTAACAGTAATCTTTCTATGTCTTCTGTACAGTGATCTTAAAATGTTCTTAGCAACGTCAGTGGGTTCAGTCTCGTAGCCCCTTAATACACAATTATCATCAGCTTTGAAGCCATTGGGAGTCACTGTTCTTGACTGTTTTATGCCACATGAGAAAAGGAAGTACCAAGAAATAGCTAAGTAATATATAGCTGTTACATAGTCTAAATGCAATGGGTTCCAGACTGGGTTCCAGTTACCATTCCTCAGGTTATTCAGGCACGTGAAGCTGTGAGAGAAATGGTCCATTTCTCTACATTGTACTTCAAGCAGAAAGTCTTGTTAGCATTGTCCCCTTTTCCCTGTTCTGCCATATCTCCCACTGCATGTTGGCAAGAGGAAACATCACCCTTGCCAGGATGGATGGAATTGTGAGTCTGCATGATCTCAGCACCTCCCTCCATCCTCCTTGGCCTAGGACGAGGGCTGCCCAGAAAGCAAAACCCAAGGGAAGCAGCAAACCCGGTTGAATTGAATCCACTTCTGGGCCCCAGAAAGGGCACAATTTGCCCTTCCCTGTGCTAACCTTAGTAAATCTCGTTTTAGCTGCTTAATTGGCTTAAACTATGTGTTGCCTTAAGTGAATCATTGCTTGTGTGTGCTCATTGGTGCTTGGAAGCAGAGGTGATGCTCGTCTGTGAATAAAAGCTGATGGACATGACAGTAGATGTTACTGTTTGTAATAATTGGTATACTTGCACAACATGTGTCTTCACCCAGCATCTTCACATGTAAGAATCTGAAACAATAATAATTTCCTTCTATTTCTTACATGCTACTCACTTTCCAAGCTATTTCTGTCAGAACCAGGTAAAGTGATAATTTAAATAGTTGGCAATAGTTTGGATGTTTATTGTACCTCAGAACACCTGGTAAAACTCAGCTTGTACAAACTTTCTGCTCCAGTTTACACAAAGTGGTGCCTTAGCCCACGCCTTCAGCCAAATTACCTACTGCTGACCCAGCTACCTAGAAAGGGCAGCACCAAAACAACACATGTATCTTCTAGGGGAGGACGTTATCTTTTCAGCATCTGAAGAGCCAGCTGAGCAACCAGGCCGAGACATTGAAGCAGAGTAACAAAAGGTGGACACAGCTCAGTTCACACAGTTAGCTCTAGACCCTTTCTGCTGCTTCTTTTGATGTAACCATTAGTTTTGCAGTTACAGATCCTCAGTGAGTGCACAATTTCTGTAGTTAGTAGCACCAGTGTTTTGATAAAGGAAAGGTGTCCTGTCATCAGAACGGGGGCCAGAACACTGCTCTTCTTCCCCTAAGACAGGGGAGAAGGACAGTGAAGTCAGCTAAGGTTACAGTTCAGGGGAAGGTTTTCATTAGCTTCCTTGTCTCCAAGGGACAGGTGCCACAGGTACTAAGATACTTCATGCAGATGAAAGGGGCATTTCCAGACTGACATGGTTTACACTTCTAATGTTTACCTCCAGGAAACCATAGCGAAAAAATAAGTATCTGGGAAATACACAGATCACACTCTGTTCTGTTGAAGTCAAAAGACCATCCCAGCAAACATCAGCAGCTTCAGCATCTCCTACAATGTCTGAAAATGTATGAAAAGAAGGCACTAAAACTGCAGTCTTATAAAATCCACTTCATATTAAATACAGCCATCCCATACGCTATTCTAGAGCATATACTCTCTTGCTCACTGTAGTAACAGTTACTGAAGATATGAACTTGTAACTATTTAACTACTTCACATCTTAAAGATAAGCTTACAAAATATGACATACTTGATAACACCAAACACAGCAGTCGTAAAAATACCCTATTCCACCCTCAAAAGATTAAAACACTTAGAAGTTTAGGATATCTTGATGTCCTTCAGGGGTATGTTTTGCATAAAAAACGTAGTGGATAGTACTAGCATAGTGAAAAATTGAAGAAAAAACAACCAAACAAAACTCCAACTTTTTTCTTCTCTGACACAGGTTTGCTTGCAGCTGCTTTAAGTAGCTTATTACGTCCAACGGTTTGGCCACCTTTCTGCTTGCAAGTAGTCCGTACTGAATTTGACATTAGGAATAAAGCAGGCTATTAATACTCGTGAAGAGGGTAGTGTGAAGAGGAGAATCCCAGAGCATGTACCAAACAGTATCTAGTATCTATAGAACAGGGTCAGAGAAGACACAATGAAACTGGGAGTAGGAAGAGTTTATATCCCCACACTGATTACACACTTTCAGACAAATTCAACAGGCACCTTAATGTCTTCACAGGTTCAGGGTCTCAGCAAAATGATGATGCAGTGAAATGAGACAGGACAATCCAACATCACTGATGGTTCACAGCTGCCACAAAGGGTAGGCTATTCTCCCCCTCTCCCCACTTCTCTCCCACTCATGATACATGCTGCCCCTATTTCTTTCTTGTCATCCTTTTTAGGGTTGCTCTGGCACTCGTCACACTTCCCATCCCCTTCCTCTAACGCAGGCATGATATCATTGATTTATACTCAGCCTCCACTTAGCACCATGCGTTAATTCCAATTAAACAACATCCTGAATGCTTCAATGTTCTCTCCCCGACTCCCACACACACTGACTACAGCTACACAGATGTGCATCAGGAACCTGAAAGAAAACTTTTACTTCCTTTATTTCTATGCAATGTTTGAACCTCTAATATCTGTGGCAGAAGAAGGAAGAGCAATTAGACTCCTCAGGCCCCCCATTTTCAATTCTGCTCCCCATGTAGGAAGACGAGTCAGGAACTGCAAAACCCAACTAAGTTTATTGTCTTTCACGTATGTTTTCCACCATGAAAGAAGTAGGCGTCCCATTGCTTTACTAGATCAAGGTTCATGAAAATCTGATCTTTGTTTTTATACAAAATTCATGAGCATTCATGTTTCTAGTAGCTGTAGCCTTTTCCTCTCTTGCACAACACCAGAAATTATGGAAGGGGGTAGGGAGAAAAGGAATGAAACTTTTTGGTGTAGTTTCAACATTTCCTTTTTCTTGAAAGTTAGCTTCGATGTGTGTGAAAATTCCTCTTTAACTGTAGAAGATATACACTACTGGCAGATTATTTAGAGGTAAATGTGAAAGGGGACAGGCTAATAATTCTTTAGGCTAACGATAAAATAGGGGAATGCTTTACAGCTGACACTGTGAGTATATCAACCCAGTAATTGGATGCACGTGTTAGTAGCAGTAAAAAGGCACTGTCCAGTTGTCCACCTTACATGGGAATCTACTTTGAGTGTATTCTTTGATTTACTGTTGCAATTAGAACTGAATGTTCAAAGAAAGAACACAAGTGACCTAATTTAAAAGCAAAGAGTGCCTTTAAAGCCATTATTTAGCGTGTGACCTGGCTCACTTGAAACCATTTCTTTCCCCTGCAATTTCCATTTGTTGCACTGTACTCATGAAGTAGCATAATCAGTTTTAATAATCCACTCAGTTAATGGATTCAGTTTTAATATCCATTCAGTGATTAAAGATTAAGCCACTTCCTCCTTACTCCTACCCTTGAAGATTTTAATTTCTTCATAAACACAGAGAGTTTTCCCAGGCTGACTTTTCAAACTGTCATATAACAGTGTTTCCTGTCTCCTTTGTACTACGTTGTAACTAACAGAGATGTTTTACAACAAATTGGCACTAGAAACAGGAGCAATTAATACAGCCAGGAAAGAATCTTTCTAGTTAACAGAACTAGTGTTTGCAAGTACCATTGACTACTTTTCTGCGTTGAAAGCAATGAAAAGCTACAAGATACTAAAATATTGCATCAAAATAAATGGTCAAAGCAAAAGAAGGAGAATTTGTCTGATATGTACATACAGTTAGACTAGTACTAGTATACCTACCAAACGAGAAACATACATGTGCTAATGTTAACTAATTTCATCCTCCATTTCTGATCTGGTAATTTGGTTTTCACAGGCCAAAGCAAGCAAAGGTTACTTTTCCATGCAGTCTCATCAAGCTGACAGTGGTTGTTAGCACCGATAAACACTCAAACTATTTGTGCTGTTCCAAGTGGCAAAGAGATCATTAGATGATAAACCCTAGAATATTAGGACAAGGTTGTTCAGTGTTTTGGCGTGACTACAAGCAATGGTAGCAAGTCTTCAAAATACGCAAACTGAAATTTCAACTCAGTGCCACTGTGGGGAAAAAAGGACTGTAAGAGCTTGATTCAGAAAGCTCTTCAGAAAACTGAGAAATCAAACAAAAACAGGTCATGAAGGAAGTATTATAGCAAATCCCAAGTTGGCCAAGTAATTTCTCTGCTTAGCTGACACTATTTTTATCACGCCAAATATTAAACTTCAGATAAAAATACAAAATTATTTACAATTTTTTTTTTCCTATTTAGAACCTTCCTTGTGCAGTTATATTACTTGGACAGAAGAAAAGTCTGGAATCCCACCATGACAGGAGATGTTGCCCTATGTTCATACAGGTGCCTGCTAACACACAGGTTAGCAAGATTTGCTCATAGAAGGGTTTTTCCTTTTCCAAAATGAAAGGGTCTGTGGAATAAATGAAAACTCCCCCATTGCAGCATCTGATCTGACTCCCATTTGAAGTGAAAAGGCCCCTATTCACACACACAGCTCAAAGACATCTGAAAGTCATCTTAAAATGCCTTATTTCAAAACAGAGGATCTTATCCTACAAGTGAATGCATCCAAGATGTTTCAGAAGTGTAAGCACATTCTATAGCGCTCACTCAGCCAATGCTCTCTTCAAGGGAGGCTTTCGCCGAGCCACTACCTGAGAACCCTCCCATTAAAACAGCAGCACAGCATCTATAAGCCTGCGTGCCCCTTGGTTTCTTTCTCCTGAGGTTTTACGAAGAACAAACTTCCAATTACCCCTAACTCTTTTTTTTTTTTTTTTTTTTTTTTTTTGCAAGTGGCTATAAGTTAGATTTATGAAGACAAAAAGACTTCTTACAACTGTATATTTTGAACAGATTTATGACAGGGCTACAGCATCAGCATGGAGGGTCCACGAGGCAGGAATGCAGTAAGGATAACAGGAGAGTGTCATGTAGACGTTAAATAGTACAATTCTTTCCACATTCATAAATCCTAAGTGCCTAAGGTTGTATACTGCTGGTTATAAATTATGTAACTGAGTTCTGCAGAGAAAGAAAAAAAAAAGACTTAAAGTGAGAAATCATCTCCACAAGAGCTTATACATTTCATATAAAAGAACTTAAGTTTCATATTACTTCACTAAGACAGTATTATTTCCTAGTTTAAGTCTTCTTGATAGGTAAAAAAATAAAACAGATCTCTACAGAGACCAAAACAACAAAATACATATCCCTCCTAATCGGTCTTCAGAAAAACAGAGAAAAGTTCTCACATTAATTTACAAACACCAGCTCATGAGGAGTTGATAACCCCAAATGGCTAGCTTAAAAAATGTTCAGTATCAAAAGAACATGTTTTACCAAGTATTCTATTCTGGTTTGAGTTTTACAGCTGAGGTTAAGGTACCTATCAAGGTTTAAGATTTCATTATATCTGAGGTACAGTCAAGAAATTGAGTATCAAACTGAGTATACTCAATAAAAACACATTTAATGTTATTTTCATGTATACAACCCAATATATAGTACAAATCTGTATTTATATGTAATGTTTTAAGTGCACACACTTAAAATCCTCAGCAGTAACATCTAGCATTTCTAGTCATTATAGAGTGGTTGTTTACAATCTTTTGGCCCACAGGATGAGGCTCAAAACTTCCTTGCTATTAGTCATTATGTGCTAAACTGATCCCACACTAACTAAAGCAAAACTAAAGACTATCAGGGACTTCAGCAGATCCTGAAGCTATGTATAAAAGTTAATTCCATACTCGGGGTGGGAAAAGCCTGGAATAGGTTAGCTCGTGAGAAGTAGCTAATTATTTCATGCTAGCTCCCCCAGTGAACACTCTTACTCTGCAATTGCAAAGCCTTTGCATTGTTTGGATTAATCCATTGCGGATGCTCAGAAGGCCAATTAATAGCCTCTCAGCTGGCATAAGCCCTTTTAGCTTTGATTGAGCTAAATTAGCTCATACAACTGAGGATCCAGCCCCTTCTGGTCCACCTACTTCGAGCAGAGGTGACACCAGACAGTGGCTGTGCCGCCATCTACCGTAGGTTTTGCATAGCACTGCTTGGTCCAAAGCCCGCAGGAATCGCTCCAGCAATTCTTCCCACTAATATCCAGGCTGAGAGACACAGACTCCACTCCCTAAACACGTACTTAAGTAACGGCCTGATCCTGCAATCCTTGCTCAGGCAGAACTCCCTCCACAGACTGCAGGTTAGCTGCTACTAATTAAGCATCACAGATTATGTTACTGTTCTTAGCTACTAAGATCTGTCCTGTAACCTTGAAGTCTGTGTGCTTCATACCACGACTAACAGTTGCTTTAAAATTCTGTTGAAAATAGTATCATGGTCAAAAATATGTTCAAGTTTTCCTGAACCAGCTTATCATATATCATGTAGCCCAATGCATGCCATCCATTAAACCCAAAGAGTCTCGCTATCTTCAAGAAAGTTTTCTGGGTGCAAGTAAACTCAGAATCTGCATACATGCAGTTCTCTCAATTTTAATGTATGGCTTAAGCTCCTCTTGGTCATCACAGATCTCAAGTTATATTGAGAGCTTTTTTAATTGCTCTTTGGAGGCTTTTTTATTATTTACACACACAGACACCCCCTACTCCACCCACCAGCAAGTACTGAAGTCACCAGAAAACAGTACAGCTCTCCTTATTCATGCATACAAATGGCTCTATCAAGAACAGGGGGCAAGGGACCTCACAGCTGTGGTGCTGTGGGACAAGCTAGTAGCTGCATTTTGAGGACAAACTTCCAGATGCAAGGAACAATAAAACAAAACCTAAGAAGTGTCCTACTAGTGACAGACACCCTCCAGCTATGCCAAATGCTGCAAGCTCCCCCAGCCTCCTGACAAAGCAGTTAGAAGCCACCTCTGTTCTCGTTGCCCTATAGGTAGAGAAAGGCTGATGGAATAGTTCCAAGCAATCAAGTTGGAAAACATCTGCCAGAGTAAACTTTAATTTAGCACACTCTACACAATATTTATAGAGCAAATCCATGAATGCTGCTTGAGCCATTTAAAGGCTGGAGACCAAATTCTGTTTTCTGAATGTTTATTCTGACTTTCTCCAACTGTTCTTCTTACTTGACAGTGCTTAGTTGGCAGCCAGCCATGAAAACTGTTGTCTAATTACACAACATATCATGATCTTACAGCCCTACAGATAAGGCTTTACTGCAGCATAAATAGATTTTAAACATTAGCATATAAGAAAAAGAAAATTAGCCTCCAAATTAGAATATTTCAGTCTTGTATGTCAATAGTCACTATTATTTGTTTAAGAAAGCATGGTTTTGAAAGAGAAACTTGTATTAGAGATTAAATAGCCTTTAATGTTAAACAGGCTACAATTGAGTGGGCTGGCCGGCTAACCCTTTATGCATGGCAGAAATCTATTCACATATGAGTACACATTTTAGACTGTCTTAAAGACGCCCTGTATTTGCAGGTAACCAGTCCACTGGGGGATTATGGCAGCATTATGATCGCACAGCTACTCATGAGGTTATGAGAAGTACAGATTTTGTGAATCTCTTGCAACGTTTTGCTATACAGCCTTGAAATTAAGGCACAGTAAATATATTCTTAAATGGTCTCAGACTATGTACTTTTACAGAAAACACATTTTCACAGTGCAAATTATAGTGACTATTAAAGAAGAACATATAACCGCTTGATTTATCTTCTGCTAACAAGATCCTAGTTATGTATTTAAAGATGTTGTACACTAGGTCTGACTTTGTGATGTAAGTGCGGTGAGCAAGTTGCAAGTTTTAAGATGATGGTAGTCCTTTCTTTACCGCACATAAAACTTGAGGGGCAGGATACAACTATGTGTAATAAAGGCATTGTTTTGCTTTTATAGGAAACAAATTACATTCTCCTCTCTTTCAGTAGATACTCTGCAGATGGGACGATAACCATGACATGACAAAGAATGCCAATTCTCTTTCTGATGCACTGACTGGAAAACTAGGAAAAAAAGAATCACACCCTATAGTTGCAGGAGGTTCTTCTTGCACGTAGACTGAAAGAGTAGGAAGATGTACATGTTCATTTCAGTGTATTCTACCTCTTCTTGGCAAGATCTTGCAGAAGCTTATGCATGCATGCAACTTTACTCACCGAACAGTTCCGCTGGCTAAGTGGAACTGCTCAGAGTAGTAGTTACTTCAAGTACACTGTTGTCAGATTGGGCCCCTTATAGCCTTCTTAGCAGGACTGTTCTACACAGAATGGCTGGTGTTCTCAGAGATGCACACAAAGCTTTCAGAACCCCATTTCAGGGGAAGGATGCTGTCCTCCTCCACAAATAAAAGTAATTAAGAAATGCAGTGGTAGGATCATGATTCCACACAAATTCATGAAAGTGAAGACTTCATCATAGCTCTGTTTTTCAAGAATTTGGCTTTCTATGAAACATAGCAAGTGGTAAGATTCAGCTGCTTTGACATCTAAAGCTTTTACAAACATTAAGTGCATGATAAAGTATGAAGTTGCAAGGTGGAGCAAGTGAAGTAGTGACATATGATACAGCAGCCTTCTCCTCCCTGTTTGCAAGCCTATGTTACGGGTGTTTAGTAGAAATACAGCTGAATTAACAGAAGGTCTGCCATACAGCATGGCAATCTGCTGAAGTACTCCATGCTTTACACATTAGCTAACAAGGGATCTACTTAAGTCACTTTATTGTAACAGAGGATTTATCCCCAGGTTTATCTGGATTTATGTAAAACAACCCAAGAACCAAAATGTGGTTCTCCACCGGTGAAGCAAGTCAGAGAGTTTCCTCCAACACTTGCATAACACTGTACTTTCTCAGCATGCTACTATAGTGGTACGCAGTCATTTAAGAGTTACAATGCAATATATTGTGATTTACTACAGTTACTCCAATTTGAGATTGCACAGGCAGGAAAAACGAATAAAGGTTACATTTCTAGCACTGACAGCCAAAAATACATTACCAGAAGCATGCTGTTACTAAAAGCCTAATTAGTGCTACAGAAAAGCTTGAAACTACAGCCATGGAAACAGCCATATGACTTTTACTTTGAAATACTTTCTTTTTTTTTTTTTTTTTTAAATAATAAATAAATACGACAATGCAATGCGTGTGAGGTCCGTGCGAAGCCAGCCCCAGATGTTTACAATGGAGCGGGTAGCGGTACAGCGGCGCTGCAGCCCGGCAGCGGCGGGGCGCACGCCGGGGATGCGGCAGGCACCGGCATCGCCTCACCGCCGGCCCCAGCGCCCGCCGGGCACCCCCCTCCACGGCAGAGAGCAAACCCAAGCAAAATCCCCGCCCGGAGGAAAGAAAAAAAAAAAAAAAAGAAAAAAAAAGAAACTAAAAATCCCGTGTTCCGGGCTCGGGGAGGAGGGAGCGAGGAGCAGACAGCTCCTGCGCGGCTCGGGGAGAAGAGTGTCTATGTGCGCGGGGGAAATCGATGCATTGTTTCAATATAGCGTTCTCGTCAAGGCACTTTAATGACAGGGGATAATGATTTTCAGATTCGGGAGACAATGCCCCCCCGCCCCCCTTCCTACTCCGCGCAACATCCTTACAAGTCTTTCTAATTTGCTCTTTTGCCAGGCAAAGAAACAAACTGTGCTGGGCGAAGCCATTTGCAAAACAAATGTAACCGGAGAGATGCGCAGATACGGGCTGGCGGGGAGCGGCGTCCCGCAGGAGCCCACCCCACCTCTGCCCCGCGCCCCCTCCCCGCCGAGGCGGCACCGTCCCCTTCCCTCCCCGGCGAGGGGCTCGGGCGCGGCGGGGCCGGGGGCTGCCGCCGCCGGGGCGCCCGGGGAGGGGGGGGGACGGGGGCAGCCGCTGCCCGGCAGCGCGGCGGCAGAGCGCTACTTACTGAAGGGGCAGTTCTCCTTCTTGGTGCCGCTGACCTTGCCGTTCTTCTCGATCTTGAGAAAGTACTTGTTGTAAGAGTAGAGCTTCCTCTTGCGCACGTCTCCTTGGAGGTGATTGTAGCTCCGCACGTGTCTCCCCGCACTGGAAGGAGAGGAGAAGGACGAGGGGAAGGAGGAGGATGATGAAGAAGAAGAGTTGGTGGCCTCCGGGGACAGCATGTCCTGGCCGAGGTCATGGCAGGTGACAGGCACAGAAGACACCAAGAAGAGCAGCAGCAAGCAGCAACAAGGCAGGTGGGAAAAGGCTGAGGCACCATTTGTCAGTATCCATTTGCACATTGTACTGAAACTCTGGGCGCTGGAAAATGTCTTATCAAATGAAACATACTGGAAGGGTAAAACCTGGTAAAAGGCAAGTGGAGAGCCGGTGGTTGCTGCTTCTGGTTAGATCCCTCTGAGCTCTGATCTGGCCTGAAGTAAGTGCACCAACATCCATAACTCAGGGGACAAATCGCCTCAGAAGTTGCTGCCTTTTAATCCTTCGAGTCCTCCCTCAGAAAAAAGAGCTGTTGGGTTTTTTTGGGGGGGTTGCTGTGGTTAATCCTCTTTCCTTTTTCTCTTCCCCACCCCACACCCCCCCCACATACACACACACTCCCCAACCTGGTTTGAGACTTCCCAGTAGTTAGTTTGTTCTCTTCCTCACTCCTTTCTTCACCATCTTAGATGCAGAAAGGTCTGAAAAATAGATGACAGCAAAGTGAACAACAACAACAAAAATAAATAATAACCAGCAGGAAGGGGTGCTGGAAGGGATTTTTCACACATACCCCTTTACACACACACACACACGCACTCACACTTTGTGGCTTTGCACCTTCTTCTGATCCCCACCCCTTTGCCTTTTTGCAAATCCCCAACCAGTTGCACAACTCGTCCTTTCTCACTGACAACCCCAGAGGAGGCAGTTTCTTTGTTTTGCTTTGAATTCTCCAGAACAGTATTTAAAAAAAAAAAGAAAAAAAATCCAAAGAGAGAGAGAAAGAGAGAGAGAGGAAAAAATCCCAACTTGTCTCCCACCCCCCCCCCCACCCCCCTTCCCTTCCTTTCCTTTCCCTCCCCCTTTGGTTGTAAACAGGTTGGAAGCTGTAGCCTAAATGTCAGCGATTACAAGTCAGAGGTGGGATGTGCCTCTGGTGGTCAACCCTTATTTGCAGGGGGTCAAGCAGCGGTGGGACATCTGAAACCCTTTTGGAGCTGGAGCGAGCGGTGCCTGCTGCGGAGGGAGCCCCGGGAGCTGCCCTCGCTTCCTCCCGGGCTACAGCGGCAGCAGCAGCCGCCGCCTTCGGCTCGCTGCTAATTGCTCTTAAAGCGTTCTTCTCCTCGGAGCGCCGGCCACCAGCATGGCTTGGAGACTCATGCTTCACTAATTTCCCTGTCTTCCAAGCTGAACCAATCCCCTCTAGGGAGGCTTCCCTCCCCCTTCACTCACCACCACCCCCACCACCCCCCAAAAAAAAAAAAAAAAAAAAAAGAAAAAAAAAAAAAAAAGAAACTTGTTTTCTAGCGGAGGATTTTATTTTATTTTTTTGGCAGTGAAGTGCTTGAGAAAGCCACCTGGAGCTTGTTGCCTGCTAGATCTCCCCCTCCCCCCCGCTGGAGGAGGGGTTGGGTGGAGAGGTTGGAAAGAAGTATATACTACAGGCAGACCCTGGAAAAGCAGATATATGCTGGTCAGAGAGAGTAAAAAGGGAAGAGACATAATTAGCTCCTTTTCCTTCTTCTTTGCCAGCTTCCATGGAGGTCTTTCTCCCTCCTTTAATGAATCACTGATTTCTCGCTTCCGTTGCTGAAATAAAAAGTTCACACTTTAGCCTGCTCTTCCTTTTAAGCCTCTCAAGATTTATTGTGTCTCTTTCCCCACCCTCACCCTCCTTGTCTCAAAAGAAATCAGGGCCCTAAATGACCATTTTCTAATTGCTAACATGAGTCATTTACTGAATCACGCGTCTGACTTCAAAGCAAAAGTGGCTTTATTGGGATTGCAAAGGTTTCCCCATAAAATCTGTCTGAATATTTTGCTGGTGTTTTGGTTTTTTCTTTTTTTTTTTTAAACTAATGCATTTCCCTTTGCCAGAAAGAAACAAATTTTCCATTTTCAAGGCTATTTTAAAGTGATTTTTCAAGCTATTATTTTCCGGGAGGGGCGTATGTTGGTTTTTCCTTTGAATCCATCTCTCCTAATGGATTTGTCATTTCACATACTGAATGTTGTGACAGATTCATATTTCTAGCTCATCACCAAACTGTCAACTTTCCCAGTAATTAACAGACATCTTCCATATGATGTACTATCTTTTAACACCATAATAAGGGCTCGGGGACTGACAGGATATGGGCAGCATGCAAGACATTAAATTTTGGTTCAGTATTTAGTATTGTAAAATAACTCTTTTGAAATGCAAGTAGGTGGAACATTTGCTAAGAGAATGGAGTAGCGGAGAAGTGAAGCGGTACAGAAACACAGTGAGTAGCTCAATACATAAACCTAGATTTTTTTTTTTACATAGAGGCAGTTTAATAATGTAGATCAGTGGAATGCAATGGAAAACCGCTTATGCAATTACATTTGGCATTTGGAGTTAATCTTAATTTAAACAACAAAAATGCAGAAAAGAACAAATAGTTCTAAAATTAGACTGATTCATTAGATTAGGATGTGAAATATATTGTTAACTTCACAACAGAAATTAGAAATGATTTTCTCCAATTATGGTGTTTATCCTGGAGAGAGTCAGCTCCTAAATTTATGTGTTCAGCTTCTGGGGGTGACATTTAAACAGCCTTAAAAATGAAACCATTTAATGTTAGAATCAATATGTTTTATGATGTTGTTTATGGTACTTCAGAGTATTTATTCTGCTTGTATTTGCAGTGAATGCAAAGCATTTCAGATTTATTTTTTTTTTGGTGAATCTGATTAAGGTTTCCTTTTGTGGCAACTAATAAAAAAAAGAAATAAGACCAAAATGAGAAGCAAAGCCTCCTTTTCGGTGAATGCCTGACAGCTTACATGTATTTCTACAAAGCTGATGTCAATGTTTGCTTGCTGTCTAGGTCATGAAAGGTACAACACGGTATTTCTAAAATTGCAGTTCTTTTGATTCCAGCAGCTTAAATCATAAATAATTACTATAATGTCTTAAAATTATACATTTGAAGAAACCTTTCAATTTTTTCTCTTTTTCCTGTCAAATGCTGGAAAATACAATGAGTTAGCCTTTTAGGATCTCTGGTGGCAGGAGAACATAGTAGTTTGGAGGTCAAACAGATATATTTAATCCCTACTCATTAAAAAAAGAGGTACCATCTTGAATTTACTCAAAAAGAGTTCTGCTTAGAACTGTTTCTAGCTTGTGATTACCTGTATGTTGGTTGTAAGATCTTGTGGTTAAGAACAAACCCCAGATATCTGGAATTTTGTATTAAATCTGCTTCTGGCAGGTGCAATATTCCGTGCAGTACTTAAAACTACTGCAACGCATAGAGTTCTTTTCTATCCTGTGTGATGACAGGGAGGGCATTTACAAAACAGAGTCCAAATGAAAAGCTGACATAGCTTTTTAGATTATATCTCATTCTTTTTTTCTACTTTCTGTATAGCCTTTCTTTTATAGCACAGCTGAATCCCTAAATACCCCACTACTTTGTATTGTCAGGTCACCTCTTAGGTTAGCCTGAGAAAGCCTGAGAAAAGTTCCACAGGAAAGATGCACTATTTAACGGAATTCAATCTGTCCCAATAGATTTGAATCACTAACATAAATGTATGAATGTAGATTATATCTCTGTAATGAGGCCTGAATCATTCTCAGTTACTTCAAAGGACTGAAATTCAACCTTCCTTTTTAGCAGCAACAATCAGACCTTAATGGGTTCCTTTATTAATTGTTCCATTGCTAAGCTTGAAAAGCAGCTACCTTCAGTACAGGTCTTAGGCTAGAAATGGTACCTGCTGCTTCTAAAACAGTGTTTCTGTTTTGCCTTTTACCACTCTAAGATTCTGCAAAAAGTTTCCTGGGCTGCAGTTTTAGAAATGCTGAATTACACTGACCCATCCAGAACGAAATAAAGAAAACCCTTTCTAAAAAATGTGCCAAAAATAGAAAATATATTTTAAGAATTTTCTTTTCGGGCTGTTTTCTTTCCAAAGAATGTTCAGGGAAATGAATTGCACAGGTGAATTTTAATGGAAAATAGTCTAAACAAAATATTTTTTTAATACTTGTAGCAATAGCTCATGTTGTGTTTTTGCCTTTTGATCAGCAAGCAGGGATGTTTTGAGGGTTTTTTGTTTGTGTTTTATTTTATTTCCTTGTTAAGTAGATGACTTGAGTCAGAGAAGGAATATTTTAAGGCAGTTGGAATAGATCTTGCCTTGTATGATTTCCCTTAGGCAAGGCATTATCTTTTCTGGTGTTGTAACTAAGTTGTGTCTATGCCTTTGAGTGTTAATACAGTCAGCTCACTCTCAGATGTCACCAGCCCCTCAGTTTGGATTTCTAGATAGCAATCATGACCATTTGCTGCTTACAGCATGATGAGAGACGCACATGCATCTTCTGGTCATGGGACCCAATTCTGTTCTTATTCAAGGTGTTGGGAAGTTTGCCAGTGATTTCATTGAGAGAGATTTGGGCCAGGAATGTCACTGCCAGAGAGGCAGCTCTGCCAGAAATGAAGCGAGGAATGCCAAATGCCAGTGGCAGCTCAGATACCACCTTCTATATGTCAGTTCTGAACTGCAGAACTTGGTAGTGTTATAAAACACTAACCTTGGTTATAAAGAAAAGTCAGTGGCACATCATGTCCGCGATTACCAACCAGTAATGAGACAAGCAAGATGTTTGATTTGAGGTGCAGTGCTACTTGCTGAAATCTTTACACCATGGAGCTCGTGCCCACTAACAACAGGGACTGAAGGCCATTGCGTTTTATCTGAATAAGGTATGTCTTAAAACTTGAGAAAAAAATCATCATTACAGTTGTTTTCTTCTGAGAAATTTGCAAACTCACCATCGTTGTATTTATCTGTATTTTTCACCATTTCATGTACCTCTATGTCATTTAAAAAGTGTCAAAATACTACTATTATTCTAATTTTATGTATAGAATGAAGTATAAAGTAAGCCCTTAAGTTGTCAAAGATCAAGACTGAAGGCGGCATAACTCATTTGTGTGTATGAAGCTGGAATAAGACATATAAAATCAGAACACTGTTTAGCTGCCCATAGTGGGATTTGGTAGTGTGTGGAGCATACTCCTTGGCTTCTCTGTGTGTGCTCCTTTCCAAATAAGTATCCAAAACTGGAGAAGAACTTGACCAGAGTTAATAGCAGAGGTTAATAAAATGCTTGTTTCAGCATTTCTTTTTTGTTTCAAAACAACTTGCATTTCTGGGTCAAACATAACAGCAGACACGTGCAAAATGAGTCTGAGATAACCAGAAGGTATTTCAGCCTGAGCTGGTTCCACCCAGCCTACAGAGTCACTAGTGAGAATGGCCAAGTTCTCTGCCCGGGCTGAGGCTGGACCTCAGGAGGAGTAAGATGCTACTCACCCTGTGAGATCTGATGGAAGAATGAAGAGTTGGCTGGACTAGCGCTGCCACTGGTGCTAAGTAATGATTAGCTGGAATATACCCCATTTTATGTTTTTCTTTAAAGAAATAGAATCAGACTATGGCAGCTCTTGGGACCGCAAGAGGTCATCTTCTTGTGAACAGACATATAAATTGTGGGACCAGGTAGGACTTACCCCATGACTTAAATTAGTAGTACGTGTTTCTCTGTCATGGGTGTATTGGCAAAACTGTCTGAATGCTGTGCTTCAAGCAGACAATCAAGAAAATTGTTTATTTTTCTTAAAATGCTAATTATGGCTATTCTATTAGAATATGTTTATAGTTATGCTATGTCTGACAAAGAAATTAGGATGTATGACATTTGAAAATATCTGTGATTTTTGTTTGATAAAGACAGCTATTAAAAAAAAAGAAGTAAAAAAATGCATCCTATGGAGGTCAGCTAGAGGAGACTACAGGCCCCCAGACATCAGCTGCAGTGCCGTAAATAGCTATGTGCGTGGGTTGGACACTGACCGTGTTTAGTAATGGTCTGCTGGCAGCCAGTTTTGCATACTCTGTGGCACAAACATAATTAAAAAGGCAGTATTTTCAAGGGGCTACTTTAATCTTAGAGGATTTGTTTTTCTTTCTCATTTCACACAGAACTGCGATGAATGCAGGCCATTTAAATACTCCTATAAATATGAGTGATTGAGAAAACACTGTCAGAAACTGCCAGGAAGGGGCAAATGTCAGTCAGAACTTTGCAGATTCTTTCTTCCCCCCCCCCCCCCCCCCCCCCCCCCAATCTCATGTACATTTTCCATGGGAAAACCTACCAGGACTTATAAATACTTTGTGCATGCCCTCCACATAAACCTGCATACCTGTGAGTTTTCCTTGTAATGGTAATGACACCACCACCACCACCACCACCCCCCCAGCGTCTGCCCCACACTGGTTATTCTAATTGTTTATACAACCTCTTCTGAAGATACACTTTAAATATTTCCACTAATCATTCCCAGGATCCAAGGCTTCATCTGAAACAAGGTGTTGGCTTAGTTGTGACATTGAAGGTTCTGTTCCCTGGAGGAAACTTTCAAGAAATATAGATAATTTGGTACTTAAATGTCATCTTTGAATTGTATCTGTTAATTCACTGGTAAAGGTCTTTGTGTGGCATGTGACTGAGACAAAATCAGAAAAGTGACACAAACTTTTTTATGAACAACTTTTTTGTGAACAGGGGTGTGTACCCTGCAAGGTGCTAACTATCCAGTACTCTTCTTGGATCCAACCGAGATCCCTTTTACAAAGGCAACAAAGCCAAACCAAAACTGCACAGCTTTGCTAGGCTCCATCCTTCTTGAGCGCTACTGGAAGGGAATGAAGAAGTCACTTCTAGGCATTGCTTGTGGAGCTATTTGAAACAGAGCTGACAGCTAGGAACATCAGCCCAACAGCTGAACATGCTTGACTCACCACAGGCAACCAGGGTAGCCAGCTGGGCTCCCTCTGAGCTAGTTAATAGCTCACACATTGCAGGGGGAGCTCACACATTGCCTCGTCTTTGTCAGTTAATTTGTAGCAGTCACTGGAATTACTTCTGTGAGTAAGCACCTCTCAGCGTGAGGAAGGGTGATGGAAGCAAGCTAGAGGAGAAGCCTGGGGCAGGGCTGGGAAGCGAGGGACAGCTCCCCACATGGTCCACTGGGCGGGCAGCGCCGGAGCTGCTGCAAGCCAGGCTGAGCACCTGTCAGCCTTCCTATGTGTGGCATCATCTGGGAGATACGAAGCACAGTATCTCTTAGAGGGTGCATTCCACCTGTGCTTCCACCGAAGTGCGGTGCAGGGTTGCACACCACCTTTCCTAAGACCATACCTTTTCACGTGTAGGTGACAAACATCTCATCAAAGATACCGTGATGACAAAAAACAGATGTGGGGTCAGCTCAAATAGATGTGATTTTTTCCTAAGCACTTCATAGCTTGGGGCATACTAGTACCTTTAACATATAAGTAAGAATATCATTACTCAAATATAATTGCCCAGCTAGATACACCCTGCTTATTTAGTCCTGGATTTCAGGAAGAACAGCCAGGCTCTACTGCTGTATCAAAGAATGAGTCCCTCAAAGTCAGCTTATTCTGAGTTGTGATCTTTTTAAAGATGATTTTCTTCTATTATAGGGTACTCTCCAGCTGCTGATTATGGTTTTGGAAATGCAGCTTAATTAATTCTATTGTTTAGCTTTTTATTAAGATCAAAACACAGAGACAAAGGATAACAATACGGTATCTTCTTTCTAGCATTATTTAAAATGTTTACAACATGTTAAAGATTTAAGCAACTCTCTGAAGAGCAGTCATCCATTCTGTGAGGCTTAAAGAGATTATTTTTCTTTACAGCATATGGGTAGCAACTGGCCACACAGATCCAAATGGTTGCAGATTTTAACCATGTTGCCAGTTACTGATGATAATGATTAGCTCATAACTGCCAGAGTCAGTAAACTTGACATCACGTTTAACATGCAGTTAAAAGCAGGGAACTTTGAAAATGACACACATTGTTTTTTGCATGCCAACAATTGATAGAATACCTTCCTTGGATATTTCTGAATACTAAATAAACTGCTGCAGGTTTTTTTTTAAGTGTAGCTCAGGGATACGTATCCCCTAAACCAGGCTTGAATTTTCCAAACCAAGAGACATTACTGATTATAACAAGCAGTAGAAGCCTGTGTATATGGTATAAGCTCATTCTGAGCAGTTTTCAAAAGCATACAAGAACTTCTTTCACCCAAAGAATGGAGGGAGGAAGCCAAAGAAGGAGGGATACCTCAATTTCTTTCTCTTCTGCTCTGAGTATGATGCTGTCTTGACTCTGGTATTTCTTCCTGTCCTGAATCACCAAGTATTCACATGATTACTGGGAAAAGAATATCATCTTGGAGCCCTTTTTGTGTATTTGAATGATAGAAATATAAACAACAGAGAACAAGTTACTTAGTTGTGACAAATGTTGACTGTTGTCTGTGGAAAAGCACTGCTTAATACAAAATGCTCTCTAAGAATAGGAGAGCATATGGCAAGGCTGAATAGATAGGCCAACCTACAATATCCACAGATGATACAGGGGTAAAAATATTGCTTAATTTCTGAGGCATTCAACACCGGTGCTTTTAATGTCGTCTGTGAGTCCGTTGTACAAATGATTTAACAAAACAGTGGTGACCCTTGCTTCAGCCTGCCCCAGGTCAGCTTTTCTTCTTTGTGCTTGTGTCAGGCGTACACCAAAAGGCACAAAACTCTTCAATTAATTAATTCTTTTATTTATTTACTTAGTTAGCTAGTTAGTTAGTTAGTAAAGTGTCAGGTAAATGCTCCCTGCAAAATAGTCTAGGCATGAGCAACAGCTAGTTAGATTCATGGTCACTGAATGGTGATTAGTCAGAAAAATTTTAAAAAGCATTTACAAATAATGTATTAACTCAGACCATACAATTTAATTACCAAACAGTATTTCTGGTCCTGGTTTGCTATGGACTTGCATTCAAATTTGTCAACAAACCACATCATCAGATAAGTCACTACAAGTCAGCTTTTGGAGGAGAGGGGCATAAGGGAAATAAAGCTCTTTTTTCTCTTCAGTTTGCAGTAAAAGGTGCTTCTCCAGAAGTCTAAGACTGGGAGCTTATGCACATCTCCACTGAACAAGTTGCTCCTTGGTCACCTTCAGAAGAAATACACTCCCATTCCCTTGCAATTGCATAGTATCCTCAAATGGGAGCTAGAGAGAAGCTATACATCATCCAAAATGGAAACTTGTGCTTGAACATCTGTTCAGAAATGTACAGTATAGTGGATGCTGAAAACAGCCTGTCCTGTTCCCGACATGGAGCATCTGCAGAGAAGTGATGGCTGGGATGTTGTCTCCTCAGTTTTTTAATTGATGACTGACATGTATAGATCTCCTTTCTGAACTCTGAATAGAATTGGGGGTAAGGAGTAGCCTGGCACCAAGGATGACTATGTCCAGCCTGGATTTCTGACAAAAGCAAATCAATCAACATCAGCTAACGTGTAAAAAGTATTGTCCTCTACAACAGGAGCAAATGTGCAAGTCATGTTTATGAAGACATAATGACTGAGGTTAATGTCAGGGAAATAAATGCAAGTCAACTCACCAAATCATGACATAGAAAACACTATCCATAAATAAGACCCCCTAATCTACTAGAAATCTTCAAGCAAAACTGCGCTTGGCCCTATAGAACCTTGAGCCCTTTGCCAGCCATCTAGAAAATTTCTTATGTATGTGCTTAAGCATCTGCATATTTCAATAAATTTCAATATGACAGCACACATGTTCAAAGCTACCTGTGTGATTAAGTACTCTTAGGGCAGGCTTATTCAACTTCTCCTACTCAGACTTTCAGCTGGCTTATAAAAAGTTCCTCAGGTATGGGACTCTTCTTGTAGAAATCTGGGTATCAGGAGTGAGGTTATCAAGATATTTAACGGATTAAAAATACCCAAAATGTGAGAAGAAAAACTATTTTTGCGTGGCACTTTTTTCAACACTGAGAGATACTAACATTTTCATAACTGGAAAGAATGGTAGCAAGGCAGCTGTTATGTATCCTCTCAGGAGAAGGTCATTATTATGGACACAATGTTCAGTGCTTCTGATGAGCATTGCAAGGAACCAATAGGTTGTATGATCATTTTCATGGGAAATTTCAAAAGTAAGTTAGAAATACACTTGTTGGGTTGTTCTAGGTGGACCTGATCTGATGCAGGGAGAAATTTAGATGATTGCTGGATTCTTTTCCTATAGTTTTCATGATTTTGAGGAAACCAAATAGGTCTTGATTAAATGCTTAACAAAAGGCTTGCATTACTAAGTGATATGTCCTGTGGAACTACAGCATAAGGAAGAACACAGCAAGCTCTCTCATCCTTTCACAATAATTTATTTTCCATTTCTTTTTATGAGGATCCTCTCTCTCTAAAACTCTAATTCTGCAAAACTTAGAGAATAAACAGGACTCAAATTTCAGTTGATTCTGGGCAGCTGACTTCAACGGATTCTATGTGGTTTTGTTGCACTGACCAAATTGCAGAAAATACATCAAGGCATGGCAATTCTAGAAATTCCCTGGAAATTCCCAGTGTAGACTAAGGGAGACAGTAATTAATGATCATTCAGTGTATGCCCATTTTTTAATTCTTCCTATATTTTTTCCAGCATAGCATATTTGTGTCATGTGTGCACATCCACTAGGAGCTGATTTAGCAGTTTGTTTTACACAGTGCACTGAATACCTGTCAGACAGTATGACTGTCTGATCACATCTGAGTGAAAAAATCAATAGCATAGCAGCAAAAGGCTTCTACTTTTATTTCTAATCCTTGGGGTTTTTTTTAGCTATGCTATGCATTCATATAGAGGGTTTTCTTTCTGGTAAAAAAAAAAAAAAAGAAAAAAGAAAAGAATGCTAACAATCCATTAAATTCTGGGATACAACTTTCCCCTAGATGAAAAATGACATTTGCTTTAAGTACTGGGTGGTTGTTGGTTTTTTTTTTCATAATAATTGCTGGGTGATTTTGATTTAGAAAGACAAGTGAACAACATTTAAAGTCTTCAAGACTCACTATTGCATTACTGTAACATATGAATAACTTTGCTTGTTAAAGGAACATTTGTAACCAATTAGCCTGAAGAATGCATCCTTACAGCTGAGAAAAAGAGGACCTCTTCAGCTACCCTTGTTCCGCTGTCTTGGACTTTGGTCTGCTATGGCAGCAGTAAGTAGCGCTTGGTGCCCCAAGGTATTTAGCTGGGGTGGTGGTAGCAGAGAATAGGTAGACTAGGTTCCTTTTACTCCTCAGGTGCGATCTTTTGCTGGTGGTGTTATCAGCCTTCATGGAAAGGGAAGAAAGAGTCATGAGAGGCTGTCTGACTCAGAAGGGCTTCTTCTGTCATGTTGCTGTTTATTTGTCACTCTTACTCAAGGCTACATTAACAATTCAGGTCCTGTAAATGGTCCTAGACCAATTCGTAGAGGTCCTGCCGGTTTTAAATTATGTCCAAAATTTAACTGTGTTAATTGTGTCAAAAACTTAACTGTGTAAATACTCCATCAGTTTGAAGTAGACTTGTATTTGTCTTTTATTGAGCCAGATTTTGTGGCATTTTCTGTATAGATAAAAGATGTGAAAAACAGGGACCCATACCAAGAATCATATCTTCAGACAGTCAGCATTCAAACAAATAATTCAATAATAATAACTCAGAGAGTTGTAATTTATAATGCCACAAATCCTGACTGAATCAACCTCTTCAGAAATGTGTGTGCATACACACACCCTCGCTCCCCACCGCTTCCACCAAAAGCTTTTTGCAACATTCTTGAAATCAGCTGTAATAAATATGACAGCGGGTTAAGGTGCTAAGGACCTGAACCACACATGAATAGTGTTTGACTCATGTCAGATCAGTTACTGGTTATGCTTTTACGTGACTGTCAGAATTCTGACTGGTAAGTGCAAGATAACTAAAACATTATTCCTACTTATTTTTATGAGAAAATGAGTTACAAAGTTGGAATCTGAACTGAAACACTGTAAGAACCACCAAAAATTGCTGGGTGTCTGCAGTCATCGTCATGTCTACAAGTGAACTCCTGTTCAGCGCAATATAACTACCATGAGAAGCTGTTCGTAATGAATGATTTCAGCACTGTGATGTTCACCTTCACAGTCCCTAAGTAACAGATGCTTGGCCCCTCTAGAAGAAGCTACAGCCTGGTGCATCTAGATTGTTGTCTGTATACCTAAGAGAAAACATTCTGGCCTGGTTACCACTCTGTTGGAGACCTATGTTCTGTTTCTGTACTAGAGGAAGATGCCTTCTTTTCCTTTGAATATATAGACATTTCAGGTAAGTCTTCTTTGTTCAAATGAAGTAGGAATCAGTACTTTGAAACAGAGGTGAAAGCACAAGTGGCGATCGCTTTTCATCCACAGGCTCTTACTATGTGATGGGACTTTTCGGTTTAAATCCCTCTGCCTGGAAAGAATTTAGGTCTGTATTTCCAGTCCAACAAAGTGCTTGAGCCATGTTAGGTGAAATCATCTCTCTTCTTCTTACTCAATTCTAATGTCATTTTTCCACTTTGCATGCATTCGTGTCCAGAAAATCACCAACTGTGGCTTGGGGTTAATGCTTTCCCCTTAAAATAAAGATCTAGGTTCCTAGTCATTGCTCCATGGTATGTTTATGCATTTTATGACTGTCTAGTGCAAAATAAAGAAGCAGCAGTTCAAGCAGTCACTGAAATTAAAGTCTCTCTTCTCACAGGTGTGATTGTTAACACCCACTGGATTGAATCCCTCAGGGAAATAAGCAGACTTACTTTCAGGATTCCAGCAGGACATGTACTTACACCTTGATACAAGGTATGCGCTAGTATGCAGAGTTACTTGGTTCTGTCCAATTTTAGGTGCTTAGGTGCTTTTTTACACAATAGAAGTTGTTCTGTAGGTGCCAATGCACCTTTGTTGAAGCCTGAGGCCTCTATGAGCTTTAAGCGATATCTGAGCAAAGGTTTTCAAAAGTTCAGTTGATTAGATGCATAAGTTTGCCTTAAATTCCGTTTTGGATACTGCACATAGCCCTGGGTTAACATTGTTTGCCCAAGGGTAGTGCTGTGGGATAAATTATATCCCACATGCCCAAACTCTATTTTGCCTTCAAAAAGGGTAAGATCACAGTAAAATACGAAAACAATACAATTTAACTATGAGAGTATTACCAAGACATCTCAGAATGCTTTTCAGAGGAAATCCACATTACATACTATGAAACTGAAGTACAAGCAAAGTGACTTGTTGAAGGCAATCCAGAAGGCCAGTAGCAGAGGCAAGAGCCAAATGTCCAGAATCCGAGCCTACTACTCCATCTGTGCAGCAAATTCTTTCTTCCTATGTAGTGTCCATTTACTTTGGGTTGTAAACTAGCTGACAAAAGGGACCTGTTGGAGCGGGTCCAGGGGAGAGCCACAAATATGATCAGAGGGGCTGGAGCACCTCTTCTATGAAGACAGGCTGAGAGGGTTGGGGTTGTTCAGCCTGGAGAAGAGAAGACTTCGGGGAGATCTTACAGCAGCTCTCCAGTATCTGGAGGGCACCTACAAGAAAGATGGAGTGGGAATTTTTACAAGGGCGTCATGTGATTGAACGAGGGATAATGCCTTCAAACTGGAAGAGGGTAGATTTAGAAGAGATATTAGGAAGAAATTTTTCACTCTGAGGGTGGTGAGGCACTGGAACAAGTTGCCCAGGGAAGTTGTGGATGCCTGGAGGTGTTTCAAGGGCAGGCTGGATGGGGCTTTGAGCAGCCTGGTCTAGTGGGAGGTGTCCCTGCCCATGGCAGGGGGGTTGGAACTCGATGATCTTTATGGTCCCTTCCAACGTAAACCATTCTATGACTCTATGATTCTATGAAAATAAGATTTTGCTCATCTGCTTATTTGTTCATTTGCTATTTTGCTCATCTGATGTAGTTTAAAATTTTAAGAAACAAACCATTGAATTTGCTTCTCTGTTTCTCAATTACATCTTGCCTTTCTTTTTAAATTACTACCAGCTTTGTAGCTCTGTAGCTTGTACATGGTAGGCTTTCTTTAAAACAAGGAATAAAATTTACATCCGTTATTGATAAAGGTTCTATTTTTTCAATAAATACTAGAGCCAGGAGTAACTATTACAGCTATCAGATCCGTCTTGCATTCTAGTGTATGCTACAGGAAGCTCCTCTTTCCCATCTCTATCCTCCATGCAGTTCCTGCAGCTAGTACAGTAAGTTGTGGTTAAAAGTAACTTTCCAGAAGCCTCCAACAATGCATTCTAATCAACACTGTGAGGAGGAACAAGCTCTGAGTATGACATCCACTGGCTTATGGACTAGAAATTCACAAATCTGTGCAATAGCCTTACCCCCAAAAAATCAAAATTGAAACAATGAAAACATGTTCCAGTTATATAAAAGTGAAGCAATTGGTGTCTATGTTCAGGACAGTTATTTTTGGATGAAATACTGAAACTTCTACAATTTTCTGCTCTTACTGTATTTTTGAGATTTTAAACTTTTCATCAGTTACAAAGAACAAAAATGCAGCTTCATTTGTGTTCATAACCAACAGATGCATTCAGAAATATATTTTCTCTCTCTTTCTTGTGCCATGGCAAATTAGCTTTTAGCTCTGATGAAAGAAAAATGGATTTTGTGAACCTTATAGAAGCTGTAGTTTTTCTTCATTGAAGCTAAAGATAGCAGAACTGATTCTGTTGTAATTTTTGCCTTAGAGTATCAAAGTTGTGGAAAGTATTAATGTCATAAAATGAGGGCTGACATTTCTACATCACTGGTCTTTGTGTTAGTCAGAATGGAATGGAAGAAGAAGATGTTGCAGTGAATCAGACCTTGAAGTGCCAAATTTTTCATATGCCATTTCCTTTAGAAAAACATACTTGCTTCATTTTTGTGGAAAAAAAAAGAAAGACAAGAAATTGACATGTCTAGGCTTATGGGTTGTTCTGGAAGTTTGAGATGTTAGACTTGGTTTTTATTTTCTTTCCACTAAAACCTTAGAGAAAAAGTTTCCAAATAACAAAGACAAGACCAAACAGCCAGTATATCCTTATTTAAAGTTTCTTATTGACGTAAGATTAAATGTCAGTAAACATTAGAAACAAACAGAATATTTAAAGAAAAAAAGCACCCTGTATTGATTCCTTTCTAATACTTTTGGCTACCATATCCCAACCTGTCCCAGGTAGGTGCTGTTGTCATAACCTTAGGGATTTAAGGAAACCCTACTCATACAAACAAGGCTGTTTATAATTCCTGAGTCAAAGGTCTGTCACATCAGCTCGAAAAAGGTCTCTGTTAATATCAGTGTTTTCTAGATCAGGCTAACAGTATGTGGATTTGAGGTTGTGTACAAGTCTTTGCAGAAGTAGTGACCCTGTGGTATCCCAGCCTGTTCTTAGTTGTTGCAGTAATGTAACTCTGCTGGCAAGTTTTGACATCTTTCTGTGCCAATCTCAAGATTTCAGAGAGTTTCCACTGGCTGGCCTGCCATCCTGTTGGCCAAGGTCCCCTGTAGCTGCAAGAATAGTAGCCACAGAAAAGGCATTGACAGGGAATCTGAAAGATTTGGAAAGGAATTTGTTGTGAAGAATGGCTATTTTTACCCTCCTTCTCTCTTGTGGGTAGCTGATGACAGATCAACTACCAAGCACTTTAGTAGAGGGGAAGAATCTCTTTCTTGCTGGAAGATTGTCCAAGACATTACAATATGCTAAAAGTTGCATATCCATATAATAAATGATAGATCTTGTCCCACAGAGGGCCCTACTTTTCCTGGGTGGATGAGACAAGCAACTGTCCTTTAACTACTATATTCCACCTCCATTAAAAAAAAAAAAAGTGACTTAAGCTGTTACAGTGAGATTTATCCTTGAAACAATATCACGGCCAAAGGGTCTACTGTGCACTTCTTTGATGCAGGACTGTTTTAAAGAAATGTGAGACCACACTAACGGGCAGCACTTTAGGACAGCACCTATAAATCTTTGGAGAGATTCAAGGTATGAGACGCTGGGAACACCACAGCACGTTCTGTTTCTCTCACTATTGGTTCTGTGCTGACAGCCTGAGAAACATTTTTTTATTGCTGGTTTGAAATACTGCCCAACTTTCTTTGCCATGCTGGCACAGTTTGGGTAAGAAGAGCCATGCAAGCTTGACTTTTTCATTCTAGGAAGGTTGCAGAGGTAATTGTGCAACTTTGGCTGTGACATTGGTCTCACTGTTGCCTGGAAGAGTCCCTTAAAGCACCTGTTGTAATTGATGGCTGTATGTTTTCTTTTATACATCTCTATAGATAACCAGCAGAATTGTTCTAGCCTCTGAAGCTTGTTAAAATATACTAAATCAATCTCTTTACTCAGTTTGTTTATAACAATATATCTTAAGCCACAAAGTATTCAGTACAAGTGGATTCATCTAGAAAGGATTGGCTTTATCAGTTTTAAGAATACACCTTTAACTCAATGGCTACTGCTCCTTGTATAGACACAGATTTCCTTTGAAGTTTCTTTTCCTTTAAAATGAAGGGGCAATTTGCCTTGTTGTAGCCCAAGTGGGATTTCCTACTTAAAGAGACTGTTTTTTTCTGTCCAAACAAACAAATAACTGGACAGTATCAACACAAAAGCCAGTTGAAAAACATCACATGCATGGAGCTTACTGAGTGACTGTAAGTCTTTTTTGATCTTTCAGCATGGACCTCTGAACCCAACAAAATAAACAAGCCAGATTATGTCCTAATTGCTCCTAGTGAGCAGAGCTGCAACACCTGGGTGTGTGGTTTCCCTTTATAAATTGAAAGGTCAAGCTAGCCCCTCCTCTCTTTAGGAAAACATCCTGTGCCTATGCTCTCAGTGGCCTTAGGCGGCTAATCAGTTTTGTGCCAGAGGGTTAGTTTTGTGTAGGGGTGTCTAGTTTGAATGTATCGCCCACCTGTATTTTATTCTCTGCTGCTGGTTTCCTTTGGAAACATTATTACTATTTAAGCACTAAAGGGATGATGCTTAACAAGTGGGAACACTTTCACATCAAGTCCTGAACTCTGCAGGGGTATGATGAGTCTTCTAAATAAACTGATGTGATCTGCAAAAATAGCTATACTAGTGTATATAAGGCACCTTGCCTCCCTAGGTCTATAAGAAGACTCACCCAGTGAGGATAAATTCCCAATCACACCAGCCTTCCATAACAGAAATAAAATCAGAAAGGAAAATAAAAGTTTCTTAAGTAGAACACAGCAAAAAGATAAGATACTAAATTGCATTTGAACAGAAAGTTGAAAAGAGTGTGAAAAGAAAACATTCTCCAGGTTACCATCTCATAGCCTTTCTTTTCTAGCAATCTTGAAATAAGCAGCTGAGGGCAGAAGGGAGCTCTGTAAAACATCTGCCATATCTCCATTCCCACATTTCCATCAGAATCTCTTTCAAAGTGCACGTTGTTCCTTTCTTTGGTGGGTCTAAAGTTAGGGTGATTGTACTGGAAAACACACGGCATGCTGCCACCATTTGTATATTTTTTTACAAAGGCAAAAATATTTTATCAGACCACAGTGTTGACAGTTTTCTTTTCCACTTCTCTATGTAACACCTGCTGGTCTTTTTGAAAGTACTGCAGACATGTTATACTTTAAAAAGAACTATTCTTATAGAGTAGCGTTTCTATCTAGGAAAAAAAAGTGTTTTGGAAAAATAAACAATCAAACAGTCCAAGTCCTGACATGGAAAATGAGAATATCATGGATATGTATCTAGTGTTTTTATCTAACTCAGCTGAATGCTGTGCCATAGTTGAAGCTCAAAACCCCTTATGTAATAGCAGATGTAATAAGTAGACAATAATAAAGTAAGGCTTTTGACTCATAAAAGGCACTTGTTCTCTGAAAGAAAATCACCTGAATAAATATCTAGATATAGCACTTTTCTACTGGGGCTGCTAAGAGAACAATGATTTTGTGATAGTTACAGATGACTTTAAAGTGGCTGCCAAACAGTTACAATTGACATAACTTAGTTTATTTTTAACATGCAAGCCAGATGCAGAATGTTATATTAAACTCTCTCTTGATTGGTTTGTTTGGTACGTGTTTCTTTGTGAACAAAGTTTGCTGGTGGTGTGTTGTAGACTGGACAGGTTGGTTATCTGATCTGGGTGACTGGGCATCTAGACTCGGTGGGGTTAGTTTTGATCCAGAGGTATTTAACTCTTTGCAATCTTATTTTTTTTTGTATCCCAAGAAAACTTAGCTGGGGTGGGGGAAGAATTTTGCTTCATGAACAGCATGATGTATGGTATTGCAAGCTTTATCTTAAATTTACTGTTCTAGATCAATGAAACTTTTCTCAGAGAACGCCCACACAAAAATGCACAGGAACAGGGGAAAACGGTGGCAGATGAAATCTGTGTGAAAGTTGCCAAGGCATTACAAATTTTTCACAATATAACAGTTCTTCGTGGGCTTTCAACTGAACAATTCATAATCTAACTATCGTGCCTGTGATATAATTAATTCCTGTTTTTTATGCAATATAGAAGTGATTTTTAGCTATGGGGCAAAGGTGTGTGCCTATACCTGTATTTATACGCTGTTGTGCCAAGGGGCTGCTGCGGCTGAGCTTGTAATAGGAACTCATCTCAGTTCTCTTTCTCTGAGCGCCTTATGCTACAGTGTCTTCCCATCCTTGTTTGCACTCAAGTTCTTTCTAAAGGCCTGCTCCTAACAATGACGATAATTAATGACTGTGTTTCAAGACTTCCCAGTACATCCTGTCATTTCAGAGCCTGTCTTCTATACTGTAGGCTCTGAGAGGCAGTATTTGTTTTCATGTTTTGTCTTATGCAATGCCAAGCAATTCATTCTGTTCAACAAACAACAAAAGTGGGTGAAATTTCGCTCACTGTTATACTTTGCAAATCTTAAGCCTTTTAACTCCATATAGAGAGGAGCAAATTAATATGTTTCATAGGCATTGTTATATGCCAATATACACCTGCGCAACGCAGAAGTCTATTAGATTTCAGAATGGGTGATTCATTTATTAAGCATGCAAAGCAGATGTTTCTCTTTACTGGCATAAGCAAATATTTTATTTGGTCATCTGAAGCATTCTGTATATTTTATATTGCTTAAGGAAGAATACCTCTTGCTGTTCCTCTTTCCCGTCTTTATCACAGCTTCACACTATCCATGTATTATAACCCAACATCGCATGAGTAAATGCAGCCCTCTTCTCCCCATCTCTGCTCAGCTCTTTCAAAAGCTAAAGAGTCTTGTCTGACACTTTTATTGTCCAGATGGTTTGTGATGTGTACAGATGTTATATTTGGTAATACATTGATTATCAAAACATGTCCTGTTGCTCACTTGAGGGTTATGACTTGATGCATAGGTCTATTACAAAGATTGATAGTCTTAATAAACGCTAACCTACCAATTCTGTAAGCGCACAGGGATTTTGTTGTTGGGGTTTTTTTTAAAGATGCTAGATGGCACTGCTAGTCCAGCCTTTATTTTGAACAGCTGGGTTTCATAAAGCTTATTCTGCAAGTTACGAAAAGGGCATGTAAGGTATTACTTAAACTTGACAGCTAACGCATTCTGAGAAATATACACCACGATGCATACAATAATGTTTCCACTGTAGGAGTGTTCAGGTTTAGGTCTATAACCTCTAGTTAACTGCACTTAAACTTGTTGTACAAATATCCTTGTGTTCGCATTTTTTCCTCTGTGTTTCTTCTTCACATGCCACCTCATTGCATATTTGTTGAGTTATGATTATGGAACTTGTCATGTATTTTAATTTTTTATTCAAAATGTTGGTCGTGTACTTTAAATATTTTTTTAATTTCAGAATTAGAGATCTAACAATAGAAAAAACATACATTTTTTTACTGGAATAATTTGTTTCATAAATATTATGCCACCCATGTTGAAAGTCATAAAATAATTATTTTGCAGTTCTGCAGAATATTTAAGTATCTCTGTAACCATAGTGCTATTCATTTCCTTTGTTCACCTTAACTTCTGTTTAATCCGTGGTTTACTTTTCTTTTATAGAAGTTAGGGATTTGATGCTGTTATCTGCCGACAGGTGAGGGTTTCATTTTAGAAAAATACATTTTACACCTAAAAAATAAGGGGACGGAAGAAAAAAGCAATCTTTGCAGTAAAAGACTCCAGTAACATGCAAAGTCACTCCTGCTGCATAACGATTTGTGACTTGAAAAAGTTTATACAATGTTATTGACTATTCATTCTCTGTTTAGTTAGTATCAAATTCCCTTCTTTTGTTTATTGTGCCGTAAGCTTACAAAGAAACTGCAAATTCTCAGCCTTTTGGGCAGACAGTTGGATACCGTGTCTAAGCGTTCGGAGCAACCAAACGGAACCTGCACCGTTCTGACCACTGGCTGGGTCACTGGCTGGGGCGTAAAGACTCACCTGAGTAACTCGAGAAATCCCTTCAATCTCCCCTTTTGATTTGCCTTTCACAGGCCAGTACTTTTTATTTCTTCTCATCTGTCTGCTATCATGTTAACAAGCAAGGGAGAATCTCGGCAGTTCATTGACAGCATAATAAAATGGGATTTAGATTTCAGTATTTGAAGAATGGCTTGCTTTTAGGGTTTTAAGCTTTCGTCTCGTACTTGTATTGCCCCAGTGATCAAAAAAGCCCCAAACCCCACAGCGTACGTTGTCAGCCCTATGAATTGTTCACTTAAGCTGCCCAGTCATAAATGGCAGAACATACAATTTATAGTGAGCTTTATGCAAAATTTTGCATATTTCTCTGTAATACTGTAATATTGAACAACAAATATTCTGTGGGGCTTTTCTCAGGTAATTACTTCCATCTAAATAAAGCTGAAGATGCTGTCTAATTCAACACAGTTGAATAGAGAATAGCCCAAATTCATTCCAAACGTGAATTAAGTGAACTGATGAGGTGAATTTGGCCTTGTGTATCTGCATAGGAAAACTCATACTTCCTCTTGGAAACCCAATGCAAATGTAACCTAAGATTATTGCTTTGAAAATCTGTGCTAGGTGATGCTCTCAGGTCAATATTGTGCTAAATACTTCATGACTGTTGAGAGATGTTGCTTGACAATGTTTTGTTTAGTTCCTAGATGAAAACAAGCACTGCTTTGTAATAACAAGGCAGGAGTGAGCATTGATAGAAGGTTGTTTATTGTTGATGGAACAGCTATAGTGCAATCCAGTACTGAAACATTTGCAAATTAATATACTCTAAAATACCACAAAACTTTTTATTTTTATAAAGTTACATTATTGCTTTCAAATGATGCTTCTGTATATATTTAAGTTAATTCTAATATATTTTACCTGAGCAAAAGAGTAATGTGAGTGTATCGATCTGAATGCCAACTGTTGTGACATCTGTGGAAAAACTCCATCTATATATAAAACTACAGGTTTTACTCAAAACTGCAGTTCACCTAGTATGCTGGCAACAACTAGGGTGATATCTACTAGGATGAACAGTCATGTGTATTAGTTTGTCAGCTGTTCCTAATTCTGCATAATTTAGATGCTGTGAACTGGAGAGGTGTGCATTATTTATCAATAATGTATGTGTGGATTAGTTTCATGTGAGAGAAAGCTGAGTAAATAAAACCACTCTAATATGCTCTATCTATTATTAATCAGTGCAACAGAATAACTCTTAAAATATCCCAGTACGCAACAGGCATCAGTAACAATTTTAAAAACCTATTCTGTACTAAGTTTTTGAGATTCTTGTTTAAATCGTTGTGATGCTAAAAATACTGTAATGGAGGATTTGATGTGATTGGTTCTTTTAATAGAAATATTTATTCATTTTGCCTATTCTAATTTTAATCCATGCCAGCAAGAGAGAATTTCAAATTAGGGCCTCCATTCTTCAGAAACTCCCATAACATATTAAGGCAATCACTGAGAATTTCATTGGCTTCGCATATAGATATAGGGTCTAGCCAGGAAGCTTTCAGTGCAAGGTCAGGACTGAAATTGACAGTGACTGAGGACATCTTAAGGAACCTTCTTCTTATCAAACTGGTGCCTGGAAAATAATCCAGAATTAATATCAATTCCATACAGAGAAAAACCTCAAGATGGAGTCCAAACCAGCTGATTAGAGTCACCCAAGCTACTCAGGGTGAAATGCAGGGAACAAAGGTGGGTTTTGCTCTGCTTTTGGGTGTTTTATGCATTTCCTTCAGTATTTCAGAGAGAGATCTCGATTTGGAAACTTCATGCGGTGCCAAGTGGGAGACACTCTCAAATACGGCCGTCTCATGAGAGGTGGGAATGTGGGCTTGTGCTGAGAAATAGGTTTCCTGCAGAAGAGAAACGATGCATTCACTTGCTTCTGGAGTCTGTTCAGGACATTGGGGTTTTGCACGCCATACTGCAAAAAGCCTTGCCCTTGCTGTCTTCTTCCATCTCAGTAAATTTGTTTGTTCATTTGTTTTTTTGTTTAGTGGAACAGCTTCATCAAGAGGGTCTGAAACCATCAATTCCTTATCCGACATAGTCATCAGAGTAGCCAATACCTGGAGGGCTTTGGCACATGTGGGCACATGAATTCAAATGCCCTCAGAGAGAAAATTATTCTTTCATAGTCTTCTAAATGAAAGGAATTGCTACTGGATTTTATGCAGCTCTTGCTTCAGCTGGTTTTCAGTAGATGTGCTCAGAGAGTGTGTTTGATAAGAGAAATAGGAAGAGTGACCCCAAATGCAGAGCTCTTCTTACCTGCCTCTAAGTATCGATGTCTGAGGTACTTGTCCTGTTGACGACAGAGTGAGTAGAATCTATACCATAATTCCTCTAGGAAATCTTGGGAGAAGGTGAGCTGTGCCCCCAAATCCATTAGCTGCAGTGACTTGATCTCCCTTGAGCATAGAAAAATGCTTGCTGACAAGGTCAGAATGGGGAACCAACACTGTAGATCCCTGCAGTTCGAAGGAAGGGTCTTGGCCCCAGACCGTTGGGTCTATATCTGGCCATGGGTAAGTGGTAAGTTAAGTAGTGAGCAGTATAAAAGTAAAGAAAGATGCTGTTTAGTCTCTGCCAAACTGGAAATAGATATTCACAACAATAGAGGCACTGCAAAGTTTAGGAAGTTGTTAAAGAAGGGTTTTCAGGACTATTATTTTGGAATTAAGTGCCTGGATGTCTCTTAAACTAGCATCAGGCACCTAAAGCCTATTTCTTAAAAACCTGAGCCACTATATTGGTATCCTATTTATTTCAAGATTTAAGTCTAATGCTAAAGGCCTGATCTGCCTGCACTGGAGATGGACTTTTGCCATTACCTTCAACAGAAGCAAAATTGGCTTTCATTTGTGTGCACACATAGTAAATCTGAGGTATCAACAAGACCTTCCTGACACTACAGTACTTTTTAAAAAACTGTTTCATTTTTAACCAAGTTAATTAGTTTCCAAGTGAGTAGGATGCTTTTATACCCTCTTAATATTCTCTTTGCAGTGGGTTGGTTGCCTGGGGTTGAAGTGTTTTTGATTAACTATATGCGATAATGAAAACCATGAGAATGACCTTATGCAGAAGTTCTCTGTTTCTGATGTTAGATATAAAACGGCGGAAGTCTTACAATATTTAACACACAGCTTTTTCTCTCCTTCTGCTCTTTCCCCAGCCCCCTCCAAGCCAGAGCTCAAGCTAATTATGGAAGTGTTAGAAATGATCATATAACAAGACTAGTGTTTTGTAAAGTGTGCCCAAGCGGAGAATTTGACTATTTTTACTGGAAAGAAGGGACAGCACAGTCTGATAAGGACACAAAGCAACTGCAGCGAGAACTGCTTTGGTTACTATCCTGTCTTACAGTGTGATTGAGCGTGACACTCAGCTGAGCACATGTATGCTTAGGGCTTGTTAATGAAGCAAGCAGGACGCCCTGCTCTCCTTGCACATTTGTTATTTTTTCAGCACATTTGTTATTTTTTCAGCTAAATGTTGTTGACTGTTGGATCTTTCCTATATCCTGAAGCCTATGAAATGGATTATAACTAGCCTGTTGGGACTAAATAAGGTGGCCAAATGCTAGGGGTTGAGAAAACAGTACTGACTGCCTGCACTGGATTCTGTGTTATGGGCCTCATTTTTGGTGTTAATTCTCATTGCAGAAACACTTTTGGATATGGGTGATTCTCACGTAAAAACATGCATAGCAGGGTGTAGTCCCTGGTAAAGATCTGAAAGGATCTGATTCTTCTCCCAGTGAAGCAGGCAGGAGTTTTGCAATTTCCTTTAATTAGGAAAGGAGTGAAATCCTTGAGAGAAGGACACAACCTTAACAGGCAGGCATATTTTGCTATCTCACATGGATTTAAATTTGTGTTAAATAGGTGAATTACAATGGCATTCAAATTCACCGTTACAAATATGTTAATGCTATTAAGTTTGTACCAGACTGAAAATCCCAGCCTCTTTCTGCGTCTCACTAGTTGGGGGAGCTCTGTAAACTGTTGGGGTTGATGGCAATCTCCCAGTCTGCTCTGTAGCGAGTTCCGAGCTCTTGGCAGATATTATTCCAGCTTACTTTGGAGGGGCGGGGGGCAAACGTGATGGCCAAAGTTCCTTACAATTACACAGGAAAGCTTAGAGAATTAGATGTCTAAAAATAATTGTATCTCTGATGTTGAAATATATTATGTGGAGTATTACGCTTACTGGATGTTGTTAGATATTGTGTCAAGAGGATATGACACATGGTTTTGTACCCATGGGGATTTTGCTGCGGACTATCGCTGAAGCAGGAACTGGAACCCATATATTACTATTTGGCATATGCTACAGAAAAAGATTTGGGCATATGTTGTATTTCCTTGTCATTTTATTTTTTTCAGGAGCAGAGCTAGGCCCAGAATGGAAAAGAGGAATCAAGTACAATTGAGAATTCATCAATTCTGTTTTATGCTAACAAAATGACCTCCAAACTGAATCCAGTTTAGATGAAATCAAAACCTGTTGTAGATCATAGATTTGAGCATTGCAAACTAAAACTGAACGTACTCTGGGCATAAACTGTTTTGAAGTGAAAATAATTCTACAGTAATTGAAACTGGTGTGTATAACCCTGCCAGGGCCATGCTATTAGGGCTTTGTAAAATGTTGCTCTGTTGGGCTAAGAACTTGTTCCAGCTTGTTGGTTTGTTATATTTAGGGGAAGACTTTTGTTGGTATATATTTGTTAATTAATTTCACATCATTTGGCAAATGGGCAAGCATTCCAGTGCAGGACTATATGTAATCACCCTTTCTGTAGCAAAAATCAAGAAGCTATTAAATAAAGCTGAAATAGCCTTTGTCAACACCAACAGAAGAATAGTGGGTACTACAATGACTAGATACAACTAGTGCCATCCTTTAAAAAAAAAAATAGAAAAGACATCTCTCTGTCTCATTAAAATCCTCCCTCTGAAACCACTTAGTTGTCTGTTCCATTACAAATGCTGTACTACAAAGGTGCTAAATTGCAGGGATCAAATTAACTCTCCATACATTCAGATTAGTGTTTCTCTGAAGTAAACACTGCCTAAATGTTCAAAGTAAGAGCAGTGGCTTTGAAAAGGTGTTTGGGATAACTGTAATATTAGTTTTTACCACAGCAGTATCCTGATGGCAAACAGACACATCACAGCATGCCACCTTTTGGCAGATAGCTGCTGGGCTGTAGCTTGCATCCCTACTGGCTCTGCTTGGGATTCCAGGGTGTAAATCTGGGTCGAATTTGTCTGGTTGTGTCCAAAGAACATTGCTGTGAAAGTTAATGGGAAATTCAGCAAAAATTTTTACTGTTGGGAGGAAAAGTAGAAGATCATGCCAAATATGACTCAAAGCCAATTCTCAATTCCCATTTAAATATTAGTAGCCTGATAGAGCTTAAAACCTTTTATTGCTTTAAAAATCAAAAGTAACACTTTGTCAGATGTGAGAAGTATGAGTCAGCTTTCTACTGGCTAATTGTAAATGGCACAAACCCATATTTTAAGAACACTTGTGACTAATTTAATGTTACTTATTTGTTTAATTAGATGACCTTTAAATACAAGCCCAAATTACTTTATAAATATTTACCTTTCCAATAAAGCTATATCCAGATATCAGTCTTTTTGATAGGAACCATCTGCAACATTTGAGCCTTCTGCATGTACGAATTCTTATTTATTCTTTTGCTTTCATTCTGAAAGCAATGCTTTTTTACCAATTTTAACAATGCGGCATCTAAATGAGATCCCAACTCTATGGCATAATACAGGCACAGAACCCAGGTAATTAAAGTCAAGGCCAAGCATGGATAGCAACCTTGAATGAGACAACTGCTAAAATTCCTTGTAGGTCATGCACATTTTGGAAATGCAAGTACTGTAGAAGGATGACAAAAATCACACAGACAATATACTGGTTTAGAGCTAACAGTTCCTTCCGAACTTAAGTTTTATACAGTAAAATCTGCGTATTCCATGAAAGTTATTTTGAAGACAGGTAATTAATCATGTTTATAAAGATAGTAAAACAACCCATGACTAGAAAGCTTCTAGTATTAATAGTTTTTCCTTTGCCAGTACCAAAGAAACATTCTGCTGGAGGCTACTGGTCTAAAGCAGTAACAAGTGTACATTTCAGTCTCTTATGACTTTGTCCATTTTATCTTTTGTGCCTTCTGTTGACATTCCCTTTAGCTATAGCAATGTCATCTGACTTTAAAAGATAAGCCATTAACTGAACTATTTCTTACGGTTTCACCTGTTCAAGTTAGATTTACTAAATGAAAATATTCTATCACATGAGATGAAAGGTATATATTTCCTGACAATAATAGATACAGTTCAAAAGGTCTCTTTTGTTTTCTCTGATGTGGTTTGTGAGTGTGGCTGTTAAACTTTAGGATAAACATCTGTTGTCTGTGTGGATTTTCCTTGATGGTTTGATGTCAGGTGCACAGATTAGGACTTAATCCTGCTAACCTCTGCTCAAAGAAATGCCACTAGTAATCAGTGACTACCCACAAGCCACGATTTTCAGAATTGGGCCCTCTCTGTTTTCTGAATAGAGAATGTAAGTTGTTTAGTCTGAATAGCTTGTGGCGTGCAGTTGCTTCATATATAACTCATAAGTAAATGATACTTGACACTAAGCAAACTGTTGCCCTTAATGTAATTGCTCATATTAGAAATGGAAGCATTTTTTGCAAAGACAAAGCTAAAAAAGCTAGAGGCGCATTGCTTTTTCTCCCTCAGATACTTCTGTTATATTTTTCAGCTGTGATGCTGATATTATGTAAAAATACCAAGGCATTTCATTAAACATTATGGTAATATCTGTGTCTGTTCATAAGAAACACATTTTTAATGTAATACACAATGTAGGCATAGAAATTACTTTCAGGAAGTATGTTTAGAGCTTAATGCATCCTCAGATTTTTGCTGTGGTTTGTATTTCCAGAATCTTGACTTTATTAAAGAAACCCTTGTGTCAGCCTCTTTACACGTATGTTTATCTTCTCCTGGTTGCTATTTGTAAAAAGCTTCTGTTCCTCTGGTCTTAATGAGCATATCTGTTTAAAAAGTTGGTGAGGCTGGAGTACCTTTACAGCAGTCTCTCTAGGCTTTATCTGCTCACCAGAGGTTTACAAATTCTTATTAATGCAAAATTAGGGTACTAATTTATCCTGCTTTCCCTTCTCCCTGAGCACTTGACTGGGGATAGGGAACATTATAAAGGGGATGAAAAGCTTTAGCATACTCACCCTGCAGGGCAGAGGATACGGAAGATCACAGCTGTCTCTACCTCTTGGATCTGGATCTTATTAATGTCATCAAGCAGTGAATCCTCTGTAGCTGTAGGCTGGACTTTTCCTGCTGTTAACAGGCCTCAGAATGAACTGAAGTTTACCAAACTTTCTGCAGCTAAGTAAACTCAGTGTTACTCAAAAGTTTTCTCCAGAGCCTAAGATGACAACAAATGGGATAGTGTTAGCACAACCACCCCGTGGAGCTGTTTGATGTCTGCAAATTGAGTGGAGTGTGAAAGTGTATCTCTTGGGGGCTGCCCCTCCTCCCAGCCATAACCTGCCCCTCTAAAAGGGAGGCAAAGTCGTGCAGGCTGCAGCGCTATGGGGGCACGGTTCTGCTCTCGCACTGCACGCTGGTTCGTCTGCTGTCTTGACCATAGCAAGCTCTGCCTTTACCACCTGGCCCGTTCTTGTTATCTTCCATGTGAGATGGACAAATTAGAGACCAGGGGAGAGAAATGCAAAATGCCCTTCCGCAGGATAGAATATATAAAAAACCAGCCAAGCTAGAAAGAGAGAACTAGGGCAGGAAAAGGACAAAACAAAACTCACTCTGCCCTCCCTGGGTTTTGAACTATTTCTTTGTTTCATTTGACAGTTAATAAAGAGGGAGCTCCTTTTCATGAAATGTGTTCATGATAAATCTGATACCTTTCTGTTGTAGTGTATTATACTTTTTATAAAGACAGCCTAAACTTGGGAATGCAGCTTCAACAGATATCCTATTATAATAACCTGAAACTGAAAAGCTTGGGAAAATATAGCTTTAACATCTACAGAGTTCTAAGGCTTTCCTGTCATGAAAACCAGTTGTCTGTTATTAGAGGATTTTTTCAATAATGTGCAGTATTTAAGAACATCATTGTTAGTTAGCCCAATCATATTGCTTGCCTAATGCCAAAGGTTTTCAGAATGTCATCAAATTGCCAGTAAGAATGGATGGCAAGAAATAAATGTAAAATAGCTTCCCTTTTATTAGAGGTCCCCAGTGCTGCTATTTTTAAAAATCTTTGACTGTAGTAGGAAGTTGAACAAAACACAAGAGATTGGTATCCCCAAGGGTATTCTGGGGAGACATAGGAATTACAAGTAACTACAGATGGAAGTGTCATCTGAAAGTGATACTACATTAAGCGACTGCAACACCAAGACACAAAAGAAATTTTAGAAGATCACATGATAAGGAGGTGGGATTTTCCCCCCATCGTTGCTGCTTTACATTTTTTGGAAAGCAAATCTGCTTGCATATATACATTCTGTTTGTCTGTGAAATACAGAAGGGACAATAAGGGACACTTGGATGCCACAGTTTAGTTATGCCAAGATATATTGTAAGAATGGAAAAATAATGCCATATATTTTCTTCTAGTTGAAATGGAGGCACACAGAATAAAACTGTCACAGGATGTTAAAGGTACATTTGGTACTGCAGTCCAAGTTTCTAGTCTTCAGTGCCCTAAAGAAATAAGTGTCCCATCTCAGTGAATTCTCCTTCATGGATCCTCGTACAGCAGTGATGCCCACAAAGAGGAAGAAGG